>JAMXDD010000005.1:36907369-37571379 GCA_024733475.1 Syzygium grande | reverse complement strand
GATGATGCTGATGATGATGATGATCCTTGCTAGTTAAAATTTTCAAGAGGTACTTCTATCTTTATGCTTCTGCTATTAAATAGATGTGAAAAAAATTAAGAGGGGTTAGGAGTTTGATATTGTGATGTTTGCGCTGTAGATGGACAGGACTTCGATTCTTGGAGAACACTATAGACTACGTGACTACGTGAAAGAACTTCTTGGCAAGATCAACAACTTGCCACAAGAGAGCGAACTGGCTAATTTAGTGCTTTGCTCCATTTCTTTCTTTTTGGGATTTGTTCTTCTCTTGACCGTGATTTTCTATCAATGTTAAATATATACTCTATAATTGCTGTTAATTAGATTTCAAATCAAAATTGTCCCTAAACAACATTCATCGCTAAATTATTCATTAAAATTCATCGCCAAATTTGTTTCGGAATAATGTTCGTGGCAAAAGTCAAATTTTTCGTGGCAAAATACTGACCAAAAAAAAAAAAATTGATGGCAAACTAGCCACGAATAAATTCACTTGTTAAAAACTGACAAAAAAAAAATATGGTTGCAAATTAGCCACGAATTTTGCCACGATAAAGTTTGTCGCAAAAAACCTGAAAAAAAAAATTTTTGGTGCAAATTAGCCATGAATTTTGCCATGAAATATGTTCGTGGCAAATTACCCACAAATTTTGCCACGAATAAGTTCGTGGTGAAAAATTGAAAAAAAAAAAATTGGTGGCAAATTAGCCACAAATTTTGCCACGAAATGTGTTCATGGCAAATTACCCACAAATTTTGTCATGGATAAATTCGTCGCAAAAAATTGAAATTTTTTTTTTCGCAAATTAGCCACGAATTTTGTCATGAAATGTGTTAATCACAAATTAGTGATAAATTTTGCCACGAATAATTAGCAATGATTTTTGTCACGAAAATATTTCGTCAGCAATTTTGCAACCAACAAAATTTTTTTTTGAAAATAATAGCGACCACTTTTGCCACGAATACAGCTCGTAGCAAATTAGCGACGAATTTTGTCACGAATATTTAGCGACGAATTTTGCCACGAATTTTTCCACGAATATAGTTCGTTGCAAATTAGCCATGAATAATTAGCGATGAATTTTGCGACGAATTATTTTTCGTCGCAAATTAGGTACGAATTTTGCCACGAATAATTAGCGGCGAATATTTTCGTTGCAAATTAGTGATGAAAATTGAAATTTTCCTTCGCAAAATTTTGCAACGGTCTATTAGTGACGAATTTTTTTCCGTCACTAATTTCATTGCAAATTCGTTTAGCGATGAATTTTGCCAAATTTTTCGTGGCAAAATTCATCGCTAAAACCAACTTTTTTTGTAGTGTATTTGCTAAATCAAAATTTGTTCCGAAAATTGAAAAATCAAATTGTTTTACCAAACGGATTCTTTTTCTAAATAGAAAAACAAATGAACAGGGTTACCATGCGTGGCCCAAGTGTTTCGGCTGGACATTAGGGAAATAGTGGTCATCACGGTTAAAAACTGGTTTCAATATGAGCTGTTAGACTTGACAAAAGAAGTAAATAGGGGAAAAGAAAGAAGTTAATCAAGCAGAATAATAAAAACCAATCTTGACAAAAGAAGAAATATAATCACAAATGAATAAATCTCGTGTCAATTAAGCAGAATGATAAGCATGGAAAAAGCTTCACACATCTAACAAAAATTCACATTGGTGAGAAGCCCTGGGAAGAGCATTTAGGAGTCGCAGCAAGTTCCCTGGGAGTTGCTGTACCCGTGGAGGATGTATGAGTAATTTCTTTAAAACTCCAGCGATGCTCAGTAGAATCTTTATAGCCGAGAGTGCTTCATAAACCGCTTCAAAGTTTCGGATTTCGATCACCTCAAGCGACGATAGGAAACACTGAGGCGGAGGGTTGAATATCTCATCGACTGTTTCGGATTTCACATAAATGCCCTGATTCATCACATTTTCATGTTAGTTGATTTGATGGTTATATTAAAATTCGTCTGGAAACGAAAACAACAAGGCCATTACATACCCGAAGGAATTTCAGATGATTCAAATGAGGACACTCGTGGAGAATAATGAATCTACATTCTAAGAGCAAATCATCAAACGTGCCCAATTCCAATTCACGGAGTTGAAAGAAGACTGGGAGAAAGTTGACAAGAGTCGGTCTTCCGTATAGAATCTAAGTAAGAAAGCCAAAAGACATGAGAAAGTTAAGACTGCCGTATCAAATTCAGAATTATCAAAAAGCACCATGAAATATATTATATGATACAATGAGTGAAGGCTGAAGCACTAAAAAGCATAATAAATAGACATGTACCTTAGCAGGATTAGATAAAGTCAGAAGTTTCACACACGAAAGATCCTTTAAGAGCTTATATCCATGGTAAGCACAATGATGATGATGATGCCATCCAGACAATTCGAAATCAATACGAGCCATAACAAGAGAGGATGAACTCGATATTGTATAGCGATCGATAAAGTGCCCACTATAAGTGAAGCACCTGATACAAGCTCCATGGACCCCAAAATCGAAGGTACTTTCCAAACCCTCATAAAAGGGATGCTCAACTATATGCAGCCTCAAAAGCTTGGGAGCAGAAATGTGAAGAACCTTGAGTCTCCTCCACTTGCAATGGATGAGAGACAACTCCCCAAGAGATGGGCACGAAAGAAGCTTCTCTACTGAACTATCATTCCCGAAATCGAAATCAACCCACGCAAGCGTTAAGACTTTGAGATTTTTCAGACAAACTAAATGTTGACTGGGTCCACCTTATGTGGGGCCCAGCTTGCATAAAGCAAATAACAAGAAAAGAAACAAAAGTCAAAATAGAAAAGAACAAAAAGAAAAGGGGCTTACACTTACCTTTACCAAAAAAAAAAAAAAAAGAAAAGGGGCAGCTTCGTGCGTGTGCCTAGAAGAAGAGAGAGAAAAAGAAAAGCGAGTCTCACTGAGAGCTCACCAAGGATGCCGGGGAGAAGAGGAAGAAAAGGGCGCATCTTGGCGGTCCGATTTCAAAGGCCAAATGTTGTTGGAATTGGCTCAAATTTTAGTATATTATTCGTGAGACCGAGAGTTACGAGTTGATCGATTTCGTTCGTTGAGAATCTCCTTCAAACTCTCCATTCACGGTTAGGGTTTTCTCCTTTCATTTGTATAAATCCACCTTTGCGGTGATGGAATGATGTTGTAAAATATTGATGTTGTACCTCTAGTATGTGACTAGAGAGAAAACTAGTGTGTATCCTACTATTTTTGGTGATTAGTGGAAGTTTTATGTATGGGGCGGTCCGTGATTTTTCCCTCATTGGGTTTTCACGTTAAATCTTGGTGTTGTTCATTGTTGCATTTGTCTCCTTATAATTGCAAGCTTATATTGTTGGAATATTGTGGGTTATTGTTGGAATTAAGTTGATTTTGGTCGGTTTAGTTTCGGGGGAGATATTGATCCTGGAGTGGCCTGGTTCTTGGTGAATCGTTGTCGCGGTTCTCCCCAACAAAGTGGTATCAGAGCTAGCGTTGATATTCTAGTATTGAATGGAGGAAACTAGTGGCACCATGTTTAAGTTAAATGCCTCGAATTACAACATTTGGAAGCCTCGGATGGAAAACATGTTATATTGCAAAGATTTATTTGATCCCGTTGAGGGTGATAAGGCTAAAGGAGATAAGGAAGACAAAGAATGGGAGCGTATGAATCGGAAAACGGTTAGGTTTATCCAACAATGGATTGATGGTAATGTGTTTCATCGTGTTGCTCAAGAAACAAAAGCGGACACCTCGTGGAAGAAATTGCAAGATCTCTATGAGAGGAGAACCTCACAAAATAAAGCTTTTCTAGTTAAAAGACTTGTGAACTTGAGATACAAAGAGGAAAGTAGCATGTCGGAACACTTAAGTGAATTTCAAGATGTGGTAAATCAATTGACAAATCTTGAGATTGACTTAGGTGATGAATTGTTAGCATATCTATTACGTGGTACTCTTCCTTATAGTTGCGATACTTTGGTTGTGGCATTAAACAACTCAGCTCCGTTTGGTGTGCTTTCTATGAGCGTGGTCAAAGAAAGCCTATTCAATGAAAAAACAAAGAGAAAAGGTTTGAATTATGCTTTTAAATCGGAGGCACTTGTCACAGAAAACAAGGAGAGAAATCAATCAAGAAACTCCAAGAATTTTGATAAAAGAGGCAAGTCAGGGGGAAGATCGAAGTCCATGCCGAGGAGTGTGAAGTGCTACAATTGTGGCAAGATAGGACATTATGCAAGAGAATGTAGGTTGCCAAAGAGGGAAAAATTCCATGATAGAAATAAAGATCGAAAGAAAGAAGAAAAGCAAGTTACAACAGCAGTGGCATCCGACGGTGATATTGCGTTCATTTGTGATGGCACTTGTGTGAACCTTCCATGCCAAGACTCTGGTTGGGTTATTGATTCCGGAGCTTCATTTCACGTCACCTCACAGCGTAACTATTTTACTTTCTATCGCAGCAGTGATTTTGATTGTGTTAGGATGGGAAACAATGGTGTTTTCAAGGTTATTGACATGGGGCATGTTCATTTGAAGACCGACGTTAGATGTAGTTTGCTTTTGAAAAATGTGAGGCGTGTTCTAGATATTCGACTTCACTTGATCTCTACAGGTGCCTTGGATGATGATGGTTATTGCAATATCTTCGGTGACGGCAAATGGAAATTGACCAAGGGGTCTATGATAGTAGCTAAGGGTAAGAAAACATGCAGTCTTTGCACCATGTAAGCTAAGTTGGTCAAGGAAGACGTGAATGTAGTGAAGGACTCCTCAGTTAATCTATGGCATATGAGACTCGGTCATCTCAGCGAGAAGGGGCTTGAAACTCTTGTGAGAAAGAATCTTCTACTATTGAAGGAGAAAAATCTGAAGGAATGTACTCATTGTCTTAAAGGTAAGCAACATAGATTTTCATTTCATAGTTCCTCTCCACAGACGAAATCAAATGTACTTGATTTAGTTCACACTAATGTTTGCTGCATGGATGCTAGAACACTTGGTGGTGCATTGTACTTTGTGACATTTATTGATGATTGTTCTAGAAAAGAATGGGCCATTGCTTTGAAATCTAAAGACCAGGTGCTTGCAGCTTTTAAATAATTTCATGTAAATGTGGAAAGAGAAACCGGGGAAAAAGTTGAAATGTGTTCAAGCTGACAATGGTGGTGAATATAAAGGCCCGTTTGAACATTATTGCAGGAATTATGGCATCAGGCTTGAGAAGACTGTTCCGAAAACACCACGACAAAATGGAGTGGCAGAATGAATGAACCGGACAATTAATGATCGGATTCAATGTATGCTCTCTCATGCGAAATTGCTTAAGTCATTTTGGGGTGAAGCGATGAGAATAGCAGTAGCCTTGATAAATCTTTTTCCATCAGTTCCTCTTAAGGGGGATGTTCCACAAAGAGTTTGGAGTGGGAAAGATGTTTCATATAATTACCTGAAAGCCTTTGGTTGTTGGGCATTTGTGCATGTTCCAAGAGATGAAAGGTCAAAACTTGATGACAAGTCTAAATAGTATATCTTCTTGGGTTATGGACATGAAGAGTTTGGCTACAGGTTATGGGACCTAGTTACAAAGAAAATCATTAGAAGCCGAGATGTGGTATTCTTTGAGCATCAAACCATTGAAGACATTGACAAGCTAGGGAGGCCAAAGAATGCACCTCAACATTATATTAGTTTCAGCCCAAGTACTCCTACCGTATTAGGTGGAAATCACGGGGGAGAAGTACACGGAAATCATGAAGATGGTGAATCCTCACAAAATGTTGTCCCTTTAGATGAGAAGGGTGAAATAGTTGAGCAAGAACAACTAGTTGAGCCAGTGGAGCCAGTTGAGCAAGAACAGCCGGTCCTACCTCAGGTTAGAAGATCTGAAAGAGAACATAGGCCCTCACAGAAATATCAGTCGCATGAGTACGTGCTACTCACCGATGCAGGAGAGCCAGAAACTTATGAAAATGCTATGTCATGTGATCAAAAGAACGAGTGGTATGAAGCCATGCAAGAAGAGCCCAAATCATTGCATGAGAACCATACATTTGAATTGATGAAGTTGCCTAAAGGCAAGAGAATACTCACAAATAAATGGGTGTACAAGTTGAAGACGGAGAAAAGTAGTTTGCAACCACGATACAAGACTAGGCTTGTTGTGAAGGGCTTTCGTCAAAAGAAAGGAATTGACTTTGAAGAAATATTTTCACCAGTTGTAAACATGCCTTCTATTTAAGTTGTTCTTGGGTTGGCCACCACCTTGAATTTATAAATTGAACAACTTGATGTAAAGACGGTTTTTCTTTATGGAGACTTAGAGGAAGAAATATATATAGAGCAATCGGAAGGTTTTATAGTTAAAGGCAAGGAGCACCTTTTATGTAGATTGAGAAAAAATTTGTACTGTCTCAAGTAAGCGCCAAGGCAATAGTATATGAAGTTTGAATCATTCATGAAAGATCACGGGTATGGTAAGACCAATTCTGATTTTTGTGTCTTTATGAAAAGATTCTCAAATAATGATTTTCTTATCCTCCTACTCTATATGGATGATATGTTGATTGTCGGGTATGATGTTAAGAAAATCAAGAGTTTAAAAAATGAGTTAAATATAACTTTTGCAACGAAGGATTTAGATCCAGCAAAGCAAATCCTTGGCATGAAAATTACTCGTGACAGGTTGAATAAGAAACTTTGGCTATCTCAAGAGAAGTACATTGATAAGGTGTTGGAAAGATTCAACATGAGCGCATGTAAACTGGTAAGTACTCCACTTGCTAGTCATTTCAGGTTGAGTAGTGACCAATGTCCTTCAAGTGAGAAAGAGAAGGAATAGATGATGAAAATTCCTTATGCATCGGTCGTGGGTAGTTTGATGTATGCTATGGTTTGTACAAGACCAGACATTGCTCATGCAGTTGGTGTTGTGAGTAGGTTTCCGTCAAATCCCGGTAAAGAGCATCAGGCTGCTATTAAATGGATTTTGAGGTATTTTAAAGGCACTTCCAGATTTTGCTTATGTTATGGAAACGGAAAGCCTGAGTTGAGTGGCTATTCAGATGTGGACTATGTCGGTAATGTTGACTCTCAAAAGTCCACATCAGGTTACATGATGATTTTTGCAAGGGGAGTAGTTTCATGGCAGTCAAGATTACAAAAGTGTGTTACTTTGTTTACGACTGAAGCGGAGTATATCGCTATTACCGAAAGAGGTAAAGAACTTTTGTGGATGCAGAAATTCTTACAATAGTTGAGCTTGAAGCAATAGAAGACCATTCTATATTGTGATAGCATGAATACTATTTATCTTAGCAAAAATCTGGTGTTGCATTCAAGATCGAAGCACATTGATGTGAAGTATCATTGGGTTCAAGAAAAATCAGAAGAGAAGCTTTTCTTACTTGAGAAAGTCCACATCGACGACAATGGATCCGACATGATGACCAAGGTCTTACCCATGACGAAACTTGACTCCTGTAGCAGCAAAGCTAGCATGATGGATCTTCCCACATGAGATGGAGGGGGAGATTTGTTAACTGGGTCCACGTTATGTGGGGCCCAGCTTGCATAAAGCAAATAAAAAGAACAGAAAAAAAAGTCAAAATAGAAAAGAACAAAAAGAAAAGGGGGTAATAACAATGATATTTAAAGTAATCACCATTTTCGCGGGCACTGTTCATCAGGGTGTAAAAATGCTCTCCGAAGGTATTTCGCGGGTACTATTCATCCGCCGGTTTGCTGGCTGTTCCGGCTGATTCCGGCCACCGTTTGGACTGAAATTTGGAGACGTTGTTCCTTAGACACTCCTCGATCATCTCTCCAAAGGATTTCGTCCATCGTTCAGCACAAAGGCTGGGGTTTCAAATCTGAGAGTCGCTGGGTTTGGTCATCCTCGCCTAAGAAAGCTAACCGCTCGTCACTTCGGCTCTGGTTGGATCTACTGAAGGTCGAGAACCCCATTAGGTACCTTCCTCGTCACTTCTCTGCTGATTTTGTACTGGTTGTGTTGGGCATCGATTCAGATTGGAAGTTAATTTAGTATGCGTACACATTGTTGGTCTTGTTGTGGGGTCTGTTTGGTTCTCTAGAACGAGTGGTTGCTTTGTTGCTGATAGGGTGAGACCTGAGCTAGGATCTATCTTGGTGTTTCATTAATGTTGGCGGGGCTGGAGCTGTGATTCTGAGAGCATTTATTCTGGAGGACTTTTATTACGTCCCCTAGTTCCTGGTCTAAGGAGATGGTGGATGCCTGGTAGGTGTTTGGTTTAATGCCCATATGGACGGAACTTCTGTTTTGAATGATTTGACGCCTACAATGGACACTGAACCCTCTCCTGGTACTGAGGCAATTCAAGCCACTTCTGGTACTCACTTGAACCACGTAGCTACTGCACCCCAAAGGAATTCAAAAGCTGTCACTCAAGAGGAAGAACAACCCACTGGTCCTAGTGGGAAGTCGGTTGTTTTTACTAGGCAAAGGCCCCCCTAGTTCTAGAGTTGGCCAGATTGGAAAGGCTAGGCGTAGCCGCAGTAGAGGGCGGTCTCATAGTCGTCACCTTCCGTCTAGACATGGCCTTGTCGCCAGTCCTCCTGCTAGTTAGTTTCGACCTCGGAACAAAACGCAGCCCGGTCCGTACATATGGCGAGACCGAACTCCTCTGGCCTCCATCCAACTTATAATGCTGGAACTTCTAATGCAAATGGACAGATTCCCAGCAAGCCTCAAGGACAACAAACCCCTCTCCCAAAAACCAGAACTTGGGCTAATATTGCTCGAGTTTTAACCAAAGGCTATAGCTTAACGTATGTACCTCCACGGTGGTGGATGGTGTAGAGATTGTGGATATCACACCGTATATAGCTGCTGGTGAGAATCCATTCTCGATGCAATGTGTTGTAGGCCGGTTTATAGGGAAGAAAGTTCCATTCAAGTTGACCGAAGAGGCGATCAGAAAGGCTTGGGGGGATAAAGTTGCTGAGATCAAGCTTCATGAGAATGGCTTTTATTTCTTCCACGTTCCTGATAATGAATTCCGTAGGAAGATCATTGACTCGGGCCCTTTGTCTATATTCAAGCTGTACCTTGTTATTACAAAGAATGGCACTCCAAGCTCAAGCTCAGGAAGGGAGTTCTGGACACTATCCCAGTTTGGGTACGACTTAGAGAAATTCCTTTTTCGTTATGGTCCCCAGCTGGCATTGGGTCCACAGCCAGTGCTATTGGCAAACCCCTATATGTGGATCTTCAAACTCAACAGATGGCAAGGATTTCATTTGTCCGAGTTTGTGTGGAACTCCAAGCTGCTAAGCCAAGAGTTGAGCAAGTCAAATTCTACTGGGATGGTGAGGTGAATACTGTCAATGTTGAATACGAGTGGAAACCGTTGGCATGTCCTTTGTGCGGTATCTTTGGACATAAATAGGGCTCTGCTGGTTTTGATTGTAGACCTGATCAGCCCATCGTTAAGGCTGTAACTGTTGCTGCAAACTCCCCAAACCTTGTCCACCAAACTGGCCATGATGGGCAACTGCAGCGGGATGAAGGATGGGCTCATGTCCACTCCAGGAAAGGTAAAACTTCCATTGCTAAGTCTGCTCGTCATCCCAGCCATTGTCCTCCGGCGTCTGCTGAAGGCCCAGACCAGACCTCCTCCATTTCGCTGGTACCACAGAACCATTCTCTCATAGCTTGGTCCGGCCCACATCCTCCTCGTCTTCCTCACTCGTTGGAATGCTGTCACGACGAGCTCCTTCAACCTCCACCTTGACCACGGATCACTATAGGGGCGAGCCTTTGTTCTCTGATTTGTCCATCTTTGGGACCCGGTAGAAGCCATTGCGATGGGGCCACGCCCGGACCCCGTGAGACAAAAGCCAAACCATTGCTCGGGGTTTCTAATGGACTCCTTGATCAGTCCCAGTTTGGCTCCTCTTCCTTCACCCACGGGACTCCACCCAAGACTCTTACGGCTCGGTTAATTCTAGAGGATTCTACTCCTTCCGAAGATAGATTAGGAGTGGAAATAGTTGCATTTTCCCCCAACACCAGATCTCGCGCACTTGCTTCACGGTGCCTCGAGGTTGCGAAACCATCTCACAGTTATACACATAGCTCAAGTGCCCTTCATGTGCGCTTGGCCCCTCCTCCTCAAAAAAGAAATCTAAAAGGAGGAGGCCTAGGAAAAACCAGCGATAGTTTTCCTCTTTGTCTATATGTTTTTTGGATTTTGGAATATAAGGGGACTAGGTCAACCCCTCAAACAAGCGGAAATTCGTTCCTTTATTAGGAAGAATCATCTTTGCTGTATTGGCATAGTAGAGACTAGAGTCAATTGTTCTCGGTTTATTGACATCTGTAAAAGTCTTTTTGCAAACTGGACTTGGCTTTCTAATTATGAACACTCTCCCATGGATTGGCTGGGATCCAAATGAGATTGAGATAGAACTAATATACTCCTCTGCTCACCTAATTCATGTTCGAACAAGGTTGATACATATGCAGGATACTTGTATGCTTACAGTAGTATATGGAGAGCACACTTTTGTGAATCGAAGACATTTGTGGGCTGATCTCATTCGGCTCTCCTCATGTGACCTCCCATGGCTAGTCGCTGGGGATTTCAATGCGATTAGAGACCCAGACGATAGAGTGGGCAGCTCCACTCCGTGGATTCCATCTTTTGATGACTGTAGGGATTGCCTTAACAATGCGGGTCTGGAGGATCTCCGCTATGTTGGATGTAGATACACTTGGTCGCATTCTTCAGGTGCAAACCGGAAAATGCGAAAGATTGACCGAGTACTCATCAATGCTACCTGGACTCAAAGCTTCTCCTTCTCCGAGGCTAACTTCCTTCCGCCTGGCATCTCTGATCATTCCTCTATGGTGGTTAAGATTGTTCCTCCGAATACTTCGAACAAGCCTTTCAAGTTCTTTAACTTTTGGGCTTCCCATCCACTATTTTTGGAGATAGTTACTCAAGTTTGGGATACACATTTTGTGGGTACACCTATGTTCAATGTTTGCTGCAAACTTAAAGCTCTTAAAGCTAAGTTGAAACACTTGAACCGTACTTCCTTCTCGGAGATCTCCACGAGGACAGAACAGGCTAGGTCGGATTTATCTATTGTTCATATGGCCTTGGACTCGAACCCCTTTGACCAGAACCTTCTTGCAAGAGAAGTAGAGCTTCAAAGAATATTCTCTGATTTGAGACTACAAGAAGAATCCTTCTACAGACAAAAATCCAGAATACGCTGGATAAAGGAAGGAGACATGAATACCGCTTTCTTTCATCATCACGTCAACCATAGACGACTCCATAACAGAATTTTGTCTGTTACAACAAAGAGTGGGGAGGTTATCACTGAACCGTTGGCGGTCAGAAACCATATTGTCTCTCACTTTCAGCAACTTCTCTCTGGTACTTCAACTACCATCTAGGCCCCAGCTCCGGAACTAAATGGCTTTATTGGAAAGACCCTAGATGAGAACCAAAGGCTGTTCCTTGCACAACCAGTAACTGATGAGGAAATCCAATCTACGATATTTTCGCTTGCTAAAGGCAAGGCTCCAGGTCCAGATGGCTACAACGTTGAATTTTTTAAACTCACTTGGGGGATTACTAGCCCTTTGTGTTTGAAGGCGATCAAGAATTTCTTTGAAACTGGCCGCCTACTCAAAGAGATCAACAATATCATACTTACATTGGTACCGAAGAACCCCAATGCGTCGAGTATGAACGACTTTCGGCCAATCGCGTGCTGCAATACCTTGTATAAATGCATCTCCAAAATCCTTGCAAGGCGAATTACGCACATCTTACCTTCGATAATTGGGCCAACTCAAACGGCATTTGTCAGAGGTCGTAGGATAAGTGACAACATTTTGATCGCCCAGGAGTTGTTTGCGGACTTCCACCATGAGGCTTACTCTCCGAAGTGCGCCATCAAGGTAGATTTCCAAAAAGCTTACGATACGATCGACTGGAGCTTCATACAGAACATGCTTTCAACCTTTAAATTTCCCAAAAGCTTTACTCAGCTAGTATTGGCGTGTGTCTCTACCGCCAAATTCTCAGTTGCAATAAATGGGGATCTACATGGCTTCTTTGCGATGCTAAGAATTATATCTGGCCGAGGAGATCCACTCTCGCCATACCTATTTGTCTTAGCTATGGAAGTCTTCTCCGGTCTGTTGAGATAGAAAACTGATAACTTGGACTTCCGATGGTTCTGGCGGTGTAAGAAAATGAGTCTCTCCCATCTTTTCTTCGCCGATGACGTCCTCATCTTTGCGCAAGCACACTTGAGATCCATCCAACTTATCAAGGAAGCAATTGACTTGTTCTCGAATTGGTCGGGTCTAAGACCGAATGCGAGAAAAAGTAATGTTTACCTCTCGGGAGGGAACTCGGAGCTACATAGGGGCATTCTTCTTTGCCTTGGGTTTCAACAAGGCTCTTTGCCTTTTCGTTATCTAGGCGTGCCTGTTATATCTTCGAGACTTTGCAAAGAGGACTATAAATACTTGATAGACTCCTTTACATCGCGAGTTCGATCTTGGACTCACCGGTTCCTGTCTTTTGCGGGCCGGTTGCAACTTATCCGTTCGGTTCTACATTCTATTCAAGTCCACTGGGCCACCATCTTCTCTCTACCTAAATCAGTGCTTTATGGTATTGGGGTTATTTTGCGACAATTCCTATGGAAGGGCCCGGATCTTGGTACGGGTGGCGCTAAAGTTGCATGGGAATTGGTTTGCTTACCCAAAGAAGAAGGAGGTCTTGGGATCCGTAGACTCACTGATTATAATAGAGCTTTGTTACTCAAGCACATATGGCTTCTTTTCACCGATAAGGAGTCCATGTGGTGTAAGTGGATCTATTCGAACTTCCTTAAAAACTCCAACTTCTGGGTTGTATCCAAGCCCACCATTTGCTCCTGGACGTGGAAAAAAGTCCTCGACTTGCGAGATATTGCTCGATCTATGTTTCGGTGGAAAATTGGTAACTGTCGTTCAGTTTCTTTTTGGTTCAACTGGTGGCATGACAAAGGCCCCCTCTATCTTTTGTTCAGTAATACGGATATCTACCAGTCTCGTATTCCATGGGACACGTCTGTTCGTACTTTTTATGATTCCGTATGGCAACACTCACCTACCTTGTTTTCTTTATCAAGCTGGACAGAACCTACCCCTAATTTTGAGGATAATGTTCAAGATGAGCTCATTTGGGCGCCCTAAACCTCCTCCACCTTCTCAGTGGCCTTGGCGTGGAATCATATAAGAAGAAAAGGACTCCCGGTTCAATGGCATTCCTTCATATGGGATCATCACATTGCCCCGACCACGCTTTTCTTCTTTGGATAATCTCCCTCAATCGGTTGCCTACACAGGCTGCTCTTATCCATAATAACAGGATTGACTCTGCTATGTGCACATTTTGCGGAGCTAACCCGGACTCAATAGATCACCTCTTCTTCGAGTGCTCCTCTACAAGAAGATTGGCGTTCTTTTGGGCAACAAATTGCTGCCTTCCATGGCGTAATCGGCCGTGGCGTGAGCATATTATATGGGCAATGAAGGTTTGTGGAGGCCCATCTTTTGCACACCGTCTGGCCAGGTTCTCTTTTGGTGCCCTTTGCCACATAATTTGGACGGAAAGAAACAACTCTATCTTCCGAAATAAGAGTATCTTCATTCCGGGCATGCGGGAACATATTACCAAAGTGGTAAAGGACAAAGTTGCAGCTCTGGGAAGAATTCCAGACACGCCTTTGAACAGAAGACTACAGAGGAGCTGGGGCCTTTCACCTTCCATATTTTCTTAGTTGGGTTGTATTACGCCTCTCTTGTATATCTGGCTTTTCTTTTTCCTCCTTCCTGGGTTGTGTGTTCCTTGTATAGTCCTTTTGGACTGGCTAGTCTCTTTTTCTTTGGTTGTTCTTTGCTTGGGCTATTTCGGTGGTATAGGCCTCCGTTCTTCACCGTCCGCGTGCTGCTGCCGAAGACATGGAATGCCCTCCAAGCTGCGGATTGGTTTGGGCTCTTCCTTTTCGGTTTAGTTTCTTCTATTTGGCTGGCTATTTGGCCTGTTTGTATCTAGCTCTTGCTGGTCCTTTCTTGACCTTATCTGGACATCTCTGTGTCCTAATATGGTTAGGAATAGGTCTGAGCTTAGTTTGTACTTGGTGATATGGAAAGTTATACAAACACTTACTTATACCAAAAAAAAAAAAAAGAAAAGGGGCAACTTCGTGTGTGTGCCTAGAAGAAGAGAGAGAAAAAGAAAAGTGAGTCTCATCGAGAGCTCACTGAGAGTGCAGGAGAGAAGAGGAAGAAAGGGGCGCATCTTGGCCGTCCGATTTTGAAGGCTAAATGTTGTCGGAATTAGCTCGAATTTTAGTATATTGTTCATGAGACCGAGAGCTACGAGTTGATCGGTTTCGTTCATTGAGAATCTCCTTCAAACTCTTGATTCACGGTTAGGGTTATCTCCTTCCATTTGTGTAAATTCACCCTTGTAGTGATGGAATGACGTTGTAATGTTGATGTTGTACCTTTAGTGTGTGACTAGAGAAGAAACTAGTGTGTATCCTACTATTCTTGGTGATTAGTAAAAGTTTTATGTGTGGGGCGGTCCGTGATTTTTCCCTTATTGGGTTTCCACATTAAATCTTGGTGTTGTTCGTTGTTGCATTTGTCTCCCTATAATTGCAAGCTTATATTGCTGGAATATTGTGGATTGATGTTGGAATTAAGTCGATTTTGGTCGGTTTAGTTTCGAGGGAAATATTGATCCTGGATTGGTCTAGTTCTTGGTGAATCGTTGCCGCGATTCTCCCCAACACTAAAGAAGGGAGCCTCAGTTCATGCGACATAAATAGACATAACTCGACCAGTGATTCACAGTTAAAGACACAAACTTAAATACACTTCAGGAACAATCTATCTCTCAAATAAATTGTATTATACAAAACAAAGAAAATCACCTCCAATATTTAAAAGAAGATCTTGAACATGACAAGGTTGAGAAAAATCTTTCTATATATATATTGCTAAAATAAAACCTGCAGAGGTCGACTCCAACATTGAAACGTAAATTCCATTGAAGATTCCAAATTTGTTCAATGGTCAGCACTTCCCCTTTTTGATTTTCCTTGGACCGAATTCAATTAGAATATTATCAGCCTGAATTTCCTTTCTTGCTTTTCTGACCCAAATTTGGATTTCTTCGAGTCAACAACAATCCAAGTCCAATGTGGACTTTCCTAATTGAGGCACATTCGGTCATCCGAAACAAATATTAGGTGCACTTCATATATATTTATTTTGTGTCGTGTTTCGTCCAATGGCTTAAACTCGAGACATATTTTAACAATCTTGTTCAACTATCTATTATTGATACACATTTGCCAAGAACCATTATTCTTTGGAACCAGAAGCGCCCAGACAGCAAGAGGACTTGAGCATTCTTGTATCGATCCCTTAGCCAAAAGCTGATCAACTTGCCGTTGAAGTTCTTCATACATCCCACAACTCATTTGATCAAAGAGAAGCCCCGGGCACAAAATCGATGCAATGTTGAATCTCTCTCGTAGGAAGAAGGTTGATGGAATTTCATCCGCATGACATCACAGAAATCGTCAAACGACGGCTGCAAAATGGTTGGGATCTGCTCTTTGCTTGTGAGTAACAAGCATCTTCCAATGTTCGGGAAAAGTGAGACTTGGAAAGAAGATAGCTTCCTTTCGCTTGAGTAGGCTTGGAAACTCTCTCAATGTTACAAGGGCCCAAAATATGGAGCTATAGTTTGCTCCTTGGCCTCCACCACATCGCACCATAGCACGATATGCTCAAATTTGGTGGCATATTCTTCCACGGACGACTCCTCTTGCTTCAAATTGTGGAATGTAAAGAAAGCTTCTTGCTGATAAGTTTCTGGGAGAAGCTTCTTATTTGAGCTCCTTCATTTTATTCCATATTTCGATTCTCCACTTTCCTTCACGAGTTCTTTGATGCTTCAGATTTTCCCATCAAATCGAAGCGTGCTTTTCAAGCTTGACTGCCACAACCTTCACCTTTTGATGCTCTGCAATATTCTTATGATCAAAAACTCGCTCGATTGTCCCGAGCCAATCAACGAGGTCTTCCGGATGCATATTGCCGTCGAAGTTTGCAGTGTCAACCTTAAAATCGAAATCATAAAAATCACGATTCTAGCACCAATGATGGAAAGGAGCCTCTTCGCTAGGTGCGTCAAAATGAACATCATGTTAATCCCTCTTTATCTTCTTCCTCTTCCTCTTCCTCTTTATAGTCATGTTAGGTATCGTCACGCCTCAAAAATCGAGATTGCTTCAATTGTTATTGGAGCTGTTGCACTTGTCTTCTCAAATAGGCTATTTTGACATCACGGTGATCATGCCCACGGGCTATGGGTGCATTGACATCCAGTCTAAGACGATGACGATTATCCTTAATCTAAGCTCTGTTATCAATTGATACTAGAGTGGTCAGAGATTGAGAAGGAAACTCACATGCGACAAATTAAGGATATGCTGGCGACTAAAGAATCGACTCAATGATATATGGCATATAACTCACCACTCAATGGAATCCACCAAAGGGATACAGAGTAAAAAAGAATACTCTAATCTAAGAGATCCAATTTGTAATTTCGTTAATCAAAACACTATAACCCTCAGGGAGGCCCCAGAGGGGTTTATATAAACTCAACTTTGGAGCAACTCTCCAAACAATAGACAAATTCCCAAGACTCCTAACCTTTAATTTTTCAAGACAACGTCTAACAATCCCTAAGACAGGACATAAATAAGAACATTGACCTTGGACTCAATGACTGTAGAAGTTAAATATATTGCTTTGGACTCAACAAGAATATAGAAACTGTAAAAGACTCATTCTAGGTAAAAGACTCATAGTATTGTAAAAGACTCGTACCCTTGAGATGATCCTTAATTATTGGATAAGGTTAAATCTTCTGGAGATGATGCTTCATCACTCTGATATCAACTGATATCGAAGTGGGTGCAAATTTAGAATGTAATACAAGTGTGAGAAGGGAGATGCCCATCAGGTAATAAATCCACCTCACGATGCAAGGCATTTGATAGGGTAGATGCTAACCATTTGAGGAATCCACCTTAGAATACTGGGGAAATAACTCAACAACTCCCACCTCAGGATATGGGGTTAAAGTGAAATTTTATTCCAAGAGTCCACTCAAACAATTCGCTAAAGCACTCACTACCCTCGAGGAAGCCTTAGAGGATTTTATAATGATATAATTTGAAAAAACTCTCCAAGCCATGCAAATCCCAATTCACCAACATTTTATTTTCCAAAATAAAGACCAACAATCCCTAGAAAACATAAATACTAACACTGACTGTTGACTATGATTGAATTTAGAAAGAAAAAATGCATTGCATTGGACTCGACAATAACATGAAAGGAAAAGACTCGTTCTCGCATTTCTTGACCAGCATTGACTATTTTGGGGCATAACATCCTCAAGAAATTAAAACTCCAAACTACATAAATTGTGATTCATTTGCAAGTAGACACATATAGGGATTTCCAATTATATATTATAAAACAAGATTGGAGCACGAAAACCCACTCCAATATCTAGAGAAAATGACGTTTAGAATTTTGTGTGCATAGAGGAACTTATCCTCTACCAATTTTGCATGAAGGGTTGGATAAAACTCAATTCTCTTGAGGTGTGTTAGGAGTGCACAACAGAAATTCGATACCTTCACTGGAGAAATCATCAAGAGTAAGCTTAAGTTCAAGCCTGTCAACATATCTAATTGGATCCATCTCCAATCAAAAGCTCAAGCCAATGAGTTATAGGCCAATTACAATATGTAACCTCATAATTCCGGTATCCCTCAGCACCAATTTGATAGGCTGCGTTGTTACACTACAATGCCCACCTTCACTCTAGGTCTTTTCCTCCATATCAAACTTTGAAGGCTGCACAAAAACTGCATCGATTGAGATTTCTTCACCCGATACCTAAATTTGGGGAGATCATCAAAAGGAAACCAAAGTTCGAGCTTATCAATATATTTAGTTAAACCCATATCGATTCAAAATTTTAAGCCAATGAGTTATGAACTAATTAGAACATGTTAATTACTCCGCACCACATCAATTCTCCAATGTGGAACTATTTTAATATAAGTCACATATGCATCTCAACGAGGTGATTCTTCATCATCTTCAATTAATGGCAAAGTACCCAATTTCTTGCCAAAGCGTTTAATCCTGATGAGACATTATCACATGAGAAATTGTGAAGGACAGACTACCACATTGACGGCGCGTTGACCTAAGCCAAGGGTCTTCTTTGAATAAGCCATCTTGCCTGCAATTTTTTTTTGGGTCAAAATCGTACCTACAATTCAAAAGCCTAATTATTTGGACGTTTATACGTGGAGCGCTCATCAATATATTGAGGCTTCTACAAAAATAAACCTAGAGCTGAAGAATTCATATTGTCTTCCATAATGAAAGAGCAACAAGTCGCGAACCAATTCTATTGAACTAGATTCATCGATTAGGAGGTTGAGTTGTTTTGCACCAATTATATTGAACTAGATTCATCGATTAGGAGGTTGAGTTGTTTTGCACTCTCGGTGTTGGCATAGTTTTTATATTATTCATTATTGGCGTTAAAAGTTTTTATACAAGTATTGTTGGAAAGAAAAGATCCACCTATTAATGGAAGACATATAATCAATTGAAAAACACATGCACGTCTCACCTAAACCCCCATCGTTTATCAGCGAAATGAAAATGTGATTGAATTATGTCCACCACCTAAAATGATTGATAGGTTGTCACGCCCCGCACCCAACGGGAGCACGATCATCCGCCTAGGGTCGATACGAAGTGCGACGCTCCCAGGATTGCATCACCGACCCGTACAACCCAATCAGAGGAAACTCGTCGCAAGCGGAAATAATTAAAACCTCCCGTACATATAAGAACACATAACCAGGGGTAACCACTGAGATCAACACTTGTACCAGTACTGGAAAATCATATACAATATTCTTATACAACCCAAACTTTAGAAATCCAAAAGCGGGCCAAGGCCACTACTAACAAAAGGGGGGTAAGTGGCTCAGGTTCAGGCTCTACTACTAACCGGGGGCTCTTCCCAAAAATCTTGCATCGGCACGCCTGCCGTCCTCATGGTCGGGGATCTGAAAATTTTCGGTTTTACCACAACCGTGAGAAACTCAGCAAGTAATAATCCCTAATCCTAAACTAGGCTAATGTGCACCTCCAGAGGGTAAATAAAATGCGTAATTAAATGAACCAGTACAACAATAAATCTCAATTCACCCGGCCCCAAGGCCCAATTCACTATAACATCCTGCGGTAAGACTTTCAATATTAATATGAAACATGTCCGTTACATCGCCCAAGGGCCACGACCCTAAGGCCAACAATCCGTTAAACCGCCCGAAGCCCGGCCGGAGGCTTCGCGAGGCCTTCGTTCTGCCAAGGCCCGGTGGTTTAGTTTTGACCCGAAGGCCCGACCGAAGGCCCTTCCGAAGACCAATAAGACCCCAACTGTTTCACCCGAGGCCCGGTCAAGAAGACCAAGCTAATTAGTTTTCGACCTAGAAGGCCCGTCCCGAAGACCTGATGTTTCGACCCGAGCCCCGTCCCGAAGACCCCCAGCTGTTTGACCGAACCCGTAGGCCCGCGGTGGTTTCGACCCGGTCCGCCCGGCCGAAAACCCGCGGTGGTTTCGACCGTAGGCCCGACCGAAGGCCCGGTTGTTTTCGACCCGAAGGCCCCGGTTACTCCCCGAAGGCCAGGACATGTGCATTCACGTATTCAATCTCAACCATACTAAAACATAATATGCAAATTCACATGCCATGGAATTGAATCAATAGCCGTTATACCCCGATGCGCGCAGATCAATGAATCACAACTCTCCACTCAATCGGCACTTTATCGGCACATCTAAATCATTTCACTTTAGTCTATGTGTACCCGGTATTTTTAATGCCCAACTCAGTATTACCAAAGGTCCAATCCATTTAGGACCCGCCATAACCAATCAAATTCAGCCAATATAAGTCCCGATTAATCTCCTAATCAGCCCCTCTACATACACGTCCATTTAGGTCACAAATTAACTTAATTAAACCCTGAAATTTACCCTTAAAATGCACAATCAAACTAGTTCGGGGTTTAGGAAATTTTACTCGCCTAAATCGATCCGAGGCGACGGGAGCGGGCGGCCGATTACCGGCTCGCGGTAAAATCGGCGGCGGCGCTCCGGGAGCAAGCCGGCGGTCACACGGCGCCGAGGGCGGCACGGGCGCGGCGCGCGGGCACGAGCGCGGGCACGAGCACGGGCGCGGCAGCGGGCACGGCGTGGGCGCGGCAGCGGGCACGGCAGCGGGCGCGCGGATTGGCTACGGCCCGGGCTGGCCGGCCGGCTAGGGCGGCGGCCGGAGGCAGCAGCGACGCGGCGGCGCGGTGGCGAGGCGACGCGGCGGCGCGGTGGCGAGGCGACGCGGCGGCGCGGTGGCGAGGCGGCGCGCGGCGGTGACGGGCGGCGACGGTCGGCGGCGGAGCTGGACGAGAGAGAGAGAAGCCGAGGTGAGAGAGAGGCGGGGAGAGAGGGAGAGAGAGAGAGGGGGGGCTGAGGGGAGGTGGTGGACCGGCGGGGAAGGCGGCGCACGGCGGCGCGGAGGCGGCGAGCCGACTGGGCTCGTCGGCGAGGCAACGCGGCGAGCAGCGGCGTCGAGGTCGCTGTGCGCGCGCGAGGAAGGAGGAGAGGGCGACTGGCTGTCGACGGCGGCGGCGGGGCTCCCTGGCGGCGTCTGCGGGTCGGCACGGCGCGGTGGCGACAGCCGGGCACGGCTGTGGTGGCGTCGGACGCGGCGGGCAGTGGCGACGAGCCCGCTGAGCTGCCGCGCGCGCGCGCGCCTTGCGAGCAGGCCGGCGAGGGCGTCGAGGCGGCTGGGGGTCTCGACGGCGGAGGAGCTCGCCGGCGACGGCGTCGTCGAGGCGGCACGGCGTGGCGGTGGCTCGAGCGGCGGTCGGTGCGGGCGAAACAGGGCGGCGCAGGACGTCGGGCGAGGAAGAACGAAGGAGAAGCGGAAGAGGAAGGAGAGAAGGAGAGAAGGAGAGAGGAGAGAGAGAGAGAAGAGATGTCAGAAGGGGGGGGAGTAGGCATGCAGAGGGAGACGTGAGGGAGAGAGAAATTGCATGGGGAAGTGGCGCGCGTCAGGGGGGGAAAAAGAGGAGAGAGGGAAAGAGAGAGAGAGAGAGAGAAAAGAGAGAGAGGAGAGAGAGAAGAGAAGAGAGAGAAGGAGACGTGCGGGGAGAGGACAGCACGGGCAGAGGAGAGAGAGGAGAGAGAAAATAGGGAAAAAGTTCAAATTTTAAAGTTCAAGCGCGAAACAATGGACACGGTCCAAACTAAAAATCGACTTATCGATGCCGATTTAAATTCGGAAAAAGGCCTAACAAATCCCGAAAAGTCCCGAATAATATTCTAAGGCAATTGACGGAAATAAAATAATTTCCGGTCTCACTACGAGGGCGGTCTACTAGTCCAAATTCGCACCCGATCTAAAATTTCACTTTTCCACCATTCCTGATAATCTCGATGCTGGCCACAATAATATCGACACCGTCCCAATTTATTTTACTCAAACTCCCAAAATTGACTGCCAAGTTCGGGGTCTAAATAACGACAAAATTCGATCGAGTGTGATTCTAGCGAAATCTCTAATTTAAAATAATAACCGAGAGTGATCAGTTCCCGGGCGAGATTTTTACTATAAGCACACTGACAAATCACGCGTTTTATAAATCCCAAAATTTAATCGAAATTCGGGCTGTTACATAGGTTTTCTTGGTATTCTCAGCATTTAAAAAAAAAATGAATCTTGGTGAAGTCCTACCTAGACTAGCTTCCAAGTACTTAATTATTTGTATGGAACATGATCTCCTTGTCATGTATGACTATGAAAGTTCAGCCCGACAAAGGGAATATACATTGGTCAGATTTATTTTCACATGTTAACTAGAGTTGATTAGGGTGTATAATACATGTGTGGTATGTCACATTTACCCTAAGGTCTGATATGAGACACTATTATGCTCATAATTCGATTAGCCTGGTTTCTTCAAAATGGCTTTTGGTAATAATGATTGTGTTTCTTTGTTACCGCGATGGTAGCGAGATAGGATTTATCTCAAAAACATGATAATGCAACAAAAAATTTACAACTCGGATACCAGATGAAAGGAACAATAAATTCCTTAGGATGATAATTCTGCACAAATACATATCGACCACAATTCATATTTTAAATTAGAAATCCTAGACTAGCAACCAAAAAAAAAATATGTGCAACATATTTTGTCTTAATTTAAAAGTATGTAATGGAATCTTATCTAGAAATGGAAAATGTTTATTATTTACCTCTTTGAAACTAAATGATTGATAACTCTGAAGATGCACGTTATTCTTTTCCAAGAATGCAACAGATATTTCACTCTTAGGAGTATAAACCCAATCACCATGAAACACATTTCGTGCGCATAACCACTAACTCAAACCAGTCTTTTGTTGATTTTTCTGCTTTCTCACTCTCCAATTTTAGGGGTGTGATCTCCCGCTGCATACGCTTCGTACTTACTTGACTTTTTCAAGTCTTGGTAGGATAATGAAAGGATCTGCCTCGTTTATTCTCTCTGCCAATAATGCACCCAAAGTTGGTGGGCAATAACTCTTGATGGGACATATTATTGTACATGAGAAATTGCCTAGGAAACTGACCGCATTGACTTAGCATTTGCCTGAAACTTTAAGGGCAAGTCTGAGAAGATTCTCAAAATCAATTTCGGACTCCCGAAGTCCTTCTACTGAGCAATGATCAAATCCACGGATTTTGTTCTAATTCAGATTTCATTCTAATTCATCTTCTATATTTGGGTTGGTTGGTGCTGTTTTGATTTTCAAATCCAAATCCAAACTGACCCGAATTAATAGTTTTTTGCTTGGGTGGGTCAATTGGTCCAAATTGTCATAAGGCCACATTAGCCATGTGACAAAGACTCTTTCAAGGCGAGGAAGTGTCGCATGATTTGAGATGGGGAGATACACTGTTAATAAAATTTTTAAGTGCATTTTTCTCCATCCATGTTGGGCGGAATGACCTTTCTTAGTTTAAATATTCTCAGATCATCAAGGAAAGCGACCCATCTTAGTTTAGTCAATACTCAACACTTATTGTAACGTGAACTAGGTATTTGGACTTCTTATTTGGACAACCACAACCAGAATTACTTTGTCTTATTTAGAAAACTAAGATGGGAGAGTTTATATTGATAATCAAACACAAATCCATAAAAAAAAATATACATATTGTACGGGTAATGTAATTGGTCCATAATATAACGTTAGCCGTGCGACAAACTTTTCAAGATGAGAAAGTGTGGCATAATTTGAGAAGGGGACATCTTGTCAATAAATATTTTAAAGCATATTTTTGTCCATCGTTGTTGGGCAAAATGACATTTCTTAATTTAAATACTCTCAAATCATGCATTTGGAATTATCAAGGAAAGCGACCTATCTTAATCTAGTCAATGCTTAGCATTTATTGCAACGTGGATCAGGTCTTTGGAATTCTTATTTGGATAACCATCAGTACAATTACTTTTTATTTTTATTTATAAAAAGACCATCTCACTTCTATTTATGTGTATGCCGTCGATCCCATCAAGTTAATTTATCAAAAGATATTTGAACAGTTGAAGAACCATGTTCATCCACGAGCTTCTCTCGAAAGTTGTGGTGCTTGGGATGATCATATTGAGTCTATAGCACATCCACATAGGAGAAGCTGATGATTCAATAACGAAGCCTGGATGTGGAAGTACTTGCGAAAACCTCTCGATTCCATACCCCTTTGGATTGAGCGGCAGTGAATCCCACTGCCACATCGGTCTTTCCTTATTTAGAGTTGATTATGATGACTCTACTGACCCTCCAACCCCTTATATGGATAATAAAGGTACACAAGTGATCATTTTACTAAATTATGTCCCCCACCTGAAATGAATGATAGGCTTTCTTGGTGTTCTTGGCATTTCGTTGAAACTGAATCTTGGTGAAGTCATACCTAGACCAGCTTCTTCGTACTTAATTATGAGCATGGAACAGAATCTTCCTTGTTAGGCATCATTATGAAATTATAGCCCGACAAACGGAAAATATACATTGATCCGATTTATTTTCACATGATAAATAGAGAGAATTAGGGTGTATCATACACGTGTGGTGTGTCGTCCAATATGCGTCGGCACTATTATGCTCGTAGTTCGATTAGATTAGTTTCTTCAAAATGACTTTTGGTAACCGTGATTGCTTTTCTTTTTTATCACGATGGTGGCAAGATAGGACATTCCTCAAAATTATGAAAATGCAACAAAAAATTCACAACACGGGTACTATAGATTAAAGGAAAAATAACCTTCTTTGTGACAATAATTCTCTGCAAATATGTATCAACTACAATCCATATTAATTAAAAAGTCTAGCCTAGAAAAAGGAAAAAAAAATCCATTTGCGACGTATCTTGTCTTAATTTAAAAGTATATAATGGAGTCTTATTTAGAAATCTTAATTTTGCAGCGCAACAATTGAAAAAGTTTATATTTCACCTCTTTGAAGCTAGTCGATTAATTATTTGGGTCAAAATCTTACCTACAATTCAAAAGCCATATTATTTGGACGTTCATACGTGGAGCGCTCATCAATATATTGAGGCATCTACAAAAATAAACCTAGAACTGAAGAATTCATATTGTCTTACACAACGAAAGAGCAACAACTCGTGAACCAATTATATGGAACTAGATTCATCGATGAGGAGGTTGGGTTGTTTTGCACTCTCGGTGTTAGCATAATTTTTATATTATTCATTATTGACGTTAAAATATTTTTATTCAGGTAGTGTTGGAAAGAAAAGATCCGCCTATTAATGGAAGACATATAATGAACTGAAAAACACATGCATGTCTCACCTAAACCCCCATCGTTTATTAGCGAAATGAAAATATGATTGAATTATGTCCGCCACCTAAATTGGTCTGATGGGTTTTCTTGGTATTCTCGGAATTTTTTTACAAAAATGAATCTTGGTGAACTCCTACCTAGACCAGCTTCTAAGGGTGTGCATGGAATGCATTCAAACAGAATTGCGTTTATTAAAAAATTTCCGGAATGCATTCTGGAGCGATTTTTACATTCTGGAATAAAAATGCATTTGTTAAAAATACTTAATTCCAGAATGCATTCTTGATTCTAGAATTAGTTTTTGGCAAGAAAAAGAGAAGCTATTTTTTGTAGCTTCTTAATTCCAGAATGCATTCTCCCTATTTTCTCATAATTTTTTTTTTCAAAAAATGCATAAAAATTGAAAAATTCATAAAAATTTCCTGAAAATAAAAAAAGTTAGATTTCGGGAAAATATGCAATTTGGTGAATTTTTTTAAAAAAAATAAAAAAAATCAAAATTTTCAAAACTTCACAGAATAGCTTAAAACACATGTGATCACTCACTTTGAGTGAAATTTAAATTTTTTGAGGTGCCCAAAAAAAAGAAAAATAATAAAAAAATAAAAATTTTCAAAACTTCAAAAAATGGCTTAAAATACTCGTGGCCACCTACTTTGAGTGAAATTTAAATTTTTTGAGGTGCCCAAAAAAGTAAAAATAAATAAAAAATTTCAAAACTTCACAGAATAGCTTAGAATACCTGTAGCCATCTACTTGGAGTAAAATTTAAATTTTTTGAGGTGCCCAAAAAAATAAAAAAGTAAAAAACTTCACAAAATGGCTTAGAATACATGTGGCTACCCACTTTGAGTGAAATTTAAAATTTTTTAGGTGCCCAAAAAAATTAAAAAAATAAAAAATTTCAAAACTTTACATAATGGCTTATAATACCTGTGGCCAATCACTTTCAGCAAAATTTAAATTTTTTTAGGAGAAAAAAAATCAATAAATCAAAAGCAGTTTACATTCCAAATCAATTTACAATAGGATTAGTCATGTTTTACCAAACAGATTTCTCCTCTAGAAATCAATTTCTGGCAAGAATTTGATTTTTGGAGCAGAATGGTTACCATTCGCACCCTAAGTACTTAATTATTTGCGTGGAACATAATCTTCCCAGTCATGTATGATTATGAAAGTTTAGCCCAACAAGGGGAATCTGCATTGGTTAGATTTATTTTCACATTTTAAATAGTGTTAATTAGGGTGTATAATACATGTGTGGCATGTCACATTTACTCTAAGGTCCAATATGAGACACTATTATGCTCGTAATTTGATTAGCCTAATTTCTTTAAAATGACTTTTGGTAATAATGATTGCGTTTCTTTGTTACCGCAATGGTAGCGAGATAGGATTTATCTCAAAAATATGAAAATGCAACAAAAAATTTACAATGGATACTAGATGAAAGGAACAATAAATTCTTTTGGATGATAATTCTGCACAAGTACGTGCCAATCCCAATCCATATTTTAAATTAGAAATCCTAATGCAACAACAACAAAAATAAGACGTATCTTGTCTTAATTGAAAAGTACGTAATGGAATCTTATCTAGAAATGGAAAATGTTTATTATTTACCTCTTTGAAACTAGATGATTGTTAACTCTGAAGATACACGATATCCTTTTCTAGAATGCAACGGATATTTCATGCTTAGGAGCATAAAACCCAATCACAATGAAACACATTTCGGGCGCACAACCACCAGCTCAAACTATGCTCTTGGTGATTTTTCTTCCGTTCACACTCTCCTATTTTAAGGTTGTGATCTCCCACTGCATACGCTTCATACTTGCTTGACCTTTTCAAGTCTTGGCAAAAAAAATGAAAGGACCCTGCCTCTTTTAACACTCTCTACCAATAATGCACCTATGGTTGGTGGGCAATAACTCTTGATGGGACATACTGTCGTACATGAGAAATTGCTGACGAAACCGACCGCATTGACTTAGCATTTGCCTAAACTTTACGGGCGAGAAGATTCTCAAAAATCAATTTCGGACTCTCGAAGTCCTTTTACATAGCAATGATCAGATCTAAACACTGCAGAGTTCGTTCTAATGCTTCTTCTATATTTGCGTTGGTTGGTGAGGAAGTGTCGCATGATTTGAAAAGCTGAGACATCTCATTAATAAAATTTTCAAGCACATTTTTTGAGATCCATCCATGTTGGGCGGAATAACCTTTCTTAGTCTAAATACTCTCAAATTATCAAGGAAAGCGACCTATGTTAGTCTAGTCAATACTTAACACTTATTGCAACGTGAACTAGGTATTTGGACTTCTTATTTGGACGACCGTGACCACAATTACTTTTTCTTACTTAGAAAACTAAGATGGGAGAGTTTATATCAATATTTGAACACAAATTGATAAAAAAAATATACATATCATACGGGTAATGTAATTGGTCCATTATAGCACGTATAGCCATGCAACATACTTTTTTCAAGATGACAACGTGTGGCATAATTTGAGAAGGAGACATCTTGTTAATAAATATTTTTAAGTATATTTTTGCCATCGTTGTTGTCGGAATGACCTTTCTTAGTTTAAATACTCTCATATCATGCATTTGGAATTATCAAGGAAAATGACCTATCTTAATCTGATAAATAGAGAGAATTAGGGTGTATCATACACGTGTGGTGTGTCATCCAATATCAATTCGGCACTATTATGCTCGTAGTTCGATTAGATTAGTTTCTTCAAAATGACTTTTGGTAACCGTGATTGCTTTTCTTTTTTATCACGATGGTGGCAAGATAGGACATTCCTCAAAATTATGAAAATGCAACAAAAAATTCACAACACGGGTACTATAGATTAAAGGAAAAATAACCTTCTTTGTGACAATAATTCTCTGCAAATATGTATCAACTACAATCCATATTAATTAAAAAGTCTAGCCTAGAAAAAGGAAAAAAAATCCATTTGCGACGTATCTTGTCTTAATTTAAAAGTATATAATGGAGTCTTATTTAGAAATCTTAATTTTGCAAGCGCAACAATTGAAAAAGTTTATATTTCACCTCTTTGAAGCTAGTCGATTAATTATTTGGGTCAAAATCTTACCTACAATTCAAAAAGCCATATTATTTGACGTTCATACGTGGAGCGCTCATCAATATATTGAGGCATCTACAAAAAAAAACCTAGAACTGAAGAATTCATATTGTCTTACACAACGAAAGAGCAACAAGTCGTGAACCAATTATATGGAACTAGATTCATCGATGAGGAGGTTGGGTTGTTTTGCACTCTCGGTGTTAGCATAGTTTTTATATTATTCATTATTGGCGTTAAAATATTTTTATGCAGGTAGTGTTGGAAAGAAAAGATCCGCCTATTAATGGAAGACATATAATGAACTGAAAAACACATGCACGTCTCACCTAAACCCCCATCGTTTATCAGCGAAATGAAAATATGATTGAATTATGTCCGCCACCTAAATTGGTTGATGGGTTTTCTTGGTATTCTCGGAATTTTTTACAAAATGAATCTTGGTGAACTCCTACCTAGACCAGCCTCTAAGGTGTCGTGAATGCATTCCAAATGTAATCATTTATTAAAAAATTTCCTAACGCATTCGGAGCATTTTACATTCTCGAATAAAATGCATTTGTTAAAATACTTAATTCCGAATGCATTCTTGATTCTAGAATTAGTTTTTGGCAAGAAAAAGAGAAGCTATTTTTTGTAGCTTCTTAATCCAGAATCGCATTCTCTCCTATTTTCTCATAATTTTTTTTTCAAAAATGCATAAAAATTGAAAAAATCATAAAAATTTCCTGAAAATAAAAAAAAAGTTAGATTTCGGGAAAATATGCAATTTGGTGAATTTTTTTAAAAAAAAAAAAAATCAAAATTTTCAAAACTTCACAGAATAGGCTTTAAAACATACGCGATCACCACTTTGAGTGAAATTTAAATTTTTGAGGTGCCCAAAAAAAAAAAAAATAAAAAAAAAAAAATTTTCAAAACTTCAAAAATGGCTTAAAATACTTACCACCCACTTGAAAAAACAAATTTAAATTTTTTGAAAAAACCAAAAAAAAAAAAAATAAATAAAAATTTCAAAACTTCACTGCATTAGCTTAGAATACCTGTAGCCATCTACTTGAAAGAAAATTTAAATTTTTGAGGTGCCCAAAAAAAAAAAAAGTAAAAAAACTTCACAAAATGGCTTAGAATACATGTGGCTACCCACTTTGAGTGAAATTTAAAATTTTTAGGTGCCCAAAAAATTAAAAAAAAAAAATTTCAAAACTTTACATAATGGCTTTATAATACTGTACCAATCACTTTCAAGAAAATTTAAATTTTTTAGGAGAAAAAAAAAATCAATAAATCAAAATAGATTTACCCCAAAATCAATTTCAAAATAGGATTAGTCATGTTTTACCAAACAGATTTCTCCTCTAGAATCAATTTCCAAAGAATTTGATTTTTGGAGCGAGAATTGCCACCATTCGCACCCTAAGTACTTAATTATTTATGGGAACATAATCTTCCCTGTCATGTATGATTATGAAAGTTTAGCCCAACAAGGGGAATCTGCATTGGTTAGATTTATTTTCACATTTTAAATAGTGTTAATTAGGGTGTATAATACATGTGTGGCATGTCACATTTACTCTAAGGTCCAATATGAGACACTATTATGCTCGTAATTTGATTAGCCTAATTTCTTTAAAATGACTTTTGGTAATAATGATTGCGTTTCTTTGTTACCGCAATGGTAGCGAGATAGGATTTATCTCAAAAATATGAAAATGCAACAAAAAATTTACAATGGATACTAGATGAAAGGAACAATAAATTCTTTTGGATGATAATTCTGCACAAGTACGTGCCAATCCCAATCCATATTTTAAATTAGAAATCCTAATGCAACAACAACAAAAATAAGACGTATCTTGTCTTAATTGAAAAGTACGTAATGGAATCTTATCTAGAAATGGAAAATGTTTATTATTTACCTCTTTGAAACTAGATGATTGTTAACTCTGAAGATACACGATATCCTTTTCTAGAATGCAACGGATATTTCATGCTTAGGAGCATAAAACCCAATCACAATGAAACACATTTCGGGCGCACAACCACCAGCTCAAACTATGCTCTTGGTGATTTTTCTTCCGTTCACACTCCCTATTTTAAGGTTGTGATCTCCCACTGCATACGCTTCATACTTGCTTGACCTTTTCAAGTCTTGGCAAAAAAAATGAAAGGACCCTGCCTCTTTTAACACTCTCTACCAATAATGCACCTATGGTTGGTGGGCAATAACTCTTGATGGGACATACTGTCGTACATGAGAAATTGCTGACGAAACCGACCGCATTGACTTAGCATTTGCCTAAACTTTACGGGCGAGAAGATTCTCAAAAATCAATTTCGGACTCTCGAAGTCCTTTTACATAGCAATGATCAGATCTAAACACTGCAGAGTTCGTTCTAATGCTTCTTCTATATTTGCGTTGGTTGGTGAGGAAGTGTCGCATGATTTGAAAAGCTGAGACATCTCATTAATAAAATTTTCAAGCACATTTTTCTCCATCCATGTTGGGCGGAATAACCTTTCTTAGTCTAAATACTCTCAAATTATCAAGGAAAGCGACCTATGTTAGTCTAGTCAATACTTAACACTTATTGCAACGTGAACTAGGTATTTGGACTTCTTATTTGGACGACCGTGACCACAATTACTTTTTCTTACTTAGAAAACTAAGATGGGAGAGTTTATATCAATATTTGAACGCAAATTGATAAAAAAAATATACATATCATACGGGTAATGTAATTGGTCCATTATAGCACGTATAGCCATGCAACATACTTTTTAAGATGACAACGTGTGGCATAATTTGAGAAGGAGACATCTTGTTAATAAATATTTTTAAGTATATTTTTGCCCATCGTTGTTGTGCGGAATGACCTTTCTTAGTTTAAATACTCTCATATCATGCATTTGGAATTATCAAGGAAAATGACCTATCTTAATCTAGTCAATATTCAACATTTATTGCAACTTGGACCAGGTCTTTGGAATTCTTATTCGGATAACCATAACTACAATTACTTTTATTTTTACTTATAAAAAAAACCATCTTACTTTTATTTATAAACCCATCCACCTTGAAATACATTTCATTCACACAATCACCAGCTCAAACCAATCTGCTCTTGTTGATTTTTCTTCTTTCTCATTCTCGTGTTTTGGGGTTGTGATCTCCCACTGCATACGCATACTACTGTTTTGCTTGACTTCTCATTCTCCTGTTTTGGAGTTGTGATTTTCGCCCTGCATACGCTTACAACTGTTTTGCTTGACTTCTCAAGTCTTGGCAGGACAATGAAAGCACCGTCTCATTTAGTACTCTTTATCAGTGATGCTGTTAAAGTTGGCGGGCAATAACAAATCCTAATGAGACATATTGTCGTGCAGGAGAAATTGTAGAGGAGACCGACCACGTTGACTTATCATTTACCTGAAACTTTACAGGTGACCTTCAGAATTTTCTGAAAGTCAATTTCAGACTCCGAAAGTCCTCAGATCTTGGACCATATATGTGGCTTTACTTTGAACTGGAAGATGTAATTTGGTTTGAGGATTATGTTTTCTATTTTGTAGATTTAGACACTGCGGATTTCGTTCTTCTTCTATGTATAGGTTGGTTAGTTTTTGTTCTTTTCAGATTTCAAATCGAAACCCGAATCAATCTGAATCAACAATTTCTTGCTGGGGTAGATCAACTGGTTTGGACCAAGTTAATTTATCAATGGACAATCAAGTTTGTTATATCTAATTGATGTTGTGCCACACTATCCCTATGATAGTGTATGAAAAGACATTACATTCATTAATTCAATCTATTCTAAAAATTAACCAATCGAAAATAAACATTATCTATTTATGTGCGCTATAATTGTTAGTACAAGGTAAGCTCTCCAATTGGCCAACACAACACTGCTATTCAATTTCCCATCGAATAATTTGAATGAAGAATGTGCGTTATTGCTTAAATAGATATCTTGTATGCGATGTGGTAATTTATTTATATATATAGCAATGCAACGTATATGCAACAAAAACAACTTCTAAATCAACATATTTTGAAAAGCTAGTCTGGTCTTGTTGATTTTTCTTGCGATAATGACACAACAGTTCCTGAACTTTGACCTAATATGCAATTTGGTTCCTGAACTTTTAATTTATTTAACGTAGTCCTTGAACTTTAGCCTAATGTTTAATTTGGTCCATGAACTTTTAATCTGTTTAATGTGATCTATGAACTTTTAGTACATGTTCAATTTATTCTCTGAATTATATAAAAATGTTCAATGCAGTCCTTGCACTTGAATTAATGAAAAGACTAAATTGAACATTTTCAAATAGTTTAGGGACTAAATTGAACATATACTAAAAGTTTAGAGACCAAATTGAATATTAGGCTAAAGTTCAGGAACTACATTAAATAAATTAAAAGTTCAAGGACTAAATTACATATTGCATCAAAGTTCAGAAACTATTTATGTCATTTTTACATTTTTCTTCTTTCTCATTCTCCTGTTTTAGGGTTGTGATCTCCCACTGCATACGCTTCGTACTTGCTTGACTTTCAAGTGATGGCCGGATAATGAAAGGACCTGCCTCATTTATACTCTCTACCAATGATGCACCCAAAGTTGGTGGGCAATAACACCTAATGAGACATATTGTCGTACATGAGGAATTGCCGAGGAAACCGACCACGTCGACTTAGCATTTGCTTGAAACTTTATGGGCGAGTCTGAGAAGATTATGTTATTTTCAAGTTTTGGCTAATGCAGACTAAACTTTTGAGACAAACAAATCCTTCATTTATACGAATATTTCATTTATTTTGAAGTGTTGTCGCCTTAGGTATTGGGGGGTCACAACTTTCGATGTCGTGACTTTCCCCGTTGAATTTAAGGGGTTCTACATGCAATTGGAGTCGAGTTTCCCTGTCTATCGCCTCACCTACTAGTTTTCTTACCGAAGGACACAGTTGAGTCTGTCATCTCAAGCACTTTTTTGAAGAGGTTTTAAAGTGGTTTCATCCTCTATCCTACTGGCAATATCTGTTCTCCACAAAGCTAAAATGCAGAGCCCCTAAATTTGTGTTCATGTCCCATGCCAAATTTGTGTAGGCAATATCTGTTCTTTCATTAAAAAATGGAAACGGTTCGCTGGACGACCAGCAAGCTAGGTAGGTTGTCCATGTCCTATATCAAATTTGTGTAGGTCCTATGGATGCAGTTTTCGAGAAATTAGTGGGACAATACAGAGAAGTCCAGTGCATCCTCTGCGAATGCAATCGATCTGTTCCAAAGTTCCTATGGTCGAACAGTGCAAATGCAGAAGTAATGCTGAGGTATTATTTCCAAGCACATGAGGCCACTGGAGATGCAATCTACTAGGCTCTAGAAGAACACGAGCATAATGAAACAGGGTAAATTTATATCTCTCAACACCCTTGAGACTTTGGATAGACGTATATTTTATCCAGATAACACGTATCATAAATACAGTGCGTCATTCGAGAACCTTGATCTAGCTGTGCCCCAGGAACCTATCAATAAGTGAAGGAACTTTTCCAGATTGTCAATGGGTGAGCTTTATGCTTTGTAATTACATGCAGGAATCTTCCGAGTTATATGTATTGGCCATGCAAGGCCTTATGCAATTCATGTAATGCCCTTGCCTTAAGTTATAAAAGGCAATGAAGAGCTTTAATAAAATGGTAGTGAACTTTCGGAAAACCTACATATTCTCCTAACATGTTCTCGTAAACTCTGTTGTTCTCTAGGCATATTGTGACTTGAACAATAAGAATAAATCTTTGATAATTGATATCCTGGTTGTTGGTGAAGCACGTATGCTCTCCACTTACCGGTCAAAGTGATCCCGTGAATCAAGAAGCTAAACTAATATTGAGACTTTTTGAGTCTCAAGGTGACCATTTTAATGAGATTTGTAGATTTAGGATCTGTTCATTTCACATATAAGAACTTTCAAGAAAAACGTTTTTTCAGGATTTTTCTGCGACTAAACTTCACGAAAAATAAATTAGTTTAGAAAAATTTTCTTCCACTGTTTAAAAAATAAACGTTTCACATATAACATCTCAATGTGAATTTTGTAAAATCAGTACCAACTATTTAATATTTGAGTCGAAAGTTATTTGACGAAAGCCTCACCTACTAGTTTTCTTACCGAAGGACACAGTTGAGTCTGTCATCTCAAGCACTTTTTTGAAGAGGTTTTAAAGTGGTTTCATCCTCTATCCTACTGGCAATATCTGTTCTCCACAAAGCTAAAATGCAGAGCCCCTAAATTTGTGTTCATGTCCCATGCCAAATTTGTGTAGGCAATATCTGTTCTTTCATTAAAAAATGGAAACGGTTCGCTGGACGACCAGCAAGCTAGGTAGGTTGTCCATGTCCTATATCAAATTTGTGTAGGTCCTATGGATGCAGTTTTCGAGAAATTAGTGGGACAATACAGAGAAGTCCAGTGCATCCTCTGCGAATGCAATCGATCTGTTCCAAAGTTCCTATGGTCGAACAGTGCAAATGCAGAAGTAATGCTGAGGTATTATTTCCAAGCACATGAGGCCACTGGAGATGCAATCTACTAGGCTCTAGAAGAACACGAGCATAATGAAACAGGGTAAATTTATATCTCTCAACACCCTTGAGACTTTGGATAGACGTATATTTTATCCAGATAACACGTATCATAAATACAGTGCGTCATTCGAGAACCTTGATCTAGCTGTGCCCCAGGAACCTATCAATAAGTGAAGGAACTTTTCCAGATTGTCAATGGGTGAGCTTTATGCTTTGTAATTACATGCAGGAATCTTCCGAGTTATATGTATTGGCCATGCAAGGCCTTATGCAATTCATGTAATGCCCTTGCCTTAAGTTATAAAAGGCAATGAAGAGCTTTAATAAAATGGTAGTGAACTTTCGGAAAACCTACATATTCTCCTAACATGTTCTCGTAAACTCTGTTGTTCTCTAGGCATATTGTGACTTGAACAATAAGAATAAATCTTTGATAATTGATATCCTGGTTGTTGGTGAAGCACGTATGCTCTCCACTTACCGGTCAAAGTGATCCCGTGAATCAAGAAGCTAAACTAATATTGAGACTTTTGAGTCTCAAGGTGACCATTTTAATGAGATTTGTAGATTTAGGATCTGTTCATTTCACATATAAGAACTTTCAAGAAAACGTTTGCAGGATTTTTCTGCGTTCGGTTCACGAAAAATAAATTAGTTTAGAAAAATTTTCTTCCACTGGAAAAATCACTTTAAAAAATAAACGTTTCACATATAACATCTCAATGTGGAATTTTGTAAAATCAGTACCAACTATTTAATATTTGACGAAAGTTATTTGACGAAAGTGTGGTTATTAATATTTAAATACTTTAGTATACATTGCCACATCCCTCGGATAACACGAGGCATAAACACAATGACAACTAGAAAATAAATAAAAAAAGAAGTGTCGTACATGTTAAAAAATCATTTTTTTACCCAAAAAGGAGTTCTCAGGTATGGGATTCCTTTGACGGTTGAAATGATAAGCAAAATAGACAAACGCATTTCAATTATTTTTCTCTCTATCCGTCCGATTTGTAGCAGGATTGTACCCAAAAGCAAAGGACTTTTCGATTAAATCTTGTTTTATGGTGACTCCATATCATTTCATAGTTTTTCGTTGTAAGGGTGAAATGGATTGAAATTATCTTAACTGTGGATGAGTTTAGGAGTTGTGAGTCATATATCATGTCATAATGATGAAAATAACCATATTCTCCATCGAAATTTCCAACAAAAATTTTAGCTAGAGGCAACAACACGTTTTGCAAATCATGTTATAGGCCAAGATAAGACACTTCACATAATTAATATCTTGTATCTGTTTAGAATTTCACAGACCACGTGAGCTAAAACTTGAAAATAATATAAGTTTGTGAGGGATCGCGTTGAATGGAAGCTTGAAGTTACAATTTAATATCACTGAATAATTATAAAATAAAAAAAACATAGGTTCATCAAGCAAATTCATGTTTTAACTTCTGTCAACATTGTTGGTGAAATTCTCAGAAACGAGTCTTTAGTAAAAAGACATGCTATATGGTCCACCTTCGAGAGGCACACCAAAATTGACACCCATTTCCTGGAAGTTCATACGAAATTGTTTGGAATTTAACAGACATAGAGACAGCTTTTATAAAGTCTCTTTGTCAGTATGTTGCTACTTCAATTCTCCGACAAGAGATGTGGGGTATAAATCTATGATGACAGTACCACTTCTACCGTATAATATTCGGCGAAGAAAACTTCAACTATTTTGCCACATCTACCAAGGAAGTTGAGAAATCAACATTGATCAAACTACCTTCTTTATCAAGAGTCCTACTTTTACTTTTTCTTACTTTTACAGACGAGCCAATTGAATCCTTAGTGCAAGTCTCTATTCACGTTTCAAATAAGTTTGGAAATTCCTACAAATGATTGTGACATCACAAGGTGAATCGTGTTCCTAATAAAAGCAAACCCAAATCATTAAATCTCATAGATCGTGGAGATATCAGTTGGCCACGCAAGTCGCTGCTTGGCTTTTCAGGTCAAGGTCAACGTCGTGTCCTAGGCGCGTTCGAATCGTAGAGAAATGACTTATCGAAATCCAAATAACACAAAAGCATTTCAATTATTTTTCTATCTATCCGCCCGATTTGTAGCAGAATTGTACCTAAAAGCAAAGGACATTCCAATTAAGTCTTGTTTGATCATGCCAAATTCACGCGGTGACTCCATGTCAGTTAATAGTTTTTCGTTGTATTCTCCTTTTGTCAGCCAAACTATTCAGAGCATCACTCCTAGTAGACGAATAAGTCTTCTTTATCGAAGACAGTAAGGGTGAAATGGATTGAAATTATCTGAACTGTGGATGAATTAAGGAGTGGTGAGTTATGCATCAAGTCATAATGACGAAACTAAACATATTCTCCATTGAAATTTCCCATAAAATTGTTTTGCTAGAGGCAGCAACATGTTTTGCAAATCAATTTTTTGTATCTGTTCCCATAAAATTATTTTTTTGTGTCTGTTTACAATTTCACAGACCACATAGCTAGAACTTGAAAATAACATAAGTTTGTTTGGGATGATCACAGAATAAGTGAAAAAAAAGAAACATAGATTCATCATGCAAATTCATGTTGTTACCTCAGTCAACGGCGTTGGTGAAATTCTCAGAAAAGCGTCTTTAGCAAAAAGTCATGCTATATGGTCCTCCTTCGAGAGGCACACCAAAATCGACACCTTTTTCATGGAATTTCATACAAAAACGTTTGAAATTTAACAGACATAGAGACAGCTTTTATAAAGCCTCTTTGTCGACGTATTGCTACTTTAATTCTCAGATAAGAGTTGTAGGGTGTAGTAGTTCTATGATGACAGTACCATTTTTACCTTATTATATTCAGCGAAGAGCACTTAACTATTTTGCTATATTCACCAAGGAAGTTGGAAATTCCTACAATCGATTGTAACATGGCAACGTGAATCGCGTTCCCAATAAAAGCGAACCCAAATAATTGAAGCTCATAGATAGTGGAGATATGAGTTGGCCATGCAAATCGTTGCTAGGCTTTTCAGGTCAACGTCAACGTCGTGTCGCTGGGCTTTTCGGATCGTGGAGATATGAGTTGGCTATGCAAGTCGTCGCCTTGCTTTTCAGGTCAAGGTCGACGTCATTTGCATCCGATGCTATTCACTGCACGTGAATGTATCTTTGTGTGAGCTGAAGGAGCAAAGGAAAGTCGCTTTTCTTTAGAGAGTTAATATCATGAGCAATAGTGATCGATTTTTCACTTTTAACTTTTCCTGATGTTATTTGGTTAAAATCAGGTATGGCTACAGAACGAAAAATTTTAAAAAAAAATCAATGGATCTGTTTGGTTTTATTAACTGCTACAGCAAAGAATGTCTAGGTTAATAAAAAATACACAATTAATAATTGAGGATTAACCTAATATATTAATGTTACTATCAGTGGGATAAGTTTCTTTTTTCTAATTAAAGTGCAGAATAGTGAGGATAAAGCTATGTCGTAATGTGGTTATAAAATTTCATTCTAGTCACTCTGCTACTTATATGTTAGATCCTATCAAACCAACGTCACATTGAAGCTATAGAGTCCGATCCATTCAAACCTTTCTTTGATCTTAAAAAAAAATCAAACCATTCTCTGTCATTGTACTCTATTTATAAATCTTGTCTTGAGAAAATTCCTACATATAGGAATCCAGTATGGTAACATATCTAATCCTACAATTGGATATATGTTGTTTGTCTCATTTGTTGCACATTTCATAATTAACCTTACATAATTAACTTTCGTGATATCTTGCCGTCTTCTTTATTCAATGTCAACTTTTTCTCATAGAGATGTTAAAGTTTGGGGCCGTTGATATTCCACTAGAATGTCTATATAACATATTGAACATGGTAAATTATGTAAGGAAAAAAGATTAATCACCAACAATGATGCAACCAAATTGAACTTTACAAAGTTGAGAAACAAATTATTCACTATAATTAATATTTGAATATTCTTATTCTGAAAATAAATAAAATAAATTCTAGATATGCCTTCTTGGGGAAAAAGTTATTGCGAATTTCTTTACACATACAAATTTAATAGCACACATAGTTTGTTGAAGAAATCAATTGCTTCAAAAGGTTTTCAGGACGTGATAGAGCATATGATTTTGTGACAAAAGTACTCCAGTCTCTGGCTCAGAGTAGCTTGTGTTCTTCTAATGAGTAGCAAAATAAATCTTGATGTACTCTCAAATTAATCGTGCATTCTCGACCTAAACATGTTCTTAAAAGGTTTCATCTAAACTCTAGGATGTAAAATGTAAAGATATTCCTTGAGGTGAGGCAAGAAAAATTGTTCATCAACGAGGGGGGCAGGCATGCGGATAGGGCATCGGCATGTATAAATAAAGAATGCATATGTGAAGTCCACCATCACTTCAAAAGGTTTTGAGGACGTTGATAGAGCATATGATTTTATGACAAGAGTACTCCGGTCTCTGGCTTAGAGTAGCTTGTGTTCTTATGATGAGTGGCAAAATAAATCGTGATCTCAAATAAATCGTGCATTTGGAAAATGTCACGTGCACTGCACTGCACTAGATTCGTGACCCGGGGAATTATCATGGAATCGTCTCGTGCAAGTGGCTAGGACCAGCTGACGTTGACTCCACAACTTGACTTACTGCCGGACTTCTTTTGATCAACCAATGACTACAATTACTTACTTGACCAAACAAAAAACAAAAAAGAAGAAACCCATCTTACTTCTCCTTATAATCCCCCGCACCCGTCGAGTTAATTCATCAAAAAAAGAACATATTTGAAGAGAGTTGAAGGAAGAACCATGGTCATCGATGAGCTTCTCTTGAAAGTTGTGGTGCTTGGGACCATCATATTAGGCACATACCACAATCACATAGCAGAAGCTGATGATTCAATGACCAAGCCCGGATGCCGAAGTTCCTGCGGAAACCTCTCGATTCCATACCCCTTCGGATTGAGTGACAGTGATCCCAAATGCCGCATCAAACCTGACTCATTTAGAGTCGTTTGCGATAACTCTACCGACCCTCCCATAGCTTACATGAATAGAAGAGATAGTAATATCCAAATACTCGACATTTCTGTCGAGCACCATGAGCTACGCGTTAACGTTTCACCCGGTCGAGACTGCTACGGGAAAAGTAGTTCTTTGAGCAGTTATCCGCAGCTTAGTCTATTGAAGTTCCCCATATCCAACACCAAGAACAAGTTCATAGCTGTCGGTTGCGACACGTCGGCCTATTTCTCAGATAGCCATGGAAAGTTCTCTTTCGGGTGTATGTCTTTGTGCAGCAATGTTTCGGATTTCAGCAACGGGTCGTGTTCCGGTATTGGTTGCTGCGAGACGAGCATCCCTAGGGACTCCTTTGGCTACGAGATCTCCTTTCGGAGCTTTTACAATCATACCTACGTCATGGATTTCAATCCTTGCAGCTATGCCTTCGTTGCCGAAATTGGTTTCTACAACTTCACGGCTGGCGACCTTAAGCAGCTTGAATTTAACGAATCCACTGTAGTTCTTGACTGGGCAATAGGGAATAAAACATGCAAGGATGCCAAGAAGAACAACAAAAGCAACATGTGCACCAACAACGCCATTTGCACTGATGCAGAAAATGGATCCGGGTACAAGTGCACTTGCAAAGAAGGTTATCGAGGCAATCCTTACCTTGCGAATGGTTGTCAAGGTACTCTGATAAAATCAACTTTCTTTATCTTGTACTTCGCATTGGTGATCTGAAAATATTAGATAGATATCTAATGCGTGTGTTTAATATTTGTAGATATTGATGAATGTGCGGATCTAAAGAAGTACCCATGTGAGGGAAAGTGCGATAATGTTGACGGGAGTTATAAATGTTCATGCCCAGCGGGTTATCATGGTGATGGCAAGAAGGGCGGTGGAGATGGACAAGGATGCATTGCTAATCCTAATCCATCACATTTGCTGGAGATTTTGGTTGGTAAGTTCTTTCATTTTACTTGGAGTGCCTGACTCAAAAAAACATAATATTCTAGCTGATTTAGCGAATATATAATTTAATTTCTTTGTGGTTTAGGAGAAAATTAACTATTCCCAATTTCGCTCGATTTTTCTTCAACTATTTCCCTTGCTTGGAAAAATTCAAATTGAAACTTTCTATATATCCTCCTCACATGTTACTAATTACATCACGATTGAGCTCTCTTGAAATTCGAAAGTAGATTAATTTCGCTCATGCCAATGTCTGTACTCGTAGAACATCTTTTGACTTGGCGACCTTGGGCTTTGGGTAAATGTGAAGACATTTTCCAACCATCGAGATCATGTCGCGAATAGTAATATCAGTGCCGCAAGCGAAAACACGATTTTACGATGTGTGCAACCCTCGATATTCAATTATTTTTATTTTTTTCTGGCCTTCTTCCCTTTGGCCAGTCTGGTGAGGTTGACATCACCGGCCTCTAGTGAAGCTTGCCCCTGCTGGCCACTAGCGAGGGCGAGCCTAGCCCAGCGATGGCGAGGTCGAGCTTTGCCTAGCCAAGGCGAGGCTGACCCAGACAATAGTGAGGTGGGCCTCACCTTGGTTGGGCAACCTTACCTAGATTTGGTGAGGTTGAATTTGCTATCGCCTAGGTCTCGCTGGGTGAGGGAGACCTAGGTGACGGCGTGGTCGGCCTCGCCTTGGTTGGGCAAGGCTCGCCCTTGCCAATAGTTGATAGGGGTGAGCTTCGCCAGAGACCGGCGAGGGGCGAGGTCGACCCCGTCGGCCCTTGCCTTTGGCTAGTTGTCGGACTGGCCAAAGGGAAGGCCAAAAAAAAAGAGGAAAAAAAATCGAAAAATATATTAAAATATTTAAAAAAAATTGCCACATCAATGTTAGCTGGATGGCTGGCATCCACGTTAGCTCCGAGCAGTGAAAATTGACGGATGGACTCAATTGGCAAGAAGTGAAAAGGTTTAAGACTCAATTGGCAAATTTAAAATGTTTATAATTGAATTGGCAAAAGTGCAATAGATTTAGAACTTTTTGGACAATTTTCCTCCTAAAAGTCAAACTTGTTCCTTTCTCTATAATGTTTTGATTAGCATCTAAGGACTGATAGTAATGATAGGATGATTGTTTCATCTTTCTCATATGTGTGATACACAACGTATATAACTTTTTCATTTTCGCACAAGCCATATTTATCATGATATAATTTAAATAGAAAGTCAATTACTAGACAATATTTATCCAAGGTGATGACACCAGTCAAAGAGGAAGTTATACACAGCCTCTGTACCATAAACTAATCCATTTGAGAAGATATCTTCAAAGTTACTAGTCCTTGCCATTTTCATGTCATCAAAAGGAATATAGCTGGATATAGAGATAGGACTTGTATTGAGTTATTTAAACTCATGCATAGTTCGACCAAAAAGTCTCTATTCATGCATCTTTTAAGACGTGGATTAAATTGCCTAAGACCTAGAAAACTGTAAGCAAGTACCGTAGTACCCTGGGAAAAGAAAATAAGCATTCTTGTGGTTAGTTTGAGTTTATACTTTATATCTTCTTTCATGTCGAATTAAACCTGTTAATTAATGACATTTTTAATATGCCTTAGCACTCGTACTTTTCTTTTTTCGTAGATTAGCTTAACCAAATTCATTGTTCTAATTCAGACTCAAATTGTCCCAAAACTACTAAGTTTTACAAGGAAACCTTGCAGTATAATTCTACAGAAAATTTCAAAGCGTGGCTATCTTTACATGGTGCAATGATTCACTGTGCAGTTAATTATGTGATTAAACATTCTTAAAAAGCTGGTGTTATACACAGGTATTACTATGGGTATATTAGTGCTGCTATTCAGTATAGGCTTTCTGTATCTCGGACACAAGAAAAGGAAGCTCATTAGGCTCAAAGAACAATACTTCAAGCAAAATGGTGGCTTGCTTTTGCAGCAACAATTACATGAACGTGACAGAACCACAAAAGCTGTGAAAATCTTCAGCGCTGAAGAGCTAGAGAAGGCCACCGACAATTATGATGAGAGCAGAATAGTTGGCCGAGGAGGATACGGTACTGTTTACAGAGGGTTGTTGCCAAATAATATGGTAGTTGCAATTAAGAAGTCCAAACTTGTGGATCAGAGCCAAATCGAGCAGTTCATCAATGAAGTCATTGTGCTTTCTCAGATTAATCACCGTAATGTGGTCAAGCTTTTGGGATGTTGCTTGGAAAAAGAGGTGCCTTTATTGGTGTACGAGTTCGTCAACAATGGAACACTCTTTGACCACATCCACAATCCAAACAAATCATCAAAGCTATCTTGGGAGATCCGGTTGAGAATCGCTTCGGAAACTGCTAGAGTCCTCTCGTACTTGCACTCTGAAGCTTCCATTCCCATTATTCATCGAGATGTCAAGTCAACAAACATCCTTTTGGATGCTAGTTACACCGCGAAAGTCTCCGACTTTGGAGCTTCAAGATTAGTCCCACTTGATCAAACGCAATTGTCGACTTTGGTTCAGGGAACATTGGGATACTTAGACCCTGAATACTTGCTCACAAACCAATTAACTGAAAAGAGTGATGTTTACAGTTTTGGGGTCGTGCTAGTCGAACTATTGACAGGGAAGAAGGCACTTTCTTTTGACCGAACGGAAGAAGAGAGGAGCTTGGCATTGTACTTTCTTTCATCATTGGAGAAGGACAAATTGTTTCACATTGTTGAGATAATTATTGCAAATGGAGGAAAAAATGAGCAGGTGACGGAAGTTGCCAATCTTGCAAAGAGATGCTTGAGAATAAAAGGCGAGGAGAGGCCAACCATGAAGGAAGTAGCAATGGAATTGGAGGGACTCAAGGCAATGGCTAACCATCCATGGGTAAATGGTATCGATGTGAATCCAGAAGAGACAGTTCATTTACTGGGAGAGAAGACCGATGTGTACATGAATAGTTTTGCGATCACGAACACTGGGTACACGGATAGCATGAAAAACCATGTCATGCCACTAGCTGATAGTGGGAGATAACAATAATAAGGTTATCGATATATGTCTGCGTATGTTGTGATGGATGTTATGGTTGAAATAGGTATCCATCGACTGCACTAGTCATTAGGTTCTTTCACGTTGAAACTAGTTCGTCAAATGGTTTCTATGTGTGGAAGAGAACTCTTGAAAAGTCTAGCCTTATAATAAAGTCAGTATAGTGATTCAATAAGTGTTTCTGTGAATGCAGGATAATTTGGCTTTACAAAAGCTTTGAATTCAACTTAGTGAGAGGATGTAAAAATGGTTTCCTCCTTCTACCGTTTCTTGGTTTTGCTATTGAGAATTGGAAGCTGTATTGTCTTTGAGTGTACTGAAGTTAAAATGATATGGAAGTGCAGATTTCTGTTTGCTCGAGGATGTGGTATGTACAACTTGGATGAATCTTTTTTTCAGGGCAATTCCATGGTCTTGCCTTACAGTAATACAATGAAACTTTCGTATATCGATTAGACGCACGATATGTTCAATTCCATACCCCACCAACTGAATTGAATTTCACGTTTGACTTTTGCTTGTGTTACTTGTCCATACGATCAGTGGGCTACGGTCATGTTTGCCTCATCGAGTTACAATTATGAACATCATCGATATCTATTTGTCGTCAAGTTTTTATGTAGTTAAGGTCCATATTAATAATCAACCAATCAAAAACATTTCCTTCAATTAGTGAGTGAGGAAAACTTAAGTCCAATAAAAGTACGTATTTCACAGGTGCATGGTTCACTTACCTAAGCCGGATCTTTTCACCATAAAAAAAAAGGCTATGCTTTTTCTTGGGCACAAGACAACAAAAGTCAACCGGTGAAAAGCTATTCAATTTATGATATGCATCGACTAGGGGTGTGCAACCGGACTAGTTCTACTTGAGAACCGGATTAGATCGGCCGAAAAATAAGTCTGGGAACCAGGTCCCATTGGAACCAGTTCTAAATTCTCAAAACCAGTTGGAACTGGTCCGATTCCCGATTCCGAGTGCATACCCACCTAAGAACCAAACCGGACTACTCTATTTTGGAACCGGATTTGGAGCCAGTTTTATAAGCTAAAAAGCCAAAACCCTAAATTCTAACCTTAGCACTCCTTCCGTCCTTCGTTGATGTAGAATCTATTAGTGAAGCGTTTCCGGATCAGTTAGACAGACAGAAGTCCAAACGGAAGGCGAAACGGTGATGCGACTAGAACCGGTGGACTCGGTTGACGACATTGAATTGAGCTCAAATTTGGTCGTTTTAAGCGAAACGGCGTTCTAAACAAAACTCATGCCTTTGGTCATGACTAACGATGGATTTTAGCAATTCAGAATCGTTTACATAAGTTTTTCTATTTTTTAATAATTTTTATGGGTTTTAATTTTGAGGGCAGTTTTGTAATTTTGATGTTTTATGTTTTCTAATCCTAGTAGGGTTTGGTTTAGGGATATATATAAGCTTGTTTTAGGGTTTTTTTTAAGAACATAACATTATCATCAATATTGAATTTTGAGATTTTTCTCCCTAAGCAAGGTTTTACTTGAATTACTCGCTGAATGCTGCATCAGGTGGTATCAAAGCCTATGGCGATTGGTGGTAGTCTTCGTGACGATGCTCAAGAGACTGGAGCCCCAACCCCTTGGGACGACACGCTGCAACATTTGGAGCAGCGTTTAATGGAACGCTTGGATCAATGACTCGATTAAAGTTTTTGTCATTTCGAATAACGATTTCATGAGTTAATAGATCGGTTCGGAAGGTTTCGACGTTCATGTGAACCAGAATCGGCAGAACGATAGAAGGCTGGGTGCAGACCTTGCTCACGGTGATCATGTTGATATGCTTGTTCCTATCCGCAGGTTGAATAATCTTCTATTTTCAGAGAGTTCAGAAGAATAAGAAAACGATTATTTTGATGCGGAACGTGCTGATTATGGTGGCAGAAATCGTCGTAGAGGATTTCAAAGAAGATATGATAGGAGAGATGGAAGACGACGTTACGACGATCATAACGGTAACGACTTTAAATTGAAAGTCGATATTCCTTATTTTAATAGAAGTCTTGGTATAAAAGAATTTTTGGATTGGCTTGCTGATATAGATAGATTCTCCGACTATATGGAGACCCCTAGTGAGAAAAGGGTGCGATTAGTAGCCTGTTGATAACTCTATAAAAATAGAGTTAATTTATCTACTTTAGGCAATAAATAATGCAATATTTGCTAGAATATATTTGGATTTCCTTTTATTTACTTAATATTTCCTTGTTTATGCAGAACATTGAGATATGGAGAAAATAAGGAAAATATTGCAAAAAGAAGGAAAGGAATATGTGACCCAGAGAAGAGTTAGAAGATGGATATCACATTGGGAATTCTACAATTTATTCCCTAATTTCATGCGAAAAAAGAAGTAATTGCCTTGTGAGAGGAGTCTTAGATGTTATTATATAAATAGGATAACTTGAGGGAACATGGATGAGTGGAGAGAGAGATCGTTTTTGTTTTTAGTGTTTTGAGAGTTTTTCGAGTATTTTGAAGAGAAGACAAAAGTGGTGACAGAATTCTTGTTCTTTGATTCAAGATGTTTGATTTAATTTCTATTTTTGCTTTTTCTTCTATTATGTTCTAATTTTCTTCGTTAGAGCTACGATGTAGCCTAACCATGATGATATGAATTTCATGCTTTTTATGCTTTGCAAATAATTTCATTCATGTGAGTTATATATTATTGTGCTTAATGCGTTTAGGTGATTGGCCACCGCTTGAATGATCTTATGTGCATGTTTGAGACTGAAAAGTGATAATATGCAATTGCTCATTATAATATATAACCATGAATTAAATGTGGATAGAAATATACCATGTTATTTGTGTAGCTTTCGGTGATAAGGTGGTCCAAAAGATTCATTGTAAACCGGGAATATTCACAGATTTTAATGCGCTTATGTTTATTTAAATTCACATAGAAATATAATGAATTGATAAACTGAGTAGGTTTGCTATACCTAGAGATAGAATAGTAAATAGATTAGGAAATTCCGCTATCACATGCTTGATATTGTTCTTGTATGCATAATGATCCGAAATTCATATCTAGTGGTTATGGTGAAATCGGATGCTCTAACATATTTTACCTGATTGATTATCTGCCTTTAGTTTATAAAATTTCGTTTTTAAAAATTGTCAGTTTTTATTTGTTCTCAATTATTTTTTGATCTGTTAGATAAATTTTAGAATTAGTCTATTTTTAATATTTAATTGGTTTATTATCATCAATCTCTGTGGGACGATACTCTTCTCATCATTGTATTACTTGTTTAACGTGTTCGTTGACACGTGCAGAATTTTACGAACAAGTTTTTGGCGCCGTTGCCGGGGATTGTTTATTTAATACCAATTAATATTGATACCGGATAATTCTAAGTTTAATCTAGCTTTTATTTTTTTTTTCAGAGTATACATTGGTGCATGACACGTAGCCAACAAGGAAAACTTACTGAGTTTGATCCAGAAATCGAACGCACATTTAAACGCGACTGAGAGAACAAAGAAATCACATTAAAAAGATGGAGGGAGTTGATGATGGTAGAAATCAACGTAGACTCTTGAAAGATTATGCTGCACCAACAATTGAGGGCACCACATCAAGTATCAGGAGACCCGCAATTCAAGCAAACAACTTTGAGATCAAGCCATCACTGATTCAGATGCTTCAACAATCAGTGCAATTTAGTGGGCTACCAAGCGATGATCCAAACGCTCACATCGATGCTTTTCTTGAAATCTGTGACACAATTAAATATAATGGAGTTTCAGATGATGCTATTAGATTGAGATTATTTCCATTCTCTCTTAGAGACAAAGCTAAAGGCTGGCTCTCTTCTCTTCCCGCCGGATCGATCACTACATGGAATGATATGGCCCAAAAATTTCTTGGTAAGTTCTTTCCACCTGCAAAATCTGCAAAAATGCGTAACGATATTACTAATTTTATGCAGATGGATAATGAATCATTGTATGAAGCATGGGAAAGATTCAAGGAGTTTCTTAGGAGATGCCCACATCATGGACTACCCGTATGGATGCAGGTACAAACTTTTTATAATGGGTGTAATACAAATCTTCGTTCTATGATTGATGCAGCTGCAGGGGGAACTCTGAATAATAAAACACCAGAAGAAGCCTACAACTTATTAGAGGAGATGGCATCCAATAGTTATCAGTGGCCTACTGAGAGGATATCAGTGCGAAAAGCTAGCGGAGTTCATGAGGTGGATGCTTTCATAGCAATCACTGCACAAATTGAAGCACTCAACAAAAAGATAGATAATATGAGTGTTTCAGGCATGAAAATTCAGAATATGACATGCGATTTCTGTGGTGGAGGACATGTTAGCACAGAATGTCAGGTAGGTAACACTTTTGCTCAATCTAATGAAAATGCTAACTTTGTTGGGAATTTTAACAGATCACAGAATAATCCCTACTCCAACACGTACAATTCGGGATGGCGCAATCATCCAAATTTTTCATGGAATAATCAAAATGTGACAAGACTGCCAATCGGATTCAAACAACCAGAAGAGACAAAGTCCAGTCTAGAAGATATAGTCAAAAACTTGCCAACACTACTCAGGACTTCATCAAGAGTTACAGATGTGAGATTTCAGAATCAAGAGGCTTCAATCAGAAATCTGAGATGCAAATGGGGCAGTTAGCAAACATGATGTCCGGGAGACAACAGGTTCTTTGCCTAGCAATACAGAGAAAAAAATCCAATTGAGAATGTAAAAGCTATAACCTTGAGAAGTGGTAAACAAGTGGGTGAAGAAGAAACCAAACAAGAGATTTCCAAAACAAAGAAGAAGAGGACAAGAAACAACCAAAGGAGATAAGCAAGAGCAAACTTTTTCCAGATAATCCCAAGCCATACGTGCCACCGGGTTCCATTCCCTCAAATACTCCAAAGCAGACAAAATAGATAAGCAATTTTCTAAATTTCTTGATGTTTTTAAAAATTGCACATTAATATTCCTTTTGCAAATGCTTTAGCGCAAAATGCCTAGCTATGCAAAATTTTTGAAGGAGATTTTGGCAAACAAAAAAGAAAGCTAGAGGATTACTTAAACTGTGAAGTTGAATGAGGAATGTTCAGCTATCCTACAAAATAAATTACCTCCGGAGTTAAAAGATCCAGGGAGTTTTACAATTCCTTGCATTATTGGAGATTCTTACTTTGAAAAGGCATTGTGTGATTTAGGTGCAAGTATTAATTTGATGCCTTTCTCTGTTTTCAGGAAATTAGGATTGGGTGAAGTAAAAACAACCACAGTGTCACTTCAACTGGCTGATCGATCAATTAAATATCCTAGAGGTATTGTGGAAGATGTATTGGTAAAAGTTGACAAGTTTATTTTTCCTGCAGATTTCATAGTTCTTGACATGGAGGAAGATTTTGAGGTACCACTTATCTTAGGTCGTCCTTTTCTAGCAACAGGAAGAGCTCTTATTGATGTACAACAAGGGAAGTTGATTCTTAGAGTTCAAGATGATCTTGTTTCTTTCAATGATTTTAAAGCAATGAAATATCCTTCTAATGATAATTCTTGTTTTAGAGTTGAGATAGTTGATAAGTTGGTGAATAATGTTTTTCAAGAAAATATTTTTAAAGATTCACTTGAAGCATGTTTGGTTCAACCAAAAGACAGAGAAATTGAGAATGAGGAGATAATGGAGTACGCAAATTTTATGGAGGCAAATCCAACATATTCAAGGCCTAAGGCAACAAAATTTGAGGAGTTGGGACAGCACACAACGAAGCTTAAGCCATCGATTGAAGAGTCTCCTATTATTGAACTCAAACCCTTACCTTCTCATTTGAAATATGCTTATTTAGATGGAATTTCTTCTTTACCAGTAATTATATCTTCTTCTTTGACAGATTTGATGGAGGAGAAACTGCTCAGAGTGTTGAGAGAACATAAAGGTGCAATTGGATGGAAAGTAGCAGACATCAAGGGAATTAGTCCTTCAATTTGCATGCACAAAATTTTGATGGAGGAACAACATAAACCCACTATCCAACCTCAGAGGCGTTTGAACCCGAAAATGCAAGAAGTGGTGAAAGCTGAGGTAATTAAGTTACTTGATGCAGGGATCATCTATCCTATCTCTGATAGTTCCTGGGTAAGTCCTGTGCAAGTTGTTCCAAAAAAAGGAGGTATGACTGTTCAACTAAATAATGATAATGAATTAATTCCGACTAGAACCGTTACTGGATGGCGTGTTTGCATGGATTATAGAAAATTGAATGATGCCACCCGTAAAGATCACTTTCCTTTACCTTTTATTGATCAATTGTTGGAGAGACTTGCAGGGCATGAGTTCTACTGCTTTTTAGATGGATATTCTGGTTATAATCAAATTCCTATTGCACCTGAGGATCAAGAAAAAACTACTTTTACTTGTCCCTATGGTACTTTTGCCTATAGGAGAATGCCTTTTGGTCTTTGTAATGCACCTGCTACTTTTCAAAAGATGCATGATGGCTATTTTTTCTGACATGATGGAAAAATATATTGAGATATTTATGGATGATTTTTCTGTTTTTGGCACATCTTTTGATTCATGTTTGAATAATTTAGCTTCGGTGTTACAAAGATGTGAGGAGACTAACCTTGTCTTGAATTGGGAGAAGTGTCACTTTATGGTGCAGGAAGGGATTGTGCTAGGCCATAAGATCTCTATAAGAGGAATTGAGGTGGACCGAGCTAAGATTGAAGTTATTTCAAAACTGCCGCCTCCTACCTCTGTGAAGCTTGTTCGAGGATTTTTGGGACATGCAGGATTTTATAGGCGTTTCATTAAAGATTTTTCTAAGATTGCTAGACCCCTTTCTAAATTGTTGGAAAAAGATTCTAAATTTGACTTCTCTGATGATTGTTTGCAGGCATTTAACGCATTGAAGGAAAAGTTAATTTCGGCTCCTATCATGATTGCGCCTACTTGGGATTTGCCTTTCGAGTTGATGTGTGACGCTAGTGACTCGGCTGTTGGAGCTGTACTTGGACAAAGAAAGGATGGAATTTTTTGAACCATATACTATGCAAGTCGCACCCTATCTGGAGCTCAATTGAATTATGCCACAACTGAAAAGGAGCTTTTGGCGGTAGTGTTTGCTTTTGATAAATTTCGTTCTTATTTAATTGGCTCGAAAGTTATAGTTTATTCTGACCACTCTGCTCTTAAGTATCTACTTGAAAAGAAAGAATCAAAACCACGTTTAATCAGGTGGATTCTTTTGCTGCAAGAATTTGATTTGGAAATCAAAGATAAGAAGGGGACTGAAAATCTAGTTGCAGATCACTTGTCAAGAATTCCGAATTTGGAGGAAGAGGTAAGTCCAATTGTGGAAGAGTTCCCTGATGAGAAAATTTTTTCCATCAAATCCACAAAAATTCCTTGGTATGCTGATTTTGTGAATTATTTGGTAAGTAATATTCTCCCTCCTGAATTAACATATCAACAGAAGAAAAAATTCTTTGCTGATGTTAAAAATTATTTTTGGGAAGAACCTTTTCTTTTTAAAGTATGTGCAGACCAGGTCATAAGAAGATGTGTTCCAGATAAAGAAAAGGCAAATATCCTGCATCATTGTCATGACAGAGAGGTAGGTGGTCATTTTGGTGCCACCAAAACTGCAGCTAAGATTTTACAATCTGGATTTTATTGGCCCACACTTTTTAAAGATGCTTACTCCTTTGTAGCTTCATGTGACCGTGTCGAGAACTGGAAATATTTCTAGAAAAAAATGAGATGCCTTTAAACAACATTATTGTGTGTGAATTATTTGATGTTTGGGGTATTGATTTCATGGGACCCTTTACATCTTCTTATGGTAATTTATACATTTTAATGGCTGTGGAGTATGTGTCTAAGTGGGTAGAAGCTGTAGCATTGCCAAAAAATGATGCTAAGGCTGTTATCAAATTCTTGAAGAAAAATATTTTTACGCGATTTGGCACTCCTAGGGCAATCATAAGTGATAGGGGAACACACTTTTGCAACAAACAGTTTGAAGCACTTTTGAGTAAGTATGGAGTCACACATAAGATTGCAACCCCTTATCATCCTCAGACTAGTGGTCAAGTAGAGGTTTCAAATAGAGAAATCAAGAGAATTTTAGAAAAAACAGTGAATGCCTCTAGGAAAGATTGGTCAATGAAACTTGATGACGCACTTTGGGCCTATAGGACAGCATTCAAAACCCCAATTGGTATGTCTCCTTTTAGGCTAGTGTTTGGGAAGGCTTGTCATCTACCGGTGGAATTAGAGCACAGAGCATATTGGGCATTGAAATTTCTTAATTTTGACATGCAGTCTGCAGGTGAAAGAAGATTGTTGCAACTAAATGAATTGGAGGAATTTCGCAATGAGGCCTATGAAAATGCTAAAACATACAAGGAGCGTACCAAAAGATGGCATGATAAACACATATTCAGAAGAGAGTTCGAAATTGGCCAAAAAGTTTTACTTTATAACTCTCGTTTTAAACTTTTTCCAGGAAAGTTACGTTCTCGATGGTCCGGTCCTTATACAGTCACACAGGTATTTCCATACGGAGCAGTTGAAGTTGCACATGATACCGAAGGCACATTTAAGGTGAACGGTCAACGTTTGAAGCCCTACTTTGAAGGTGGTTACAACAAGCAGAAGACCACTATTGAACTTCATCCTCCAGAATAGCGACATCTGAGATAGTTTGGCTGAAAACTATAAAGCAAGCGCTTCTTGGGAGGCAACCCAAGCATTTTTATTATGTTTCTTCATTAATTTTTACGTTCAATTTTTTTCAAAAAAAAAAAAAAGATGATGAATTATTATTTTTCTTTTATCCAGGTTAATTTTATTTCTTGAAGGATCACTTTTCTTGGAGTTTAGTCATCAAGACCATCCATGGACACATCCTACAGCAAGGGGAGTTTTCTTGTTCCTATTTTTCTTTTGTTTCTTTTGTTTCTTTTGTTTTTCACATTGCGGACAATGCTTCATTCAAGTTTGGGGGAGACAAAATTTTTGCTCAAAAAAAAAAAAAAAAATTTTTTGCTAAATCTGAAATTTTTTTTTGCATTCCTTGTTGTGAATTTTTGCGATTCTTAGGAAAATTTAAATTTTGTTCAAACTTATAATGATGATATGTGAGTTAATTTTGATTCTGATGATGTCGATCCACTTTGAGCACTAGAAGTCCTTAATTTTTGAGTAGTGTGTACATCTAGAGAACATTCATGTGAAGTATGTGCTTTTCTTAGATCTCACCCAAATCTTAGAATTTGTTTGATTTTCTCTTGAGGCGAAATCCTAGGCTACATCTAATTGAGAAAATGATTTAGGCAATTTTTGGATCGATTGAGCCTTTTTAGCCAACCCTGTTTATTTATCCATAGTCACCCCATTGAGCCTTAATTATTATCCAATCTTTTATTGGCACCCACGTACTTTTTAGCTTACCTTTTGCCAAATTATATCATTGTCCCATGTCCCATGAACATGTTGATTTTTTTAGGATAAAAGTTTATTTGAGCATAATAGCAATTTGGGAGGAAGGGTGGAGCATGGAAATAATTTGATTGCTACGGTTGTTTGGGTGTATCTTCTTTAAAAAAAAAAAAAAAGAAGAAGAAAAAAAAAAAAAAAAAGAGAAAAAGAAAATATTGCTTTTATGGTTCCCTATCCAACTTTCAATTGAGTGAGCCTTTGGGATACTCAATGGGTTGGGAATGTTCACGTTATATTAGGAGGGACTTAGGGAGGAACTCCACCATAAAGCAATGAAAAAAAAAAAAAAAAAAAAAAAAAAAAAAAAAAAAAAAAAAGAGGAAGAATGATGATCCCTAGCGACAGAAAGATTATTTTGAAGATGTGAAATTGGGGATAGTAGCATGTGCTCTAATTAGATCCTAGAAGTCAATGTGTTCATGGGTGTTTTAAGCTTAAATTTACCATTATCTCACCGTTAGCCCAGCCTTACATTACAACCTGAGGAAAGTCCTATTGATTTTTGGTTGGATGATTAGCTTACATTAGTGGAGAGAGGAATGAAAAGCAAACTTATGAGATTTGGTTATAATTATATGGAGTTTTTGAGAGGTTGCATACCAATGTGAACTTATTTGGATTGCATATAATTCGAAAAGATGAGGACTCACACACACACTTGGATCACATAGTTAGAATCGGTTTTAACTTATGAATCTATTTCAATGTTTGGATGAAATTTGTGTTTTTCTTTGAATTGTGATTTTGAGCAATTATGGAAGGAAGTCATGGAGGGGGCTGTTAGCTTGAGTATGTCTTATATCTTGCTTTTGCTCGAGGACTAGCAAAATGTTAAGTTTGGGGGTTTGATAACTCTATAAAAATAGAGTTAATTTATCTACTTTAGGCAATAAATAATGCAATATTTGCTAGAATATATTTGGATTTCCTTTTATTTACTTAATATTTCCTTGTTTATGCAGAACATTGAGATATGGAGAAAATAAGGAAAATATTGCAAAAAGAAGGAAAGGAATATGTGACCCAGAGAAGAGTTAGAAGATGGATATCACATTGGGAATTCTACAATTTATTCCCTAATTTTATGCGAAAAAAGAAGTAATTGCCTTGTGAGAGGAGTCTTAGATGTTATTATATAAATAGGATAACTTGAGGGAACATGGATGAGTGGAGAGAGAGATCGTTTTTGTTTTTAGTGTTTTGAGAGTTTTTCAAGTATTTTGAAGAGAAGACAAAAAAAAGTGGTGACAGAATTCTTGTTCTTTGATTCAAGATGTTTGATTTAATTTCTATTTTTGCTTTTTCTTCTATTATGTTCTAATTTTCTTTGTTAGAGCTACGATGTAGCCTAACCATGATGATATGAATTTCATGCTTTTTATGCTTTGCAAGTAATTTCATTCATGTGAGTTATATATTATTGTGCTTAATGCGTTTAGGTGATTGGCCACCGCTTGAATGATCTTATGTGCATGTTTGAGACTGAAAAGTGATAATATGCAATTGCTCATTATAATATATAACCATGAATTAAATGTGGATAGAAATATACCATGTTATTTGTGTAGCTTTCGGTGATAAGGTGGTCCAAAAGATTCATTGTAAACCGGGAATATTCACAGATTTTAATGCGCTTATGTTTATTTAAATTCACATAGAAATATAGTGAATTGATAAACTGAGTAGGTTTGCTATACCTAGAGATAGGATAATAAATAGATTAGGAAATTCCGCTATCACATGCTTGATATTGTTCTTGTATGCATAATGATCCGAAATTCATATCTAGTGGTTATGGTGAAATCGGATGCTCTAACATATTTTACCTGATTGATTATCTGCCTTTAGTTTATAAAATTTCGTTTTTAAAAATTGTCAGTTTTTATTTGTTCTCAATTATTTTTTTGATCTGTTAGATAAATTTTAGAATTAGTCTATTTTTAATATTTAATTGGTTTATTATCATCAATCTCTGTGGGACGATACTCTTCTCATCATTGTATTACTTGTTCAACGTGTTCGTTGACACGTGCAGAATTTTACGAACACCTGTAGATTAAAGGGGGGTGCATCTACATGGTGGGAGAGATTGCAGAATAAGAGGGAGCGAGAAGGGAAAGATAGGGTTCGAACTTGGACTAGAATGAGGAGGTTGTTAAAGCAGGAATTCCTTCCACCTGATTATGAACAGATTATGTTCCAGCAGTACCAACATTGCTAGCAGGGCAATCGGACTATACATGAGTATACAGCCGAATTTATGAGATTGGCGAAGCGAAATAATTTATCAGAGACGGAGAGACAATAGGTGGCCAGATATCTTGATGGTTTGAAACCCTTTATTCAAGATAAAATGGAGTGCAGTTTCGCAAAATTTAACTAAAGCCAAGAATATGGCGATGAATGCAGAATTGATGTAGTAAGACAGGAGAAGAAGAGGCTACAAAAATTATCGAGGTAGCAGTTTGAGCAGTTCGATAGAGAAGGAAAATTTCAATAATCGCTTTAACGCAGGGCGAAATCAGAAAGATAAGGTGGTAGAAAAGCGCCCTATGAATGAGCTGAGGGATAAGAGAACACAAGCACAGAAAACTGCGAATCCTAACCCTTATGCTAAATCAGCCGCGATAAAATGTTACAAGTATAATCAGCTTGGGCACTGATCTAATGAATGTCCTTAGAGAAAGACTGTAAACATAACAGCGAGAGAAGAGGAGGAGGATGGATATTACTATGCACCGGATGGAGAGAATGATAATTTTGAAAATGAAGAAGATGAGCAAGTAAACTGTGTGGTGGGCAGAATGATGTTGGCCCCAAAATAGGAAGATGATTCACAGCGCCATCAGTTATTCTGAACCATGTGCACCATTCTGGGAAAGATATTTTCTATGGTTATTAATAGTAGAAGCATGGAGAATATCATTGAGAACGAGGCAATGAAGAAGTTGGAAATACCCGTGGAGAAGCATCCTAATCCCTATACGTTAGGATAGATTAAATCTGGAGCGAAAAGCATTCGGGTGACTGAACGATACAAAATTCCATTCTCCATTAGAAAATATCATGATGAGCTGTATTGTAATGTAGTAAACATGAATATATGTCATGTGTTGTTTGGAAGGCCGTGGCAATTTGATATAGATGCTCAACATTTGGGAAGAAGTAATCAGTATAACCTTGTGAAGGATGGAGTGAAGTATATGTTACTGTCACTAAAGAACAAAGAAAAACAAGCTGCTAAAAATAATTTCCTTACTCTTACGAGGAAATTTGAAGCTGAGGTTAAGGAGACCCGACAAATTCACGTGCTGGTCATGAAACAAGCAATTGAGACTGAGACTGAATTATAAGTGGAGGAGCAGCCAGAAGCAATCAAGCCTTTATTGAAGGAATTTAGCGAACTAATGCCTAAAGAGATTCCAGATAAGTTGTCACCTATGCGCGATATTCAGCACCTTATAGACTTAATTCCTGGTGCTAGTCTATCTAATTTACCGCACTACAAGATGAATCCTAATGAGAGCGAGATTCTAAAAGAGAAGGTCAAGGAATTGTTACGAAAAGGGTACATTCAGAATAACATGAGCCCATGTGTTGTTCCGACCTTATTGACTCCTAAGAAAGATGGGAGTTGGCGGATGTGTGTAGATAGCAGGGCTATTAATAAAATAACCATAGGTTACAAGTCTCCAATTCCGAGATTGGATGACATGCTGGATAGGTTGTGCGGTACTAAGTGATTTTCGAAGTTGGATTTGAAGAATGGATACCATCAAATTCGGATTCAGCCCGGAGATGAGTAGAAGACAGCTTTCAAAACAAAGGGGGAGTTGTACGAATGGTTGGTGATGCCTTTCGAACTTTCCAATACTCCATGCACTTTTATGAGGTTTATGAATCAGGTTCTAAAATCTTTTATTGGCAAATTTGTTATAGTTTATTTTAATGATATCCTAATTTATTGTAAGACCGAGAAGGATCATCTATTCCACTTAAGGGAGGTGTTGACAGTTTTGCAGATTAATAAGCTGTATATTAATCTTAAGAAGTGCAGTTTTTTAAATAATAAACTGTTATTCTTGAGATTTATTATTACTGCTGAAGGAATAGAAATAGATGAGGGGAACATAAGAGCAATTAGAGTGGTTGACTACTTAAACAGTTTTTGACGTTAGGAGTTTTCATAGGTTGGCTACTTTTTATCAGCGATTTATTAAGAATTTTAGTAGTATCGCAGCCCCAATTACTGAATATATGAAGAAAGGTAAATTTCTATGAGGAGAGGAAGCTAAGATTAGTTTCTCTATTTTAAAGGAGAAGTTATGTACTGTACTTGTTTTTGCTTTACCTAATTTTGATAAACTGTTTGAAGTTGATCGTGATGCTAGTGGAGTGGGTATAGGAGCTGTTTTATATCAAGAGCACAAATCAATTTGCTATTTCAATGAGAAGCTTAGCAAGGCGAAATAGAAGTGGATCACTTATGATAAAGAATTTTATTCTGTCGTAAGGGCTTTGAAGACCTAGGAGTATTATCTGATTGGGAAAAAATTCATCCTTTACTCTGATCATGAAGCTTTGAAATATCTAAATAGTCAGAAGAGGATTAGCAAAGATATACATGCGTAATGGTGTCAATTTTTTCAAAAATTTCCTTTTAGATTACAATACAAGTCAGGTGTGTATAATGTCATAGCAGATGCATTGAGTAAGAGAGCTGGATTGTTGATTACATTAAGCTAAGACATCTTGGGGTTTGAGCAGTTGAAAGATTGTTATGCAGATGATGATGATTTTGGGCAAATTTAGAAGTCATGTGTTGCTGGTCAACCTGTGCAAGAATTTTATGTGCAGGATGGCTATTTGATACGTAGCGACCAGTTTTGCCTTCCTCAAACATCATTATAAGAGAAGGTAATTCGTAATTTATATGATGGTGGATTAGCTGCATATCTAGGTCGTGATAAAACTATTGCTGCAATCCGGGAGCGATTTTATTGGCTTCAGTTGCGTAGAGATGTCAGTAGGTACGTACAAAAGTATTATGTTTGTCAAACTGCTAAGGGTCAATCTAAGAATACACGTCTATATATGCCTTTACCTGTTCCTAATAATATATGGGAAGATCTGTCCATGGATTTTGTGCTTGGTTTAGCACGAACACAAAGAGGCTTGGATTGTGTTTTCGTTGTAGTTGATAAATTTTCCAAGATGACGCACTTCATTCCTTGTAGAAAAACTTCTGATGCAATAAGTGTGGCCATATTATTCTTTAAGGAAGTGATTCGTTTGCATGGTGTGCCCAAGTCTATTACCTCAGATAGGGATAGTAAATTTCTAAGGCATTTTTGGCGGACTTTATAGAAACCGTTTGATTTATCTTTGAATTTCAGTAGCACTTGCTCTCGCAGACTGATGGGCAAAACAGAGTTGGTTAATAGAACTCGGAAAACTTGATTCAAAGCATTTGTGGAGATAAGCCAAGCAATGAGATGCTATCTTATCACAAGTAGAGTTTGCTTATAATAATGCAGTTCATAGTTCTATTGGCAGATCGCCTTTTTCATTGTTTATACAGAGGCGCCTCAAAGCATACTTTGGATTTGATACAGTTGCCTAAGCAAGTGAATAAAAGTGTAACAGCAGATCATATGGCTAAACAGATTGTAGAGGTGCATCATGAAGTCAAATAGAAGCTGGAGGAAGCTAATCAGTACTATAAAGCTGCAGCAGATAAGCACAGGTGGAAGCAGGTGTTTGCGGTAGGTGATCAGATCATGGTTTTTCTTCGTAAAGAGTGATCACCAATTGAATCTTATAGCAAATTACAGCAAAAGAAGTGTGGACCTCACACTATCAGCAAGAAGATCAACGATAATGCTTATGTTATAGACCTTCCATATAGTATTGGCATATCTAATACTTTCAATATTGCTGATTTATCACCGTTTCATGAGTCCACAGAGTCGTTATATCCAAATCCTAATTTTAACTCGAGAACAAGTTCTTTTCAAGTAGAGGAGAATGATGCAAAATCTATTAGTGAAGCATTTCTGGACTGGTTGGACAGGCAGAAGTCCAAACGGAAGGTGAAACGGTGATTCGACTAGAATTGGTGGACCTAGTTGACAACATCGGATTTGGCTCAAATTCGGTCGTTTTAAGCGAAACGGCGTTCTGAACCAAATTCACGCCTTTAGTCATGATTAACGATGGATTTTAGCGATTAGGGATCGTTTACATGGGTTTTTCTATATTTTAATAATTTTTTATGGGTTTTAATTTTAAGGGCAAATTTGTAATTTTGATGTTTTATATTTTCTAATCCTAGTAGGGTTTGGTTTAGGGATATATAAGCTTGTTTTAGAGTTCTTTTTTAAGAACAGAATATTATCATCAATATTGAATTTCGAGATTTTTTTCTTGAAGCAAGGTTTTGCTTGAATTACTCGTTGAACGCTACGTTATTCGTCTTTCCTTTTCCTCGCATGGCATTGCCAGGAACTCCTTATCACTAGAGGCGAGTGGCTGGAGGAAGAAGGAAGGGAAAGAAAAAAAAAAGAAAAAGAAGGAAAAGAAAAAAAGAAAAGGAAAAAATCAAAAAATATTAAAATATTATTAAAAACTATCTTTATCAGCCAATCGTGACAAGTAGGCCTGCGGGCATTCATGTCCAGGCTAAAATTAGCCATAATGACTAAATTAGCTCAAGGTCAAAATGTTTAGGACTAAATTTGCACCATTAAAATGTTTAAAACTAAATTGGCACAAATGCAATAAGTTTAGGACTTTTCTGACACTTTTTTTCCTAACTAATCCAATGGTGGATCATGTAGCATGTTTATCATCACTCAAGAAGCTTTCGAAAAATCCCATCAATGACGTTGACTGAGGCAACGGCATATAATTATCATGTTGAACCTGTTTGTGACCTTAACCAGCTTGTAATTAACAGTGGTGCAAATATTATGTTAATTTCAAGATTTAGCTCATGTAGACTAAAATTCTGAGATATACAAATCCTTAAATTTATACGAATAATTGATTTATTGTGAAGTATCCTGCCTTAGTTATTAAGTGGTAGTGGGTTTCCCTATTGAACTTAAGTGGTTTTATCCTTAGTTATCCATAACTACACAATTGGAGTCAAGTTATAGCACGCTTATTGTGACATTCCGAAATTTCACCAATTGGAATTTATTGAATAATTGAGTTTTATGAGATGTGCTCGCAGTAAATTCTTGTCCGAAACTGATCATTCCTGGGAATGCTAACCATTAGGGAAAGGCTAATAGGGGAATTAAATTCGCGCGACTAAAGGAAATTCGATCGTGAATGGATTTCGACTATTAAATCACGGAAGTGATATTTTGAACCACTGTTGGCCGATACAAGGATAGTTAGGGGTTAGTTTGCCACTGTCCTAGTAGTGGATCACGGGTGATTCCGTTGGACCACAAAACGACTTGACGAATGATTCCCAAATTATACCGAACGATTTTACCCCTCTGATCAAGTGATTGATCTTCGCGATTTTAATAACAACCGAGGTCGTCACGTACCGAATGAACTTGCACATGACTCGATTCAGTATCAGTCAAGAGTCAATTAAGCGAATTTCCCCAGCAAGCCGCCCGTTAGCTCGAGCAACGCTCGAATTGCGTTTACTAGAATTTAATTATGGAATTTTTGCCCAAATTGGACACCGAAAAATTAGGAAGTCACGCCGAAACATTAGGACGACATTGCACGTGACAGGTGTCAATTTTTTGTGCGCTTAAATCCTTCGGAAAAATTCGATTTGGATAAGAAACGGAGGAAGTGACCAAAATACCCCTAGGATTTATTAAACGACAAGCTTCAAGGGTAAAGGGCATTTTGGTAATTTTTCCCTCAAATTTTGATTGGACAATTTTACCCTTGGATTTTTGGGAAATTACAAGTATGCCCTTGGATATTTTTGTGCAAGAATCGATCTCGGCTATCGGATTAAGATAAGATCGAATAGAGACCGTTGGATTAAAATATGAGGAAAGGGTAATATGGTCATTTTCCACTTGATCAAATGGGCACTATTTAGTCCAAGGCTCATCTTTCTCTCTCTCCATTCTCTCCTTCTCTCCCCCAAATTGCCGTGAGCTTCCCCCTCCTCCACCGTGGGCTTTCCTTGGCCGTTCTTCCTCCACCGCCGGCACCGCTGCTTGCCGCCGCACGCTCGGACCGCCCCCAAGCCGCCGTCCACGCCACCGTACGCCACCACCACCAACCTCAAACCTCACCATCTCTCTCTCTTTTTCTCTCTCTCAAATGGTCGTGAACCCCAAATCAAGAGGCCGGACCGCCGCTGCTCAAGCCGGACGCCGCCGCTCAAGCCGGACGCCGTCGCTATAGAGTGCCGCCACTTCCCATTCTAGCCAATTAAGTCTAGAACTTTGTAAGTCATACTCTAATCTCGATTTAAGATATTGGACATTGACGGATAGTTTGATTTGGGGTGAAATTGACATTATGCGGGTGCGAAATATTGGGGTTTATGATTGGAAATGTTTGGCGAGCCTTGAGGATTATTTTTGAAATTTTTGAAGGATAATTTGAGGCGAATTATAAGCTGCGAGTTACTGTTCACAAGCTGCGAATTACTGTTCATGGGGCTGTGATGATTTACTCGAGACGCAAGTTGGATTTTTAGAACCATTATTTAATGGCGAGAAAGTGTCGTGAAGGATCGGAATTAATCCGACGCCATTTGATTGGAGAAAATTGGCAATTTACGTGTTCTGGGCATGTTTGAATTATTCTGGATGGGGTTGATTTAATTGAGTGTTTATTTGTGTGTTTATACTGGTGCACGCGTGGGCCAGATCGAATTAATTGTTGATATTGGCCATGTGAATTGTTGAGTGAGCTCTGTTTGCGTGTGACTCAATGCGTGCATTTAATCGCGTGTGATGGCCGCATGTGGTAAATACATACAGTATGTGCATGAGTAAGGAGAAGTTGTGGTGTGACAAGTGATTGTTGGAAAAGTATGCGAAGGTGTGATAGTACGAGAATGAGATCGGGCCGGGTATCATAAACCCGGGCAGCAATCACGTAGGTCTGTTGCATTTGGCACAGGCTGAGACTTGAAAAAGCAAGTATGAGAATCGGTACAAGGCACGATCATCTCGGGTGAGACCGGGATTGGATCGAGGCATCATAAGCTCGGGTTCCAATCATATAGGCTGTCGCATTTAAGCGGGCTGAGTTGAGATCGGGCCCGCGGCGTATGATGCTGGTCGCGATGGGGCTGAGGCGTGAGCAGATGCAGCGGGCCAGATGTGGTGAATGATCGCAGTGTAATTGAGGCGTGTACTTCAATGCGGGTCACTGGCGAGAAATATGAAAGAGGAATGAGGATGGAAGGAACAGTGGGATAAGAATGGTACATGTGCGTGTTTGCATCTGATGTAATTGTGATTGAGTGCGTGTGATTGCGTAATTATCTAGAGGTACGTGATAGCCTAGGTTGGGTTTAGGGGTGTACTTGCTGAGATATAATCTCATGGTTGTGTAAACCAACAATTTTCAGAACCTCGACCTGAGCGATGAACCCTCCACCATTGCCACTAGTACGTTTTGGAGTACCAGTGCATACGGAGTATGAGGTAGCTGAGTTTCCGATGGGTGATGGGATGACTTGGATAAGACACACGACGACCGTGTTTGTAGAAGTGGGAAAGCTTGCCTTGGATGAGAATCATTTTTTAGGTTGAACGTCAGGTCATCGACTCTTTTTTGATTTTGGTAGTTTCAAAGAAGTGTGCCTTTGGTAAATGAGGTTTTGTTTTATTGTATATATGGTGGAACAAGTTGAACAAGAAATGGTAATATATATTCTCCTAATTCTCCCCAATTTAATTTGTCAAGGTGTTTATGGTTTCCGTTCGCGCGATTAAATCTCTAATATTTAGTTGAGGTCGACGATAACCTGGGACGTCGCAACCGTTTTACCTGAACCGGGATGTTGCGGGGTCGATGGGGGTTTCGGGGCGTGACATTTATCACTCAAACTGTTAGAATAATTAAATATTAAATCACGCCTTCATTTAACAGCTTAAGCTTTTAGAACAGTTGGCCGTGATTCCACTAAAATCTCATATGGTATCAGAGTTGAAGGTCATGAGTTCAAATCTTTTCCAGCCCCATTTGCCTTCCCAATTAAATATGTCCACGCTTAATACTAGGCAAAAAGACCAGACTAAATATGAGGGGGAGTGTTAGAATAATTAAATATTAGGCAAAAGGACACCAGAAGTGCCATAACTTGTGTACGGAGGACACTTTGATGCCATAACTTTTTTTCGGATCATTTTGGTGCTAACTTTTTAGAAAAATGATCACTTTAGTGCCAACGCTGACATGGCTTGCTGGAAATCCTACGTGGTGCTGACATGGCTCGCTAGAGAGGTCCATGGCTCGCCGGAGAAGTCCAGTCAGCATTAAAAACCAAAAACGACGCCGTTTATTTCGTTGACAAGTACTTTTTTAGAAAAATAAAATTTAAATTATATTAAAATAATTAAAAAATAAAAAAGGAAAATACCACCAAAAATTTCAAATTGTGACACTTGTGATAATTTACCCTGAACTTTTTTTTTACACGAAAAATCCCAAACCGTGTCATTTGTGACAAGTTTACTCTGAACTTTTTTTGTGATACTAAAAACCCCAAATTAAACTCATTGTGATACATTTACCTCACAGCACTTTAACCCAAGGATATTTTCATCTTTTTCCTTTTTCACTTTTTTTTTCTTTCTTTTCCGGCGAGGGAAATTCTCGTCAACGTCGGGCAAGGGCGGCCCTCGCTCGACTTAGGCAAGGGCTGCCCTCACCGGCGTCGAGTGAGAGAAGCCCTCACTTAGGCGAGCGAGGATTACCTTTCGCCGGCGTCGGGCAAGGGTCGCCCTCACCTAAGTTAGGCAAGGGCGACCCTCGCCTGCCCAGGCGAGGGCTTCCCTTGCCCGATGCCGGCGAGGGTCACCCTCGCCTGGGCGGGCGAAGGCTTCCCTTGCCCGACTCTGGTGAGGGTTGCCCTCGCCTAGGCAGGGGAGGGTCGCCCTCGCGGGTGAGGGTCGCCCACGCCCGACTTAGGCGGAGGCGACCCTCACCAGCATCGGGCGAGGGAAGCCCTCGCCTAGGCGGCGAGATTCACTCTCGCCTAAGTCGGGCGTGGGTCCTAAGCAAGGGCTTCCCTCGCTCGATGTCGTGAGGAGTAGCCTTCCACTAGATCCGTGAGGTAGCCCTAGCCCTGGGCGAGCAGGAGCTTCCCTAAGCGAGGCGTTGGGCAAGGTGACCCTTGCCCGCGGCTGGCGGTGGCCAAACCAATGTCGGCGGTCGCCTTGCCGAATCTGGTGGGCGATCCTCGGCCCGGCCATGGGCAAGGCCGCCCTCGCCCAGCCCTTCATGAGCTTCGTCGATGGCCAGGCCGGCCACCGGCAATGGGTCGGTGAGGGGAGAAAAGAAAAAAAAAGAAAGGAAAAAATTATTTAAAATAAAAATGCTAATTGTACACGCTGACTTATCCTCCGGCGAGCCACGTTGGCGTCAGAAATTAATAAAAAATGTCATGTTGGATTTCCAGCCAAATTGGCACTTAAGTGATCTCTTTTCCTCCGACTTGGCATCAAAGTGATCCGAAAAAAAAGTTATGGCACCAAAGTATCCTCCGTACACAAGTTATGGCACTTCTGGTGTCCTTTTGTCATTAAATATTAAACCACATCTTCATCTAACAGTTTAAGCTTTTAGAACAGTTGGCCGTAGTCTCACCAAATTTCACACAAACAATGCGGTCAAGGGTCTTGACTTTGCTGACGTGACTAACTAGAGCCTATTCAACATTGAAATTGGAATGGAAACTCTGATAAAGATGATAATGAGAATGTCTCCAAAAGGATGGATCAAATCAAGGAATGAAGGGATTCATATTGGCCAAGGTGATGATGAAAGGACGAAGGAGAACCTGAAAAAAGACTGAAGGAATAAGCTGAGGTAAACAGGAAAGGGAAGGCTAAGGCACCTATGCCTGTACAAAGGCAATTAGTTGCTCGTCCACCCCGACCTAAAAGATCACCATCTCCTATGGACCTGCCTACTTCTCCTGCTCTTGTGTGACTCTACATGGATGTCCAAGAATTGAAGGCTTCGGTCGCCTCCATTTGACAAAATCTTTTGAAAATAGAGTGAATTATCCTTAGTTTCAACAGCCACAACCCTATCCGATTAGCAGAAAAATCTGCTCCTACTCTCCCCACTCAGCAACACAAGCACCTACGCTAGTCTTAGATTTCATTATATTTTGTGCCCGTTCGCTTTTGTTTTTTGCTTGTTGATAATTGGTGTGTGCTCCTATTTATATTCAATGAAATTATCTTTTACATCCGTCTGATGTTTTTTTTCCCCATGACAAAAAGGGGGAGAATGGCTAAGATTTGATATTGTTTGCAATGTGATGATGTTATGGTATTATGATTTGGTGTTGTCTTGTGATAATCTGAGATGATAGCATCAAGACAGGGGGAGTAACATTCCAAATGCTTCTAAATAGTACACTAACATGTTGTTTCTCAAAGCTTGTTTGATATTGAAAATTCATGCTTTTCTTATCTGTCATCTCTTTTATTATAAGAATACCCCTACTCTAGAAGAATAAGACTTAACGTTTATTTCATTTAAAATTTTCTTTTTCTTTTTTGGTAAGGCAAGTAGTTAAAATCTTCTTAATTTTTTTTTTGGTAAGAAAATCTTCTTAATTTTTTTTTTTGGTAAAGGTAAATATATATATTACTTTTCATTAAACCAATACAACCTAAAGCCAAAACCAACCTCTGACCCAATTAGGACGTAGAGATGTCCAGATGGGGTCAAAGGTGGTTTCGCGAGGACTATACAAGAAGATAGAAGCTAGAATAAACAGATCTAAAAGATCGAAACAGCTAAAGCCCAGGCATCCGGTTCGCTTCAAAGATTGAGGGCGGAAGCTCCCATTTCCTCTGTAGAGCACGATTCCTAGGAGTGTCCTGAACTTTCCCAATGGATATGGCCTTGTCTTTGACGACTTTGATGAGATGCTTGCACATACCCGGGATGTATACGCTCTTGTTTCTGAATAATGCATTGTTTCTCTCTGTCCAGATAAGATGGACTAGCGCGCCAAGGGAAAAGCGGGAGAGGCGGTGCGCAAAGGAATCTCCACCGCAAATCGTCATTGCCCATAAAATGAGGTCTTGCCAAGGTCGATTGCGCCATGGGAGGTTGCACTTTGTCGCCCGGAAGGATGCCAGTCTACGTGTAGAAGGGCACTCAAAAAAGAGGTGGTTGACCGAGTCCGGCCTAGAACCACAGAAGACACATAGAGCAGTGTCAATCCTTCGATTTTGTAGGAGGAATACCTGGTAGGCAGCCGGTTGAGTGAAATAATCCATAAGAGAAAGGCATGTCTGGGAGCAATATGGTGGTCCCAGATAAATGAGTGCCAAGTAATTGGATTTCCTTTTCTCCTAATATGGTTCCAAGCAGACATTACCGAGAAGGAGCCCGAGGGATGTGGAGTCCATACCAGCCTATCCGGGGCATCATCATCAAGGACAGACGGGGGATCAGGCCAGCTCAATATAGTGCCAAGTGTATTGGAGTCCTACCATGTACAATCATAGAATTTTCGAACCGTTGTATCACGGGGGATTCGCAATTGATAAATGTCGACATTGTTGAAGATAAGATAGAGGGCCTTTGGCGTGCCACTAATCAAACCAGAAGGAGACGGAGTGGCCATTTCCTATCTCCCATCGAAACAGGGTTTGAGCAGAATGCCTCAAATCAAGGATTTTCTTCCATGTCCAGGAGCAAAATGTCGGCTTGGATACTGCCCAAAAGTTAGACTTTTTTAAGAAAACAGAGTGTATCCATTTGCTCCACATTGATTCCTTGTTTGAGAAAAGGAGCCATAGGTGTTTGTGTATCATCGCTCGATTGTAGCCAATCAATCGCCGAATCCCAAGGCCTCCTTCGTCTTTGGGTAAGCAGACATTAGACCATGCTACCTTGGCTCCCCTAGTGCCAAGGCCAGGGCCTTTCCATAGGAATTGCCTCAAGATGGTCTCAATTTTGTATAAGATAGCTTTTGGGAGGGAGAAAATGGTAGCCCAATACACCTGGATGGAGTGCAGTACAGATTTGATGAGCTGCAACCTTCCCACAAAGGATAGGAAACGTTGTGTCCATGAACAGGCCCGTGCCGTTATAGAATCAACTAGAATCTTGCAGTCTTCTTTCCGCATTCTAGACGAGATGATAGGCACCCCTAAATATCGAAAGGGGATTGTGCCTTGCTGGAAGCCAAGGCATTGTAGTAGTTGGGCTTGCAGTCTTCTTTCCGCATTCTTAATTTTATCTCCGTGTTTATTGAAAAATCTTATGGAGACCCTAAAATCTATCTAAGTGTGCTTCACGGAATATCATCAATCATAGAGAAATCTTTACTTGCTTGCAAAATTCGAGCTCTAATTTGTTACATGTGCGGGATAATTTTGTTATTAACAAAAAAGGAGAGATTGTTGGAGAAACAACATCAGGAATTTTGATGATTTCCAAACTTTCTTGGAATAATATTTATTGTGATAAGTGCAAATATTCGTGATGATTATAAAGGAGTACATGATATCCATGATGTGATTTATTCAAAGAAGGTTGCAAGATATCCTTGTATGATCAACATATAAATAGCACCAGTTTGTCATGATTTTTATGTCACTTGCAAGAATATCATGTCACTGGCAATGCTGGATAACGATCATCTGAGTATGTTTGTTGTAGACATAAATATAGTTGTTCGCAGCTGGAACAGCACAGCAGAAGAATTGAAAATCATCAGAGAAAGGGAAACATGCTTTGTTAAAACTATCTAAGCAAATTGCAATGTGACAACAGCGACAGAACCTAGTTTGGGAAAGCTTGCTGATGCTCGTGGGAAAGGACTGTTTGGATAGTCTTGCTTCAATACAGTAACTAGCGAAGAACCCTAAAAGCTACTTGCTTATTAGGATAATCTCCAACTGAAAGATTGAAGGTGTCTATATAAGAGAAGATCATTGCAGCCAAACGGGTTGGACAAAAACTCTAAAACAAGCTAAAAGTGTTCAACGTTATATTCTAAGTATATTATGTTTCATTCTTTGAGATTTCCATAATAGTGTTCTTTCTGCATTGTAATAGTGAGAAGATTAAGTGTTGTCATGCCCCGACCCTTGAGTATGTGACGACCCCTATTCACTTAGGTCATTTGAATGTGATGTCTCATGACTAGTCGCCGACCTTTCATTTTATCTTTCGATTGCACATGTAGAAGCGACAATAATGAACCAATCATAACAATAAACAACAGGGATAGTAATAACAATCAACAACAGTCATGCCAAAATGCCATTTTATTTAATTACTAGATTAACCCCAAGAAAACACATTTACAAGCCCTTCAAGGGCACCTTTCCTTACGAGCCAACCAAAAAGATACTGGGCTGGGGGTCAATCTACCACATCCAAAAGTGGATCAATCAAAAAGAATTAATCCCAGGATTGTCCCTCAAGGACTATTATGATCCTTCAATGACCCGTCAGGTGGGTCAATATCCATAGAGTCTCAGGCCTCTTGGCCAGGGCGCCCATCTAGAGGACCATTGAAGCCCCTCGAGAGCCGAATAGGTCCTTGTCCTCATGGATGAACCATGCCTGGAACCGATAAGAGACCCACATAGCTAGACCCTCATCCACCCATACAATAGACATGTAGTGCTAAAAAAGATGCGGTTTGCTAGAAAAACGATGGATAGTAATAATACTATCCATATCCTGCGCCACCCTGAACCGCATTGGGTGGTTTGTCATCCTAAAGTCCTGGAAAGCGGTTAACAACAACAAATGAGATATGAATCTCAGCAAGTTAACGATCTAAATCTCATTTAGGAAGTCAACTCATCTCAGATGCACCTAAAACATGCAGTGATAAAGTGATGGCAGATGAATAGCAGTGCAACCCTTTACTTTGTCGTAGTTATACATAGTGTTAGGCAACTCAGCATAGCATACATAAACACGCCATCACACAATCGTAGGCATCCTTACCTTGTCTTGGCACATGCCCTGCACATTATAAATCATCACGTGCCATAATAATACAACAAGCATATAATATAATCAGAACACATAATAACTTTCTCATGCAGGATGCACCCATGCATGTTCCAATTATTAAAACCATTTAGGGCCACGACACAACCCTACGATTTGGTGATCTTCCAACATGATCGACATCTATCACGGCCGCTCAGTGCACCCCTGTTCTCACACGAGGTCTTTTGGTTTAAGCAAGTATTGATCATAGCCACTCAAGGCACGCCCAAAATTCCATCAGGGGTCTCATCACGGCCATTCAAGGCGTGCCCACAATTAGGCAGGAGTTTCATCATGGCCATTTAAGGCACGCTCGCACTCAAGCGAGGGTAACAGTTTCTCATTATATGATCACTCAAGCACCTAAACCACTCAAGCCAATTTCATTTCTCCTCATTTAGCCAATGTAGATGTGGTTGTGCTCACGCATCAAAATACTGCAACTTTCATGCCTAAAAATGCAGCAATAAATTCACATGTGATCACAGATACACAATTAAATCGTCAAACTTTGCATACTTCCCTTTTTAAACATCCTTGCCCTATTTAACTTATAAAATTTGACATATAAACCCGACACCTCAAGGTTTACTATTTATATGTCCACAAAAACCCTTTTAAAAATTAAATAACAAGGTTTCACATAGGGCAATTATTATTCAGGGCAAAGAAGGCATTAAACAGCATGAAATGAGCATAATTCAACACTTAAATCAAGCAGAAAACACCCATATAAAATCTACTTATCGCTCTAATTGCGAAAACTTATCGTCCAATTACTGATGGCTTATCACCCCTTGGTGATAACTTGTCACCCTTTTTTTCTAATAGCTTATCATCCTTTTGACAATAACTTATCACCCTTCTACCAATAGCTTATCTTCCTTTTACGATAGCTTATTATTATTTCCTTGATAGCTTATTGCCTATTTCGCGGTAGCTTATCACCAAAATTTCGCTAGCTTATCACCTAATTGGCAATAGCTTATCGTCCAACTTTCCGATAACTTATCGCTAGTTGATAACCTATAAACTAGTTAATCACCATTAATCACTAATTACATAATTAACTTAATATAAACTAATCCTAACCAAGTTTAATGTACTAATCAAAGGATTATAGCGTTAACTCACCCGTTAACAATTCTGATGACATGGTGACGCAGTGTTCAGCGAGTAATTTAAGCAAAACCTTGCTTAGAGAGAAAAATCTCGAAATTCAATATTGATGATAATGTTCTGTTCTTCAAAAAGAACCCTAAAACAAGCTTATATATCCCTAAACCAAACCCTACTAGGATTATAAAGCATAAAATATCAAAATGACAAAACTACCCTTAAAATTAAAACCTCTAAAAATTATTAAAAAAATAAAAAAATTCATGTAAACAATCTCAAATCGCTAAAATCCATCGTTAGTCATAGCCTAAGGCAATGACTTTTGTTCAGAACGCCGTTTCGCTTCAAACGATCGAATTTGAGCCCAATCCAATATCATTAACCAGGTCCATAGGTTCTAGTCACATCACTGTTTCGCCTTCCATTTGGACTTCTGGTTGTCCAACCGGTCCAGAAACACTTCACTAATAGAAAAAGAGAAAAAAGATCTAGTAAAAAAAATTTCAAAGAAAAAAAATAGAAAGCCATGGAAAAAGGAAGATGAAAATAGGAATGTCCTCTTGAAATGGCTAAAACTTGAGTTTCTATTGCCAAGAATGGCAAAACAAATCGAGAATATCATCATTGAGCAATTAATTAAACAATTCAAGGTTCATATTAAGCCATATCATCAAAATATGATCTTATCATAATACACCTACTTTTTGTGAATAATCACATACTCTAGATCATAATCTTAATTTCTCTCTTATCTCTCCCTCCCTATCCACAAGTTCCATCCATCATCGCCTCTGTTGCTCGTAGCCACCACTTCTGGCAAAGTTAACACCAGGCGCTACCTAAACCACCAACACCGCATCAAGTCTCTCTCTCTCTCTCTCTCTCTCTCTCTCTCTCTCTCTCTCTCTCTCTCTCTCTCTCTCTCTCTCTCTCTCTCTCTCTCTCTAAGTGCCTGCTTGCATGAAGATGGGAGCAGCCTGGGCGGAGACTTGTGTGTTGAGGTGTAGTTCATACTTCCCAGCAATCGGACAACACAGGAGTCTTGCTCCCCAATGAGAACGCTGGGGCACGGGGAGCAACGCCCCCCGAGTCGCTAGAGTTTTCCTAATTCAATTAACTTTCTTATTTTGAATAAGTATCTTAATTGGAGTAGATTTCCTAGAAAAAGGTTTCGTATTTTGAATCAAATTATTATCTATACATCTAATCTTTCACTTGTAATTGAGAGATGTGATAGAGATGTGTGAGATGCTAATTATAGTGAAATCCTTAACTAGATGTAGCTTAGTTTAAGAGTGAACTAAGACAAAATGTTGCATCTCAAATTCTCTCTCTCTTTTACTTTCTATTTTCTTTGTGATTGTGCATCGAATCCTAATATTGTGCTGCCGAAAATTGGTGAACATTCAGGTGAGAAAATTACTAAAACAGCTTTAAACCTATTGCAATTGTACTAATTTAGTACTAAATCTTTTTTTGTGCTAATTTAGTTCATCCGGCCAATTTTGTTGGCCGTTGCTAACGTGGACACTAGTCGTCTGGTCAACGATGACGTGACAAATTTTAAATATTTTTTCGAATATTTTTATTAATTTTTTTTTCTTTTTTTCCCTTTTTTTTTCTTTCTTTGCCTTTCTTTTTTTTTTTCCCTCCCTTCATCATCAACCTCTAGCCGGTCCCCAGTTTCGACCACCGGCCAAAGGCGGGTCGATATTATCTCCTTATTACCTATGACACTTCTTTTACTCCTTTTCTCTTTACATTGTTTCTATCTTCTGACAATCAATAATTAGGCTTATTGAATTTTAAGAGTTGATATTATTGTGCGGCGGGATAAAATAATACTTAAATCGGCATACTTGCGAGGACAGTTCTGATTAGCATCTAAGAACTGATAGAGTTTGTTCAATGGCTATTTCGCCTTTCTTTTGATGTGTGACACACAACCTGCGCTACTCTTTTTAATTTTTGCACAAGCCAAGTCATCACTATATCATTTAGATGGCTAGTTGAATACTAGCGACATGACAACATCTATCCAAGGTGACGAGTCAAGTAAGAGAGGAGGATATAAGCAGCCTTCGCACCGAATCCTAGTCCATTTTTAAAATTTCCTCAAAGGTACTAGTCCTTGCCATTTCATGTTATCAAAAGGGATCAAGCTGGAAATAGGGATTGGACTTGTATTGAATTATTTAAACTCATGCGTAGTTGAGCCAAAAAGTCTCTATAAACGCATGGTTTAAATGGCGTGACTTTGGTTGCATATGGCCTAGAAAACTATAAGCAAGTATACTGTGGGACCATAGAAAACCGTAAGCAAGTATACTGAGGGACCACACGATATAATTCTACAAAAAGTTTGAGTGCGTGGTGCAATGATTTGCTGCAGATAATCATGTGGTTAATTATTATGAAAAACCGGTGTTCCATACGGGTGTTGCTATGGGTGTAATAGTGCTGGCTTTCAGCATAGGCTTTCTCTATTTCGGATACAAGAAAAGGAAACTCATCAGGCTCAAAGAACAATACTTCAAGCAAAATGGCAGATTGGTTTTGTAGCAACAATTACATGAACATGACACAACCACAAAAGCTGCCAAAATCTTCAGCGCTGAAGAGCTAGAGAAGGCCACCGACAATTATGACCAGAGCAGAATAGTCGGGCAAGGAGGATATGGTACCGTTTACAAAGGGTCGTTGCCAAATAATATGGTAGTTGCGATTAAGAAGTCCAAGCGCGTGGACTAGAGCCAAATTGAACAGTTCATCAATGAAGTCATTTTTTTTTTTTATAACCCAGGGAACCCCCGCACGGCCGATAGCCGGGGAGTAAATCCTGGGGGCGACACGTGCTAGCCACCACACACGTGCCACCGGTTAAGTCACCCTGCAGCGCCCGGGATTCGAACACTCAACCTTTTGCGAGAGGAAGAGTGCGCGCTCCAGCAGCGCCACCAAGGCGGGTGGTATCAATGAAGTCATTGTGCTTTCTCAAATTAATAATTGTAACATGGTCAAGCTTTGGGGATGTTGTTTGGAAACCGAAGTGCCTTTATTGGTATACGAGTTTGTCAATAATGGAATTTTCTTCGACCCCGTCCACAACTGTTGACACCTATTTTAATTTTGCCCAAAATTAATTGCACAAAATTTAAGAATTGATTTTCTTTAATTCCTAAGAAAAAAATATTTTTATTTAAATGCATTGCATATACAAATTAAACATATTTGTATTAATAGGGTTTATTAGAGTGTCTAATTTTAAAAAAAAATTCGCCCTGGGACGAGTTGAAGCCGGGCCGACCCGGCCCGTTTTCTTTTTTTCCTTTTTTCTTTCCCCCCGCGGGCCCAGGCCCTTTTCTTTTTTTCCTTTCCTTTTCCCCCATGGGCCCAGGCCCTTTTCTTTTTTTCTTTCCTTCCCCCCCCTCGCGGCCACCCCTGTCCCTTTCGCCTCCCCTATTTTCCTCTATCCCTGACATCCTACGTGAGGAATGCTACAGCACCCCTCGCCCTGTCACCATCAGGTCTGACGATCGCCAGGGAAGCATGCCAATGGGATTGGCATTGATTGCCAGTCCCGTCCTCCCCTAAAACGCGGCCGTCTCTCCCCATTCTTCCTCTCTCTCCCTTGTCTCTCTGCCTCACACCGACCAGGCCCCCCCTCCTCGCACGCCTAATGGCCATGAAAGTTGTGGCCCGGCGTAGGCAGTGCAGTTAGTCGTCACACAGGCGTTTAACAGAGAGGGGGGCATCGTCATCGCTGGGCTATATAAAGCCGAGAGAGAGACTGAGAAGCGGTCAGCCATTTTTTTAGAGAGAACCAGAGAGAGAAGAGAGAGAATAGAGAGAGAGAGAGAGAGAGAGAGAGAGAGAGAGAGAGAGAGAGAGGAGAGAGAGCGAAACGAGAGTCTGCCGGAGGAAGAGGAAGAACCAACAGTGTCGCTGTCACCTCGAGACTACCGAAAGCCCCCAGCCACATCAGTCGACCGATGTGCCTCCCACGCCCCACCGCCTGTTTTCCCTGTTTTTGATGTGGTTTGGCGTGACTCGCCGGTCGTTCCATGAATCTCGGCCCATATCGTTGTCCCCCGCTGTTCATACATCATCACTAAAGGTAATTTAGGCCATCGGAGCCGACCAGGTCACTGGAACAGGTCAATTTCTCTCGTTTTTGTCTGTACGTGTCAGGTGTTCAACAAAATGTTTCAAAAAGACTGATTTTAATTTGGTCGCTGGCCGGCGAGTAGGCGGTCGGACGGCGACCCAGGCGACAGATGAAGCTCGGTGATGGTCCAGGGGGCAGATTTGGGGGCGGCGCCATGTTGGGTCGACCGGCGGAAGGCCAATTTTGGCTCCGCCGGCATCCCCGTGTGTCTGTACACACGAGTGCGGCCCGACCTAGATCAGCCAATCTGACCCGGGTCGTATCCGATCCAATCCAACCCGACCCGACTCGGGTTAATATTATATTATTTTATTTTAAAAATAAAATTTAAAAAAATCTCTTTCTTTTCTTCCGTATTTTTTTAAAAAAATTAAAAATTTTAAAAAAAATTAAAGAAAATGTTTTCTTTTTCTTTTCTTCCTCCGTTTTTTTTATTTTGAAAAAAAATTAAAAATTTATTTAAAATTTTATGTGATATATTATAAATGTTCTAATTTATCGTTATATTGTTATGCATGTTGTTATAATTCCATGCTTAAATTAGATAAGCCGATATAATCATGTGATAGTATTTTGCGTGTTATTACTGTCCTGTATTATTTTGCATATTTTAGTCAGAATGTAATTACATGAATTGTTGTCTTTTGAATGTCATCTGACTTAGTTAGAGCTAGAATCTTAAGCTGCATATCAATTTTGACTGCTAATTGTTTATGATTATGCACTCATTTGATCACCTCACATGTTAGGAAAAAAATCCTCAAATCAATCCAAATTGCCTGACAAATGTTTTCAGAAATGAACAGGGTAAAAAGGTACCGAAAGGGCATTAGTTATCCAACTAGTATAACCAAATCCCCGAACTCGGTTAATCTCTAGTTCGTAGGAATAGCATGATTCTCCCATTACCCTATTTGGGTGTCTAATCGACCCACCCCAAATCAATTAGTGGCGACTCCTTGTTTTAAACCATTTGCATGTTAAACACTTAAACCCTAAGTCGCAATATGGTATGGGCTTGGGAGAGCTTGAGTTAAGTCCCGAACCTAGACTTAGCACGTACCACGCGAGACTTCCTTTGCATGTTCAATCGATATAAAGAGAGCGGGAGGTCGGTCGCAACAACAACCCAAACAACTCATCGAAGCTGTCTTGGGAGATCTAGTTGAGAATCGCTTCAGAAATAGCTGGAGTCCTATCGTTCTTGCACTCTGTGGCTTCCACTCCCATTATTCATCGAGATATTAAGTCAGCAAACATCCTATTGGATGCTAACTACACTGCGAAAGTCTCCGACTTTGAAACTTCAAGATTAGTCCCACTTGATCAAACGCAATTGTCCACTATGGTTCAAAGAACATTGGGATACTTAGACCCTAAGTACTTTCACACAAGCCAATTGACAGAAAAGAGTGATGTTTATAGCTTCGAGGTTGTGCTAGTTGAGCTATTAACAGAGAAGAAGGCCCCTTCTTTTGACTAACCGGAAGAAGAGCGGAGCTCAGCAATGTCCTTTTTTTCATCGTTGAAAAATGACAAATTGTTTCAGATTGTTGACAAAGTTATTGCAAATGAAGGAAACAATGAGCAGGTGAGGGAAGTTGCCAATCTTGCCAAGAGATGCTTGAAAATAAAAGGCGAGGAGAGGCCAACCATGAAGGAAGTAGCAATAGAATTGGAGGGACTCAGAACACTGGCTAAGCATCCATGGGTCAGTGGTATCGATGTGAATCTAGAAGAGGCAGTTCGTTTACTGAAAGAGAAGACCGATATGTACATGGATAGTATTACGACCACTAGCACTGAGTACATGGATAGTATGAAAAATCATGTCATGCCACTAGTTAGTAGTGGGAGATGACAATAATAGGTGATCGATGTATATCTGGGGATGCTGCGAAGGATGTTATGGTTGCACGATGTCTCCATGGACTGCACTGGTTCATTTGGTTCTTTCACGTTCAAAGGTAGGAGCATTTGGGTTGCTTTTTGTTCATTAAATGGTTGCTGAGCGTGCCACTACTTAGTAGCGGGAGATGACAATAATAGGTGACCGACATATATATCTGGGGATGTTTTTGCGAAGGATGTTATGGTTGCACTATGTCTCCATTGACTGCATTGGTTCATTTGGCTCTTTCACGTTCAAAGGTAGGAGCATTTGGGTTGCTTTTTGTTCATTAAATGGTTGCTGTGCGTGTGTTTTATCTTTCGTAAGCGTCTTTCTCAATGCAGCATAATGTTGCTTTAGAAAGCTTTTGGATTCAAATCAGTGACAGAATGTGAAAATGTTACTCCTACTGTTTGTTGTTGGAGCTATCTTGTCTTTGAGTGTACCGAAGTTAACTTGATATGGAAGTGCAGATTTGTGTTTGCTCGAAAATAGTTTGTCTATGGTCTTGACTTACTAATTAAAGAATGAAATTTTTGGGTGTCGATTATAGTGCGCTGGTTCAATTCACAAGCCACCAACCGAAATGATTTCACGTTTGGGTCGCTCATCCAATGACTTCTGCTCATGTAATGCTCGTCCATAAGATCAGAGGGGTTGAGTTATGTTTTCCCCGAACCAATTTTGTGACTATTGAATTACAAATAGGAATATAGTCTATATTTATTCTAATTAAGTTTTTATCTAGTTAACGTCCATATTTGTAATCAACATTCCGTTCAATTAGTGATGGAGGAAAATAAGGCCCAATGAAGATACGTCATAATTTGTGGCAGCTATAAGTAAGCTGGAGTCACGTACTTATTTAATGGTGTCATTTAATTTTTCATATATAAAATATAAAAATAAGTTAAAAGCCAATTATAATAGGAATTTTATTCTATCCATGTCAGGTAACATTATCTATTTTTACCTTCAATGTTGAGATCTTGCCATGCGTGCAATTTAATATATATTTATAGGATGATTAGGTTTAAACTATACATATGTCCAGATATTAGATCCGTATTTGAAAAAATGGTTTTTTCACCCTTTGTGAACATTATAATTACTCATCAAAAGCAATAATGGAATCAATAGATAGGATGTGGTTCTCAACTTCTGTCTGATACTTTCGACTTTTGAATGCAAAATCAAGTGAAGTGTTAAATGTAGGAATACAACGTACTATCGTCTATATTCCTATCACTTTCTAATGGAAAAAAAAAATGCTTCTACTACTTTCATTTTTTTTTATAACTCAGGGCACAGCCGTGATGTAAATCTTTTATATTCTATCTTTCAATTATAGAAAAATGTAATTTAAGTATTGACTTCCCATACTAACTGTAATGAAACCTTTATGGTTAAATCCGAAAGCTAAACTAAAATAGGCTCCATTTTAGCACTCTGAGAATTTCTAGCCCAACTAAAGTCATGGAGCTGAAAGTCATTACGTCCATGTTTGTAGAGAACTTTGAAGGAGGTTCAAGCTTCCCCAAAGAGAACTTTTTTCAAGCAAACTCCTCATACTTTTGCCATAAAGCAACAATAATTTGAATCAGCTGATACATCGGCTCCAAGTCGAACTAATTAATTCACACAATAGTGGGTATAAGGCCACAAAAGAATAAACATTCTTTATTGTGGTTCAGGAATGACGTCAAACAGGTTATATGCACAATTTGGATATTCTGGAGTTCGACAGAAGTTGAAGCTTCGGGGAGTATAGGTTGAATCGAGGATATGGACTATTCACATCAAAGTGGACTGATGGGGTGTGGAATGAAGAGTTATTTACCGGATTGCGGGAATCAGAAGAGGGCGTCTATGTGTGGGACGAGTCACTGAAAATTGAAATTTTGTGAAAATATCATGGCAATAACCTTAATCTACGCAGTAGTGACATTTTTCTTAGAACCTAGTGTGAGTTTTGCCAAAGAAGTTAACATATCCTCGTACAGTAGGTCACTATTACGAATTTTAAGATCACGTGATCAAATACTGAGCTTCTAATATTTGAATCGTTATGATTATGGCTTGAGTTTGAGGCACGAACGAGACCCAACCCGGATTGAATTGCAGGGAAGCCTGATCATTATTGAAGGAAAGTTAGAGAATTGGACTTTCGGGACATCTAAAGCTGGGTCAATCCATGCATGTAGTTACCCAAACCCTCATTGTTTCCGTGCAATAAATGAAAATATTACTACATTATGACTTTTGGTAGCCATGATTGCGTTTCTTTATTACCGCTAGACCTGTTAAACAAGTGGGTCAAGTCGGGTTTGGGTCGGGTTATAAATGGTCCAACTCAAATTGACTCATTAACCCGTTTATGACCCATTTATTTGCAATGTAAATATCCCGATCCATACCCAACCCATACCCAATCTGACCCAACCCATATTGCTAACATACTTTTATTTTTAACTTAATATAGGAAAACTTGTTTCTTATGACTTTTTTTAAAATTATACTACTAAAACATTTTCATACAATACAAAGCTAGTGATCAATTTTTATAATATTTTTTTAAATTGAGGTATTGCTTGTTTCGCAAAAAATGCAACATTTTTATAAAATATTTTTCATGAAGCTATTATCCAAAAAAATAAAAAAAATTTCCAGTGTTTGGCTGAAACCTAAAAATGAACAAAAAAATATTTTTTGACGTTTGGTATATAAAATCTTATTTGATTTTACTTCATGTATTCATTTTAATATTTTTAAAATTCAATTTTTAAACATATTCGAGCAACTCTCCATATAAGCGCAAGTGGAGCTTCTTGACTTTGCGCTCTAACGCGGCTGTGATCCAAGTATGGATGCGAGATCTATCAGAAACAGTATCGCATAATAGGGAAAAGACTTTCAGGGGAAAGATGTGGAGTAGCAATGATCTGTTCACAAAGTTCACGAAATGCATCTGCCCTGGGAAATTGCGTTCGGCTATATCGAGCCTAGGATTGTTCCTAAACAAGTGCTCCCACCTTTTCGACAGCGCGCTTGTTCTCACCAGATCTTTCAGTTGGAGAAAACTTACGATATGCCAAAGAATTTTATCGGGCAGATCACACAACTGTGAGGTGCTGCGTACGTCTTGCCCTTCATTTAAGTTCATGCATTGAACTTTTTTAACCAGGGGCCCCGCGTCCATGAGTTCCCCAATCTGTCGTAGAGAATATAATGAAAGCATATGAGAAGATAATGAAATGTCTCCATCTCTGTTCTTGATTGATGCATATCGCTATATATCATGTGTTAGTTAAAAACTGAATAAGCTTAACGCGTTCCCTTGACAATGGCTCGCTATATCACTAGAACGATTGACTCAGGCTTATTCTAACAGGCGAGGAGTAGCAACAAAGAAGAGAGGATATAATAAGATAGGAATGGCCGAAGATTAAAGACGACAGCGAGCCCTAAGGCCAAAGAACATGAGAAAAAGAAGTACCTTTCCCGGGGAGGGAACTCAAGCAATTGAGGAAGAAGAAGAACAAGCACAAGTTCTCTGGAGAAAGCTTCCATTATAGTATTCAATGGTAGAGAGATACCAAACAAGATCTTTCCCTTAATTATAGCAACTAAATCATGCGAATCAGATTTGCGCCGATGAATTGAGATATTTTTAATAAATAACAATAGTCTAACTAACCAAAGATAGGGACGATTTTCATTTAAATTTGAAATGGTGTCGGAGATTTAAGATATTATAATTCAAAGTGTTAGAGATTTATCTTACATTTAAATTTCAATCTTGTGCCTCAGTTGATAACATGCCACCTTAATTAATTACCTTCGGCTTTTAATAAATTTTGTGGGAAAAAGTTTGAGATTGAAATCTTATATTCGGGTTTGATGTGTGGAGTTATATCACATATCATACTAGGTTAAATCTCAACGCTAAAAGTCTGTTATTTAAATTTGTTTTCCAAAATAAATCTTGTCATTATACAAACCGATTAAAAATTTTTGCTAGATGTCATTATGAAAACTCATAAATGATAGAATTAGTATCACGAAAAACTCTAAACAGGTACACTTGTAACAAATTTATCCCAAACTAATTTTGGGTTGCCAAAAAGCTCAAACTAGTATACCTGTGACAATTTCACCCCAAATTGAATAGGATTTTTAGGTGGACTTGCCGTGTCAATTGAGTTATTGTCATGTGTCATCTAATTCAGCAATTTCACAATTCAATTTGACGGAAGCTAAGGAGGATAAATATGTCACTAATGAACCAATTTGGGGTTTTTAGTAACCCAAAAAATTAGTTTTGAGAATTTGTCATAAATATACCAGTTTAGGGTTTTTGAGGGTTTTTGGTGACCCAAAAATTAGTTTAGGGTAAATTTATCACAAATGTATCAGTTTAAGGTTTTTGTGATATTAAGCCTAAATGATAATATATGTTTAGAAAAATTAATGGAGACCATTAATTCAATTTCAACTGAACAATAGTACACTTGTTAATAAAGGTTCGAATCACAAAAATGGTGGAAAGAAATCGTCGATGAAAATACACAACATGAGAAAATATTTAAACATGAATGTGAAAAGAGAAAAATTCTCCAAATTTGAATTTTTAGTAAGGTTATTAGTTGATATGCCATTGATCTTTTAACAGAATTTGGTTTATTAGGATGTCATCCCTTTAATACACCTAGTGAGGTCAATACTCATTTTTGAGGAAAAGGATAGTGATCCAGTAGATAAGGATCATTATCAGCGATTCATGAGCAAGAAGATTTATTTTTCCCACACCTGATATTGTTTTTGTTATGAGCCTGGTGAGTCAACTTATTCATGATCCATACTTTACTCATATGGATGTTGTTCTTCGGATCCTTCTGTACTTGAAGTATGCTTCTAGGAAAGGGATTCATTTATGTCCTCATGATGGCCTGAAAGTTGAAGCCTATAGATTGGGCTAGATCTCCTAACCAAAAGTCTATTTCTGGGATTGTACTTTCTTAGGAGGGAATCTCGTGACTCAGCACAACAAAAAGCATAATGTGGTTGCTCGGTCTAGTACTAAAGCTATGTTTCGTGCGATAGCACAAAGAGTTTTTGTGGGCTATTATGGCTTAAAAAAGATTACTTAAAGATCTTGGTGTGTTTGTTCCTATTACTATGATGCTATATAATAAGATTGCCATTAATATTACTCACAATCCTGTAAAACATAACCGTACAAAACATGTGAAGATTGATAGGCATTTTATCAAGGAGAAGTTGGAGAGTGGTTTGATTTGTATGCCCTATGTTTAATTTGGTGATCAACTTTCTGATGTGTTCACTAAAGGATTATAGGGTAAATCGTTTCATCCTGTTTTAGTCAAGTTGGACATATATGCGATATCTATGCTCCAACTTGAGGGGGAGTGTTGAGAGTATTTGGCCAATGGAGGCAATGTTTATATATTACCTTTATTATTTTATGTAAAGCGATGTCGCGACCTTTCCAAGCCGATCGGGTTTAGGCCAAGAGATATTTGTCAAGGACCGAGGTAAGGCGTGCCGGCTAACGATTCGGTGAGGACTCGGGTGAGCAAATGAAGCTCTCTGGTGTCCCGTCTCTCCTCTTGCTCTCTTTTAGCTCTCTTGAGCTCCCTATTCTTGCTTTTTTTTGTTTTTTGTTTCTCGATCCCTCCTTCTCAAAACTGTTCTCTCTGCTCCTTTTGAATCTTCACCCTATTCCCTCTCTCTCGTCCCCTTCTAGACAACTTTTGATGGTCAACAATACTAGCTATTTTACTTTGCCATTCCCAGCTCCAAAAATCCCTTTGATCAGTGCGCTTTCCTTATTTTCGTCTATGTCAGCAGCCGTTCCTCTTCTTGGGGATTGAATCAGGTTCATTTCCTTGCTAAAACGGCTGCAGCACTACGCCATCGCTTCCTGTCTTCTGGAATCACGGCTATCAATCTCCTCATGCAAAGTGAACTTCTACTTTGTCGTCTCTATTTGTCCTCATCCTGGGCGAGCGTGAGCATGAGGGAAAGGAGAGGCTGAGGGGCTGGGCTGAAGGCTAGAAGAAAGGCCAAGTTGGGCCAAGGTTGACGGGCCAAAAATAAGCCAAAAGCGGGCCGATGGGATAAAAGAGAGAGCAAATAACAAATTCGAGAAGAATAAAAATAAATAAATAAATAAAAAGGGCTCGGCTCAAACAACTAAAATAATTGAAAAAAGGGGATGGCCCTACCAAGCCGAATCAAATCGGCTCGATAGATTTTTTTTTAATTTTTTTTTAAAAATTTTAACTTAATTAGTTTTGATTTTTTTAAAATTTTTTGAAATTAAACAAGGGAAGCATGTTCTAATATGCCTTATTAATGTAAATGCATCTAAAGTTTATATGCCAATTAATTTAATGAAAATATTTTTGTTTAGAGGTTAAAAAATAATCTCTAATTTTCTATGCAATTAAGCCTTAAATGATTAAGCAAAATTTAGGTGTCAACAGCTATCCCCTTTTGAAGGAGAGCTCGAAGAGGTTCCTTTTAAAGATAAAAGACACTTAAATTTTATTCATAAAGGGCATGGAAAGATGCATGAGAGATGATTGATTTTTTAATTAAGGGGCAAAACTAAAATGTCATTGAGGGACTAAAACCCTGTAAACGTCAGAAATTCCACCTATGAATTAAAACCCTGTGAGCAGCTAAGATTCCGTCTAGGGACTAAAACCCTATGAACTGCCATAGGAACAACACCTTGAAGGAACGCCTAGGGACTAAAACCCCATAAATGTCGAAGATTCTGTTTAGGGATTAAAACCCTATGAACAGCTATGATCCCGCCTAGGGATTAAAACCCTATGAACGGCTATGATCCAGCTTAGGGACTAAAATCCTGTAAACGGCAATAGGAATAACGCCTCAAAGGAATGCCTAGGGACTAAAAACCTACGAACGTCGAAGATTTCGCCTAGGAGCTAAAATCCTATGAACCGCAAAGAGAATAAAACCCAGAAGAAACGCTATTTCCTATCAAAATGCGAGAAATCTCCACGGTAAATAGGTCAAGAGAGATATTATGAGCCATAATAATGCTTTTATGCAGAAAAAGTGTTTCGAGCAACTGTTGAAGCTCGATGCATGTCAATTTTACCAGGAAAATTTGCCGTATTGCAATGATTCCGAGTTGTTAAAGCTCACCACACTTGTCGACTCGCAAGCCACTAAAGTGGTCACTGCACAAAATGTGTCTTAACAAACTCCCTGATAGCAAGGAACATCATTACTGAGAGAATGTTGATTATACGAGCAATTCAAACAGATTTTGATTGCCCAGCCAACATTTGGCATTGTTCGATATCACAAAATTGCTATCAGGCCTGGAGAATGTCGTCAATCATCAAATTCCCTTAGAAGACAAACCTTTGTCCAAAAGGATCCCGATCCATGAAGAGGGCTTGTTAAGTATGCCAAACAAGAGTTCTTTAGTCAGAAAGAACTTTTCACCTATCTTTAAGAAGGCTATTTAATCCCATCCATTATTGTGGGAAATGGTTGACCACTCAGTATACCTCACATGACCACTGTTAAGGGTTTTGAGAATCATTCGTAATAAGTACATGTTGACCAATCTAAGACGTCTTTTAAAGGACCGTAATGTAAGTTTGGTCACGGTTTCAACAATGGATGAGCATTATCGGCTAAGGAATGAAATAATTGTCAATTAGCATCTCCATCAGATTTACAAGTCAAGAAACCTTAAGATGAGATAAAATAACCTTGCCCCCACTTCTTCAAGCGATAGCTTCTTTGGAAGTCCAAATTTCTGCTTAGACCATCCCAATCCGAAGAGACTTTGGAGAAGGTTATAACATTGATTTGGATAAAGGCTCAAAAGGCTTAGAAATTTTCAAAAGGGATTTAAAAGTTGGTGATCACCATGGCATCATTACCATATCATCCAATCTTTTCGATGACACTTGACTTTTAAAATCCAATTTGTTTTGAAAGTCCATTGACTAATCATCTCAATACAAGACGCTTGCTCTTTTCTCTAATAACTTTTGTATTTGCAATGATTTTCTTTTCATGCAGGCATTTTGCTTTTGATACTTTTTCCTCACAAAAGAATTCTTCTCTTGATACTACTTTTTCTCTTCTTTTTTTTAATGGGCATTGGCATTACTTTTACTAGGCACACTGCTTTTTCATGCCCCTTAGTTTTCATTTGACTTTTGATTTTTTTTAGCTTTTAGGACTTTCGAGATGTTTTTCACATTGTCTCACGAGTATCCATTGCCTCGATGAATCTCGTGCTTTGTTCCAGTATAAGGAGATAATCACCACTTGGACTTTAGAAATGAATGTTCAGGCTCAACTTGGCTGAACAAATGGTACGAGTATTTGGGTAGAGAAATGAATGCTCTTCCTCATTTTGGAATGTTTTAAGCTTCCACAAGGATTCACCTAAAGTTGCCACAAAAAAAATTGATACCAATGAGAGCAAAGAAATCTTTCTCATCTTTTCACCAAATGATGTTAACCAAAATCTCCAAATTTGCCCCAATTGTGGAGTGGTTCTTGATAAGGGTATTTTGAAAATTTTTCACATTTAAAGGCTCTTTTCATTTCAATCCATATACTATATGCGAATGAATCCCTCGTTCTTAAACAACACGAGTTTCTCTTTTTCGCTCCTCTCAAAGTGTTTACAGGACGTGTTTAAAAATGGTTTGGCTTTCCTCATCTTAAGTGTTTCTCACTTGGCATAACTAACATCTCCCTTTCATTTCGTTGAGATCATCATGAATTGATCAATCTCCACAAGGAATTTTGATTCAAAATGAATGATCCACCAAGCATCAATGCAATTTTTGGATAAAGACAATATTCAAAATTTTTGTAAAAAGTTTATTTTCACTACTTTTATGCTTGTTTTTCTCAAACTTGCCAAAAACCCTTTTTTTTTAGCAAATTTTCCCGTCGACCTTCCTTGGCATTAAGAAAATGGGTACTTACCGGCGGCCTAATGACTGCATAACCCTCTCCTTCGCATTTGGCTTGTTGGATGCTTGCTAGGACAGCTCAATCGTTTGTCGATCGATTGGCGGATTGCTTGAGACCTACAAAGTAGACATGCGTGCATGTATGCATGATATGCATGATGTGAATATCCTACAGTGATTCGGATTGCATCGAAAATGGCTCTCGGGCCTTGGATTTCATTCAAGGGAAATACTTTTGCACCGAATCGGCGTTTACAAGCTTTGGCAGCTCTTGGCCATCCATTTCTACAAGAATTAAAGCACCCCCAGGTAGAACCTTTCTAACGGTATACGAACCATCATAATTTAGAGCGAACTTCCCACGTAATTCGAGCATGATGGATAGCACTTTCTTTAGCACGAAATCTCCAGCTTCAAAATGTCGGGCGTAAAGGATTTTGCAACTCGCTTTTGGTAGCATTAGTCATGGCATAAAGCCTCTAGTCTTTTCTCATCGATCATATTCAACTTATCCCATCTTTGTTGAGTCCACTCTTCCTCATAGAGCCCAGCTTGTGAGAGAATCCTCAATGAAGGGATTTCGACTTCTACGGGCAAGACGGCCTCCATACCATAAACGAGCGAGAAAGGAGTTACCCCTATGAAGTGCGAATCGAAGTTCGATATGCCATCAATGCATAAGGCAGTCATTCATGCCAGTCTCGATAATTGTTGGCAGTCTTCGACAGGATCTTCTTTATGTTCTTATTGGCTGCCTCCACAGCTCCATTCATTTGCAAGCGGTAAGGTGAGGAGTTCAAGTGACGAATGTGGAACTCGTCAAGTAAGCCATCTACAATCTTGTTGTTCAGATTTGAGCCATTGTCAGTGATGATCACCTCTGGGACTCCATATCAAGCGATGATGTCGCAGCAAATAAATTTGGCCACATTCTTGGCGGTGACATTGGCATATGAGTTTGCCTCGATCCACTTGGTGAAGTAATCAATGGCTAAAGATGAAGCGATGTCCATTGGAAGCCTTAGGATTAATTGGCCCAATCATATCAATCCCCCACATTGAGAAGGGCCATGGCTCGGACATTTGACCTAATTCATTTGGCGGTACGTTGATTTTATCTGCATAGATTAAGCACCGATGGCAATAACGAACATGCCAAATACAATCAGCCTCCATAGCTATCCAGAAGTAACCTAGTCTCATGATTTTTCTAGCCAAAAGATGACCGTTCATGTGCGGACCGCATTCTCCTTTATGAATTTCCCTTATCAACTGATTAGCTTCTTTGGCATCGACACATTTCAACAAAATTGAGTCAAAGGATCTATTGTAAAGAGCATTGCCACTAATGAAGAATTTCGACACTAGCTTCCTTATGTATTTCTGATCCATTAATTCACTTCTAGGAGGATGTTCGCCCTTTTGAAGATAGTTTATGATGTCGTGATACCACGGCTTCTCCTCAGGTTCATCTGCGATCGCCGAACAGTAAGCCGGACGTGTTAGTATTTCGATTTTCACTGGCTCGATGTCTAGCCCGTCCATGACTTGTAGCATTGATGATAAAGTGGCGAGGGCATCGGCGAACTGATTCTGCGATCGGGGTAAATACTCAAAGAAAATCTTTTCAAATTCCTTTATCAACTCCTCAAGGAATTCGTAGTAAGGGATCAACTTAGGGTCACAAGTTCGCCATTGACCCTTTGTCTGGAAAATGATGAGGGCGGAATCGCCGTAGACTTGCAGTTTCCTAATTTTCATGTCGATGGCCAACTGCAATCCAAGTATGCAAGCCTCGTATTCTGAGATATTGTTGGTACAAGAGAATACCAACTTGGAGGCCACAAGATGGTGTTGACCCGTCGGGGAGATTAGAACTGCCCCAGTCCCAGAACCAGTCAGGTTAACGGCACCGTCGAAGTACATAGTCCACTTATCGTCCACTATTGCTGAAATGCGCTCCTCTATAGGATCCGACTGATCATGGTCTTCCGATCTTTCAAAGTTTTCTGCCAACATGTCAGCTATGGCTCTTCCCTTGACGGATTTCTGCACCATGCTGTGGACGTCGAATTCGGACATCAGGACTTGCCATTTTGCCAACTTTCCGACCAACGCAGGTTTTTCTAGTAGGTATTTGATGGGATCATTCTCAGTTACAAGCAGAATCCGATGATAGAATGTGTATTGGCGTAAGCGGTGTAACACCCACACTAAAGCCACACACGTTTTCTCAACTCCAAGGTAATTTACTTCGGACGAAGTAAACTTCTTACTGAGATAGTATATCGCACATTCTTTGTTGTCGCTTGGTCTTTTCTGAGCTAGCAAGGCTCGTAACGACTCATCATGAATAGTTAAGTAGAGTATTAATGGCACTCTAGGGACAGGTGGTACCAAGACCGACGGATAAGAAAGATATTATTTTATTTTCTCAAATGCCTTTTGATAATCAATATCCCACTTAACCTTGGCGTTCTTCTTCAGGAGCTTGAAAAAAGGTTTAGCTGTCTCAGACAATTGAGAAAAAAAATCTGGCCACATAATTTAGTCTCTCTAGCAAACTCCGAACCTCTTTGACAGTTAAAGGAGGCATCAAATCACAAATGGCCTTAACCTTCGTTGGGTTAATTTTAATGCCTCGACTACTGACCATGAACCCCAATAATTTCCCAGACTTTGCCCCAAACACGCATTTGGTGGGATTAAGTCTTAGCTTGAATCTTCGAAGTCGGTCAAACAACTTCCGCAACACTACGATGTGGTCCTCTCCATGCTTGGATTTGGCAATCATATCATCTACGTAGACCTCCACCTCCTTATGCATCATATCATGGAACGGGGTGACCATTGCTCTTTGGTACGTTGTCCCGGCGTTCTTCAAGCCGAAAGGCATTACCTTGTAACAAGAAGTCCCCCAAGGGGTAATGAAGGAGGTTTTACTTTTATCTTCTTCTTTCATCCGAATTTGATTATAACCCGAAAACCTATCCATAAAAGAGAATAACTCAAATCCCGCGGTGCTGTCGACCAACACGTTGATGTAAGGTAGCAGGAAGTCATCTTTTGGACTTGCTCGATTCAGATCGCGGTAGTCAATATAAACCCTGACCCGACTATCGTTCTTCATAACAAGGACTATATTGGCGATCCAATTAGAGTAGTGCGACATTTCTATGAAGCCTACTTCCAATAACTTCATGACTTCTTCGATTTTCTTGGATAATTCGGGCTTTGTTCTTCTAAATATTTGTTTCTTAGGCGGGATACTCGGATTGGTGGGGAGAGCGTGCTCTAAAATTTCCCTATCTAACCCCGGCATATCCGTATATGACCATGCGAACACACCTTGGTATTCTTTTAAAAGGTCGACCATCCTTCTAGTCTTGATTTCAGAAAGGCCAGCTCCAATCTTGATTTCTCTAACATTCTCCGAATTGCTCAGATTTATTATGATTGTAGGTTCCGCGGTCAATGGCTTAGACTTTTCGTGCCCAATCCAATCTTGTTCGATGCTTTTTCGATTACAGTCATCCTTATCATCATCGGTCCCGGAGGAATTTTCGTCAAGCGAATCCGACTCACATATACACCTATCATGATCGTGTGAAATGTTATGCCTGAGATGTCACAAAAAAGGTTAGTGATTAAATTGGCAAATGTTATTGCAACTAATAATATGTATGGATTTTTAAATCATTTTGAAAGAGTTTTTGAAGATGCAGGATCCGTCCTCATATCCTTGGACGTCCCTATCCGCAAATGATTTCGGAAACTAGGAAGTGTGCGGAAGTCCAGGCCTCAAAGCATCATCATCAATCTAGTTTGGGTACTGCCACACGTCCTTAATAAAACATGATCATGATTTCATTGACAAGATGAGGCCATTCACATGACTCGAGGTCTTGGACCAACGGCTTGTAGTCCAAGACTTTGATTACACAGAGAAACAACCCTAGACCTAAACAAACCTCCCATGGAAAGGGTGAACATAAACTAAAACAAGACGACACAGGAAAGAAAAGCAGCATCCCTACTCAGAAGGGTTGGCGGCGGCAACAGAAGGCTCGGTCTCTTAATTTTCCGTGATAGCACAAGCGAACTCCTCCTCGAATAAATCAACGAGACCAAGAACGGTCTCCTCCTCCTCCAACAACTTGGGTGGACCCGAAAATATCTCTTTCAATGCTAGAAGGAGTAAGCCCTTCCGACCTTCTCCTAACCCAAATAAACTCCCCCCAACCTTCGTAACTTCCATGATTAGCTAGGTCTTCGTAGTCACCATGGTGTTCATTGCTTCCTTGGCCACCATAATTAGCATGGCCTCCACGACCACGACGGCCCCCATGCTGACCTTGACCTTCGAAACTACCTCGTCCTCCATAGTTATTTTGGCCACTAGAATCGCTTCCATGATAACCTAGACCCGTCCTTTTGCGCCACCTGGAGACCTAAAGGGGCTCTTTGATACCTTGGTCATGCAGTCTCAGGCCAGATCCGGGGACATGACCATTTTCGAGCAACACCTTGCTCAACATGATTGAAAGCTTAGCGATTTCTAGGTTTCGCATTATCGTTCCAACGGGCACATGGACCATCGAGACTAACTCCAAAGTTTGATAACTTGATTCGGTTTTGTTCTCGGGTTTTATGTATGGGACTGCAGTGTCGTGAAAAACCTTAAAGTCAGTTTCTCCATGAACAGTTACCAACTTTCTATTAACGATGAATTTGACCTTTTGGTGTACGCTCGAGGGTACGGCTCCGGCAGTATATATCCAAGGTCATCCCAGTAGAAAATTAAAGGCATTAGGAATATCTAGGATTTGGAAGCTGACCAGAAAAAGGACTAGACCAATTAGCAGTTCAAGCTCGACTTCATTAATTACTTCTTTCTTCATACCGTCAAAAGCACGAACGGTAAATTTAGATACCACCATTTTTTCTTCATTCACCCCCAAACGACGAAAGGTGGCAAGTGGGCAAATGTTTAATGCCGATCTATTGTCAATCAGCACTCTCGCCACCATTCTATCACAACACTTTACCGAGATAAGCAGCATTTTAGTATGGTTGTAGCCTTCAACAGGGAAGTCTTCATCGGTAAATGAGATTTGATCTTTCAATAAAACAGATCCAACGAACTCTTCTAGCTAACCATCACCGATATCCTCCGGCACATGCACTTCATTAAGGACTTTTAGTAGTACATTTTTATACTTCTCACTTGATTTAAAAAGATCCAAAAGAGAGATCTGGGTGGGCAGGCATCTTTCTCAACTGGTTTACGACATTAAATTCGCTTGTCTTGACAATTGCCAAGAACTGCTCCACTTCCTCATCTGAGACGGCTTTCTTCTTAACTACCCCAGCAGGTGCGCAGCAACGGCCTGAACGTGCGATGGCGTCAATCTCGTCCGTCTTATAACTCCAAGGAACTGCCTTGGGGTTGTAACTCGAGGTTCTCTCTACTATTATATCATCTTCATCCTCAAGTGAGAGTTCAATCACCATTAGCTCCATGACGCAATCATCGATCTCTAGGGTAGCGAACTCTTCGGCCGTAAGGTCGATGACTACACGCCCAGCATCTCGTTCATCGGGATCTGATAGATCGTCTTCAACTGATAGGTCGATGACCACGGGGGTGATCATGTTGACCGTTTCCTCCTCAGGCTTAAGTGGGTCATTCATACCTCCCCACCCATCAGGAACAATATCTTTGGGATCGATGAAAAAACTGGGTGGTGGTGAATACTTCACAAGATAGTCGAATTACCGCTAGGTTGACCTAGTGTGTCAACCACCTCCTTATTCTCATGAGCGAGTTTTATGAACTGATGATTCTAATCAACATTGCTAGCTTGAGGCCCAAGATCATCATACGAATTCTCTCCTTCACTATCGGTCACAATTAGACTCTCCGACACACCCTCATTAGTTGGCTCGTTAGCTTCTGCAGGCTCAACAGGTGCCTCCTCCAACTTCTTCCCATAAAATGAATCAATAACAGTCGTCATAGCCGTCATACTATCCTCCTTCATATTATATATTACTCTCATGTTCACCATCCGAGTGATGCATTTCAATTTTTCTTCCATCGGAATATCCTCCCCATCTTCAAAGTGTCCAGCTGACACTAGTAATTTATAAAGTTTATTAACATCCACATTAAAAGTTTGCTTACTCTTATCACCCTTCTCAATAACCATGTTGACATTCTCAGCATGATTAGACAATGGGTTTTGTTGAATATTGAGAGGTGGATCTTTGAAGAATAAAATGCCCTTGTCGAGTAAATTCTGAATTTTCTTCTTAAGAGTGAAGCAGTTATCTACATCATAACCTTTCTCGCCTCTATGGAACTCGCAAGACTTCGACAAGTCAAACCCAGGGAACTTTGGAGGATTATCCCGAGGTACTTCTTTGCCTATCATTCCCCTTCTCAACAACATAGGTAGCAATTTAGATAAAGGTCTAGGCAGAAGGGTGAATTACCTCGGTGCCTTCTTTTTGAATTCATAACTCTGATATGCCTTGTCTCGAAACATAGACGGGTCTTAAGAGGACGAGGCAGGGGGCCTTGTCACAACCAGCGCTTGTACATACACGATCTCCACATCCTTTTCTTTTCTATTTAGGACCTTTCAACTAGTCCCCTCGCTCAATCTACCATTATGCATAGCCCTCTCTATCCTCTCCCTAACATCTACCAGCTGAGAGAAGGTCAAGCATCCAGAACCCACCAATTTTAAATAGAAATCACCAAGTAAGGCATTGAGGAAAAGATCCAGTAGCTCCTTTTCGTTGAGCACAGGTGGAACTTGAGCGGTGAGAGTACGCCATCTTTGAGCAAAGACTCTGAAAGACTTACTTCGTTTCTTTTCGGTTCGAGTAAGCACTTCTCGTGTGGAGGCTATCTCTGTATTGTATTTGTATTGCAGGACGAACACCTCAGCCAACTCCTCCCACTTCTCGAACTTCTTGGGCTCCGACAACACATATCATTGCAATGCAGGCCCCGTCAAACTCTCTTGGAAAGTCTAAACCATTAATGCGACATTCTGGGCATATCTCTCCATTCTGTTCAAATAGTATTTCAAGTGAATCTTTGGGTCTCCGGTCTCATCATATTTAGTGAAGTCGGGAAATCTTGAACTTTTCAGGAAAGTTCATTTGTGCATATCGAGACAAATCCTTGATCATGTGCTCTTCGTATCCTCGTAGCGAACAGAGTCTTTCTTCTATTTTCGCGAATCTTTTGTTGTGTTCTTCTTCCAAACGGGCAGTGACGGCTTTCGAAATAGAGTCTAGTTCGACCACTACAGGTGTAGAACCTAATGCCTCTTCAGTAACGTTCTTTCTCGCAGGTTCTTCTATGAGCTCGGGAACAACTTGAGGTGCGGCTTGACCCGCGTTTGGTGCTGCCAACGCGGCCATCACATCATTGGCGAATTGAGTGAGCTGAGCCGCAAGATCATTGATCTTGTCGTCGAGAGTGGTGAAATGGGCATTTTGCTCTTCGATATTCATTTGTGCGGCCCTTGATCGTGTCTGAATCGGTGATTGCCTCAAAGCCGTAGTTTTGGCACTTGTTTTTTTGTAAAATAAAACAAGAGGGTCAAAATCAATACGCAGTGAAGTGATAGAACGGAAATTGCGTACCTTTTTTACTTTATATTTTCTTATGATGAAACTTAAATAAGAAACCTTTTGCACAAGCGACATATTATGTAAGCAATTTCTTATAAAAATTTCATTGTAAGAAATTATACAATTGAAAGGGAGTAATACATAGTGATTGATTAAAATGCTCATGCCACGTTCCATTTGATATACAAAAGAGGGAATTTCACTAATTACATCAAAATTTGTGAAAGGAAATCCCTATACGTCCGCTAAATAACTAAAAGCACGCTTAAAAATTTGCACTAAAAGTCCATAAAAAAAAAACTAATGAAACATGACTAGTCTTGGATATCGGGCCTCTTCAAAGCATGTTGCAGATGCGCTTGTAGGCTTCATGCCAATGCTCCGCCTCGGCCAGGGCATCGTCTCTCTCCCTTATGATCCGCCCAATTTGGGTTTCCTTTGGGGTCAGAATCACGGGGAATCTTGGGATGGTAACGGCAAGCTCGAGCTCAATGCATCGCACTATGTACTCCTTCGATGCATGGTGTTCCTTCATGGACCCTTCCAATTCCGTAGTCCACTCTACATCCTTCGGTTGGCAATGGTAGAGCAAATCGATGATCTTTTTCACCTCACTTTTCAATTCTTCGAGTTGATCTCCCTTGACGACCCCATTGGGAAAATCGAAACGAAATAAACCCAACTTTAGAGGAGGAGGGATTTATTGAAGTACATAGAATTGACGGGCGACTCTTAAAAGATAATAAGAAGTTGACCCTATCAAACCTAAGAGTGGAATTGGATCGTTATAGCCACTTGTAAGATATACTTTAGGAAAATGAACCCAAAGGGCTTGCCAAAGAACTTGTTTAGGTATAAGATTCGCGAGAAAGTCTACCCAATTATGAAAGGCCCAAGGACGAAGGAATTTTTCTATCTCTCTAAATTGGGTAAGGGGATTTATGTCGTTGCTAACATGAGGAATGGCTAAGTTTCCCTCGAATTGCTTCAAGTAAGACACAAACCAAACTTGGAGAATACCTAAGGGGGCTCTAAGGGCTACACACTTGTCCTTCTTGCAACGATTGAGAGAGATGAACATTTTAGCAAGGATCATGTTGGTAAACCCTTTGAGGACGAGGATCCCATCGATAACATGGATGACAGCGAGGTCCATTGTTTTTTGAGTGAAGGGAAAGATGACAAACCCGAAGAAGGCTAATAGGAAGACTTTGGCGGATTCAGGCCTAGGACTCAAAAGAAAGCTATGGAATCGTTGCTCGAGGAAAGCTAATGGGAGGCCCTTGGAGTTTCTATCGAGGAGTGTCCTAATCTCGAGCGACAGGACCCCTAAAAGTTGACTCAAATGAGGGACCGGATCTACACCTAAGGAAGGATCAACAACACTAAGGGAATGGACATTGCCGCTGATGATTTGAATTTCTTCTAAAGTCGGGGTTAATTCGTGACGACTAAACATAAAGGTCGAGATTTCGGGGTTCCAAAAGTGGGCCAAGGCCTTGATTAATGCCACTTGGGGCTCGATACGTAGAAGAGAAATGAGGTGGCCGATCTTCTTTTCCACGTAGTTCTTCTTGCTCTCGTCGAGAACATCCCACATGTCCAACAATGCTCACTTCCGAATCGGGAGGACCCAAAGCTCATCGAGGCCCATGATATCTAAGCCTATGGGGCATTTAAATCAATCACTATTTATTACGAAATAAATTTAAATCGCATAAAGAAAGGTGCGATAATTGAACGCGAATAAGATACAAACCTTTATCCAAAATGGTGGATAGGTCAAACACAAAGACAAATCGCATGCTGACTCGTAAGGCTTACTAAAAATAGGGATTCTAAAGGCTAAAGGTCCCCATCCCAAATAGATCAAAAGAGTTTTCCCCATTCCGCACTTGCGTCGGACAGTCCTCATTATCACTATTTGAAAATGAGCAGAACCAAAAGGGGATAGTCATGGGTCCTTCCCCGCACGGTTTCCATACTTTTGGCACCTCCTATGAGTTTCCTAAGGCGACCGGGGTTTTAGATCGCAGGTTGTGTGTGCAAAGTGTTGTGCTAAAGCAGGTAAAAACATGCACAACAGTTGATATCAAAACAACACGTCTATTTTCATTTACATACACATACATCCCTACACCAACCTATAAAACAAATACGTCAGCAATCATTCCACCCCTTATAACTCCCAACCTACAAAAATATTTAACACAATATTAGCAAACTTACCTTAGCCTTCACGAAGTGCTGTCACAAGACCACGTTAATTAACAAACAATCAAGTTATATTAGGCCTAAGTCCTCAAATCCCCAGCAGAGTCGCCAAGCTATCGCGACCTCCCCGAGCCAATCGGGTTTAGGCCAAGAGGTATTTGTCAAGGACCAAGGCAAGGCGTGCCGGATGACGATTCAACGAGGACTCCGGCGAGCAAATGAAGCTCTCTGGTCTCCCGTCTCTCCTCTCGCTCTCTCTTTTAGCTCTCTCGAGCTCCCTATTCTTGCTTTGTTTTGTTTTTTGTTTCTCGGTCCCTCCTTCTCAAAACTGTTCTCTCTGCTCCTTTTGAATCTTCACCCTGTTCCCTCTCTCTCGTCCCCTTCCAGACAACTTTTGATGGTCAACAATACTAGCTATTTTACTTTGCCATTCCCAGCTCCAAAATCCCTTTGATCGGTCGTTTTTCCCTATTTACATCTATGTGGCAAGCGTTCCTCTTCTTGGGGACTGAATCAGGTTCATTTCCTTGCTAAAACGGCTGCAGCACTATGCCATCGCTTCCTGTCTTCTGGAATCACGGCTATCAATCTCCTCGTGCAAAGTGAACTTCTACTTTGTCGTCTCTGTTTGTCCTCATCCTGGGCGAGCGTGAGCGTGAGTGGAAGAAGAGGTTGAGGGGTTGGGCTGAAGGCTGGAAGAAAGGCCAAGTTGTGCCGAGGCTGATGGGCCAAAAATAAGCCAAAAGCGGGCCAAAGGGATAAAAGAGAAAGCAAATAACAAACCCAAGAAGAATAAAAATAAATAAATAAATACAAAAGGCTCAGGTCAAACAACTAAAATAATTGAAAAAGGGGATGGCCCTACCAAGCCGGATCAAATCGGCCTGAAATATTTTTTAAACTTTTTTAAAAATTTTTAATTTAATTAATTTTTTAAATTTTAATTTTTTTGTAAGTTTTTGAAATTAAACAAGGGAAGCATGTTCTAATATGCCTTATTAATGTAAATGCACCTAAAGTCTATATGCCAATTAATTTAATGAAAATATTTTTGTTTAAGGGTTAAAAAATAATCCCTTATTTTCTATGCAATTAAGCCCTAAATGATTGAGCAAAATTTAGGTGTCAACAAGCGGCAATAAGGATGATATTGAAATTTTGGCCTCTTAGCTTATTATAAATAATAGCTTAGGGTAACATCAACCTAACCAAGCATTAAGTTCAATTTTTTGATCTCACAACACAAAATGATTTCATCATACAATTTTAGCGCATGAGGACATATAACGTCCTCTATGTACCTGAAAGATTGCCAAATAATTAAATTAAATCTTCCCCGGCTTGATAATTGTTTGTGATGAAATTAAGCATCGAAAGCGTAGGAATTGAACAAATTCCACATATCTCACACACGAAAACACTTACTAAGGCATGATTATTATGGCCAGGATTGACTCTCCAAAGAATATTATAGCCCAATTAGCCGAAGAATTTTATCTATTTTGCAGATACAAAAGTGAGGAATGAATCGCGAAATAATTTCTAATAAGATGAAGAAGACTCTCAGCTCTCTGTTCATGTCTTTGGAGGCCTTCAAAAAGCGGTTGGAGTCCTGTGCTTTTCTGATTCCTCCAGCTCAATGGATGCCATTGCTTCCTCATCCCTACACACCGAGGCAGCATGTCTCTTCAGAGACACCCGACAGAATTCGAATGTCACGCACTGAGGCAGCATGTTAGAAGTCACTCCCATAGTGGCACTAAGTCTGATTTTTCAGAGAACATCTCAGTTTGGATATGGAGTTCCCAGGGAACGCTCAAATCCTAGGAAATTGGATCCTTGCTTGACAATCATAGACCATGGTATCAATGATACCATAGAAAAGCTTGTTTGAACTACCTATTAGAAACTCACAAATTTACGCGGTATGCCAAGAAAACTAAAGTTGTCAAGCTCATAGTCGGTAATAAATGTCTCAAGAAAAAGAATGGCAATGAAAATAGATGACACCAGCACCAAAAAGCTGGGGAACCGTTCCATCACATGATTCAGAGAGCGCTGAAGCTGAAGGACAGCAGCATCATCTCCTTTTCCAGCAAAGGGGACATGGCAAATGGTTACAATTTTGTCGAGGTGATTAGCTATGCCTGTTGTCGAAAAAATAAAAACATAATTGAATGAAAGAGGGGCATGCTTACAGGACTATAAACCAGTTGTTGGGAGATCAATCCAGCTAGGGAAATATGAGCTCACCAGGATATATTAATTACCCCTCACATCATACCGACTCTTCTTGTGGGACTTTTTCTAGCACAACTCCCAGTTCGTCTCAGAATCAGGGGCTATATATTGAAATAACATAACAAGGATTAACTTTCTTTAGGAGGGCAAGCTAGAATTTGACAAAATACATGCTTGGTGCAGATTTTATGTTTTCAAGCGCTATAAAGACAAATAAAAATAATTTCACCGAATACCCCATCTTCAGTCCGCCCTATGATGGCGCTAGAAGCAGAAAGAAGCCATGCTAAAGCCCCTTCCAACTAGTGGATAATTTAAAAAAATGGAAATGATTGCTTAAAACATCTCAGACAACTCATCTACGTGTCTCTTTCATCTGTCACGTACTCCTTGTTCCATTCAAATTTTCTTGAAATCGCTTGTCTTCTACAATCTGTCATCCAGTACTATCCTCCAAATAGGTTTGTTTTCGGTTACTACTTCACACCAAGCTCCTGCATGTCTTATTCATTACTATTTCTACTTTCCTTTGGATTTGTATTTAGTCTCACTCACCTCCAGTTTCTTCTCCATGTTTGCTTCTCTTTTTCCTCCATTGTCTCTCCTTCCCTCTCCTGCTTAGAAGTTCAAGACGGTCTACTTCTAATCTTCTCTGCACCACCAATATAAGATTCTGTTATTTTCACATTTTAAGTTATTTAGTAGATATACAGAACCATGATCATCTTGAAACTAATAATATCCATCATAGCTTCTAGCTTTATTTTCAATGTTTCAGTAACTAGAGCAGCTCCTAAAGAATCTCTTTTTACCTACCTACCGGGCTTCACTGGCACTTTTCCCTCCCAACATTATGCAGGGTAATATGTTCTTACAACATGTTCCTGTATCAAGCTATTGTTGATCTCCTGCCTCTTGGTAACTATTATTAAAATCTTGGATTCCAACCTTTGCAGCTACGTGACAATAGATGCAAAGCATGGAAAGAAGAATTTGTTCTATTACTTTGTTGCATCTGAAAGAAATCCTTTCAAAGATCCTGTAGTATTACGGCTTAATGGTGGAGCTGGGTGCTCTAGCCTTGGTGGATTTTTCTTCGAACATGTTATTTTAATTAGGTTCAGAAACATTTCTCTGTTGCACATATTCTGCTGACAAAGATTTTAACTCCGTTCAATTTCTTTGCCTCCATTAGGACCATTTAATTTTAAAGCAGAAAGTCAAAGGAAAGTTTGCCCACACTGCACCTCAATCCCTTCAGTTGGTCCAAGGTTGACAAAGCATTGTGGTTATGAGAATTTTTTCTATTACTTGCACCAAATTTGCCAAGCCTGCTACTTAATGCAATGATCTTACAAGGAAATGTATATACGTCATCGGTCCCTTATTTTCTAAATAGAATGCTCTTTTCTTTATACAAGACTTTTTTATGTCTTTCAGGTTTCCAACATACCATATCTGGATTCACCATGTGGAGTAGGTTTATCTTACTCTGACGACCCAAGGAGTTATGTGACAGGAGACCTACAGACCGGAATGGATACACATGCTTTTCTTCTCAAGGTAAAGAGGTTCTGGACTTATTTAAATATTCCGAGAAAATCCAGCAAGAAAGATAGCAATTCGGCCAATTTACAGTAGTGGCAAATATTGTATGGCAGCAGCTGCTGCAGCCTGTAAAACCATTTATCAATTATTTCTCTATAGTCCAACTCTAGGCCTGCATAATTTCCTTTCTTTTCATCTAGTGGTTCGAGCTTTATCTAGAGTTCCTTTCAAATCCATTTTACATCTCCGGAGAGTCCTATGCTGGAATCTATGTGCCAACTCTTGCTTCTGAAGTGGTCAAAGGTACGACATACTAACCTCTATAAAGGACAGTTCATGTTCTCAGTTCAGTTCGCATTTTTTATTTCTCTTCTTCTACAGGTATTGAACATGGTGAACAGCCTCTAATCAATTTCAATGTATGTCCTCTTCCAGTACTCTGCCCAAAGCACTGAGCAGTGTATAGTCCAATAAATGCCTATGGGTTCTGTTCCAAAATGGAAATTTGAATAGGCGGTCTGCAGGGTTACATGGTGGGGAATGGAGTAACGCATGACAAATTTGATGGCTACGCTGCTCACATCCCATTCGCTTTTGGTATGGGATTGATCTCCATTGACTTATTTGAGGTGGGTTATGTCCAGGAGTTCGGGCCATGCTGTAGAGCACTGACAGAGTTATAACATTTGATTGAGACCAAATATGACTGTATTTGTATATAAGATAGAAGGATTGGGACTTCATACTATGCATTTATTAGTGGAATTACTTATTTGATGAAACAAATCCATCTTTTTCATCTTCAACTGTACGTTGAACAAAGATAATAGCATTTTGCAGGACTGTCAGGCTTCATGTAGAGGAAAATTCCACGACCTTCCCAGCGAAAGGTGTCGCAAAAATCTCGACGAGTTTTCCCAGGTACAATTGCCAAAAAAAATTGTAATTGTGCATGGTTTCTGCTCCGAGTGCGATGTAGTAAGAAATAAAAGAAGAAACGAAGTATGCTCCACTAGATATATAACTACACTATGGTGCTGATTTCTCAAATTTCTTGGTATTTTCCATGTTACAGAAGGTCTAAATGGTTATAATATTCTCAAGCCCTGCCACCCCTATCAAAAAACAGTAAATGATGGTTACAAGGCAACTGTGCCTGCGAACTTCAATCAATTAACAACAGGAAAAGTGTCAAAAAAGTCCTAAAACTTTTACATTTATGCCAATTTAGTCCTAAATATTTTTTTTGTGTCAATTCAATCCTAAACTTTTTACATTGGCGACAATTTAGTCCTAAACATTTTTTTAGTACCAATTCAGTCCTAAATATTTTATAGTGATGCCAATTCAGTCTTTGAGCCAATTCAGTCCTTCCAGCTAATTTTGGCTGAATTTTGCTAACATGGACGCCGGTCGACCGGTAGCTGGTCATCGATGCTGACGTGGACAACTTTAATAATATTTTAATATTTTTTTTGAAATTTTTGTTTATTTTTTTCTTTTTCCTTTTTTTTTCTCCCCCCTCCCTCCTTCATCCAGCCTGTTGCCGAACTAGCAATGGGCCAAAGGCCAGCAAGGTTGGCAAGGTCGAAGGCTTCTAGCAAGGGCTCGAACCTCGCCTGCAGCTGGGCGAGGCCCGACCGCGCCGACGGCTAGGTGAGGCATGACCTCGCCAGATCCGGCGAGGTTGAGCCTCGCCCATCCATGGCAAGGCCCACCTTCGGCGCTATTTCGGGAACTAAATTGGGGACTAAATTGATTAAAAAAAGTGAGGTCCCCATTGTTGACATCTAATTTTGCCCGTCTCGTTAAATCGATGCCTAAATTGTAAGTGGACCAAATTAAGGTAAAAGAGAGAATCGGTCGGGCTAATTTGATCCGGCCCGATAGGGCCGGCCTCTCTTTTAATTATCTTAGCTATTTAGGCCAAGCCCCTTTGTTTGCTCTTTCTTCCTTTTTGGGCTTAGCCCTATTTCTTTTCTCCCTGCTCCTCAAGCCCAGCCCTCCACCAATTTTTATTCTCTCTCCCTCACAGTGTTCACGTCAGGAAGCAACGACAAGCAGAGACGACAAAATAGAAGGTCGCTCTGCACGAGGAGAGTGATAGCTGCGATTTTAGAGAAGTGGAAGCAATGACATGTCCCTGCAATGTGGCAACAACTACGCTAGATAGAGCCAAAGAAAACCTTCGGCCATCTTAGCTGAAAATAGACCTAACTCAGTCCCGAAGAATGGATTGGTTGCAGGTACGTACATAGGCAGGGAAGGCGGACTGATTAACAGCAATTTTGAGCTGGAGATGGAAGAAAATAGCAGCCGTCTTCGCTGACCATCGGGAGCCTCTTTGGAGGGATGCCCAAAAGAGAACCTGGAAGGCGTTTTAAAAAAAAAGGGGGAGAGGTGGTGGAGTTCGGAGGGGGGGAGAGGTGGTGGAGTTCAGAGGGGGGAGAGAGAAAAAAAAAAGGGAAGAGAACAGGAGTGAAGAGAAAAAAGAGAAAGGAACAGAGAGCAGGAAGGAGAGAATAGAGAGTGGGGAAAGGGACCAAGAAAAAAAAGAGAAAAAAGGGGGAGAAGAATAGAGGAGAAAGAGACGTGAAACCAAGAAAGAAAAACAAAAAGGAGGAAGCTACAAGGGGGTGACTGGGAGCTGGAAATCGGAAGCTTTACGGCACGAGCTTCTTGTTCCTCGAAACAACGATACGAGCGTCCAAGCCTTCGTGGAACAGCCCAGTCGTCGCCCGTTCACGTCGACTACGATTTCCACTCCATTTTTTACTAGTAATTCCTCTCCTCAATATCCCTGTTTTCCTTTTTTTTACCCTGTTTTGGCTGAATCTAGGATGCCAAACTTCTTCGACGAGTCCACTGGAGATCAAGGCTATTTTGTGACTAGCAAGGTAGATTTAGAGCTTAATACACTCCATATGAACCGAAAATTTGCATAAAACTCAGATCTGGAGCCCTTACTCCAGTCGCACAGCACTTGCTCGATAAAATGCCTCAATGAGCCTCTTTGAGCTAAGAACCCCGAAATCTGGTTCTATATTCTTTGGGATCGTTTCTACGCAAACCAAAGTCCTTTTGCTGCAAAGATGGTCATTTAGATCTTTATACATCACATTTGAGTCAAAAACTGCATCAAATCTCACACAAGAGCACATGTCCGAATTTGCACATCACATGCTCAAATGGAACGTATGAATGACCCCTTTTTTTTATGTGAAACCAGTGTCTAAATCCCGGTTTTCATGTTTGTTTAGTACTTGTATTTATTGAATCAACACTGCCTCTTGCGCTTTTTCCGACATTCACGTTCGCGAATCGTCCGAGTCGGCCTCGCATATGCATACCTTCACCGGAGATGTTCCACCCGCACCTGCGAAGCCCGCGGTTTGAAGCCACCTTAGTCAGCCCATTCCTCCTCGTTTTAGTATGTGTATGCTTGCTTATTTTACAGTTTGTGGAATGAGTTCGGGAAGTGAGTTTTGGTCATTGGCGGGGGGGAGGGCGTGTTTTTGTTGTCGTTGGAGTGGTCTCCAGAGCGTCAGCCAGCGGTGATAGCATAAGGCCAACGTCGGTAGTCGACGCTGGTGGTCCAAGCCGACGGCCAACGGTGGGGGTCTCCTAGCGAGGCCTCAATAGAGGTAAAAAATGCAGAAAGGGGACTCTCGGTGAAGAACCAAAAGAAATAGAAGTTCACGTGCATGGGAAAAAGGCATGCAGGGGATGAAAAAAAGGAATAAAAAATTAAAGAGAAAAAGAAATAAAAAAAGAGAAAATAGAAAAAGAAATATAAAAAAAGGGAGGAAAAGAAATATAAAATTGGGATGTAATCCGAGTAGGTCCAGCGCTGAACCGGACCGTGTCCCTTGACCCGGTCCGGAATTATTTTATTATTAAAAACATTAAAACATTAAAAAAATTTCAAAATAATATTAAAATAATAAAAATATTGAAAATTCCAAAAAAAAAATTCGAAAATGTTTAAAAAACCTAAAAATATAAAGAATATAAAAATATTAAAAAATTCAGAAAATTCCGGAAAAATTCCAAAAAAAAATCAGAAAATTAGAAAATGTTTAGAAATCAGTTTTGGGCTTAATTTCACTGAATTTTAGGTTAAAAAACTCAAAAAAAATGAAAAATGAGAAAAACCCTCTAAAAAAAATTCTCAAAAATCGGATAAGCCATTAGGGCTTTACCTTAGGGCTTTTGATTGCATTTTCCTTTTTAGAGACGATGCTAGGTCGCTAGTTGTTTATTTTATTTACGATTATCTATTTGCGCACGTTCAATTCACTGATTGTCATTTTCTATATTTAGAACGGTTAGATAGAATCTTAACTTTTTTGATAGGCTGCCGGGTACGTTAGTTTGCGAGTGATCAAGTTTAAGTACCGAAAGGGTACTAGTAGATCACTAGTGTAATCAAGTCCCCGAATTTTGGAATCTTTGGTTTTCGTACGTATCGAGACGATACTCCCGCGTCTCGATTAGGGTTTCTAGCCGACCCTTGATCACGACTAGTGGCGACTCTAATCAAATGTGTAAATTAAAAAATTCTCGTCGGGCGAGACATGAGGCTTGGGAGTGCCTCGATCATTGGATTAATGAACCATTTGGTTCGCCATTCAAACAAACCAATCGTTGTTCATATCTATCAACAAATACCTCTTGGCCTGATCTGATCGGTTTGGGGAGGTCACGACACCCATAACAAAAGCGAATTTGTTCGCTAGTACCAAGAACCAAGCCATTTTCCTTCTTTATTACCAAAAACCCTTTTGCCTCTAAGCCGAGCCCTAATTTTGCCCTCATTACCCTTTTTTTTTTTTTACAATTGGAGCCTCGAGAGAGAATATGACTAACCTAAATGATTGATGGCGGGACGACGACAGTGAGCGAGCGATGGTGACCGAGGGACGGCAGTAGATGGCGGCAAGCGAGCGAGCTTTGTTCATATGCAGTAACGGGTGGAGGCTTGCCGACCTTCTGCGACCTTGGCCGATTGAGCAAAAAATCTAATGCATCCATATTCTGCGATGTCATTTCGGCCATAAGCTCCAAATGATGTTTCATTTTTTGGAGCCACATCGGACAGGAAAATGACTTCGTTTTTTTACGTCCATGTGGATTGTGTTTTAAAAAATATGCCATGTGACCTTTTTTCTTTTAATTGTTAATGCCACGTGTTAATTTCGGCCGAAATTTCAAGCCGTTAACACTTAAGTGATCATTTTTTCTCCGATTTGATACATAAGTAATCCGGCAGAAACTTTTGACACTAAAGCGAGCGTTGTACATAACTTTTGACACTTGTAGTGTCCTTGTTCCCAGATAGAAGATACAATTAAATGAGAGTTTGGCAATGCAGGACGAGTTGGATTCTCTCGAAAAGAATAAAATTTGGGTGTTAACTCAGTTAATATATGGGAAGAAGGTATTGTAGAACAAATGGGTGCACAAAGTCAAAGAATAACTTGATAGTAGCAAGAGGTACAAGATGAGGATGGTAGTGAAGTTCTTTTGCACAAGAAAGAAATTGATTACACAGAGAGTTTTTCTTCAATTGTGAATTTAACTACTATCAGGTTGGTGTTAAGTTGTTATTGAGAATTTACATTTAGAGCGGTTACATGTGAAAACTACATTCCTCCATGGTGACTTGGAGGATATATGCATGGTATATCAAAAGGTTTTTCAGGTTTCTAGGATGAAGAAAAGACTATATCTTCTATAGGCTTCTTAACGGTGGTACAAGAAACACAACACCTTTTTGTGTTGTAACGGTTCTCTAGATGTGAAATGGATCCCTACTCTTACTTCAAGAAATTTGATGTCTACCATATTATTTTGATCTTATATATGAATGATATGCTCATTGTATGATCTAACATGAGGGAGATCAACGGACTGAAGCAGCAATTGGAAAATGAGCTTGAAGTGAAGGACTTGGGAGCAACAAATCATACTCTTTGGATGACGATCACGCAAAGTAGATCAAAAGGAATTCTAAAATTTTCTCAAGAAAAGTACATTGAGACTGTCGCGACCGAACTCCCGAGCCTTTTTGAATAACATGCGAAAAACAAGGGGCTCGCCTAGTATGTGCTAAGTCTAGGTTTGGGACTTAACTCGGGCTCTCCCAAGCCCATACCATATCGCGACTTAAGGTTTAAGTTTTTAACATGTAGATGATTTACATGCAGGAGTTGCCACTAATCGGTTTGGGGTAGGTCGATTAGAAATCCAAATAGGGTGACGGGAGAATCACCCCATTCCTACGAACCAGAGATTAACTGAATTCGGGGACTTGGTTACATTAGTTGGATAACTAATGCCCTTTCAGTACCATTTTATCCTGTTCATTTTTTTTTTTTAAATATTTATCAGGCAATTTGGATTGATTTTAGGACCATTCTCCTAACATGTGAGGTGATCAAACGAGTGCATAATCAGAAATGATTAGCAGTCAGGAACGCAACACTTCATGCAATCTAAGGTTCTAACCTTAACTAAGTCAGATGACATTCAGAAACACAACAGTTCATACAATTTGTATTAAAAAAAATATGCATAATAACACGACGGTAATAATAAAACATGCGACATACTATCGTGCGATTTCGGGCTTATTTAGTTTAAATAAAACCACAACATGCATAATTATGAAGGATTAAAACACTCAAATAAGTCACAAAAAAAAAATTCGATTTTTTTTGGAAAAATAATAATAAAAAAATAAAATAAAAATTTTTGTGACTTATTTGAGTGTTTTAATCCTTCATAATTATGTATGTTATGGTTTTATTTAAACTAAATAAGCTCGAAATCGTACGATAGTATGTCGTATGTTTTATTATTACCGTCGTGTTATTATGCATGTTTTTTTTAATACAAATTGCATGAACTGTTGTGTTTCTGAATGTCATCTGACTTAGTTAAGGTTAGAACCTTAGATTGCATGAAGTGTTGCGTTCCTGACTGCTAATCATTTCTGATTATGCACTCGTTTGATCACCTCACATGTTAGGAGAATGGTCCTAAAATTAATCCAAATTGCTTGATAAATATTTTCAAAAAAAAATGAACAGGGTAAAATGATGCCGAAAGGGCATTAGTTATCCAACTAATGTAACCAAGTCCCCGAATTCAGTTAATCTCTAGTTCATAGAAATGGAGTGATTCTCCCGTCACCCTATTTGGATTTCTAATCGACCTACCCCAAACCGATTAGTGGCGACTTCTGCATGTAAATCACCTACATATTAAAAACTTAAACCCTAAGTCGCGATATGGTATGAGCTTGGGAGAGCCCGAGTTAAGTCCCAAACCTAGACTTAGTACATACCAGGCGAGCCCCTTGTTTTTCGCATGTTATTCAAAAAGGCTCGGGAGTTCGGTCGCAACAGACTGGCGACTCCACTGGGGATTAAAAATTTGAGCTGTCAAAGATAATTAGCACAAACATGCATGCATTCATCAAGGATAGACAAGCTGGGCTATTCCAGAGTGTGCATTTAAAGATTCATGCATGGATGATTTTGCCATGTTTGCAGTACCAAAAATCCACCGAGGGTTAATTAAGACAATTTTTCGCAAGGTGGACTTTCTCGAGACGATGAACAAGGGACTTTCAGTCAGAGAGGACTTTCCACTCGCTCTCATTGAAAAGGATTGTTTGTCCCGACCATTAATGCGGGAATATCGAAAACACTCAGTCTGATCGCTATCATATCAACAAGAGTCTGAGTTTTCTCGTAAGCGGTACAACACTGCCAATCTAAGAGGTCTTCTTCAGGGTCTTAATGTAGGCTTGGTCAATGGCTTAACAAAGGAGACTGTCCGAGTCAAGGCTATGAAAGAAAATATTTTGTAATTATCTCCGGATTTACAAGTCAAGAACCCTACAAAACGAGATAAAAATAGTCTTGCTCGCACCTCCTCGAGCGTTATTTATAAACATTTGAAATCCCGCATTAATTCAGGTGTCCCAGTTAGAAGAGACTTCATGAGGGATGTAACACGGGTTTGGTTTATGGGTTGAGAAATGAAATAATCGTTGGGCTAAAAAATGTGTATAAGGGTGAGAATTGGTGATCCTCTTGGCATTGTCACCAGTCTTCTTCTCCACCATTAGGATCCTTCTGGAAGACTCCCCGGATAATCTTGTGTTTTAGCATCTTTAACAACTTTTTCTTGAGGAGCTTCCGTGGCAAGCATTTCCCTGGACACCATTTTATCTATCATGTAGCAGATCTTTGCCAAGACAGAATTCGTAAAGTAGGAATTTATATCAAAGGAGAACTCAAGTTTGAACCCTTTGGGGTCGTCTATTCTCCACCACTTGACAACTTTGGGGTATTTGAGAGTACTTTATCATGCTCAGAGATCTCCTCAGTTAAAACTTCATTGTTTTTCATAGCAGCTACCCAGAAATTGGGGACTCCTTTCTCTTCATCTTTTTCATCGTTTTTCTTCTTCTCTTTTTCTTTTGTTTGTTTTTTATTCATGGGCATTGACCTTGCTTTTACCAGGCACATTGCTTTTTTTTTTTTTTGGTACAACACACATTGCTTTTTTATGCCCATATTTTTCAACATTTTTTTTAGCTGCTCTTCTGGTGTTGTCAAGACTAGCCTAAACAAAATTGAACAGAATAATGTTATTAGGCTCTTGGGGTCTTCATCTTCATTCAATAATTGGGACCGTAATGCTCAAACTGTGGTGACTTTTGCCTTGCCCCAGTATGGGGGATGATCACCAACTGGGTTCATACGAAATGAAATTGTGGGCTCAATTGAGCTAGCAAAGGATATAAGTGTATGGGGTAGAAGAAAAACTGTTCTTCATCATCCTGGGGCACTTAAATTATCGTGAGAGTTCATCTGTAATAAAAACACTCAAAGATTAAGGCAAGTGAGAGCAAGAAAATTTGTATTCATCTTTTAACCTTGTGCGAGCTGTTACAGCTGATGATTATAAAAACTTTTAGATATTACAAACTCCTCATCCTTCTTGTTTTGCTCAATGAAAACATCACTGTTATCAATAAGATCATTGTCATTCTGGACAGGCATTAGTTTGCTGCTTCTCTCTTGACAAAGCCCTCTTAGTCTCGACTGTCCGGCCGTCGATGATGTGCTTGTCTTGGAGGACTCTATCGAGGACCACGGGTTCCATGAAAACAGTGAGGTCGAAGTTAGGGGGGCCGAAAGGAAGGGATATTTTTCTTGTTTCCTCTGAGTTTGAATCCATCCTGTGAGGCTAATTTACCTCAAGTTGCCCCAATGTGGGGTGGTTCTTGACAGGGGTAATTTGAAAGGAATCTCTGAGTGTATGGGCTCAAAAATGGCTAAACAAAGGATCAATGGTAGTGTATGGGGCAAAGAAATGAACTGCCTCTCGTCACTTTGGCTACCGTACCTTATGCGAGAAATCCCTTTACCTTGTAGAAATGCAACTCTTTCGCTCATCTTGCACGGGTTTGGTACTTGAGAATGTGTATAGACTAAGGATTGCCTCTTGTCATCCTGACACACATCGTTCAGTACATCAGAGTAATCTAACACCATTCGTTGAGTTGTCAAGATTTTCACAGGGAATTGGTGAATTGAACAGGCAAAATTACCATGCAAGAGTTCCTTTCATGTAATGCACTTGAAGAAGAAAACAGTATCCATTTTCTTTAATTATTTCTTCCTTCTTGTTTCTTTTTACTCTTGTGAGAATAGTTTCTTTTAGGGAAAGAGATACTTACCTATGCTGGGACAATGAGGCATACCTGCAAGGTAATAAGAAAGATCGTGTTAATGAACGGCTTTTTAAGGGATAGGAATTAGAAACGATACAACGTTACCCTTCGTGATTCCATTCATTGGAGATTCAACTGACAACTCCTTAAGTTTTCTCGGATGTCGGTAATTCCATTCTAACAAAAACATGAGCTTATGTTAGAAGCAAGATGATTGAGGGTAAATTGAGAACGATACAGATTACCCTTCTTCCATTTTGCCTTCAAGGCTAGCAGAGTCTTTTCTTCTCTTTACTTTGTTCAGCCTTCTCTATCTCAGTCTGCTCCTCCCTAAACTTGGTCTCGAAGCTCGAATGAGATCCTCTATAATTAGGAGTGCCTCCAACTGGAAAGTCCTATTGTCGGCGCATGTTGTGCCAACGCGGTTCTGGCATGTTGAGGAGTTTCTTGTAAACGCTCTGATTCTTGACTGCACAGGTATGTGCAACTGCTTGCATGGGAAGCTTCGCAGCAAAGCTAATCTCTACTTTAAAAGTCTTTGACGGACGTGGTCGTGACTGACGTCGAGACTTTTATGATTGGTGGGACTAGGATTGACTCTATCTTGTCATATGCAAAGTCTTTTCCAATTGCTTGCACAGGATCTCTATTCAAATCTTTTTCTTTCAAACATGATAATCTTTACTTGATCTGTCCCTGACTTTTGTACGAAATGATGTTTCGCTCATCATGGTGTTAAGGAATGCTCAGCACTTCCTCTGACTTTCTAGAATTGAGATCTCACACACTAAAGGTAATGAGATTTGCCCCACATTTCATCTTGAAGGTTGGCTGATCTTTGCTCGGACTGCTTCTATCAGATTAGTTGGTATGGTAGCATTACCAGTGTTCTTCAATTTGTGCCATTTCCAAATGTCCCTTTTGTAATAACAAATAAAAAGGAGTATGCTATGAAACATGAAATGAACAAGTTAGAAAAACAAACAGGGCTGTGAGCATGCATGCATGTTTTTTTCACCACCGTTCTTTTTTGTTCTTTTGAAAAATGACAAAACGTTTATTTTATTTTCAAAAACTTAGAAATGAGGAAGCATGAGGAAGCCCAGGCCTCAGGACACTTCCCTTTACATAGCTGGATATCATCAAGAGGCCGGTTTGGGATACTTCTTCAGGCCCTCAAAACACAATATTTGTAATTCTTTTGAATAATACAGGCAAATTACATTTGTTGGAATAGAAATTACAATACTGAAATTTCAAGCATAATTACAAATTCAGAAAACTAAAAATCTCAAAAAACAGCCGAGACTTTAGAAAGCAAGAAAAGCTCTCAGATAGGAGTATTCAAACTATTAAATATGCCTCTATTCTAAGGGAGGAAAATTGAGTCTTCAGTTTACTCAATGACGACATCTGCGCCTTCTGCTTGCTTGGATGGTGCATTGCGGAATGAAAACATCTTCGCATCCAACAATTTCTGGACTTTATTTTTCAGGACCACACAGTCATCGACGGAATGTCCTGTTTCACCCAAATGATAATCACATGCCTTGGAGAGGTCGTAATTGGGAAAATGTTCAGGATTTTCACGCTTTGGCTCTCTAGCAAGCAATCTCTTTTCCAAGAGAACAGGCAGGATCTGAGACATAGGCAAAGAGAGTGGCGTGAATTATTTTTTGCTATTTCGCCTTTAAGGTGGCTTGCGGCCCTGAGGCCGGTTGCTGTCCACTACCCATCTGAACCATTGGGAAAGGACGAACGGTTTGGGTGTATGCAACATCCGTATCTGTCAGGGATTCTTTTTCCTTCTTCGTGCCGAGTTTCTTGTTTGTGGAAGTGGGGTCTATGAACCATCCCTCACGTAATCTCATTTCAATTTGTTTGCCCACAAGAACAAGATGATTAAGGGATTCAGCAGTAGCACCAACCAGTCGGTGTCTGTACTCGTACGGAAGCGACTTTATGAACAATTTCACTTGTTCCTGATCAGCGAGATATGGGGTAACCTGGGCGGCCATGTTTCTCCATCTGGTAGCATACTCCTTGAAGGACTCGCTCTTCTTTTTCTCAGCGCGTTTCAAATCATCACGAGTAAAGGTGACATCGAGGTTGAATTGATATTGCTTGAGGAATGCATCAACGGCATCATCCCAAGACTTAAAAGCATCCACATCCTTCGACATATACCATGTCAGGGCTGGTCCTGTCAAACTCGCTTGAAAAGTCTAAATCATGAGGGGTTCATTATCAACATATTGGGTCATCCGCACATGATACATGTGCAGATGATGCCTGGGGCATGAGGTACCATCATACTTATCAAATTCCGGCATTTTGAACTTTTCTGGTACTTTGACCCGTTTGTATATAGACAGGTCAAGTGGGACAGCATGCTGTGGGCCTTGTAACTGTTTTAGCATCTCCTCGACCCTTGCAAGGCGTTTATCCTGTTCTATAATCGGTACAGCTTCAAATTCAAGCTCCCTGACAACAAGGGGAAGCGGATCGTCCTCTAGCGGAGGTATTTTGCTGTCGCTAGCGGAGGCTTTGTCTTTTCCAGTGGACGGTGGTGATAACACCACCTCAATTGCTGCAGGCGTGGGCATGAGCTTGCCTTGAATGGATTCCACTTGCTTTGTGAGATTTTGGATCGCGTTGAGGACCAGTTTCATTTCGTCCTCCATAGCATTGAGACGGACGTTTTCTTCGGCCATTTTTTAACTACCTGTGAAAACATTGAAATAAATAAGTATAATGCCTAATAAAGAAGCATTTTATGACTTAGTCATAATATTATTGCATATTTTCTTTATTTGCAAAGAAAAAAAATGAGAAAAAAGGTTTTTATTTATATATTCATTACAGGCGGTGTCCCCGAGATTCGAACCCCGGTCGCCTCAGACCCTAAGGCTACATCCCCGTATACCACTGGGCCGAAGGCCGCGGTGGTGTCACAAAGGGGCAAAAAATTTTATTTAAAGCATAAAAAGCGGCCCGAGTCATATTAACGTTAGCAAAACCGAAAAATACTTTTAAGGACAAAAATCAAAACCTCTGAACATAATTACAATGAAAATATAAAAAAATATGAGGTTTTAACAAAAAGGACGCCCTTCCCGAATGCTCATTTCATAGACAATGGGGAATATACATTCTTTTGGAGCTGCTTATTTTCATGGACAAGCTCCATAATAAACGTATTCCTTGTCTATAGACTGCAACCAACGAGTGGTTTAACAGCAACAAATCAATTGAATGAGTAAGTTATATAATAAATGAGAAGGGATAGAATATATACCTTTCCTTGAACTATAGCAATCACAACGATAAACACATGAGGAGTGAGGTTCGATTTCTATCTAGACTGGCTTAGCAAAGTGGATTTAAAAGGGTGCCTGACCGTCGCAATCTCGCGTTGGTGTCAAATCCTTTTATTCTCGGCCAAATCAAAAGGAATATCTTATAGTCACGTGAGTAGCGGCTAAAGATATTTCTTCACGATTTTTAGAAATAAATTTCGGGGAAAAGAAAGGCAACCTCTACATCGCGGGCTCGCATTTGAGGTCGTATCTTTCTTAACACCATCCTAAAATGCCCTATCGTGGCTCGGGTCCGGCAGCATGGTTGTGTGTGCAACAGTGTAGTGCTAAATCATTAAAGCATGTACAATAATTTATAAATAATCAATTCGAACCTGCAAAAACAAATAACACCTTACTGTTAGGGTCATACCTGGAGTTCTTGCTGCCAAACAAAAACTATTTTGAACAGGGTAAAAATTTGGCTTAAGTCAACTTTTAAAAACGCAAGTCCCCAGCGGAGTCGCCAGTTTGTCGCGACCAAACTCCCGAGCCTTTTTGAATAACATGCGAAAAACAAGGGGCTCGCCTGGTACGTGCTAAGTCTAGGTTCAGACTTAACTCGAGCTCTCCCAAGCCCACACCATATCGCGACTTAGGATTTAAATATTTAACATGTAAATGGTTTATACTAAGGAGTCGCCACTAATCGATTTGGGGTAGGTCAATTAGAAACCCAAATAGGGTGACGGGAGTATCACCCTATTCCTACGAACCCGAGATTAACTGAATTCAGGGATTTGGTTACATTAGTTAAATAACGAATGCCCTTTTGGTACCATTTTACCTTGTTCATTTTTTGAAAACATTTGTCAAGCAATTTGGATTGATTTTAGGACTTTTCTCCTAACATGTAAAGTGATCAAACGAGTGCATAATCAGAAATGATCAACAGTCAGGAACACAGCAAGTCATGCAGCCTAGGGTTCTAACCTTAACTAAGTTAGATGACATTCAGAAACACAACAATTCATGCAATTGTATTAAAAAACATGCACACTAAAAATGCAATGGTAATAGTAAAACATGCAACATATTACCGCGCGGTTTCAGGCTTGTCTAATTTAAATAAAAACAACAACATGCATAATATGACAAAGGATTAAAGCACTCATATAAGTCATGCAAAAAAAAAAGTTCGGAATTTTTTTTTTGGAAAAAAAATCGAGATAAAAAAAACGAAAATAAGAAAAGAAAAAGAAAAAAAAAATTTGAAACTTTTTTTTTGAAATTTTTTTTTCGAAAAAATAATAATAAAAGGAAAATATTATTATTTTCTGAAAATATTTTCATTTTATTTTATATTTTTAAAAAAAATTAAAATTTTTAAAATTTTTTAATAGTTTTTTATTAAAAAAGAAAAAGAAAAACCCTTTTTAAATTTTAATTTTTTAATATTTTTTAATAAAATAAAAAATATAATGTAATATAATAAACCGGTCGGGCCGGGTCAGATCCGGGTCGGTCAAAACGGACCCGACCCATCGCGTTGACCCGGGTCGGATTTCGGATTCAACCCGGGTTGAAGTCGGACCCGAGTCATCGGCCCAGATCTGGACGGATCGGGCGGTTGAACCCGATCCGATCGATGAAGACAAAATTGGGCGGTTCGACCGGGTCAAACCGGCCCAATTTGCTTGCAGACGGTCGAACCGATCCACAGACCGGTCGAAGAATGGCTCCGTCCCCGATCAGGCACGCGCGGGAGCCTCACCAGCGAAATCCGGCGAGTTCGCCGGATGACCCAGGCCATCCACGGCCTGGGTCTTCACCCCATAACCCCCACATACCTTTCTGGTACCGGGCTGCGCCGTCCGATCACCGTTACGGTTGGCGTGGCTGGTGGGCCTCCTTGGGGCATTTCAGCACCAACACATGATGGGCGCCACAAAAACCGGGGAGTTTTGACCTCCTCCGTCGATCCGGTTAGCTCCGGCGAACTGGGTTCACCTCCGACGGGCGATTGGGCCCGCGACCGGGCGCCGGTGCAGGTCGGGACTCCGCGCGACGGTCGGCGAGTCCCCGCCAAACCCGACACCAAAGCGAGCAAAGCGAGGGGCGGTCGGGGCGGGAGGCTCACCCCGTCCATGGCACGTCTGGGTGGTCTCCCGACCGATCCAGGGCGATGGTGGCGACTGGCATTTTCTCCCATGAGTCTTAGTCCGCTTTCTCTCTCTCTCTCTTCTCTGTGTCTCTTTGTCTCTATTTTTCTGGAAAATAGCCGACGAGCCTCCCTCTCTCTCTCTCTCTCTCTCTCTAGCCTTTTATAGTGGCGACGACGATGGCGTTACGCCTCCATTGCGTCAATGATCGCTGGCTCGCACCGCCTACTCGCCGCGACATCGCCGCCATTAGGCCGGGTGCAGGGGCCAAACGAGATTCCGGCAGAGATGAATAGGAGCTGAGAGGAAGAAGGAGATAAGGAGGCCGGTTTGAAGAAGGGACTAGCACTAATGCTAGTCCTGGCTGCGAATTCGCCTTCCTCCGGCCGACGATGATGATTTAGGACGCACTGCAAGGCCGGGCGTGACGATGTAAACAGGGCGAACAAGGAACGAGACAACGACGCGGCGGAGGGGAAGAAGGAAGAAGAAGTGTGTTGGGTCACCCCGGTTGTAGGAAAGGAAAAGAAAAAAGAAAAGCGGGCCGGGCCCGGGGAGGGGGGAAAGCAAAGGGAAGGGAAGGAGGTTTGCCGCGGGAGAAAAGGCCGGAGAGCCGGTGGGGGGAAAAAGAGGAACGGGCCGGGTCGGTCCAGCCCCGACCCGCCAGGACTCTGATTTTTTTTTTTTTTTTCTTTTTTTAATTAATTAATTAATTAAAAAATGTATTATATTATTATTTTTTGGAATTTTTTTTTAAAATTAACACTTTAATAGACCATATTAACACAAACACGCCTAATTTCTATATGCAATGCATGAAAATATATATTTTTTGTTTTAGGAATTAACAGAAATTAACTCCTAAATTTTGTGTGATTTATTTTGGGCAAATTAGAAATAAGTGTCAACAAGAAGGTATTTAATAGATTTAGAGCTCAAAACGCGAAGTCTAGAAGCACTCCTTTAGGAAGTCAAATCAAGCTCTAAAAGTAGTTACCAAAACCATATGAGGTGCCTTATGCATTAGCTATTGGCGGTTTAATGTATGCTATGGTGTGTATCAAATTATGCATAGCTCATGCAATGAGTGTTAGACCATATATATTACTGATCAAGAATAAAGCATTCAGAAGTTGTAAAGTGGCCACAAAGATACATGAGAGGCACTTCAGGTATTACACTATATTTTATGAAAAACAATGACTTTACAAGACATTGTCAATGCAAATTTTGGTGGTGACATTAACAATAAGAAGAGCACCTCGAGTTACATTTTTACCTTCAATGGCACTATGGTCATTTGAATGTCTAGACTTAGGAAGTGTATGTCCATCTCAACCACTGAAGCATAGTATGTTGCTTTATCAGAACTTAGCAAGAAGATAATTTGGTTGAAGACATTTTTGAAGGAAATATGCAAGAAGCAGGATAGGAGTCTTTGTTCAATAATAGACAAAGTATTATTTGCCTTGTAAAGAATATGGTATTTCACTTATGGACAAAGCACATTCACTTGAAGTATCATCATATTAGGGCGCATGAAATCTATTCTAGAGCAAAATTCTGCTCTAGAATGCATTCCGGAATAGAAATACATTTGTTACAAAATTTCCGAAATGCATTCTGAAGCAATTTTTGCATTCTGGAATAAAAATGCATTTGGTAAAACTTCATTCTTTTTTTAGCTCTAGAATGAATTTTTGCTTCCAAAATGAGTTTTGGCTCAAAAAAGAGAAGCTACTTTTTGTAGCTTCTCTCTTCCAAAATGTATTCTAGCCCAAATTTCCTTCTCTACAAGAAATCAAAAATTTCAAAAAATCAAAAATTTTGAAAATTTCACAAAACACCCTAGAATACTTGTGGCCACCCACTTTGAGTGAAATTTAAATTTTTTTAGGTGCCCAAAAAAATCAAAAAATCAAAAATTTTAAATTTTTACAAAATGGCTTAGAATACCTCTGACCATCCACTTTTAGTGAAATTTAAATATTTTGAGGTGCCCAAAAAAAATCAAAAAATCAAAAATTTCAAAATTTCACCGAATTGATTAGAATACCTGTGGCCACTCACTTTGAGTGAAATTTAAATTTTTTTAGGTGCCCAAAAAAAACAAAATTTTCAAAATTTTACAAAATGGCTTAGAATACATGTGGCCAATGGCTTAGAATACGTGTGGCCACTCACTTTGAGTGAAATTTAAATTTTTGAGGGGCCCAAAATAAATCAAAAAATAAAAAATTTTACATAATGGTTTTGAATACCTATGGCCACCCACTTTGAGTGAAATTTAAATTTTTTTAGATGCCAAAAAAAAATCAAAAAATCAAAACTTTTAAAACTTCACAGAATGACTTAGAATATATTTGGCCACCCACTTTGAGTGAAATTTAAATTTTTTAAGGTGCCCAAAAAAATCAAAAAATAAAAAATTTTAAAATTTCATAGAATGGTTTAGAATACCTGTAGCCACCCACTTTGAGTGAAATTTAAACTTTATGGTGCCCAAAAAAATGAATCAAAATAAAAAATTTTAAAACTTCACAAAATGGCTTAGAATACACCTGTAACTACCCACTTTGAATGAAATTTAAATTTTTGGGTACCTCCAAAAGCAAAAATTTCCTTTTGTTTCATCAAACAAATTTCTCTTCTAGAAATCAATTTCTAGAGCAGAATTAGTCCTATTTTATTAAACAAATTTCTTTTCCAAAAATCAATTTCTACAAGAATTCCATAAATCAAATTCTGGTAAGAATTTGATTTCTGGAGTAAAATGGATTCCATGTGCACCCTTAGTGAGTTGATAGATGATGCGATATTGTCATTAAAGAAGATTCTTGGTGTGAAGAATCCAATAGATATGTTAACAAAGGTGTCATCGTCAAGAAATTGAGGTTAAGTATTGCCTCAATTGCCCTCCATGGCAGAGATGAGCTAAGTAACACCGACACCGACACGGAGGACTCGCGACACAACACGACACAACACGACCCACCAACAAGTCATTTCTAAAAAAAAAAGAGAATTCTGACACATTGGGACACGTTATATATTAAATATATATTTTTATTTATACATGATAAATTATCACTTTTATGATTATTTTAATAAAATAAATTTGATTCAAATCCACAAATAAATAAATAATAATAATCAAAGAGTGTCGGACGAGTGTTCGTGCTTCCTAGGTGATGAGGATGTGCTACCGCGCTAGGGCAATTTGGGTTACAAAGATGAGTAAAGGCAAGGAGAAATTGTTGTCATTTTGAATATCAACCTCCAAATGGTAGATTGATGAGGTTGTAAAGTCTAATAAAGGAAGATACTATTAATGTGGAAGCCCAAAAATTAAAGCGGTGAGTTGGGCAGCATAGGGGCAATACCCCTGGGTCGTAAGGTACGGGTTAGGAGCTATGCCCTCGAGGGCAAATTTTTATAAAAGGGTATACATGTGGTGAATTTTTATAAAGGGATATATGTAACTTCCACCATATTTTGTGTGCCCCAACATGTTATATATTGGAACAATATCTCTTGTAATTGAGAAAATATCGATACTAATAGTGAAAAAGATTGCATAGTTCAATACAATGATGTGTTCCTTTCTGATTTTGAAAGGGTTTTCACATAAAAAAAAATAGTCAGTCTTCTTCTCTAATTTATTTTCTTTTACATTTTTCATTCCTAACACGAGGGCTGCCACCCACGCCCATTGGATGATGAGGACCTCCGTGCCCTCGCTCGGTTTGGACAAGGGCCGTGAGCCTCATCTGGACATGGGCAGGGCCGATGCCCTCACCTACACCAAGCGAGGGTCGCCGGCCCTCACCTATGGCTAGTGAGGATGGGTCGGCAACCTCAACAAATTACTAAATTGGATGACACACGACAGTTGATGAATATATTAATTTAGGGGTTTTACCCTTCCATTTGTCGCAGGTGTACCAGTTTATAGTTCTTCGTGGTATTAATCCTATTTAAAGGAAACTAATGGAAGGTAAAAATTTATCATAGATATACCAATTTTGGAGTTTTTTGTGATATTGACCGTAAAACAAGTACTTATCATTTCTGTAAGTTTTCCTCCATCAAGTAACACCAAATGAGATGTAGACAAGGGCGGAGTACTAGAAAAAGAATATAACTTTGCCATCATCCCCTTTGATACATACTATCCTTTTCAATAATTAAATGATTGAACCGAATTATGTCAAATAACTCATTCTGTTTGTCTCTTTCATCTATTACTTGTTGCAAACTTGTTTCAAGTTCTCTTTTTCATTGTTTTAATCAGTCCGGCTTGCTCTCTGCAGGACAAAAGGTACTTTTTCCATACAAAATGATATTGCAAAGCATTTCAGGGACTCCCATTTGTCTCTCCTCCTTGATCATCGTCAAAAAGTTTATGATTAAATTGACACAATTGAAAAGTTTGTGACTGATTTGGTATAAATACAATAGGTTTAGGGCTAAATGGCCAAATTAAAAGGTTTTACATTGAATTAGCACAAGTGCAATAATTTCAAGATTTTTTTGATAATTTTTTTAAAATTAACCGAAGCAGACATATCACTAAGCTCACACTTGATGAAGAGATTATTGAGATGCATGTATAAATTATGTTCGAAAATTTCTAAATTAAAGAATTGGAGTCACATAGAGCGGTTAATAATCTTAGTTGGCCCCTACCATAGCTTAAATTGGATAGTTGATGTGAAGATTTAGATTTTCCCTTGACGATCTCCTCATTTTTGAAGGAGTGTTGGAATTCTGCTTGCTCCCAACAAGTTTTCCTCCAGCACGTTTCAACTATTGAACGATCGATTGATCCAAAGCATGTGAATCAACTCATTCTGTATGTCTCTTTCATTTACTACTTTTCCAAAAATTTGTATCAAGTTCTCTCCTTCGTTGTTTTAACCGGTTGTCCTAGGTACTTCCAACAGACAAATTATTGCGCTAAAGCATTTCAGCTTCTCCTATTTGTCTCTTCTCTATCTTGATCTCTCGACAAACCATTCTATTGGACTCCTGGTTCCATCTATATAATTTCGTAGCTTACATTACACAGGATATATGAGCTTAGAGATTTTCTTTATTTGTGCAGACATGATAATCTTAAAGTTCATATGCAGCATAACACTTACGTTGCTTCTCACTATTTCATCTGTTAGAGCAGCTCCTAAAGAATCTCTCATAACTTCTTTGCCTGGCTTCGATGGAACTCTCCCATCTGAACAATATGCAGGGTATGTAACAACATATATGTACTTGTGACATGCTGTTTTTCAACTTGAGTCTGTGTTATCACAAGAGTACCAAATTCGGGATTTGCAGGTATGTGACTATAGATGGAAGCCCTGGAAAAAGAACTTGTTTTACTATTTCATTGCTTCAGAAAGGAACCCTTCAAAAGACCCTGTAGTACTGTGGCTTAACGGGGGACCAAGGTGCTCCAGCTTTGATGGATTCATCTACGAACATGGTATCAGTTAATCCCTGGTGATCATAGTTTATGTGATGAGCATATTTCCCTCGGACATGTCATGCACCACTTAACAGCCTAGTACCTGTTTCCAGGACCATTTAAATTCCAAGCAGGAAAGCCAAAGGGAAGCTTGCCCAAATTGCACCTCAACCCGTTCAGCTGGTCCAAGGTCATTGAAACTTACCTTTTCAGTTGCAACTTGAGCAGTATGGCTTGTTCCAGATTACAACTGAACAATATGAACCAAGCATGACAAATCGACTTATGGATTGAATTTACTGCCATTTCTAATATTAATAATCTTCTCAGCCTGCCTTATTAGTCTCAACATTATTTACCTTGTGCAGTCTATGATACCATATTCTTGCATGTCTTTCAGGTTTCCAACATAATATATCTGGATTCTCCATGTGGTGTTGGTTTATCTTATTCCGATAATCCAAAGAATTATGTGACAGGAGACCTACAGACTGCCTCTGATACGCATGCATTTCTTCTCAAGGTAATGAGGTCCTAAACTAATCTGGATAAGCTTTGGAAAACCAGTGGGCCAAAATAAGGCATCCCTGCCAACACTAGTTCTTTGTTTCCATCTAGTGGTTTGAACTTTATCCAGAGTTCCTTTCAAATCCATTCTATATTTCCGGAGAGTCTTATGCTGGAGTTTATGTGCCAACTCTTGCTTCTGAAGTGGTAAAAGGTAATACATACAAACTCACAAAAGGCAAGGTTCCTGTATTGGATTGAATAAATAATAGGATATTTACTCCCCTGCAGGAATTCATATTGGTGAAAAGCCTCTCATCAATTTCAAGGTATGTTTTCTTCATATTCTGTAATGGTTTAGACAATGCAGCATTCAATGAATGATCATGAATTTGATATGGATAGTTAAGATCTCAGACAAAATGGCATGATGCAGGGTTACATGGTGGGAAATGGGGTCACAGATGAAAAATTTGATGGCAATGCTTATGTGCCTTTTGCTTTTGGAATGGGGCTGATCTCTAAATGACATCTTTGAGGTGGGTTGGATCAGGGAGTTCGCTCAGAGATTTACTGCACTAAAGCTGCTGTAGGAAGATAATTGACACCTGATGACTAATTGTGCCACACAAAAACTAAGTGCCGACAATTTTAGATCAAGCATTAATTGTTGAAATCACTGTGTGATACCAAAAGCCATCTTTATGCTAATTAACAATGAGCTTAATATAGATCATATTTGATCATTTCAGGCTTGCCAAACCACATGTGGTGGCAAATTTTATGATCCTCCCAGTGAAACCTGTAAAATGAATCTGGAGAAAGTTGGACAGGTGAGATTGTCACCGTACTGTCTTATACTGGAAATTAAGAAAGTTTTCTTTAGTACTTTGTGCATCTTCTGTAAATTTTAAGGAACAGGGAAAGGTACTCAGGTAGGGATAAATGAGTCAAGGTTCTGATTATCTCAAGTGCTTTGGCCACTTTCTAGGCTGTCTCAGGTCTAAACGTTGTATGACATTCTTGAGCCATGCTATCGAAATTCAGAGACCAAGAATGAAAGTAAAAACACAGATATTCCTTTGGGCTTCCATCAAATGGGGGTGAATAAGAAGCCTCTCCCAAAGCGAACAAGAATGTTTGGTCGAGCTTCACCTTTTTGGACCACAAGACACACTGGAGCTTCAAGCTCTGGATCCCAGGATGAGTTTCACATTGAATGTGTGGTGAGTTGGTCAAAGTTTTTTATTGATGAAGGGGATTGGGAACGAGCAAAACACTTTGGATTGTCGGAAAAAATGAATCTCCTCACCAGACTTTTGCTTCACTTGGTGCTCCCATTCTTCCCTTTGATTTCCAGTACTTACAATCAGTTTTATATGCTGAATTGTGATGGCACAGGATGATGAAGCTGCGGTTGCATGGTTAAATGATGAAGCAGTTCGCAAAGCTATTCATGCAGCACCGGTAATAAAAAACATCATCCTCATTTCATATCACTGCATCAAGCTTCAAATAACTGATCAATCTGGAATGCCTTCAATAGGCAAGCGTTGCAGGTTCTTGGTGGATATGTTCCACAAGAGTTATGGATAGTTATTCAGGTGATAATGGAAGCATGATCCCTTACCACAAAAACTTAACTTCCCAGGGATACCGAGTTCTCATATACAGGTGAGATATCTGATAGAACAATCCTACATCCACAACAACATGGCAACGTGCTAGATTTCCCATCAAACCCCATTTGTTTCCAGAAAAAGGTCTAATTTAACCGCATATATTCAGTTTTTACTAGCTGAGAAGAACTTGGATGAATTAAACTCATATTGTGAAGATAGACAAGTACGAGGGCCACAAAAATATACAACTTTTTGGAATCAAGGACACTCTTAGTGACCTGAAACTCTTGTTGACTGACCTAAAGAGAGCATTGGCTAACAGCATCTGAGGGAAAATCTAGGATGGACCTTTCTAGGCACCAATTTAGTGTGTTGTTGTGGCATCTTTACATTTTGCTAACTTGACAAATCAAAACAAGTTTGTTTATGCATTGACTAATTTATATGCTTTAACTCATTTAAATTAATCTTTCATTGGTGTACTGGCAGTGGAGATCACGATGGGAGAGTACCATTCACTGGGACTCAAGCATGGACCAGATCAATGGGATACAAAATCATTGATGAATGGAGGTCTTGGATGACTAATGATCAAGTTGCAGGGTAAGTTTGACCTCTATAATATTCCGGTCACATCATCAGCAGCTGCAGAATTTTGTTGATTCTTAATACCAGAAAATTACCTTCTATTACCCATAGGACTTCTCATCAAACCTTTTCCTTTGATCCGTTGCTGTTAAGCACACTAAATTTTAGCAGGACTAAGCTATGCTGTTAAACATTAACCACATATGCCTTCTTGAATTGGTTCAGGTATCTGCAAGGATATGACAACAACTTCACATTCTTAACAATCAAGGTTATGTACAATAAACTCTCACTATAACTATTCTTGTTTCATCATCCATTATACTTTTGAAAGCTAAATAGCGGGTGAAAGTCCGTGAGAGGAAGGAACTTCATAGGAGGCTGCAGGATGTATACCGCTGCCATGTTTTTCCTTCTAAATTCTTCCAAATATCCCATTCTAATACTACCGTCTATCTCACTGGTGCAGGGAGCTGGGCACATGGTCCCTCAAACCAAGCCACGAGAGGCATTGGAGTTTTACAGTCGCTGGTTAGATGGAAAACCAATATAGTGTTATTGTATTCCCAGTTCATGATTACAAAATGATCTCATCATACAATGTTAGCGCATGAGGACATATAACTTCCTCTATGTACCTGAAAGATTGCCAAATCATTCAATAAGATCTTCAACTTCACAGCGCTTTCTCCCTGGCTTGATAATTGGTTGTGATGAAAGCATTGAAATCGAAGGAATAGAACAAATTCCATATGTATCCCACACCAAAACACACTTACCTGTGCATGACTATTATGGTCCGGATTGCCTCTGCAAAATATATTAGCCAAATAGCCCAAGAATTTTATCTACTTTGCGGATGCAAAAGTGGAATGAAATGTCTAATAAGATGAACAAGACTCTCAGCTTTCTGTTCATGTCTTTCGAGGCCTTTAAAAAGCTATTTGAGGCGCAGTGCTTTTCTGTTTCCTCCAGCTCAACGGATGCCCTTGCTTTCCTCATCCCTACACACTGAGGCAGCATGTCTCTTCAGAGACACCCAATATAATTCGGAAGGACACGCAATGAGGAAGCATGTTAGAAGTCACTCCTATAGTGGCGCTCTGCCCTTGCTTCCTCATCCCGAGGCAGCACACCCAATATAATTCGGAAGGACACGCAATGAGGAAGCATGTTAGAAGTCACTCCTATAGTGGCGCTATGGCTGATTTTTCAGAGAACATCTCAGTTTTGATATGGAGTTCCCAGGGAATGCTCAATTTCTAGGATATTGGATCCTCACTCGACAACCATGGAGCACGGCCATCAATGATGCGATATTAAAGTTTGTCTCAACTACCCATAAGAAATTCAAAAATTTACATAGTATGGCAAGAAAACTGAAGATGTCAAGCATGCAATTTTGTCGAGGTGATTATCTAGGCTATCATGGGAGCTCAATTCAACTAATGAGTTATGGGCACCAGGTTATATTAACTACCCACATCATACCAATTCTCTAATGTGGGATGTCTATTAACACAACTCACACGTAAATCTATAAGTGTTCTTTCTTGAGGAGGGCAACTGAAAGAATTTGACAAAACACAAGCTTGGTGCAGATTTTATATTAAAATTTTAAGCACTATAGGAATTTATTAAAAAAAAATACACAGAATACTCCATCTTCAGTCCCTTCCTATAAGGGCGCTAGAAGCAAAAAGAAGCCATGCTAAAGCCCCTTCCAACAAGTAGATCCTTCAGAATATTGGAAATGATTGCATAAAGCATCTCAGGCAACTCATCTACTCGTCTCTTTCATTTGTTACTTACTCAGTGTTCCATTCAAATTTTAATTGGAATCACTTGTCTTACTACACTGTATTGTCCAGTACTATCCTCCAAATCAGTTTATTTTCAATGTTCCTGCATGTCTTATTCATTACTTGAAATTCCTACCTTCCTTTCGATGTGTATTTCACTGACCTCTAGTTTATTTTCTATGTTTGATTTTGTTTTTGCTCCATTCTCTCTCCTGCTCAGAAGTACAAGACAGTCTACTTTTAATCTTCCCTACAACTCCAATTTAAGTTTATGTGTTATCTTCACATTTATGTTAGTTAGTAGTATACAGAACCATGATCATCGAAAGCATAATTTTCACTGTTTCAGTAACTAGAGCAACTCCAAAAGCATCCATGCTAAAGCCCCTTCCAACTATTAGAACTTTCGGAATAAGGGAAATGATTGCATAAAGCATCTCAGACAACTCATCTATTTGCCTCTTTCATTTGTTACTTAGTCCTTGTTCCATCCAAGTTTTCTTGAAATCACTAATCTTCTACAATGTATTATCCATCTTTACTAAACTCCAAATCATTTTTTTTTTCGGTTACTACATCACACCAAGGTCCTGCATGTCTTATTTATTACTAGACATTACTATTTTCCTTTGAATGTGTATTTAGTCTCCCTCACCTCCAGTTTCTTTTCTATGTTTGCTTTCCTTTCTCCTCCATCTCTCTCCTTCCCTCTCCCACTCAGAAGTACAAGACAGTCTACTTTTAATCTTCCCTACACCACCAATATAAGTTTATCTGTTATATTCACATTTATGTTATTTAGTAGATACACAGAACCATGGTCATATTGAAACTAATATCCATCATAGCGTCTAGCTTAATTTTCACTGTTTCAGTAACTACAGCAGCTCCTAAAGAATCTCTTATTAGTTACCTACCAGGCTTCACTTGCACTTTTCCCCTCCAAACATTATGCAGGGTAACATGATTTCTGTAACAAGCTATTGTTGATATTGACTCTTGGCGTTTTATTATTGTGAGATTCTTGATTCCAACCTTTGCTGCTATGTGACAATAGATGCAATGCGTGGAAAGAAGAATGCTTAATGGTGGAGCCGGGTGCTCTAGCCTTGGTGGATTTATCTTCGAACACAGTATCTAAATTTAGTTCAGAAACATTTCTCTGTTGCACATATTCTGCTGTCAAAGATTTGACTCCCTTCCATTTCTTTTCCCTCCATTAGGACCATTTAAATTTTAAGCGGGAAAGTCAAAGGAAAGTTTGCCCATATTGCACCTCAATCCCTTCAGCTGGTCCAAGGTTGACAAGCACTTTGGTTATGAGAAACCTTTCCTTTTACTTGCACCAAATTTACCACATATGCTACATAATACAATGATCTTATCAGGGAATATATATATACGTCATTGGTCACTCATTTTCTTAACAGAATGCTCTTTTCTTAACACAAGACTTTTGTACATCTTTCAGGTTTCCAACATACTATATCTGGATTCACCATGTGGAGTAGGTTTATCTTACTCTGACGATCCAAGGAGTTATGTGACAGGAGACCTACTGATCGCATCAGATATGCACACTTTTCTTCTCAAGGTAAAGAGGCTCTGAACTTATTCAAGTGTTCTGAGAAAAAACAGCAGGAAAGATAACGCTTTGGCCAATTTACAGGAGTTGAATGGCACAGATAGTATGGCAGTAGCTGGGGCAGCCTGTTAAACCATTTATCAATTATTTCTCTATATTCCAACTCTTGGCCTGCATAATTCCCTTTCTTTTCATATAGTGGTTCGACCTTTATCCAGAGTTCCTTTCAAATTCATTTTATATCTCCGGAGAGTCCTATGCGGGAATCTATGTGCCAACTCTTGGTTCTGAAGTGGTCAAAGGTAAGACATACTAACCTCTATGAGGGAAAGTTCATCTTCTCAGTTCATTCTGAATTTTTTTCTCTCTCCTTGTACAGGTATTGAACATGGTGAAGAGCCTCTAATAAATTTCAAGGTATGACCTCTTACAGTACTCTGCCGAAGCACTGAGCAGTATATTTGTTCAATGAATGGCCATGGGTTCTGTTTCAAAATGGAAATTTGAATAGGCAGTCTGCAGGGTTACATGGTGGGGAATGGACTAACAGATGTCGAATTTGATGGCCTTGCTGTTTGCGTGCCATTCACTTTTGGTATGGGATTAATCTCGAGCGGCTTCTTTGAGGTGGGTTATATCAGGGAGTTCAGACCATGCTGTGCAGCACAGACACCGCTATATTAAAAGGATCAGCACTTCATACAATGCATTTATTAGCGGAATTAGTTTTTTGATGATAAAATCCATCTTTTTCATCTTCAACGGTATGTTGAACATACAGAATATCACTTTTGCAGGACTGTTGGGCTACATGTAAAGGAAAATTCAACGACCCTCCCAGCAGAAGCTGTAGCAAAAATATCAACAAGTTTTACCAGGTACAACTGCCAAAATTGTATTTATGCATGGTTTCTGCTCCTTGTGCAATGCAGTAAGAAATAAAAGAAGAAAAGAAGTATGCTCAACCGGATATGTAACGACACTAGAGTGCTTATTTCTTAAATTTCTTGGTATTTTCCAGCTTACAGACTGTCTAAATGGCTACAATATTCTCGAGCCTTGCAACCCCTATCAAAAAACAGTAAATGACAATCACAAGACAATTGTGCCTGTGAATTTCAAGCAACTAGCAACTCTGGAGCCTCAACCGATGAGGTAGAGAATATCAGGAGCAAGGAATGGTCCATGCCAGGTGAGTTCTTTGCTTTCCTTTCTTTTCCTTTGTGGAAGATTGAAGTGCCATAGAAATGTGTGGTGCGTTCTTACTCTTAAGGTGTTCTTCAAGAAATAGACTTTTCAAAAGCATTCCTTCTGTTGTATATATTACTTAAGGCCCAAAAAAAGTGAAGGAACAGAAAGAAAATGCAAACCTTTAAGTGGACATCACAACAAAAACCTTTCACTCTAATCCCACGTAAATTTTTAACACTACTTTTTGACTCAGTTGAGTGCTCCTGTCAGGCCCTTTTGATCTTCAGTATCTCATGCGAAACTTTTATATGTTAAACCCTGATGCTGCAGATTCTACTTGAAGATCTTGCAATGGTGTGGTTGAATGCTGAAGCAGTTAGAAAAGCTATACATGCAGCGCCAGTATGATGCTTTACATCTTTACATTCAGTATCGCAAGAATCAAGTGTCAACTTACTTAACTTAGCATTGGTTTATTCATTTCTTACGATAGGTGAGCACCGAAGGTCCTTGGTCACTATGTGGTGAGGGCCGAATTATTTATAACCGTGATGCTGGAAGCATGATCCCTTATCACAAAAATTTAACTTCCAAGGGATATGGAACACTCACATATAGGTGAAACATCTCATGGATAAGACTTTTGCATTGCAATGGCACTTCAAGACAAATCTGCAGCAGACTAGTTTGATTAGTCCTTTGCAGGCATTCCTCATGTAACTGACAGATTTCTAATCTAATGGCAGCGGGGATCATGATTTTGGCGTGCCTTTCACTGGAATTCAAGCATGGACCAGATCGCTGGGATACAATATCCTAGATGAATGGAGGTCTTGGGTTTCTAACGATCAAGTAGCTGGGTAAGTTTTGCTTTCAATTTTCAAAACACTATGCTGTTATCAACTGCACTTGCAGGAAGTCATGGCACATCTAATATCTTATATATAAAGAAAGCAAGTGGTTAACCCCCGGGTTGCAACCCCAAGTTTTACATTTAATCTACCTACTTATTTGTGTTGTCCATTGAATGACACTCTTTATGGTACCAAACCTCTTGAATATTACTGCAGTAAAGATATATCTTACTAAGATCTATTAGATTAACCTATTAGCCTACGGTGATAATAAGATCAGAATCCGTACTGAAGCACTTCAACTTGTGAATAAAAATCTCTAGCAAGATGTGACTTAGCAAAGGAGACCTGATCATCCAAGAAATATAAAAATCGTGGGATTTGCTTGATCTCAAGTCAGTGGCCAAGTTTTCTTCAGATTTTTATTTTGATTTATTTCATCTTTTTATTTTACCACCCACGTTTAAGAATACTTTTCACAAGTATCAGAGGTAGCTATTGTTCTGTGATGCAATGACAATGCTTTTTTTTTTCCAAATTTGTTCATGGTACCTGCAAGGATATGACAACCACCTCACATTCTTGACCATCAAGGTTATTCGCAAAGAAACTCTGATATCAGCTCAATAGTCATTTCACCTTTAGAAATTAGCTTCAGATTCGTGAAGAGAAATTAGACATATCAAAGTACCATTCTCTTGTATGCTCAGCCAGAACACTATGGTAGAATGTGGCATGACATGCACATTTCCAAATTAACAAAACCAGCACTGTTGATGCCTGAAAATGGAAGTGCTTTTTTTTTTTTTTGGTCGGAATGGAAGTTCTTCTTGATCCTCTAGTTTATATTGTGAAATCTTCGCAATTTTCCTTTCTTTTGAAAAGATTGTGCTCAAAGTCATTAAGCCATCATAAACAAGTCACCATGGCTTGTATCACCTTGTGATATTGTTTATCATTGTGCAGGGATCAGGGCATATGGTCCCCTATTACAAGCCAAGGGAGGCATTGGACTTCTATAGCCGTTGGTTAGATGGAAGGCCAATCTGACATAATTTTACACCCGGTTCATTTCATTGTTCATGTTAAGTTGCATGACGAATACAACTCCCTCATGTACTTAGAAAAAATAATAATCTAATTTCAAATAAGATATCTTTTGCATAGTGTCCTCGCATATGCATCGAGTTTGGTCCATATTCTAACACAAGAAGAGATCATTCATCTAAATAATTGGATTGTCAGCACAATTGCGGGGCACAAATATTCTCTGTAGAGAAAATAATAATCGGTGGAGAGTAGGATTTCTACAAAACTGCACATCCATCCCACACCAAAAATGACAGAGAGGACATTCTCATAGTCCCAGGCATGCTAATAAAGCCGGGCCTATCTCTCTAGAACGATTGACAACCCTAAATGCGTATCGTTTTCTCCCATCCATTCTGCAGACAAAGAAACAGGAAAGGGGAGAAAAGAAAACGACATGCTGAAAAGCGAATGACAGAGGCAGACCTTCTTTATGATTGTTTAAGACTCCTTGCAACCCTAACTGCCTTTATTTCCTTTTGGGCAACAAACCTTGGCAGAGTCAAGAGAGTATTTACCCGAGACACTCCTTCAAGAGCAGACCAATCTTTCTCCGATTTGGAATCCATTTCCTCATGCTTAGACATGCAACCTTTACCAACTTCAACCATCACGTCTGATCCACAGAGGTCAGCCATTGCAACAACCCTTTCTCTGTTACTGCTTGTGTCAACTTTTGATCCCTCAAAGTAAGTTGTTCCTTGGATATTAAATTGGATGCCGTGGACAAATTGTCAGAGTCCAGAAAGAGGCAAACAGCAGCACAGTCATCAACTTTGGAAGTGGGGTATTTGCACTTCCATGCCCGAACTGCTGACTCCACCAAGGTTCGAGCTGCAAAGGAACGTGCTGGGGCTGAAGCAACAATGTCTACCACTTCCTTGTTTGACAACACATCCCAGACCTGTGAATGATTTGGGATTATTAATTGCAAGTATAATCTCTAAACTAAAGTAAGTGGTGATGCATTACAGCTGGACCACCTACCCCATCTGTTGCCAGCACAACAAATTCATCCTTCTCTGTTAGACATCGGTATGATATTTCTGGTACAGAGATTAGACCAAAATCCTTAAGGCAGAAATCACCAAAAGCTCGTGCCATTGCAAGGCCAGGAGAGTCATTGTTTGGTAACCAGACACGAGCAACTTCTGGTTCATCTTGAAGAGAGAATACCCGTCCTCTACATTTCCGGATTCTCTCTGCTTCCGCTATCTCAAATTAAAGGAATGAGATACTTGAGAAAAATATGGCTTAAAAGAAATTGCAAGAATTAGGTGAGAACTCAGTCACTTTTTTGGCATCCAACTCCAGAATCTGGGCCCGAGATATAAGAAGGAAGACTTTCTGCATTGGTATGCATTTGTAGAGTGTTTCCGAAAATTCATCATTTTTGAGTGAAAACCTCACAGAAATAATGTCATATACTTATAAAAAGTTCAACATGATTTATACAAGTGATTAATCTATCTTGCCATTCGCCCCTTTTAACTACATCTCTTGGTTGCTGACAAGCAGGTGTACAAGTTTCATTGTATGTGTGTTCTCTTTTACCAAATTTCTAAAATTAAAAAATGCACTAGCCCTAAGCAATTATAGTTTATAAGCCAGACTTTTCCCATTTCCTTTTTTCTTTTCAATTTTCGTGTGTGAGAAAGAGAGACAGAAAGAGAGAGAGAAACCTGGAAGATTAGGCTTGAGATCAACAGTTAACTGAACTGCAATGAGAGAGTTATCTACATCTCGTGTACCTAGTACAGCTCTAGAGTCCCCAACATTGCCAATCACAAGGTATCGACCCTACCAAAACCATGGACGCATTTATTATCAAGATCCCTTTATTATGAAAATATATCAGAATGAAGGTCCTTAATCATGATTAGGTAGTAACCTGCTTGACTAAGGTCACCGCTGTTGTCCCACTGCAGAAGCAATCAATGTCAGCGTGCACCCTCAGCTCTCTATCCATGATTTTAAAAGCCTTCAAAAATGATTTTTTGAGTGCCTGAAAGACCTCGGGGTGCTTTTCCGTTTCCTCCAGGTCCATAGAGACCCTCGATTCCTCATCCAAAGATATTGAGGCAGTAGCTTCAGAATTTATGCTCGTCAAGGCACTAAGAGCAGCCTCAGTTTTTATAGAGACTTCCCAGTGAGCACTCAATTTTAGGGGAAGTAAATCTCTCACTCTCTTTGCAGCCATATGACCATAGGGCCCATGTCCATCAAAGACACCACAAAAAACTGTGTCTTTCCTTGAGCAGAAATTCTGAAAATTCACAACTTTATTGTGTGAGATGAGAAAACTCTAATTGAAAAGGCACAAATATAAATTATTCAAGGAACCAAACGGCATTGCTAAAACATGACACAACCATCCAACGCTACATAGTCTCTAAACCTTTAACACGACTATGAGAACATAAAAGGCGCAGAAGAGAGAGATGTTCTTTGATTTGCAAGCCATGAGACAAAGAGGACACAGAACTTCATCATTCTATTTCATGATTACTGGACAATAGTACAATTATCATCAAAACCCAGGAGAACCCATAGAGACCTTTCATCAAGGAAAGAGAAAAGAATGTCATGATAGCAATTACAAGTGCCTACAAGCACACGTCAGCAACAACTGAATAGATAAGAAGAGGTAGTTATTTAAATAACAGAAGCAGATGAGCAGTCAAGAAAGGTACAACATAACAGCAACGATTATGAACAGACCAAATGGGGAATCCAACCAAATAGCTGCACTTGTAGTTTACAATAAATTGCACTCAGACAATGCTTAGGAATTTATCCAAGAGGAACTTCATGTATACTCGTAACTCTTCAATTGACAAGGGAGGAAAGCTGACCATTTTCGCAAAAACGGATTTCCAAATTAACAAGTTAATATAACAATACTTTCAACCAGTAGGGTGAGTATAACCACATGAAACTACAATATGAAGAGAGATATGAGAACATAGGAAGAACGTGTTTCTTTCCTTAAGCAGAAAATAGAAGCCGATAACATCGATCTCTACACATGGAAAGTGAGGTCATTGTGAAGATAAGATAAATAGGATTCACATATTCATGCATGTAGACTAACTCATAGCAAAGTAAAAAGAAAACGTAATCTACTTATCAAAAGCAATGTCAGAAGTTAATCTAATCTCCAACTCAATTAGGCCTTCAAAGACTTAAAAAAAATGAACATGCTTTCCACTTTGATACAGCAAAAGCTTTTTCTGTGTAGAGATCGTTGCATTCTTGCTGAATCTCAGGAAGCTGATATCGTTAAAATAATTTAAGTACCTATTAAAAGGTAACGTCAAGATATAACAATATGGTCAATCCCTATAAGTACACAGGACAAAAAGGAAGCAAACCCTGTATAGCAGATTCAGTAAGCTACAACCTTCAGAAACTTGTGTATTGCTCTTTACAAGCTAAGTTTGAATGATGCAAAATGTTTTTAATTCCCATTCCCAGAACATAGCAAAATACAGTAGGAAAGGACTTGACCTCCCATACAATCATGGCATCTTGATTGGTCCCTTTCTTTCCTTGCTGGGTAAATAAGCAGGCAGTTTCGCTTGATGCATTCAGAAACAACCTTCCAGGAATCCTATGCAATGGTTCCTCCCTCTGGTAGTCAAAGGAAGAATTCCATGACCCTGGTCTTTTCTTCGAGTTTTTCCTTTTCCTAACCCCCCGTGCCGGAGATATCGGTGATCCGGGGACAGGGCTCCTGCTTTCCACAGATAAGCAGGACCCCATTCTCAGGGCCCTGATTATGCTAATTAAGCACTCCAGAGCAGCCACACAACTAGACTCCCTATTATCAGAAGATGGATCCGTCAGATACTATTGGCAAGAACCTGCTTAAAATGGTCTAAATTTCCGGTCTTAACGAGTAGTGTTAATAAATCCTGCGAGTCAGCCTTACCTCTCAGCTACGACCAGCAAGCCAGGATTCCAACCTCGGGCATTCACAACTCGATAATCAGACATTAATCTGCTGATCAGCCCTTATTTCATGAGGCTTCTTAAATGACAACCCAACAGTAGCATCAGTCTACAAGCACATCAGATTACAATCTGGATTCTAGCCCCTTTGAAGATCACACAACCTGCTTAACTCGCATAAGCCGCCACGCCAAATCTCCTTAACAAGCAAAAAAAAAACATTCCACCCTGTGGCACAAGCTAATTGCAGCTATAAAAGGCCTTCAAAAAGCTAGTATGCAACAAAATGCTTTCTTCTCTCCTCTCCTTTTTTCAACTTTCTAAACCCGAATGAGACGATCCTTCTAAGATGGCAGCCAAAAATGATAGCAGATCGTGTACTAAAAAAAACTTATCTGCAGACAAATCCAATTCTGGGTTCCAGTCCAGTAACCCTTCGGAAGAAACTACTTCCACGACGAAACTCGACTGACCCAACTCATCGCTCGACCGTGTCTATCACGATCAAACGTGCATCACCCAAAATGTCTGCACCTAAAGGAAAAGATTCCCCCCCCCCCCACGTCTCATTGCTTCCACAGATCAAAGCAAGCAAGCGACCCAGACGCAAGAACTACAACTAAAGCACGAAGCTTTTCGAGATCAAGTAAAGGGGGGGTGCGAAAGAAACGGAGTAGAGAGATTCCGTGAAGATGAAGCAGAATGAGGATCAACCAGAAACACCCACCAACTGGGCAGAGAGAGGGAGAGAGAAAAAGAGCACCAGACGATGAAGAAGGAACAGAGGTTATTAGACTTTTGATGGTAGCTTGGAACAAATTGCGGAGGCTATTAATAATAAACTAGAACTGCACAAAAATTCAAAAACAGGAATATATATGCCTATATGCACACACACACACACACATATATATGTATATAATTATTGTGGATAGGAGGAAATGCAGAAACTTATGTACTAGTGGACATTTCTCTTTTCTTTGGATATATGCTCTTTCAATTTTCGATATTTTCTTTTGGATTTAAATGATCGCCTTGAACTTTTGGTTCAATATCAATATCGCCCGTAAACTATTCATTTGTTCAATATGGTATCTCGAATTTTATCCCAATATATAATGTGAACCCGAACTTTTGGTTCAATATGGTTACTAAGTTTTTTTTACATGTTCGATTTAGTCCCCGAACTATATGGAAATGATCAATGTTATCATTATATTAATTTAAGTTCAAGGAGAACATATAGTTCAGGAATTAAATTGAACACATAGCAAAAGTTTAGTGACCTCATTGAATAAAAAATTCAGAGACGCATTGCACATTGAGGTAAGGTTCAGGGACCACATTAAATAAATTAAAAGTTTAGTAATAACATTGTGTATTAAACCAAAGTTTAGGGACCAATTGTGTTTATCTTCATTTTTTTTCCCATTTTATTGATTTGAGGGCGCATTTTAATTCTTTATTTTTCTAAAATTTGAAGTATATTCCCCAATTTTTTCCTAGGAAATTTTATTAAAATAAATTATTTATGCGAAATAAGAATTTAGGAGCAAATCGCACAATCCCTAATTAATAAACCATTAAGTGGAAGAAAATGAGGCAAATCATGTTGGCCTAGGGATGTTCTGATTCTTGTCTAAAAAGCGCGACACTTTATCAAAAAATGTAAGATGCTAGTTTAGAATTTAGATCATCTTTATCACCATGATAAAGAGGATAAGATTCACTAGTTCACCGTCTGCCTAGCTGAATTTTGATTTTTCTTTTTTTTTTCAATTATTTATTTTTATTTTTATTATTATCGAAAAAGGATTATTGACTGGCTAAATAATATACACGTGAGTAGAAAATTCAATGAAAATTATTTGAAAAATGAGCCAAAAAAGCATCACATGCTTTTGCGTCAGCTAGAGTACGACATCCAAAGCAAGCGAGTTAGAGTTATTTTTATTTTTCAATTATTATACGCTAAAGTTAATGACGATCGAACTATGGCCATAATATTTTGCGATTAATAAAATGAGGTTCGGCTAGTTTTTTTCAAAATATGATAGAATCTCGCAAATAATGACCTATAAAAGATCTACCCATCTTTTTGTACTGACATAATTTTTTTGTATTAAATTATGTCTCGAGTTTGAATTATTGAAAAGGTATCCTATCTTAATAGAAATTCAAATTCAAATAAGACTTGTGGTTTGATGTTCAAACAAGTAAAAAGAAAATTGAAATACTTCCCATGTTGGAGTTGGATCCCTATTTCGAGTCAGCAAGTTACATAAGAACATATAAAAATGGAATTCTACCTGATTATCATACATTAAAGTAAATAAAATGAATGTTAGGATTTTCTCTGTGTCGATTTTCTAGGTAAGCTCTCTACAAGAGATTCTGAGATGTTTTGCTTTGGTTTTAACCTAAGACTAGTAAATACTTTGACTGGTTGAGTAATTGTAAATTGTATATTCTCCATATTCATAGTAGATTTCTTGGCGATCGGCTCTCCTCGTAAAGTGGGGTCCGATATTTAAACTGAATCACATAAATTTTGGTTGCCTTTATTGTTTGCCGTCGATTTTTTTGATAATTTTTTGTCTCACGTTAAACTTGCGAGATTTAGTAACTTCCACATTATCTTACAACATTTTTCACCAAACTTTGAGAGACTTGAAAGTTCATGAGTACCCATATCTTGACTCCTAATCTATCTTTTTCTAGAATTGCCATGCAATCTTTATGTGACATTCACTCCCTTTTCTGCTCCTTAATAAGCCCACTAAAAAGTGCTTGTATATTGTGATATGATTTGCTCTTCTGAGTTTTGTTTTCTTATCTTATCATATAAAAAGCTGCTTGCCTTTTTTTTCTCTCTTCTACCATTAATTTTGTCACTCATGTTCTTGGATCAAAATGCTTCCCATTTTGTATGATTACCTTGCCTACTTTTTTCCTTGGAAAATTTATTAAAATTGATTTTTTACACGAAATAAGAATTTAAGAACGGATCGTCGTGATCCCTAATCTAATCAACTAGTAAAGTGGAAGGAAACATGGGAAAATCAAAAGTGAGCCTTCTTTTGATGTTGGCCTAGGGATGTTCTTAGTCTTGTCCAAAAGTGACACTCTATAAAAAATATGTAAGATGCTAGATTTGATCAACTTTATTACCATAATATAGGGGATGGGAATCACTAGTGCACTGTCTGCCTAGCTGCTTTTTGATTTTTGTGTCAATTATTATTATTATTATCAAAAAGGATTGTTGACTATCTAATAATATATCCACGAGGACAAAACTTTATGAAAATCATTTAAAAATAAGCGAAGAAAGTATCGACATGCTTTTGCGTCAGCTTGAGGACGACAGCTAAAGCGAGTTACAGTTTTTGTTTTTTTTTTCCCTTCAATCGTAAACTAAAATTAATGACGGCCGACTATGACAATGGTATTTACTATTAATAAAGGGCAAAAGCTACCAAAAATTCTAAATTATGTCCACGTTAACACATTTAAACTTTTTTTTGTGACATCAAAAAGTTTCAAACTTGTATATCTGAGATATTTACCTTACGTAAATTTTTTGTCAATAAAAATCGTTAAAAATCTGCTTATATAGACGCTAGAAAGCAAATAGCGTTGACATAGCTTAAGTGAAATAAAAACAACGTTATTTTAGCCAAAAAATTAACTAAGAAAACATTGATGAATGTTAAATGTATTAGGTACAAGTTTAGATTTTTTATGTTATAATAAAAAGTTTAGAGTAAATGTGTTACGGTGAGTATAATTTATAATTTTTTTTATATGTCACAAGAAAAAGTTTGAGGTAAATATATCACAGTAGACATTGTTTAAAGTTTTTTTTGACTTTTTTCTTAATAAAATAATGAGGTTCTTAGGGTTTTTTAAAAAAGATAATGAAATCTCGCAAATAATGACTTATAAAAGATCTACCTATCTTTCTATACTGACACATCGTTTGCCACACAACTATCTTCCTGGAAATTGCATGCTCTGTATCATCTGGTATTCACTCCCTTTTCTGCCCTTTGTTTTCGTACCTTATTATACTCATGGCTTTCTAAAGTATTAAAATATCTCGTGTTACTTGTCTAATACATATAACCTCTCTCGGGTTAATAGCTTTTGAATTGAGCTTTTAACGTGATATCGGAGTTTGATTCTACCTCGGTTTGTCACATGTTGTGTGGTCCCCCATCGTTGTATCTAATGTCCAATTTGCACATGAACTGAAGTGTTAAAGTATCTCGCATCACTTGTCTACAAGGTTTATATGTTCTTTATTTACATGTAAACTCACCTCGCCTATTAGCTCAAAGCCTTAAACTTTTGGATTGGATAATCTAAGGTAGAAGATCGCCTACTTTGCCTTTTTTTTTTTTTTTTGTACTTCTATCGTCACCATTGTCGTTCGCTTTCTCGGAGAAAAATGCTTCCCCATTTCGTAAAATCATCTTGTAAATGGCCTTTTAATAATCAAGCATGTGAACGAGTAACCAAACTCTCTAAAGCAGGTCCTACAATCACGGTTTCAGATTGAGGTACAATTAGCTGGGCTGCTTATCAGTTTATCACCAACGCTAAATGACAGAGAACAGCCAACCTGGTTATATCCACTAGAATACTCACACCTGCATTTCAATAAGCCTTTCTCTATGAAGTACACATTTCAATATCATTGAACACCTCATCATGTAATGCACAAAACCTTAGCATATCTGATGAGATCGTCGGTGGTAGTCCCTTAATGGATCGAATGATTAGCACCAGCCACACGTGAAGCACGCCAGAGAACGTAGTTGGTTCCTCGCCCTCACGTTCATCACAGCCAAGCATCATGCAGAAGACAGTGATAAGTACGTCATATGATGGTCTGTGATCTACATGTCCGATGCGATTCTCGAGCCAGTACACGAACAGATAAGAAGGTGCCGATCATATCTTAGGAAAAATCGCAGTATTCCCATTGTCCTAAATCGACCCTAGGATCGGTCAGAGTTGCTCCATTTTCGTGTGTGATGAAATAGATTCTCTCCCTCCCACACATGGTGACACATCGGTATGTTCCCATTTTAAGGGGAACGTCCTCGTCGTTGACCTCAAGACAGGACGGCCCACGAAGCTTTTAATACACCGAAGTCGGTGGCTCCATGTTCTGTCCTTTGATAATTTATCAAATCTTGAACCTATGGCCGAATAATGCATGCATATACGGGGAAAACCTTAGTTGTCTTGATCCCACATGCATGAAGCCAAGTATGATCTTTTCACACTTTGAATGAAACTTGCTATTGAGATCCACGTGTAAGTTGTGTTAGAAAAATCTTATAGCGAAAAATTAGTGTGGAGTGAAGCAGTTAACATATCTCTATTGGCTCACAACTCATTGATTTAAGATTTTGAGTGAATGTGATTTCAACCGGATAGGCTTAGATTTGGGCCCCTTGCGCGCTCCCAACAAATGGTATCAGAGCTAATGATTGATTGATGAGCCTCCCAATTTGTTCAGGTGTTTGGTAAATACCTCAAGAAATAAATCTGATAACCAACGTGGTTTCCTAGCGGTGAGTGTTGCAATAGAGTAGGCTCGATGGACATTAATGGATATTCAAGTTGAGATATCTTTATGTAAAAGATATCTTAATTAAGGGAGAGTATATTTAACACTAAACTCACACGTGAAGGGGAGATTGTTAAGATGCATATGTGAATTGTATTAGAAAAATCTCACATTGGAGAATTGGTGTGATATGGTTGGCTCAGAACTCATTGGTTTGAGTTTTTTAGTGAATGTGAGTTCAATTAGATATGTTGATGGGCTTAGACTTGAGCTATAACGCCCCAGAACGTCACACGCGACACGTACCAATTAATATTATTAATAAAATGGCCAGCGGAAGTCAAAGACTAAACATGAATATCACACAAATTTGGTCAAAATACTTTTTCTTCTTATTAACAATACTTGAAAGAATTAAAAGACTAGGCAATACACCATAAAATCACAAAGAACAAACATCTGGGTAGGTCGAGGTTGCCTATCTCCATGCTACCATTTACTCCAAAGTCGGCCCGCACAAAGTAAACCTTACAACAAGTTGTGGATGCCGTCGCCTTCATATCAACCTTTGTCCTGCATCAACCCATATAGTAGATATACATCTTGTACAAACTATATCCGCCCTCGGGCAAACATATCAACGTATTGGCATTCATAGTATTTAGAGAAAAACCAGCAAGCATCGGTAGCAGGTTTGTCCATTCCTACATGTCTGAAAAATAGTGGGATGAGCCGAAGCCTAGTAAATGAAATCTCTAGTTTTAAGTTAGGGAAATCAGCTTACCACTTCACCTGACATAAACACATACGCATGCATAGCAAACGATATGCATAAAACTTGAATGCAAGTTATACATTTTCCATATGGATGTGCCGCAAAATCTGAATAATACAACATATCATGACATTTCCACTCAAACGCAAGCATGAGGTAAAACATTTATGCTCATGCGATTAAGTTCATTACTTCATCCTCCCGAACACTCCCGGGGCATCCCAACTCAACGGGGCATCCCGGCACACACCTGGGGCATCCCGACCACACGAGGCATCTCAACTCCCGAGGCATCCCAAACTCCCGGGCATCCCGAAACCTTCCGGGCATCCCGACCTACGGGGCATCTCGACACACGGGGCATCTTCACACACCACTAAATGGGCGACGGAATTAATATTATTCCCATGCAAGTCATGACAACCAATTTTTGTATGCAAAAGTCCACTTTGGCCCGTCCCATACCGAGCCATCACGGTTTTTGTACTTTAAAGTCATGAAATGCATCATTCGAGCAATTTAAATATGAAACAATACCTTTCGGACTCAGAAGCAAACTCAGCTCATAAATAAATTAGGGTTCAGAAGCAAATTTGAGTCATCAGAAGCAAGTTCAGACTCAGAAATGCAGATTCGAGACTCGAAGAATCGAATTCGGACTCAAAAATCGGATTCAGATTCAGAAGCAAATTCAGACTCAAAAGTGGATTCAGATTCGGAAGCGGATTCAGACTCAGAAGCTAGTTTTGAACAGTAAGGTCTAAATCAATTTTACAAGTAAGTCTAAACAGTAAATTTTGAACAGTGAATCTGAATAGTGAATTTTGAACAGTAAATCGAATTTTTTTGAACAGTAAAATCCGAGCGGCAAAGTCTAAGCAATTTTAAAAGTAAAGTCTGAACTGCAAAGTCTGGATGTTAGATTTGAAGGTAAAGTCTGAAAATAAAGTCTGAAGGTAAAGTCTGAAGGTAAAATCTAAATATTTTTTCAAAAGTAGACAAAACCAATTTTGATAACAAAGTCTGAACAGGTTCATTTGATAGCAAAGTCTGAGCAGATTCAAATGTACACAGAACCAGATTTTGATAACAAAGTCTTAGCAGTTTCAAGGTACACAAAACTAAATTTTGAGGATTAAAATCTGCCCAGTTTAAAAAATAAACAAAATCATCCCTTTGAGTATCAAAATAAACATAATCATCACTTTGAGCAAAACGATTTTCTACCAATTTTTAAACATACATAAACCAATAATAAGAATCCAACAATCACCTCAAAAATTACACTTACCCGTTCCGATTTAATCGTTTCGCTTGCCGATTATCGCCATACTTTAAGGAAACAAAACACATCCATTTGAACGTGCATAGAACCAGCAAAAACAGATTCAACCATCATCACAACCTCACTATTGCACATCAAAATAACTTTTCTTAAGCAACCAAGTTGCAAGTGCCAAGTAGATTTATTTAGCTTAAACCTAGAGTTTTCACTTACCTGTTGCAGAATCTGAACACCCCAAAGGTTAAAACTCTCTCGGAAATTCTCGATCGTTGATGGTGAGAGTAGAAAGTGAAGGAGATAATGTTAGTTTGAGTGAAACTATCTTCGGTCATTACCCAAGCGAAGATGAAACCGAGAAGTATATAAAGAGATGAGTAAATTCAATGCACTCATAGGTGGCATCTTCTTCTTCCATCATGGCCATGTGTGAAAGATCAAAGAAGAAATGATGGCCAAGGAAAATCAGTACTTAGGTTAGGTGTCTAGTTGGGCAAAAGATGACTTAAGGGGCCAAGTGGCTTTCGGTCAAGTTTCTCTTCACTGATCACATGAGGAAATAGGAGAGTCCAGAAGATATTTTGAGAAGATTTCTTCCTCCTTTTACTTATGGCAAAACATTACTTAACCAAAATTAATCATTAATAATAATCTCCACCAATATTGCACTACTAACGTGCGATAACGTTTAAAATATTAAACACGTCGGGTTCGAACGATTACGTTTTCGAATCCACGCCCGCAAAAAATACGATTCGATGAAAATCTCTATGTGTCCGTACAAATACCAACTTAAGTAGTTCTTGGCTTTATAATCCCGTATCATTCTCGACCATAGAAAATTCCCCACGTCACTTATTTATTATTACGAAATTTCCGGATGTCACATGAGCTCCATTTTTATGATATCCCTAGGAGAAGGTATCGGGTTTTTGCTGTGCAGTCCCAACATTCGTGAGGACGATGTCGACCTATCATTCAATTGCCAAAACAAAGTAGATATTCTTATTTATGGTGTGTTTGTTTATTTTCTAGAATTTCACACTTTTGACTTATCGAAAATAATCAGTCGGCGGAAAATCATTTATGATCAAAGAAAATGTACAAATTAAATTTTGAAAACAAATTTTCTAAGAGAAGACATTTTCTTAAAAAATACTTTCATGAAATTTTTCTCAAAATAAACACGACCTCCCTCAACAACCTACCTTAACAACGTATATCTTAATGTAAGTGGTAACTTTTTAATGATTCTGTCGGGGCTGTAAATGGCAGAGCAACTCAAAAAGTGCTGCCCTACCTGGCCGCACTCTCATCACATGCTACGTGGGGTATTTAAGGCCTCTCGGAACAATGTGGATTTTGATCTTCCATGAACAGTTGGGAGAAGTGACATTTTGGGCATGGACCTCCCACCAACGAGAGGGCTTGTCAGTGCACAAACTCGATGATTCGAAATCAATACGCAAAAGATCGAAACGAACATTTGGGTATCGCGTGAGATTCCCTTCACATCCCAATCCAAAGATATGTGGCATGTACGCGCTCGTTTCTCGCGGCCTTAGCTTTATGCGTAGCGCGTAAGGAAAGAGAGTTGCGATGTAGCTCATTAGCCACAAAGGCCAAAAGGAAGAGTGGCGATTTAGACCATAGCTTTCGTGCATCCCACACCAAAGAGTGGCATGATGGGCGGCTTGGGGAAGGAGGGTGGGGACAGAGGAATTGGAATCCTTGGACTTCTTTGACAACTTCCACATTACTTTTCATGTCATGGTTCTCATCTATTGCAAAACAAGGCCAAAACGTTCGTAATTCAATTCCATCTCAGAGGCTCTCCTTCAACTGTGGAAACAAATGGACCAGGAACTGGGTTGTCCATGCATTCGAACCAAGGGAAGACATTCCATTTCGTATTTTCGGGAAATACTCGCCGGATCCAAAGATCCTGCTGAATCACAGCCTTTGATCATGTAGGCAATGTGATTCGCCGGATCCGCTCGGCCCTGAGTCTTAGCCAAGAAATTCCCCCACGTTTTCTGCCCCACAACACAATCATTCGGACTACAAGAAGAAAAGTAGAAAATGACGAGCCAAGCCAACCACCGGGCCAAACCCACTCTGCTCAGCTGGCTCTCCATTTTGCAGGTGAAAAAACAGGCTTTGTCATCTTCAAAGTTCATCGAGTATTTTGTCCTCTTGATCAGAGACTAAGTCGATGTTGTTTTCGCATCTTTACCTATCAAAACCAGCAGTTCCCGCACAAACATTTGACTTTCGAGACCCTTTACCTAAGGTGAACCTAGCTTTCTGCACTCACCTTTATTTGTCCACCCAAAAAGGTAAGGAGAAAACAATGAAGAAGAAACCAACTTTTGTTTGTTGATGCATGCGACTGCCGATTTTTTTTTTTTCTTGAATGCCCTCCTGGTGAGGCTAATGCATTGCAGCTGCTATTCTATGGACACATGAGGAGTTTGGCCTTTCATTCACTCTCGTTCAGTCATGTGGGTGGACTCCAGATGATCCAAGCAAGGGTCTCCTTGCAGGCTCCCTCACAAAACCATGCCATCAGACAGATTTATTTGTCGCATACTTCAAAATAATTCACAGTTTTCATCACCATGATGATCAACAACAGGCATTTCAATGTTTCCCAGGCAAGTGGAAACGAGTATTGCGTTATGCAGAAAGGTAACCAGTGCAATAGTAATACTTGGGAACAAGTTTGGCTATGGTGTTATCAATTGCCGGAGTGGCTGTGGCTAGTCTTTCGTCATCATGATCACCAACAGGCAGTCAATGTTTCCCAGGCACGTGGAAACGAGTTTTGCATTATGCAGAAAGGTAATTGGCAATAGTAATAGTAATATAAAGGAACTAGATTGGCTCTGGTGTTATCAACTGCCGTCGTGGCTGCGGCTACTCTTCCTCCTCTGCTTCCTCCAACCATTTCACCAAAGGCTCTAGTGATTTCACAAATATTTGCCTGCACATTGCATCAAAATAAGACAAGATAGTTGAGCAGGACACAGAAATCAATAGATCACATCAAGTATGACATGAGAAGTGAAACTATCCAGAGCAAATTGATCCAATTTGGCACACCTACTACAATGAGTAAATGCGGTAAACCCAGGTCTCTTAAGGCCAAAAGTCATTTATGTATATTTGCCTTGCTTAAGTTCCAACCAACCCCACGCAGCTCACCATGTTAAGTCAATCTATATACTCACCTCCTTTAATCATACTCCTAATATATCATGACTAAATTGTGTGCAACTTAATAAAAGCTTTGAACACAGGAAACTGATGGTGTCCTCTGCAGGCATTTATCAACACAAATGTATACGGGAGGTATACCTGCCCTTGGGGTTGGTTCCTTTGCTGAACCAATGAAGAATGGTGTCTTCTGCAAGCACATCCTCGTCATAGAGGGACTTCACAATTTCGGGAAACAACTTCATCAGCTTAGCATCCTCATAGCATTGCATTTGGACTTTGTACATGAGCTCCAGCTCAAGTTTCCCACTTGTACAGAAGGTATTTAAAAGTCCGGCCCATGTTTTTACCTGCAAAATGAACGACATTATCGTTAAAATCTTTTAAAAAGTAAAAGTTTCGCGAGAGCTTATAAAGGTTGGTTAATAAACTTTTAACAGGTGAGAAGACATCTGCTTGACCAAAATGGAACTGTTTCACGGAGACTTTCTAAGGGATGGCAACTTCTTAATAACATCCAACATTCTAATGTATCATTTTAACTCTTCTCCAATGCACATCAACTATTTGTACTAAGCAAACTGCTATGTAAATAAGGATAAGTATAGAGATCAAGTGGCTTATACATTTCCTGTTCTCAATTTTTAAGTAAATTCCTCGTGCAAAAACCATTCATGTTGCACATGCAATTTGCCTCTAGCATACGAAACCACCAAACAGCAAATCATTGATCATCAGCAACAAGGTGCAACAATTTTCTAGCAATATAACTGGACCAGACAGGCAACCAGCTCCCCATTAAACCAGCTCATCTGATCCAGTTTTCAAAAGGTTGCCATGGCCAGGGAAATCACCTTCATCATTTATATAACAAAGATTCACATGAAAGTCACAATCATATTTGATCATATTTGGCTCGTGAGATAAACTAAATGATCACGATATAAAACACAAGAAAGGAGGGAGACTAAGTGCACCTGACGCAGAGCGGCATTAGCATTCTGCTGCTGATTCTTCCCAGACCACTGAACAGCATCCATTATGACATCCCAAAGCATTCGCACCACCTCAATGTCGGGTAACTTGGCATCCTTAAGGCGCTGCTTCACAGTGTCTATCACTTCAGATATATCATTTTCCTCTTCAATCTGAGCAGTCAGGGCAGATTTCATCTCCTTCAGTCTCCCATCAAATAATTTCTTCTCGTTGTATTCCACCAAGGGATTAAGCCCTTCCTTGCTGAAATTAACAAAAATTTTGTGTGTATACCTTTGAAGTGCATTAAAGGCTGAAGGAGGGATGGGAGGTTGCAACTAGAGATATTGACTATAATATTGACAATAAAGACGGAAATTATGACTACAAATATGACGATAGTAAAGTCAAAGTAGTGAATAATACCCAAGAAATTAACAGGGAAAACTAGGATACTAAGATTCTTACACAGAGATTACAGATGTTGCATAATAATATTCAGGTTAACAAGCCATTTCTCCATATCTTATTAGTGGGAGAATTTACAAATCCCAATGTGCTATTACCAAAGCAGTAAGCTACATGCATATGGTAACAGGAAGAAAGAGAGAGAGAGAGAACCAAGTTTTCACAAACTAGATCATGCGAGAACAACCTGCCAGTTTAAAGCCAAAAGCTTGCATTATGAACACAAGTTACGGCCCTTTCTCAATAGCATTGATTCAGAGCTCAAGCAAACAATGAAACAAGGTCTCGAAAAGAAGAAAATCACAAGTATGCAGCTTCTTCCTAGTTACATAATCTAGACCATAGTTGACAAATCAAAACATGCCAAAGACAATACAAGGAAATTTCTTAGTCATCTCACATTACAAGAAGAGGTACTCACGTGAAATGCTCAGAGAAACCTTCAGCAGAGCGCTTAGCCGATGGGAAAAATTTCAGAAGATCATCCTCCACCTTTCCACGCTTCAGGATTGCAATCAGATCATCAAGGCTGTTATCAACCAGATATTCCTTAAAAAGTCAGTTACAAATGAGAGAACTAGCCCTTTTGCCACAAGATTATCCTTGAGCAGGGGTTGAAATACGGTCTCCGGTGGAAGCCCAGATAGTTTCTGGGTGAATGCAAGTGCCGTAAAAATTGCCAGTTTCTTCCTTTCATCTTCTTCAAGAAACTCCATCGATTGTAAGAGTTTTTGCATAACATTTTCAAGATTCTTGATGAGAAATGGCCTCCGCCGCAAAATTTTTCTGTATGTAGATAACAGATGGCAGTATTGCTTCACGCTTGGTCTCACAGTCTAGAATAGAGTAAGGGTGGCGCTCCCCTTCATCAGGTTTAGTAGTGCCAGGTTGTGTACGCCCTCCTGTGAAAACGACCTGTCGCGGCAACACAACTTAAATATTTATGGTGTAACAGGATGAATATAAAACAGAACTGCCCCCTGATAAGACAAAAAAATTCAATAAAAATAGCTTTAAGTTTAAGGAATGCAGTACATTAAAAATGTCATTGTAGATTTTATGCATATCAAAAGTCAAGGTTTATTATAATCTTTCATCAGCATAACTTTGGCAATTCCCAAGAATACATGACAATGACAAGAGTAAGTTCACAGAAATCAAATCGAACACACTCAAGCAATCACAGAAGTACATGTACACAGAGGATGTGTACAGGCCGGGACTGGAAGGGGCCATGGCCTCCTCAGACCAATGGAATTCCTCAGCCGCCCCAACTTGCAGCCCACATGTTACTGTACTATCATATTCCCAATATCAAAGCCATATGTCTCTCTTTCACCCAAAAAAAAAAGCCATATTTCTCTCTCCAAGTCAACAGCCTAGCTACAAGCTAGCAACTAGTCAAATCTCTTTCGTATCTACTTCTTCCTTTTTTATGGCCAGATCCCTTACCCCCCATCACTTGGTGATTTTTAATCCCTTTTTCCTTGAATATTATAAATATGTTTACCAAGTAATTAGCATCCATTAGTGTTATTTTTGTGGAGGCTAATGCAAAGGTTTTTTTTGTTTTCATTTGGTCCACACCTCATAAAACACAAAGTAACAAAATTTCGAGTTAAATATTATTTACATTCCTTTAATCCTCATAATGTTAGGAAGATGGGAACTTATCAATTCATCGAGCAGTAAATGTTCTTTCTTGAAAAAGAAAACTTGACAAAAGTCTAATAAATTTTCCCTCACTTTCATACGGTTATGATATCATTGTTACATTTCGAATTATTATTCTCAGTAGGTGAAAATTTTGTTTATTTTGAACTACTATGTCAATGTAACTAGAAAGAATGAAAACAGAGATAAGTTGATTCAATTGTAATGAGAAAACTCCAGCGAATTGAATCACTCTCTTTGATAAATACATGGTCTAGCATGCTAAGCCATGAAGTTCAATGAGGAATGCACTTCCAACATATGTCATGCACAGCTTAACAGTTAACACTCCGATAAATTGTAGAAGTAAAATCTCGATACAGTAAACCTGTTCGACTGACCAGATTTTAATTTAAACATAATCAGTAGCTTGCTTCCAGGCTACCAGCAAGCACTTGTCAACATCATGAAACCCAAAAGTACTCTTGAAAGTCAATCAGCAGGAAACTCTAATCCTGACAAGGTTATATGGATAATAAAAAGACAAAACAAAAGGTCTACATATGCACAAAAAACTGCATAGTTGTATTGCGTCGAACTCTTCAAGAAACACAAGCTCTAGCCCAAGGCTCCGAGCAGTCTCAATATTAAGGGTCTACAGGACCATTGCTAGAGAGGAAAAGGTGTACAGTATTAAAAGGCTTGCCTCAAAAAAGGTGTCACCATATCTTGAGAAGTTGAGATCTGAACCTTCAACACTTTTTGCAAGAAGTTCCTGCTCAAACTAAATATTCAGTAAGCTGCATAAAATTTAGGTCACCAGGTGCAACAAACACGTGTAGTGCTGGAAAATGTCTTCATTACAAAAAAAAAAAAAATTACCAGATCACCAGCATTATCAAGATAAATCTGGACCACTGCATCCGCAAATGCTGCAGGGTCCAGTGGAGCTGCAATATTCCGTTTGCGGGTCTTAATCCGCGTACCACTGCACGGACAAATAGAATATCATAAAAGAAGACTCCAGCTTCCGGTAATAAGCAAAGACAATATGCAGAAACATTTGGGAGCACAATCTCTGAATTGAACTTAGCCTTGTTAAGCAGTTGTAAAAGAACTGTGTTAATCATGGGATAGCAAAAACAGAATCTGCACGAGATACATGGGACAACTGCAGACTTACCCGAGAGTGGGTTTCTCCTTCGAGCTGCATACACGAAAATAATCAAGAATCAGCTACCATTCACACATCTCTACAGCTCAACCACAATTCCGAGACATATCAATGAACACAGAAAGGAGGAGCAAATCAAAGCCTGCAATTTTGATATAGCAGATGAACAGAACCTAAGAGTAAAAAAGACATCTTTAGAGGGCTTAATCAGCTACAATTCGCAAAGCGGAACACGGGACGAAACACGGTGCCGCTCTTCAGTCAAGAAAAAACTCGGGTCGATGATGGGTGCGGGGCAAAAACAAGTCCTCGGAAAACACTGCCACCTCCTTGCTCAAACCGAAATCACCAAATCGATCTAAGCTCAGCCGAACAGCTGCATCTTGCTTACACGTGAGGACAAAGAAAGGTCGACAGGACCCAGGTACCAAATCAAGAAACCCATCAAGAACAGACACCCACCAACGCAAACATCCCAAAGATTCGATCTTTCCCCCAAAAAAGACAAGCCAAAGCACGCCGACAGATTGACGAGAGACCGCACGGGATCTTTTGGACAGCACCAAGAACAGAACGTACAGATTTAAGCCATAGAGACAGAGAGACAGAGACAGAGAGATTACCTCATAAACCAAGATGAGAAGGGATCAGAGGTGGCCGAGTCTTGGGAGACTCTGCGTCCAGAGAGACTGCTCGAGGAGGAGAAGGAGAAGGAAGATGGAAGAAGGAAGAGAGGAGGAGAGAGAGAGAGAGAGAGTCTTCTTGGAGAAACGGGGGAAGAGAATATAATAAAAGAGCAATGAATTCCAAGGCTTCAGGTAATATATATAGTGCCATTTGGTAAAACAATTATAGCACTTATAAAGAAATATTAAGTCATTATAAAATATTATTCGAATTAGAGAAAATAATGTAAACGTCGTATTCGAATATCCACGTGGAGTACTGTAAAAATTACAAGAATTTTGAATTTAAAAACAAATACGTGAACCACGAGATTTTAATTAAATGTTATGTGGAAAAATCAGTTCAAACATGCGTGTCACTAATTAGTAACTGATGTTGTTTCTATTGTATGGAAAGTAAACTTATTGATGGATTTTTTTTTGGTCGGAACTTATTAAGGGATTTGAATCTCAAACTTTTACTCTTGTTTGCTAACAAAAATAATACGACGACGCAATATAAAAAATCAATGAAATTATAATTTAAAAAGTTGAAGTAATTGTTAAACTATCCAAAATCGAAAAAATATTTCCCATTCTACATATTTTTAAATTTCTTTCCTAAATAAATTCTCGTTCTTTAATATATTTTTTTTACCTCTCATCACACTTATTCTTCCACAACTTTTTAAAACTCCGTATAATTTGATCGGACAAATTTGCCCTTAACAACCCATTCCCAAGTTGCAAATTCTTCCAAAAAAAAATAAGATGATAAAAATTATAACCACTACCAAATTGAGTAGACAATCAAAGAATGACCTAATTCCCCCAAAAAATTCTTAACTTTAGGCCTAAGTCAAATGTGCCCCCAAACTCTTTTTTCGTCACGTAAAAGACCATCCACTTTCGATTGGTATTCAGATATGGCATCGGCTAGGTTTCTATCCCATTTGCCACGTTAAAGTCTAATGTCAAACTTTCTCTCTTTCTTCATTTGACTCTTTCTCCCCACCCACTTTCTCCCAAATCTCTCTCTGTCTCTCTCTCTCTCCTACAACAACCGGATTCGCCCCCACATGCTCGAGAAGCTTTCAAAACCTTATGGTCATGGAGGAGGGGATCCTCTCATCATGCGACTCCAACCGATCGCCCCGAGCTCTACCTCGAGATCAATGGCACAAAGTAGTTCCTCCCGCACCCCCAAACCCAAACGACTCGGACCACATCTCCAAGGCCATTAAATGTTGCCACCGACGAGATTGCAGTCCGGCGACAGCCAAACCGGGCACGGACTTCTTGACTTGGCTATATACGCCGGTATCCCGCAATGATTGGCTGGCAATGCAACGAGGTGATCTCGGTCGTCACAAATCTGACAATGGAGAGTCACCGAATCGCATGACGGTCGGTGAAGTGCTAAAGTTACTAGCTCGCCCAGGTGACCATCCCATTGGCGAAGACCGTCCTGGCATTGACCCACGGGATGGAGTGGGTCGGGTCGAAGCCATCGGTAAGCACGATGGGTGTTGCGAAAGCCTAAGTGATCGAATAAAAATATGATAGAATAAGAAAATAAACCGGATACTAAATTTACGTGATTCGAACGAAGGTGGTCATAGTGACCTACGTCCATGGGGAGAGCAGTAACGAATTTCACTATAGATCAAGAGATACAACGGGGACTACAATCATACTCGAGTCATTCAAATACTTTAAACATTTCTCAAACCCTAATTATACCCAATAACTCACGCAATGTTTAGCCCCAATAATTTCTCATGAAATAATCTATCTATCTCATGAAAGAATTACATAAATCATTCGTACTTTTTCTTCGTTATCACGCACGAAGAAAACGCCGGGATGTAATCCCGCGAGGACTCACGTCAAGCACTCGGTTCGGCGCTTCAAAGTCTTCTCTGGACATGGACGGCACGGCACGAAGACCAGACTCTGCACTCATCAACTTCTACCTCCTCCCAAGGTGCCCGCAGTATAATATACTTCTATGTGCCCAAGAGTTAGACCGCGTCATGGGCTGAATCAAAAGCCACGTTGGACTTTCTTGCTCAAAGGAGATAATAACCTTACCTCTCTCCTGCTTTCCGTGGACCGACTTGAAGTGGGAATTAATTTCCCCGTCCTTAATTGTTGACCGAAATTCAAACTCCAATATTCGGCGACATCCAAGTCCAATGGGCTCTCCGGATTAAAGAAATCATATTCACGAAAATATGACTTGGATATTCAAGTGCACTTTTAGATCAAAATTGTCCACGGGCTCAAATTCGATACATATTTTAATACTATCTTAGCGCCGGTGAGGAGGCGCATCGAGAACTTGGGGGGATGGAATCACCGCGTGCGAGCATGTTTTCTTTTCAGTGTACTAAGGATTTGAACATTAAATTTCTGCGCGAGATTCCATGAATGCCATGTCTGTTGTTGATTAATACTATCTATGATGTTCTATGAATCGAAGAAAACCAATTATTTTCGAGGGATCATAACAATTTTTGCTTCCCCAAATATTCTCGATCGATTATTTTATCGATATTCTATTAACGGACAAATGTGTAAAATCCTAATTCTATTTTATTGTTACGTATTTCAATTTTTAAAGTGTAAATCTTTTCTGTCATATAAAAAACCTCACCATGAAAGTTCCACATACATACGTGTACATCTTTTCATAGCGTGTCATAATTTCTTCCCATTAATTATAATTCAAATATTTTGTTATAAAGATGATTTTGCAAAATCTTTTAGATGTGAGGCTTCATTTGTTCTGCGAAAAATTTAATATTTCTAGATAATATTTTCTAATAAGAAAATTTCAAGAAAATGACAATATCTTTTTTCATGTTTGGCCAAAATCCAAAAACAAGCTAGAAATCATTTTCTTCTATTGGAAAAGAAAATTTGCTTTTATTTTCCAAAAGAGATATCAATTTTTCGTCGATATAAAGATTAAACAAGCCAATTCATCAAATTGTGAATAAATTTTTATGATGTAAATACTTTTGCGGATCACAGACAATTTTCTTTTTTTCTTATGGTTTTGTTTTTGAACATTTTTTTATATATATTAACTAATTTTTGATCACCAAAAATCTAGCTTGATACATTTTGACTAAATTTCCCTTTTTTTTTCCAACTAAATTTCCCATTTCCTCTTTCGTTTTGATGATGGAGGTTGGTGATGATGCAGAAGACGGTGGCGGTAAAACATAAAATGGCATATCAATGACGTTCTAGCGGCCATTTAATAAAGTGCGTGTTTAATGTTTAAAGAGAAGAGAGATGGCGGCAAATGATGGTGTGCTATGGAAGAGTTTTGAGGTCGATTTCTGTTTTTTCAAAAGTAGGAACTCGTCTTTCTTATGTTTCAATGTGAATTTTCCGGTAAATTTTCTTAGAATTTATTTTGCAAGCAAATAAAGCCTAAGTTTTTCTCGCACACGCAATGTGTATACATTTTGCTAGTATGCACCATATCAACATGGTAGAACAAAATAATCAAACTTTTTTTTTTTTTTTTTTGAGTTAATACCACGAAAAACCCCAAACTGGTATATATATGACAATTTTATCTCAAACTAATTTTTTTATTATAAAAAATGGCTTCAAACGGGGGGCACTTGTGACAAATTTACCCTCAATTATTTCCGAAATTTTACTTGTCAAATTATTTGTTAAATGACATGGACGATTAATTGATGTCAATTTTTATGTTTTTTCAATTTGTCAGGAACTACCACTTTGTGATTTTTGTGGTATTAATTCAATTTTCCGAAACTAAATTTTCTTAGAATTTAATTTGTCAAAATGTACCTATTTGGGGTTTTAAGTTTTCAAAATATTAATTTGTATAAATTTTGCTAGTATGCACCATGTTTGGGATTTTTAGAACAAAATAATCAAACTTTTTCTTTTAAAGATAGTCAAAACAATTCTCTGCTAATCCCTTGAATATTCTAAATCTGAATGTACGTTTCTCTCATCTTGCAATTATTTGAATTTCTTTCCCAAGTTATTGTTTTATTTCAAACATGCATTCTCTCTACACATAAATAAACTCTTTTTTTCTTTTTATTCCTCACCCGTATATGTGTATGCACTCCTCCATATTTGCGTGTCCGTGCGCTCGAGAAAGAGAAAGAGGAGAGAGAGAATCCCGCCTTATGTCTATAAACTTGGAGCTTGTGTAATATCGTCACTAAAAAACCCTACTTTCTATGTCGACAACCCTCTCTCCCAAAAAAATCCCTCCCTAAAAAAAACTTCACTTGCGGGCTCTCAATGTTAATTTATGAAGTTGAGAGTTTGCTTTGCTCTACTTTCCTTTTCTAGGTCTTGATTTCTTCTTCTTCTTTTTTTCTCTTTCTATGAAATTTTGTGAGTCCATTGTAAACTTTTCTAAAAGTTTAAGCTACTAGATAAAAGCGCGGTTCATTATTTAAGCATTCTATCACTCCGCCTTACACTTAGTCTAATCTTTTTGTTTAGTACTGAGCGCAGAAATATTTCATTAAGAAGCAAATAGGGGCTTGGAAAGATTGGAACTAATAGATTCCAACTCACGACATTATGCTTTGATACGAGATTTTGTGGGAATTCTTCTAAAAATTTAAGTTATTAGATTAATGTATGGTTTATTATTTAAGTATTCTATCACTCCCGATATAATCTGAGAGTCTTTTTTAGACTCGTTTGACATGTTTTTTTGGCTTGTCGTTGTTGCTTTTCTTCAGTTGCCGAGGTGAATAAATCTACTTGCAGCTGAAAATTTTGTGAGAACGTTGTCACTAGTTTAGCCAGCATGTTGTCCAAGACGTGGTTCTATGACTTCTTTGAGATTCAGTGAAAGCTCTCCTCTCCCAATTTAGGTATATATAGTACATCTAGGGAGCATTGCTCTCTTGATCTAAATCTAGATCTTGGAGTTTTTTAAAGATGTTTGATCTGTGGTGATATAACATGTTGTTATTGTCTCCATATGGCAATAGTGTTGAGAACACCGAACATACGCATGCACAGCAACCCGTAATTTCCGAAAGGGCAAATCTCGGCTCGTGCCCATCACTAATGGTTCCAATAATCGACCATTGATTGTTTTTGATGCTATGACAAGTCTGGTATGTTGGGATGGAAGCGTGATTATAGCTGCAAGCCGTACTCTTTTGTTATTTGGGTTTGTTTTGTTTTGCTCCTCTTTTGGGACTTGCTTTGCTTAAAAGATTTTTATATTCCTCTCATGTTTGATTATGACAAATGAATGAAATTTTGTTTCGACAAAAAAAATATATTGTCAGTAATCTCATGATATGCATAAAAATACGAGTCAAAATTCAAATGGATGATTAAAATATCGTTTATTACACTTGGATGTGCATATATATATATATATATATTATGAATAAATAATGATTTTTGTCCCGGGAAATTTTCTTCATACACGTGCTGATAAAAAGTTGAGATTGGAAACATTAACTAACATTATTTTCTCCGATCCAATCTCCGTAATGGCATAACAATTGACCCGTGGAAAGCATGGCGTTACTAAAAATGTCCAAAACGGCCTCACCTGATTTCCACGTTGAGAATTAACAAACGAAACCAACGTGTGATGCGACCTTCAAAACAGGATCGACGGCAGCAATTGCATGGGAGCGAATTAACAAACGAAACCAACGTGTGCTGCGACCTTCAAAACAGGATCGATGTCAGCAAATGCATGAGAGCAAAAGTAAGCATAAAAGCCACCAAGCACCCTGCTGAAGAAGAAGAAAAAGAAGACAATACAATGCCTGTGACCACTACCCTATTGAACACCTCTCTCTCTCACCACCGTCCCCATCTTCTCTTCCCTTCTTCTCCCTCCTCCAAGCTCCCGTGGTTCCGTTCCCGCTTGGCCCCTCGCCGACTCCGAAGCTTCGGACCTCTGTCCATTTGCTCTGCTGCAAATGCCGCGATCCATGAAGCTGCTGATACCGATGCTGGCATGGACCCGGTGCAGAGGCTCCTCATGTTTGCAGACGAGTCTGTAACTTTCCCTCCACCTTCTTTCCAATGACTTTTGTTTCAACTCATGAGGATCATTGAATTTTCAACGTTGTTTGGACGAGATTAAGCAGTTCTTATCTAATGCAATGATCATGGACGACAATTCAATTCGCCCCATGAAATGGCGCCATTGCCTCACCTCTAAAGAAACATTTAAAACCCGCAACAAGTGAGTTTGAGAATGGATTCAGTCATTCTTACTCCCTTACTCACCCCGCCCATACCATAGCTATTTTGAACATTAAAATCTATGTTATGTGGTTTATATATTGGAGGCCTTTATTGTCTTTTTTCTTACTCTACTAACTGATAATCATTCTTCGATTGAAAAATTGCATGGTAGCACATCTAGATAAGTCTTTTTAATCAAAGTTAAAGTTCAACATAAACACTGGGCAAGATGCACTGGTCGGGGAAATCCTAATGCTCAATGGGGGGGGACGGGGCATACAAACTTGCCTTGCGTGGTGCAAGGGTCAATATGGTGTCATCTAATATCGCAGGGCAGGATTGATATGGCTCCATCATTAGGCAAGAGTCGCAGGCTGCAAAGGCGTTGCTGCACGCTCTTTACTTTCGGCATTCATATGCCTGTGCTTCCAATGAACAGTTACAGTGACTAACTTTAGCTATCGTTCATGACGATATCTTCCCTCTTGATCCGACTTAACGTCACACGTACGTAGGAGCATGTTAGTACAAGTTTTGGTTTCGGTTGATTTCAGGGATCTTTTCACAAGCGCTCTAATGTCCAAGTTTTTCTGCATCTCTCTCCCATGTGATCTCGCATGGTTAGGTTATCAAGCTTAACTATTTATATATGCTTGACCTTTTGTCCTTCGTGCTTTTCTCAGTTTTTTTTGATGTTACCATTACTGTGGTTTCTTGCAGATGCATTTTGGTTGACAAATATGATCAGGTTGCTGGTCATGAATCGAAATATAATTGTAAGGCGATTTTTCTTGGTGCATGTTAGTCAAGTGTATTTCGTGGTTTGAATCTGCATGATTTCTAGCCTTTCTTCCTCCTATCCTATTCTGCACGATCTCACTAGATTATGGATGATAACACTGCTTTATTTAATTGATTATCCACCGGCTTACACACGGGGCACCACATGTATGTGCGGATATAGAGGCTTCAGCTTTTTTAACTATTTTGAGTGTGTGCATTATAGAATAAATGCACGTGGGGGATTAATCTAGAGTTTCCCTCTTCTTGATCTACTCATTAATGGTTCTCCTGCTCACTTCTGGTTTTAATATGTGATGCTTTTGGGAAACTGCAGGTCACTTAATGGAAAGGAATGAGAAAGAAAATCTGTTGCATAGATCTTTCAGTGTTTTCTTGTTCAACTCAAAGTACGAGTTACTGCTTCAGGTGTGTAGCTATATACTTCAAGAATGCAGTCTATACACGTGATGAGAATGAGCATTTAAAAGAGAGTGGCTTCTTTTCATCGTCATCTTCAACAACTCATTGAGTCGTTCATCATATTCATTCCAAAACACGTCGGGAAAACTTATTTGCTAATGAAGATAGAGCAGTAGTTTATAGTTTTTTTTAATGCTTTGATATGTGATGACAGTCATTGGCCTAAAGATATTATTTGCCCTTATTATTTGTGCTCCTGAGTTTAAAACAAATATACCTCAAAGATACACATTGAAATCACAAAGAAACGAGTATAGAAATTACTCAATTTCCCTCATGAAACTTCACCTTGAATGTATTGTTGAACTTGTGTGTGAAAAGAAAAGAAGAAAGAATGTCAAGAAGAAAAGAGAGTTATTGTTATGAATAGTTGTCATGAACAATGTATAATTTGGTCATATTAACAGACACCCAATCAACACATATTTTTGGAATAGTTACCTTATCTGAACCATCACCGCTTTCATGATTAACCATTTCTTCTCTTAATGACAACAATTACTTCTTTTCATATCCAATAATCACCTCCTTTTATGTCTAACAATCACATCTTTACATGATAACAAACTATTTCAACAAAACTTATCAATCGATGGGTGCAGTGTGTGCATTCATTCCAAGGATAATAAAGGAGAGGTAGCTTCATGTTTGCATGGGATCGAATTCTTTTAGAATCCGTTGCCTATATATGATTTGGCTGTTTTTGAGTGACTGCCCTGTCAAAACTCTAAGGTTGGACGTTTTAAATTAGTGTCAGTGAGGTCAACTATCACTTAAACATTTTGAGGAAGAATGTTTTATGCTTGAGCTGTTGGGTAAATTGATGGTATCATGTCTCTGGACAGCAACGATCTGCGACGAAGGTAACTTTCCCCCTTGTGTGGACAAACACCTGCTGCAGTCATCCCTTGTACCAAGAGTCCGAGCTTATCGAAGAGAATTCTCTGGGTAATAATAACCACTCTAGATGCACTTTGATCTTTTAACTTTGGTTTTGCACCTTAAATTAGTGAGTACTACTCGATGTCGTGAAATGCTGATCTCTTTTATATGATTGCCAGGTGTGAGGATTGCTGCACAGAGGAAGCTCTTGGATGAGTTGGGTCTTTATGCTGAGGATGTGCCAGTTGATCAATTCATCCCACTAACTCGCATGCTGTATAAGGCACCTTCTGATGGCAAGCGGGGGGAGCTTGAACGTGAGTACACCTACTTCCACACGCCCTGTATTTTCCAACTTCACTCTTGTGGCACCTGGGTTCATTTGGTTTTATTCACTCTTTTCAAGCAGCGAACTTAAGATTGTGTTTGAGCATCAATTTCTCATTCATTCACCCATCAATTTGTCCCAAATTTCCAACTATAATAACCACTCTAGATGCACTTTGATCTTTTAACTTTGGTTTTATACCTTAAATTAGTGAGTACTACTCGATGTCGTGAAATGCTGATCTCTTTTATATGATTGCCAGGTGTGAGGATTGCTGCACAGAGGAAGCTCTTGGATGAGTTGGGTCTTTATGCTGAGGATGTGCCAGTTGATCAATTCATCCCACTAACTCGCATGCTGTATAAGGCACCTTCTGATGGCAAGTGGGGGGAGCATGAACGTGAGTACACCTACTTCCACACGCCCTGTATTTTCCAACTTCACTCTTGCGGCACCTGGGTTCATTTGGTTTTATTCACTCTCTGCAAGCAGCGAACTTAAGATTGTGTGTAAACTGAGCTGCATTCTTGACTTGCAGTTGACCACTTGCTCGTCATTGTTCGAGATGTCATCGTCCATCCAAACCCCGATGAAGTCGCCGGCAAATACGTGAACAGGGGGCAGCTAAGAGAGCTGGTGAGGAAAGTTGATGCCGGTGAGGATGGTCTATATTGTCACCCATTTTTCTTATCATTGTGGACAATTTCTTAAACCAAAAACATAGTGGGATCATGTTGAAGAAGGACTCTCAAACAGGCTGGTGAACACAGGTAAATTCGTGCATCGTCTATTTTTTCTGTTTTCTGTGTGATCGTTTTGTTTCGGTTCTCGATACATCCATTCAATTGGTATTTGAGCCGGAGTTGTTCGAGAAATTAGGGTTTATTTGAGATATCAGGAGAATCACGAATTGAGATAGAAAAATTCGATGTGACGCGATTTGATCTGTGGAAGATGAAGATGGAGGATCTTCTCAGTGATTGAGATCTCTGGTCGGCAATCGAAACGGAAAGGCCTGTTGCTGCACAACCTGGTGTCATGATAGGCAAGGAAGTGGTGAAGGAAGGGGATTCAACTTCCAAACCGGCAAATCCGAAGGAGATTGAAGACTAGAATCGGATTGATCGGAGAGCAAAGGGGTTGATTCGGCTTTGCCTCGCGGACTCAATTCTAACGAATGTGATGAGCAAACTAACAGCCAGAGATTTGTGGCAGAAATTAGAGTCGTTGTATCAAAGTAAGTCGTTGGTTAATAAGCTGTTCTTGAGAAAAAAGCTGTATAATCTTCGGATGCATGAGGGCGACTCGTTTTCTGCACATTTGTATAACTTTAACACATTGATTAGTCAACTCGTATCAATCGGTGTTAAGTTCCAGAATGATGATAAGGCAATAACATTGCTCTGTTCACTGCCGGATTCATGGGATAATCTAATTATGGTGATCGGTGGTGTGGATAAGGAATTATCGTATGAAAGTGTGTGTTCTGCCTTATTATCGGAAGAGACATGAAGAAAGGGATCGGAAAATTCTGGTAAAAAGGCATTGGCGGCTAGGGGAAGGCCAGTAGAGAAGACTCTGAATCAAAGAAGGTCTAGATCCAAATCTCGTGGGCGATCGAAGACTAGGGAGAGGAAGGTACAGTGCTGGAAATGTCAAGAGTGGGCCATGTGAAGCGAGACTGTAAAAACAAGCTAGTTTCTAAGAAAGAAGCTGAATCATCCTAGGGTAAAAAGGAGGTCGATGCAGGAGTTATGTATTTGGCTGCTGCATGTATGGTGCAGTCAGACAAGGACATAGAGTTGATTGATACCGGTGCTTCATATCACATGACGCCTCATAGACACTGGTTTTGTGAATATGAGCAATATAATGGTGATGATGTCATGCTCGGAGATGATACTGTAGTTCAAATTGTCGAGCGTGACAAGGTCAAGCTGAGGATGAGTAATGACATGGTGAAGACTATTTCAGACATGATGCACATACCCTTGATGAGTAGAAATTTGTTATCAGTCGGTACGACAGCTGATTCAGGGGTTATTTTTAGCTGTGATAAGAATTCTTGCAAGATGACTCGAGGTTCTATTGTGATTGCACGATGAGTCCGTTACGGGACATTATATAAGCTGCTCAAGGAAACAATGACAGTTGATAGTGGGTTCATTTCTGAAGAGACCAAGGAAGATGGACATGATACGTCCATGTTGTGGCATCAGAGGTTAGGGCATATCGGTGAAAAGGGATTGTCTACCTTAGCTTCAAGTCAGATGGTAGAAGGAATTCCAAAATGCTTTATGGGTTTCGGGTTCTGCAAACACTATCTCCATGGAAAACAAAACTGAGTTAGCTTCCAACACACTGGTACAAGAACAACTAAGGTTCTCGAGCTAATTCACAGCGATGTCTTTGAACCTACTCCGACTCTATCTATTGGAGGATCCAGGTACTATGTATCGTTCATAGATGATTTTTCGAGATATAGTTGGATTTATTTTATTAAAAGTAAATCATATGTATTTGAGAAACTTCGAGAATTTAAGGTTTTGGTTGAAAACCAATTGGGCAAGAAAATCAAGGTCCTTCGTACAGATAACGGAGGTGAATTATGTTCGCATAAGTTCGAGCAATTTTGTGTGGATAATAGTATTGCAAGGCAGAAGACGACTCCATGTACGCCTCAACAAAATGGGGCAGCTGAAAGATTAAATCGGTCACTCATAGAAAAGGCAAGATACATGTTGAGTTGGACAGGTTTGGGGACAGAATTTTAAGTAGAAGCTATAATCACAGCCAGTTATTTGAAGAACCGATCACCGACCTCATCAGTGAAGGATCGTACACCATATGAGGCAGTGTTTGGGAAGAAGCCAAATATGTCACATGTTCGGGTGTTCGGGTGTGACGCATATGTTCATGTACCCAAGGAAAAGCGGGGTAAACTTGACAACAAGTCTAAGAAGAACATATTTGTTGGATACAAGAAAGGGGTCAAAGGCTATAAGTTGTGTAATCCAGAATCAAAGACCATTGTATACAGCAGGGATGTTGTCTTTCGTGAATCACAACCCCAGGCTAGCATACAGAAAGGTGATGAGCCCAAAAAAGTGGTAGTGCTTGAAGAAAGTCCTAAAACTGAAATTGTGAATATGGTTCCACAAGGCATGCTAGTAGAGTTTAATTTTGAATCGGAGCAAGGGGACTCGGTTAATGAAGTTGAGGATGCAGATTCAGATGAAGACCCGGATATAGATAGCATGCCGACTCTCAGGAGATCGACGTGGGAAAGAAAGGTACCACTTCGATATTCACTTAATGCTTTGAGTACGTTTCATGCTTTGAGCATTACCGGAGATAATCCTAGTTTTGTAAAAGAGGCGAGATTTATGGATAATGCGAATCAGTGGGAGCTCGCAATGATAGATAAGATGCAGTCGCTTGATAAAAATGAAACATGGAGTTTGTGTAAATTACCTAAGTATAGAATGGCAATTGGGTGTAAATGGGTGTTCAAGCGAAAGCTGAAACCGGATGAGATTGTAGAGAAGTACAAGGCTAGGCTTGTAGCCAAGGGTACTCTCAGATTGAGGGAGTTGACTATGACGAGATTTTCTCTCCCGTGGCAAAGTTGACCTCGATACGGTTTGTTCTGTTTATAGCAGCTGCATATGATCTTGAGGTAGAACAGATGGATGTAAAGACAGCATTCCTTCATAGGGACTTGGAGGAGGAGATATATATGAGGAAACTAGAAGGCTTTGAAGTAAGAGGAAAGGAGAATTTTGTGTGCAAATTGAAAAAGTCTTTATATGGGCTGAAGCAGTCACCGAGAATATGGTACTAGAAGTTTGACACCTACATGCTCCAGCTTAATTTTGTGCGTTCAAATTCTGACAATTGCATTTATGTGAAGAGAACCGGCGATCAGTTTATCATTCTCACGCTATATGTGGATGATATGTTGTTAATCGGGAATAGTGTGAAGAAGGTGAATTTCGTGAAGAGTTTGTTGACCAAAAAGTTCGAAATGAAAGACTTGGAGCCTGTAAATTTTATTTTGGGCATACAGATTAGGAGGGATCAAGCTATTTGTGGAACAATGTCCAAAAACGGATGAAGAAGTTGAAGAGATAGCCCGAATTCCATACGCGAGTGCAGTGAGTAGCTTGATGTATTCTATGGTGTGCACGCGTCTGGATATAGCCCAAGCAGTGGGAGTCTTGAGTTGATACATGTCTAACTCAGGTAGAGAACACTAGAATGCAATCAAAAGAGTTTTTAGGTATCTTCGCGGAACTTTGAATTTTTCTTTATGTTTTTGAAGGTACAGGGAATGGAAACATGCTTGATATCATAGGCCATGTAGATGCTGATTGGGGTAGAGATATTGATAGTAGACGATTCACTAGCGGATATTTTTTTCACATTGTTTGGTGCTGCATTGAGTTGGATGAGCAGGAGGCAAAGCGTGGTAGCGCTTTCTTCTACTGAGGCTGAGTATATGGCTCTTACTCAAGCTGGAAAAGAGGCCGTATGGTTACGACGGTTGTGCTTGGAGCTCGGTTTTGAGTAAGGTGACATAGAGGTGAGATGTGATAATCAAGGGGCTATTTATTTATCTAAGAATCCAGCATTTCACTCACGCACAAAGCACATTGATATACAATATCATTTTATCCGAGAAAAGGTAGAGAAGAAAGAGGTTCGAAAGGCTCGGGTAGAAAATAGTTCTGACTGGTCTGTGAAGTTTGAATGGTGCACCCGATTGATTGTGATATTGAAAGGCCTCGCTTTGGCGCCAAGATCCACCAAGTGGGAGAATGTTGGAGTTGGCGAATACTTTGTTTCTCGACGGGTCAAGTGGTTGGATCCTATGTTGAGTGAAGAAGGACTCTCAAACAGGCTGCTGATATGGGTTTGAAGCCCATTATTCATAAGCTCATATAGGTTTAGGGTTTTAGGGCTTGGGGGTATATATATATTTTGCTCATTTTTCTGATCATTGTAACGAGTTGAGTGACTGTAAACCGAAAACATAGTAAAATCTCTTTGCAGGACGCAGCTCTAATTGAGGGTGAACTTGAGTAAATTCGTGCATCGTCTATTTTCTTTGTTTTCTGCGTGATCGTTCTGTTTCGGTTCTCGATACATCCCTTCACAGACTAATTGTGGACAATTTCTTATTCAAGTGGTGGGATCATGTTGAAGAAGGGACTCTCAAACAGGCTGCTGATATGGAGAACATTCATAAGTTCACTTAAAAGGTCTGTTAGGAACGAACACTTCTCATAACAGCATCCTCGCCGCTGAAGCAGCTTGCGTTATGTGGTTATTCAATTATGATCGGTTCTCTTTTCGGTCGAACGGTTCTCTTCGCACTTGGTTTTTATGGAACCTCTAGCTATGCCAAGACACACATTTGGATATTTGTCTGTGATACCAATGATATCCCTTCCTCTTGTGAATTTCATGATGTTTGCAGACATACCCCATAACAATTTGCAGATCTTAATATGGATTGATTTTAGAATCGGTCCGAAGAAATGGAATGCAGGCAAACAAGCATTGAACTGCCATGAAGGCAAAGTCGAATAGGGCCTTAGGAGCTGTTAAGCCATACACTCGTATTGAGCACAAGATCATAGAAGCAAGAAATTGCCGTCTCTTCCATTTGAGAGTGCAATCTGAACTGAAGAGAGGAAATAGTGGACTGCTTTACTCAGTTAATTCAGATAATGAGAGTAATTCTATTAAAAGACCCACTTTATTTGATACGAAATTTCTTTTAAAAATTGGATAAGGAACGAGTTCATGTAACTTATTAATTCTTCATTCCAGTTTTTGTATTTCAAATTAAAGTTAAGTTCAACATAAACTTGGGTCGAGACAAAGGGGGTTGGGGAAACCCCTATGCTCGGAGGGGTGGGGCCGTGATGCACAAAATTTTCCATTAAAGAGTAAAATCTAAGAGTCAGCGAGGGTCGGCCGGCCCTAATCCAAAAACAAAAAAAAGTAAAGAAAAGGGAACAAATATAAAAACATAAAAATATAAAAAAAAAATCAAAATATTATTAAAAATGTCCACGTCATTACTTGTCGTGCCATGCTAGTAATTTTCGGCCAAAATTAGTTGGATGAACTTAATTGGTAAATTGTCAAAATATTTATAACTCAATTGGTAAAATCGAAAGGTTTAAAACTGAATTGATAAAAGTGTAATAGATTTATGACCCTTTGGATAATTTTTCCCAAATATGGGACGTCTAACTTATTGCAAGGCAGAGTTGGGAGATGCCACCCTCGCACCCGACCTGCCCCATTGCCAACCCTAGAAATGGTTTTGCCGTGAGTCACCAATCGGAGTTTATAAATTTGAAATTTCAAGAACATATTGCATTGTTTGATGTTGCATATAATTGCTTTATTATAACGTGATTGACTTGTTTCTCTACGTAAGAGATAAAATCATTTCATAAAGTATGTCCTCATACTCAATTATACATAATTTTAGCATCGTTTTCTCCCTTGTTTTTTCAGATAGAAAATTAATGTCTCTTCTGAAAATCAAATTATCATGAAAATAGTACACCAAATGGAGTGAAGAGCCACAAACCTTTTAATTATTATAATTATATCCTAAACCTTTCTAATAAGATACAATCAAGTACGAAAAGCCACCATTTCCCCAACGTTCTCACGTGGGAGACACGACGGCTACCGCAAGGACAAAATTTTCAACTGATAGATAGATGGTTCTTCCCATAGAAGGATTTGATTGCACTTTACTGGCAAGGTCTATGACTTTGTTTTCTTTAATGTTATTTTTCATACGATAGAATAGATTGAAAAAGAAACCATGATTTCACTTAAGGAAAAGGAATCATAAATTTTTGGATTAATATCACGAAAAATCTCAAACTGGTACATATGTAATAATTTTATCCCAAATTAATTTTTTGATCATCAAAAATCTCAAACTGGTATACCTATAATAATTTTACCTCAAACTAATTTTTTGACCACTAAAAACCTTAAACTAGTACATTTGTGACAAATTTATCCTCCGTTAATGTTTGTTAAATTGAATTTATATCACGAAAAATCACAAATTGGAAAACTTATGGCAAACAGAGGGGTAAAACCCCAAACTGATACACCTGTCAACTACCACGTGTCATCAAACTTAACAATTTGATAATAAAATTTAATGAAAACTAACGGATGGCAAAATTGTCGCAAGTGTACCGGTCTAGGGTTTTTTGAGATAAAAAAATTAGTTCGGGGTAAAATTGTTACAGGTGTATCAGTGTGAGGCATTTGATGGTCAAAAAAATAATTCGGGGTAAAATTATTATAGGTGTATTAGTTTGGAGTTTTTTATAATAAAAAAAATAGTGCAAAGTAAAATTATCACGGTTATACCAGTTTGGAGTTTTTCGTTATATTAACCCTAAATCTTTCTACTTATAGATTTTTGAGTACCCATTCCATTTTGTGGACCTTACCAAACAAATGAAAAAAATGAATGAGCATTCCTATGAGATGCCAGCTCATTCGTGTCGGGTCCGGCTACTATCGTGTGGCCACGAGAGATGCGTGCCCGAAGCCCCAACATAAAGGTGCTTGCGGTTTTATGTTGGTTGGATCTAATCCTTGCTCCAAAGGCATGAAGATAAGAGAACACAAAGTGCTATTAACACATGATGCAAATGAAAAGATTCATGAGCCGATTGTGGGGATAATTGTCTAAAAAGTCATAAACTTATTGTACGACGGCCAATTCAGTTATAAACCTTTCAATTGTAGCAATTTAGTCCTAAACTTATTGTACGGCAACCAATTTAATTTTAAACCTTTTAATCATGTCAATTTAGTTATAAACTTTTTGACAATTTAGTTTTAAACCTTTTTAAAGATTTGTCAATGTGGTCCTTCAAAGTAATTTCGGCGCAGAAATTGCCGAAAGACTATATCAACAAATCGTTAAAAAGTTTAGGACTAAATTGTCAAATTCTTAAAAAGTTTAAGATGAAATTTGCATAATTGAAGATTTTGGATTGAATTGGCCGAAGTACAATACGTTCAGGATTAAATTAGCCGTTATATAATAGGTTTAGGATTTTTTGGATAATTTTTTGCCGATTGTGTTCACAAGGATCGGGATCCAAAAAAGAAGTCATTTTCTCCAGGATGATCGCTCAGATTCAAGGGGGTTTTCAATCATGTGGATGAGAAACATGCGAAGGGAATCGAAGATGGTCGAAGAAATGATGCACCCAAACAAAGAGCTGTCGATCCACTGTTTTTGACATGTGAATCATGCCTCACCACAAAAACAAAAAAAAATAAAAGGAGAAGCACAAATGGACAACCTTAATTCCTAATCCTAGAAAGCTATACGAAATCTCCCCCTCAGAGCCAGCTAAATTTGTTATCAATCGCTGCAACACACCAACCAACTTTACCCACATTTTTTTTTTTATATAAAACCCTAAATTAGGTACACGAAAATCACAATGGTAGGAATGAAAAGATAAAGTCTCCTTCGTGACTCTAGATAGCCTTCAACCTCCTTTAAGCCTAGTGAAATCAATCCCACCTGTCCCTTAATTCAGTGCAAGCTAGATAGCCTTCAACTTCCTTTGAGCCTAGCGAAATCAATCCCATCTCTCCCTTAGTTAAGTGCAAGAGAATGGATAAAAGAAGAAAAAAGGCAATAGCAGCATATCAAAAACTGGCACCGCCATTTTATAGCAGCGAACTTACCACACATCATTACCATAGGCCATTTCACTCAAATTTATGGTACGAAATTTATCCTATACTAATTTTTTGATCACTAAAAGCCCCAAATTGATATACCTGTAATAAATTTACCTTTCCTTATTTTCCGTTAAATTTTACCATCAAATTACTGAATTGGCTGGCATATGACATTTGATGAATGTACCAGTTTGGAGTTTGTAGATGTACCAGGTTTGTGATTTTTCGTGATAATAATCAATTGTAACAGATATTAATAAAGTATAAATTTATCACAAATGTACGAATTTGAAATTTTTAGTACTCATAAGTGAACTAATTTGAAATTTTTCGTGGTATGAATCTTAATAGAAAAAAAAAGTAAAAAATGAAATGACGCCATAATAAAACGCCACCAGCCCCTGCCTTCATCAATGGCGGACGCTCTCTCAGATCAGCGCGAAGCAGCCGAGGTTTCCCTCTTCTTCTTCTTCTTCGTCCTCCTCCGACGACGACGACCCAATGTCGCTAACGACCCGCCTTCCCAGCCCGGCCCTCTTCTCCTCTCGCTGCCGCCGCAAGTTCCCACCTTTCCCTTCCCATGCCGCCCCTGTCCGGCGCTTCGCGAGCCGCCGGGCCTTCGGCAGCGTCCGGGCGTCCGTGTCCGTTCGGTCCCCCGCGAGCACCGCCGTGGGCGGCGCCCCCGACGCCGCGATGGACGCCGTCCAGAGGCGCCTCATGTTCGAGGACGAGTCCGTGCCCTTTTCTCTTTTGAATATCGTTGGCTGACGCCTGAAAAGATTGTGAATTTCGGTTGCTTTTTGGCGCTTTTCTCGTGAGGATTATGAGCTCCCATCATACTAATTCATGGTGTTGTGCGTCTAATTGTATACAAGTTTTGGTCTTTGGATAGAACTGAGGCCTTGTGTAGGTGAATCAGGGGGTTATAATGGCTAAATGAGCTGGAATTCTTGGGTGTGATTTTATTTTCATCGTTCTCGCCTATCGAAGCTGAAGAATTTATGCTAGTTTGTGAAGCGGGTGATCGGCGATTCTCGTGGATAGTTCGACAGTATTGGCCGTTTTGATCAGTTGGGTTCTTTTCTGGCTCCATCATTAGGCTAGAGTTGCTGGCTGTGAAGACGTAGCTGCACGCTCTTTGCTTTTGCCATTCATATGCCATGAAATTCTTGCGTGTGATTTTATTTTCATTGTTCTCGCCTATCGAAGCTGGAGAATTTATGCTAGTTTGTGAAGCGGGTGCTCGACCATTCTCGTGGATAGTTCGATAGTAGTGGCTGTTCTGATCAGTTGGGTTCACATGCCGTGTTCCGTTTCTTTTCTGGCTCCATCATTAGGCAAGAGTTGCTGGCTGCAAAGACGTGGCTGCATGCTCTTTGCTTTTACTATTCATATGCTTGCACTTCCAGTGAACAGTCATGGTGACTAACTGCTCGTTATGGTATCTTCCCTCCCTTGTCCAGCTCACCGTCATGTGTACGTAGGAACAAGTTAGTACCAATTTTGGTTTTTGATTGATTTCTGGGTCTTTTCACAAGCCCCCTCTAATTTCCAAGTTATTCTGCATCTCTCACGAGGGATCTCGCGTGGTTAGGTTATCAAGCTTAAGTATTTAATATATGCTCGACCTTTTATCCTTTGTGCTCTTGTCAGTATGTTCTGATGTCGTCATTACCATGGCTTCTTGCAGATGCATTTTGGTTGACAAAAATGATCAGGTTATCGGTCATGAATCGAAATATAATTGTAAGCGATCATTCTTGGTGCATGTTAGTTGAGGGATTTTCTGGGTTTGAATCTGCATGATTTGTAGTCTTTCTTCCTCCTGTCCTATTCTGCATGACCTCACTAAATTGTGGGGGGTTAACCCTGCTTTGTAAAATTGAATGTATGTGCGGATATAGAGGCTTCAGCTTTTAACTATTTCAAAGTGCGTGCATTATAAACTACATGTACCTGATGTCATTAATCTAGAATTCCCCTCTTCCTGATGTACTCATTAATTGTTCTCCTGCTTGCTTCTGATTTTGTTCTGTGATACTTTTGGGAAACTGCAGGTCACTTAATGGAAAAAATTGAAAAGGAAAATCTGTTGCATAGAGCTTTCAGTGTTTTCCTGTTCAACACAAAGTACGAGTTACTGCTTCAGGTATGAAGCTAATGTACGGCTATAATACAGTGCATACCCATGACGAGAGTGAGTGTTTGGAAGCGAATGAGTACTTTTCCTTATCTTCTTCAATAACTCATTCAGTCTTTCATCATCATTGTTTTCATTAAGAAACTTATCAGGGAAGACATAAGTAATCCCACAATATGAACAATCTTGTATGTTGAACTACTTTAATGAAATTCGACTAATAGCAGGAGTCTTATTTGCGGTGGGCTCAGTTTAAGAGTGTTTTTCTGAAGCAGTGCACGCATTAATTTCAAGGATGCTAGCGGAGAGGTAGATTCATGTTTGCGTTGGATTGAATTGTCTTAGAATCCATTGCCGTTTTATGATTTGGCTGTTTTCTGCATGACTGCATTGGTAAAACTCTAAAGTTGAACATGTCAAATTAAGAATTACATTATATTAGCAAAAAACAGAGAAGTGGGATGCTTAAAAACTGCTACACTAATCAATATATGCTTTACCTATAGCGGTCCTTTTATTTCGTGCATTCAAGTTTCTCCTATCCCATTTTAGTGTCAGTGTGGTCAGCTATCACTTAACTATTTTGTGGAAGATTGTTTTCATCCTTTGGTTGAAAATGTTTTCATTTGTTTTCATCCTTTGGTTGAAAATGTTTTCATCCTTGAGCTGTTAGGTAAATTGACTGTGTCATGTATCTGGACAGCAACGATCTGCAACAAAGGTAACTTTCCCCCTTGTATGGACAAACACCTGCTGCAGTCATCCCTTGTACCGGGAGTCCGAGCTTATCGATGAGAATGCTTTGGGTAATAAACACCACTCTAGATGCATTTTTTGTAAAGTTGCTATGCACCTTAAATTATTGAATGCTACTCAGTGTCGTGAAATGCTGATCTCTTTTAAATGATTGCCAGGTGTCAGGAATGCTGCACAGAGGAAGCTCTTGGATGAGTTGGGTATTCCTTCTGAGGATGTGCCAGTTGATCAATTCATCCCACTAACTCGCATGTTGTACAAGGCTCCTTCTGACGGCAAGTGGGGAGAACATGAACGTGAGTACACTAACTTTACACTCCCTATATTTCCCAAGTTCACTCTTGTGGTACTTGGGTTCATTTGCTTTTATTCATATTGCCTGCAAGCTGCGACCGTAAGATGTCTGCAAACTGAGTTGCATTCTTGATTTGCAGTTGACTACTTGCTCTTCATTGTTCGAGATGTTGGTGTCCATCCAAATCCTGATGAAGTCGCCGATGTCAAATATGTGAACAGGGAGCAGCTAAAAGAGCTGCTGAGGAAAGTCGATGCTGGTGAGGAAGGTCTGAAGCTGTCACCCTGGTTCAGACTAGTTGTGGACAATTTCTTGTTTAAGTGGTGGGATCATGTCGAAAAAGGGACTCTCAAGGAAGCTGCTGATATGGAAAACATTCACAAGCTCACTTAAGATTGGCTAGAAACAAACACTTCTAGGAGCTATGCTGATAACAGCATCCTCGACTGCCATATATCAATAAAGTCACATGTTGAAAGGTTTCGAAGCAGTGGGCATTATGTGGTTATTTAATCATGGTCTGCTCTTTTTTTAGTTGAAAGCTGCTCTTCTGCCTTGGTTTTTATTAGATCTCTTCTTATGCCAAGATATGCTTCTGGTTTTTGGTCTATTATATCAATGATATCCCTTTATTTTGTGAATCTCATGATGTTTGCAGGCAAGTCCATCCTGGTTGTAGGTTGTAGATTTACGTCGAAGTGTCTTATGTTTTACAAATTGTTAAGGGTGTTCATTTCAGCTATACATAAAGGCAACCATTTCTAGGAAAGCTGTGTCATCCTGCATAAGAAAACTGAGAAACTGAGTGAAGATTCCGAAATTATACCTCTGGATGACACGCTTCGAAGTAGAAAGAAACAATTGCACAAGGCATAAATTGACCCCGGTTTTTTCTGACGTCGTCCGATTGCATAATCATGTGCTTGTCTCAGTAATCAATCGGGCCTGCAAATTTGAAAATCGCAAGAGAGGGGGATATCACTGATATCATGAACGATCGACAGAATGCCAATGAACAAGTATTGAACTTCTTCGAAGGCAAAGTCGAATAGGGCCCTCGGAACGCATAAAGTGAGTCTATATTCTAACCGTAGAAATTGCTGTCACTTCCCTTTCTTATGCTTTGACAGAGAGGGAAAAAAGGAAACTCCCTTTTATGGTGTAGACATTGGAATGTTGTCTGGACAACTTGGCCTGTCTACAGGATTGCATCAAGCTTTTCTTTCCTTGCCTTTTTTTTCGTTCTTCTTTTCGGAGTCTTGTTAGAATTGTGAATGCAAAACTCAACATCTCGAGTGGCTGATGAGCAAGGATCAGTCAAAATAGACATCTGGAGTGACTTGAAGATTGGATCAGTAAGGGCGCGAATGATAACCATTATGTTTCTGTCTAGAACTAATTTTTTGTTCTCAAAAACAAGTTTGGAATAGAAACCTGTTTGATAACGTAATTTCATTTTTCTATTTTTGGAACATTTTTTGTTCCAGAACTGATTCTTCACCAAAAATTAGAACAAAAAAAAAGTGGGTTATCTGTTTCTAAACGAGAAATGAAAACTATTTTTAAAAGAACCTTTCTTCTTTTTCAAAACACATCTCTTCCTAAATTTGGCGTGGTCTAACTAGGTCAGATTGGTTTGAACCAATTTAGTTCGATTCATTCCCGGCAGGAAAATGATTTTTTTTTCAAAAAAATTAGAAAATCCGAAAAATTCCTTAAAATCTCAATTTTTTTTTTCAAAAATCCATAAAAATCGAAAAATTCCAAAAAGATTCATAAAAATTTCCAAAAAAAAAAAAAATTCAGATTTGGAAAATAGGAAATTTGGTGAATTTTTTTAAAAAAATAAAAAAAAAAATTCAAAACTTCACAGAATGGCTTAGAATACCTGTGGCCATTCACTTTAAGTGAAATTTAAATTTTTTGAGGTGTCCAAATGATATTTTTGAACTCTCCTTAATTTAGAGATTTAAAAAGGATTTTAACCCCTAAAAAACCCTAAAAGGGTTTTTACCACCAAAAAGGTATTCACCCTTAAAAAATCCTAAAACCCTACAAAACAACATAATCGTTTGAATGAATAAGCCTTTAGGGCTTTACTAGGATTTAGGTATTTTGATTAATTTTCATTTTAGAGACCATTTCTAAAAAAATAGATTTCCTTTCTCGAAAATAAAAATTTGTATTGTTATCAAACAAGTTTTTATTTCAGGAAATAAAAATTTTATATTGTTATCAAACAGGTTTCGGTTCCAGAAATAGAAATTTTTTATCATTATCAAACGGATTTCTTTCCTCATAAACTTATTCTGGGAATATAATAGTTATCATTCGTGCCTTAAATGTTGCCAGGCAGATTTTTGTCAAGAGGCTATCGGCGCCGGATTGCACTTTCCATAAACGATTAGGATCCATCATATTTATGATGCAATCCTCTTCAAGAAATAAATATTTGGAGATGATTCCCCTACTTTTTCTTTTTTTGGCTCAAGGATGATTTACCTATTCTAGAATGCAATCTGAACTAACGAGAGGAAATAGGGGGCTCTCTTCTGTCCTCCTCATATATCGACAGGGATGATCGATTCATCTCTCCTCGCTTCCTTCTCTTCCACCTCAAAAATTTCAACAGCTTTGTCAATCAAAATTCACCTTTTGTCGTTTTAAGTTTTTCTGTTCTCTGCCCTTTAGTCCTTTTCTCTGAAAAAAACCATGCTCTCTGGTCAGGATGTTTACAAGATCGTTGCAGCGATCACGCCCTTGTACGTGGCCATGATCTTAGCCTATGCCTCTGTTCGGTTTTGGAAGATCTTCACCCCACAACAGTGTGCCGGCATCAACAATTACATGGCCACTTTCGCTGTCCCCGTCCTTTCCTTCCATGTGATCGCAACTTGCAACTTCTACGATATGAATTATCGCTTTCTTGGAGCTGACACTCTCCAGAAAGTGGTGATTCTAGCCTCCCTTGTACTGTGGTCAATCTTTAGTCGAAATGCGAGCCTCGAGTGGGTGATATCTTTCTTCTCCCTCTCCACCCTTCCAAACACTCTGATCATAGGCATTCCTCTCCTCCAGGCCATGTACGGAGATTCCTCAAGGAGTCTGATGGTTCAAATAGTGGTCCTGCAGGTTTTATTCTGGTTTCCCCTCTTGCTTATCTTGTTTGAATATAGAGGTGCAATAATCCTAGTCAATGAACACTTGCCTGATTGCTCTCGGGCCATAACCTCCATCAGGGTTGATCCTGATGTTGTTTCACCCAATGGTCGTGAATCATTAGAGGCGAAGACGGAGACAAATGATAATCGTAAGGACCACGCAGGGGTCAGGAGATCCCCCGCTTCATCTATGGAGTCCACACTTAATAAATCCGTTGAACAATTGAGTTCCGTAACAACAACCCCATGTGCATCAAACCCGTCAGGGGTAGAGATTTATTCATTGCGGTCTTGGTCAAGAACATCAAGCCTTAATAAACTGGACGGTCATTATGAAAGCCAAGAACACGAATTTGGTGGGAGTGCAGAGGCTGCATTTTCCTTACATGGTTCAAAATCAGCAAATGCAGAAGCTGATCGGATTATTGATGCAGAAACCACTCGTATTGGCAAGAGAAGTTTTAGGGGAAGGAATCAGAGCAACAAGTTGACAAGTGGCTTCCCGTTTCCATTGCACCAGCCTTCTCACCCGATTTTTATGACGTCCACCAGCAAGGTGCCAATGATGTTCAATGACAGTAACTCCAGTGCAGTGGCTACTAAGGGGCTTCACATTTTTGCTTCGGACTCAAGTGCAGACAAGTCAAGACATGCCAGCTCTAGGATCACACACTGTTCTTCTGATCTTGGTGCTCAAGAGGAAACAGCTACTTTTAGAGGTTCTTTCAAAACCTTAACATTCCCTTCACTAGTCACACCTCACAAAATACGTGGCATCCTAGTGTGCTTCAAGGAGAGTATTTAGACCCCAAAAGATTCTGGCGTATCGCATCAACCATAGTTTAGGATTGCGCAAGAAAAGCTTTATGATTTGGAAAGTGAAGCCATGACATCATCAAATGCTTCCCAGTCGCATTTGATGCTTGCTTTCTCTATCTTTTTTATTCTTTTTCTATTAAGAGTATAATTGAGTCCATCTTGAGTATAATAAATATATGTATGGCATCTAATGCAGGCAGTCAAAATTTTCGAGAAAGATTGAAGATTGAATGAACATGAAAATGCAGAGAGTTCATCTGAGATAAGTGATAAAGAAGGGAATGCAGTGAATACTGAGCTTGGGATGCCTCCAATGAGTGTGAAGATAAGACTCATTGCATTGATGGTTTGTAGGAAGCTCATTCGAAACCCTAACATATACGCCAGTATATTCGGTCTTGCTTGGTCTCTACTTTCATTCAAGTATGCTGTCTCTCCCTCTCAAAAGTTTGAATTTGTGGCAGAATTCGGGATTTTTTGCATTCAGAACCTTGATTATTTGGAATATATAATCAAAAATTCACTTGTCCTTCCTTCCTAATTGCAGGTTGAACCTCCATATGCCTCTGATTGTCACAGGGTCAATACAAATACTCTCAGATACAGGTCTCGGAATGGCAATGTTCAGTCTAGGTACTTATACCGTACACCAATTCAATCATCTGTGATTTATGCTCTCCCTATATGGATGACTTCACACTAATGTACTTGAGCAAACAGGTTTATTCATGGGATTGCAGCCGAAATTGATACCTTGTGGATGTTCGTTAGTGACATTAGCCATGGCCTTGAGATACTTAGTAGGACCTTTAGTGGCTGCAGCTACTTCCGCTGCGCTGGGTCTTCGTGGCGATCTTTTGCGTATATCAATCATACAGGTAAAGTAAGTTACTGTTAATTGAATGACATTCTTGTGTTATATGCAGGCATCTGAAAAGCTTTGAAACATCACGGTGCAGGCCGCCCTTCCGGCAGCAATTGTTTCATTTGTATTTGCTAGCGAATACAAAGTACATGGCGATATAATGAGTGTTTCGTAAGTTTATTCTCCATTTACTGTTCGTGTCAATCGTTAGCTTGTTGTATGCTAACATTAAGGTGCGTGTCATGATATGCAGGGTTATCTTCGGAATGCTGATATCTTTGCCAGTGGCATTGCTCTATTATGCAGTTCTTGCAGCGATCTAGCATGAAAGCTTGAGTGAATTAAGCTCCATGCAGAGCAAAGAAGAAGATGGTTGAAGACGATGTCTTTATAATAAGCTATTACTGCTCAGACTGCAAACAGAGATGCTCATTTGGCTACTCTCAGTGTGGTTAGTCTGCGTTACACAAGTTTCTATGTACATCTTTCGTTTATAGGGTGAAGATGTATCTTGCATGCCACGACAATTCGATTTAGCAATGCAAGATCGGCAAACTTCATGCCATAGATGTCAAATACTTAACTAACTACAATTATTAGGAGAAATTTTATACAATGTGTTTTCTACATATTAGAAATAGTTGGGATTTTATGCACAATAATTTCAAGCACGTCTTAGGGTTTCCAAATTTAAATAAAGTAATGAATGATCCATCTTGTTTTAAAGTTACTCGATTTTGGATGATCAAATATTTTAGGGAATGTGTCTGATATGTTTTATTAATTTTTGATTGAAATTCTAATGCAGTGACCATATGTTTTAGATTGATTTATTATGTTGTGCTCTTTCATGCATTACTAACAACAAAAAATCAACTATAGATTTTGTCCTTCTATAAGATTTTTGGCCCCATCACCAACTATGCTTTTGATGCACAGGATAAACAATGAGAATTATGAGTTATGTTAAATTGTGTCTCGAGTTTGAGTCCGTAAACGATACCCAATCCTCGCTGGCAGCATTTATCAATACCCCGAAACGCGGAAGCAAGCATTTAATGAGAAACGTCAAGTGTTCTGAGCAGGCAGGGAGAATTATCCAGCTTTGGAAATTCATTCGAGGCCGAACGTGCCGCATTGAATGAAGAACATGTTTATTCTTCATTGGTTTATTAATCTTCTTGACTTTTGCTTTCTCGTTTTCTCGTCTTCCCTTCTTCCCTTCTTTCTTTGTCACTGCTGATAAATGACGAAAGAGAAAGGAAGGGCCCCTGTGCAAGAATGTCTCTATTTTTTCTTTCCCTCATTAATGTATGCACATGCATGGGAGCTCTCATCTGAAGAGTGCAGAGAAAAGCCGAGAGAGCTCCACAGATGAAGAGAGGTGTGAGCTCAAAGCGATCTCTGCGGAGTTAAGTCCATCAAGTTGAGTTGTTAAATACTATGGGTATTGGAAATATATTATGGCTGGGGAAACACTGAGTGTGCAAGTGATTGTAAACTCTGTAATTTTCCGATTTAATTAGTGAATTATTTGTTGATTCTCCCCCGTGAACGTAGGTTCCGATATTCGAATCGAACAACGTAAAATTTCACGTGTCCATTTATTGTTTCTTATTTATTTCTCTGTCGATTACTATAGCTCCGGACTTAATTGCAAAGTTACTATATGCTTCCGTTACGTCGTCGATTACAACAATTTAATGTGGTTGTGACCTAGTAGTTCACATTTATAATCCTCTCAAGCACCCAGTGTTCGATACCATTGCTTAGCGATCTTATGGCAAAAACTTAACCCCCTATACGGGGAAAATCCTTTTGCAAGATACCATCCCAATCCACCAGTGAGAAGTTTTTGCCAGAATAATTGAAGAATCATGCATGCAGTAAAGAATCGTCGCTCACATAACATTAGTAATGACTTTGCACGCCCTATATTTCCCAACTTCACTCTTGCGGTACTTGGGTTCATTTGCTTTTTATTCATATTGCCTGCGAGATGTGAACTTAAAGATGTCCGTAAACTGAGTTGCATTGCAGTTGACTACTTGCTCTTCGTTGCCTGCAAGCTGTGAACTTGGATGACCAGCGCCCAGCGGAGTACGTGTTTACGCTGGCTGGTGATGCAGTGAGTTGGAAGGCGTCCTTACAGGACACCATTGCATTGTCCTCGATTGTGGTAGAGTACATGGCATTGATCTTTGTAGTGAAGGAGGGATATGGCTGAGTGGTTTGCTCCCGGACCTTGGACTGGAGCAAAAAAATGTCACTATACATTGTGACAACCAAGGTGCAATACATTTGGCTTATAATTCGATATATCACAAGCGAATAAAGCATATTGACATTAGGTCCCCTTTCATCCGAAATGTTATAGCGAAGGGAAAGATTGTTGTGAAGAAAATAGTAACAATGGAGAATTCGGTAGACATGATAACGAAACCTATTCCTTTGGCAAAGCTTGAGCTCTACTGAAGCTCAATTAGTGTCTACAGAGAGTAAGCGGCCGTCGGGCCATTGGGAGAGCCGGCATGAATAATGTGCACTATGACTCATTGTCTGAAGTCACCCTTATATGAGAAAAAAGGTTATGGTCGTGAGTTTGGAGGATCTCGTCTATGGAGTCTCTTGATGGGTAGTGGTCTATAGCTTCGAATTATGACAAAACAACAGAGTCTTATAGGAGGGATTCAATCTAAAGATCTTTTTGACTCGTTAGTGAAGTAAAAGGAGACGATGAACAACTTTACCATTATTCTTCAAGCTGAGCCAATGAATAGTAGTTTAAATTCATTCAGCAAGCAATGTGGATTTTTAGCTAAGGTGGAATAGTCAAGTTGGACAATCAATAAATAGTTCTAAATCAAAGGGGCCAGTTTGAGATTTAAATCAAAGTTGATGATTTTTACAAGACAAAAAAAGTTGGGCTAGAATTATCACTTGACATAAAGTTTGTGCTTTTTCTTGGAATTAAGTCTATTTATGATGCAATCCTATTCAAAAATATAAATCTGGAGATGATTCCCCCTTTTTCTTTTTTTGGCTCAAGGGATGATTTACCTATTCTAGAATGCAATTTAAACTGAAGGGAGGAATTAGGGGACTCACCAGGGATGATTGATTCATCTCTCTTTGCTTCCTTATCTTCCACCTCAAAAATTTCAACAGAGTTGTCAATCAAAATCCATCTTTGTCATTTTCAGTTTTTCTGTTCACTGCCATTCAGTCCCTTACTCTGAAAAAACCATGCTCTCTGGTCAGAATGTTTACAAGATCATTGCAGCGATCACGCTGTGGCCATGATCTTAGCCTATGCCTTTGTTCAGCTTTGGAAGATCTTCACCCCACAACATTGCGCCAGCATCAACCGATACATGGCCACTTTCGCTATCCCCATCCTTTCCTGCAATGTGATCGCATCTTGCAACTTCTACGACATGAATTATTGCTTCAACACCTTCTCTCACGTGCAATTCACATGCAAGCCAGTTGACGATGTGAGACAATACTTCAACACCTCCTCTCATGTGCAATACACGTGCAATTTATGTGCACTTCAGGTGCCATCTCAGAAAAGCCGGTGCTGGTAAGGAAGGTCTGAAGCTGTCACCCTGGTTCAGACTAGTCGTGGACAATTTATTATTCAAGTGGTGGGATCATGTCGAAAAAGGGACTCTGAAGGATTGATTCACCCCCTTTTTCTTTATGATGCAATCTTCTTCAAGATAAATCTGGAGATGATTTGCCCCATTTTTGTTTTTTTTTTTTGGCTCAAGAGATGATTTACCTATTCTAGAAAAGCAATTTGAACTGAAGAGAGGAAATAGGGGACTCACTAGGGATGATTGATTCATCTCTCTTTGCTTCCTTATCTTCCACCTCAAAAATTTCAACGCCGTTGTCAATCAAAATCCACCTTTGTCGTTTTCAGTTTTTCTGTTTACTGCCCTTTAGTCCTTTACTCTGAAAAAACCATGCTCTTTGGTCAGAATGTTTACAAGATTGTTGCAGCGATCACGCCGTGGCCATGATCTTAGCCTATGCCTCTGTTCGGCTTTGGAAGATCTTCACCCCACAACAGTGTGCTGGCATCAACCGATACATGGCCACTTTCGCTGTCCCCATCCTTTCCTTCCATGTGATCGCATCTTGCAACTTCTATGACATGAATTATCGCTTCAACACTGTCTCTCACGTGCAATTCACCTGCAAGCTGGATGACAATGTGAGACAATATTTTAACACCTCCTCTCACGTGCAATACACATGCAATTCATGTGCATTTCAGATGCAAGTTGAGGAAAGTCGATGCTGGTAAGGAAGGTCTGAAGCTGTCACCCTGGTTCAGACTAGTCGTGGACAATTTGTTATTCAAGTGGTGGGATCATGTCGAAAAAGGGACTCTCAAGGAGATGATTCGCCCCCTTTTTCTTTATGATGCAATCCTCTTTAAGAAATATAAATCTGGAGATGATTCCGCCACTTTTTCTTCTTTTGGCTCAAGGGATGATTTACCTATTCCAGAATGCAATCTGAACTGAAGAGAGGAAAGAGGGGGCTCACCAGGGATGATTGATTCATCTCTCTTTACTTCCTTATCTTTCACCTAAAAAATTTCAACACCGTTGTCAATCAAAATCCACCTGTCTTTTTCAGTTTTTTTGTTCACTGCCCTTTAGTCCTTTACTCTGAAAAAACCATGCTCTCTGGTCAGAATGTTTACAAGATCGTTGCAGCGATCACGCCATGGCCATGATCTTAGCCGATGCCTCTGTTCAGCTTTGGAAGATCTTCACCCCACAACAGTGCGCCGGCATCAACCGATACATGGCCACTTTCGCTGTCCCCGTCCTTTCATTCCATGTGATCGCATCTTGCAACTTCTACGGCATGAATTATCGCTTCAACATTGTCTCTCATGTGCAATTCACATGCAAGCCGGATGCTGATGTGAGACAATATATCAACACCTCCTCTCACGTGCAATACACATGCAGTTAATGTGCACTTCAGGTGCAAGCTGAGGAAAGTCGGTGATGGTAAGGAAGGTCCAAATCTGTCGCCCTGGTTCAAACTAGTCGTGGAGAATTTCTTATTCAGGTGGTGGGATCATGTTGAAAAAGGGACTTTCAAGGAGACTGCTGATATGGAAAACATTCACAAGCTCACTTAAGATCGGTTGGAAACGAACACTTCTAGGAGCTAGGCTAATAACAGTATCCTCGACTACCGTATATTAATAAAGTCACATGTCGAAAGGTTCCAAAGCAGTGGGCATTATGTGGTTATTTAATCATGGTCTGCTCAGTTTTTGGTTGAAAGCTTCTCTTCTGCCTTGGTTTTTATAAGATCTCTTCTTATGCCAAGGCATGCTTCTGGATATTGGTCTATTATATCAATGACATCCCTTTATTTTGTGAATCTGATGATGACTGCAGGCAAGTCCACCATCCTGGTTGTAGGTTGTAGATTTACGTCGAGGTGTCTTATGTTGTACAAAATGTCAAGGGTGTTGATTCAGTTATACATAAAAGCAACCATTTCCAAAAGCTGTGTCATCCTGCATAAGAAAACTGAGAAACTGAGTGAAGATTCTGAAATTATAACTCTGGATGACACACTTTGAAGTAGAAAGAAACAGGGGCAAAAGGCATAAATTCACCCCTGTTTTCTCCGACATTGTCCAATTGGTAAATCATGTGCTTGTCTCGGTAATCAATTGGGCCTCCAAATTTGCAAATCGCAGGAGAGGGGGATATCATTGATATCATGAACGTTTGGCAGAATGCCAATAAACAAGTATTGAACTTCTTCGAAGGCAAGGTCGCCTTCGGAACGCATGAAGTGAGTCTATATTCTAACCGTAGAAATTGCTCTCTTCCCTTTCTTGTGCTTTGACATAGAGGGAAAAAGGAAACCCCTTTTTAGGGTGTAGACGTTGGAATGTTGTCTGGACAACTTGGCCTGTCCACAGGACTGTATCAAGCTTTTCTTTCCTTGCCTTTTTTTCTTTTTTTTGGAGTCTTGTTTGAGTTGTGAATGCGAAACTCAGCATCTTGAGTGACCGATGAGCAAGGATTAGTCAAAATAGACATCTGGAGTGACTTGAAGATTGGATCAGTAAATGTTGCCATCGAGATTTACGTTAAGAGGGTATTGGCGCAAGATTGCACTTTCCGTCAAGGATCAGGATCTATCATATTTATGATGCAATCCTCTTCAAGAAATAAATATTTGAAATGATCCACCTTTTTTATGTTTTGGCTCAAGGGATGATCCACCTATCTACGAATGCAATCTGAACTGAAGAGAGGAAACAGGGGACTCAACCCTATCCTCCTCATATATTGACAGGGACGATTGATTCATCTTTTCTTCCTTCTCTTCCGCCTCAAAAATTTCAAACAGCTTTGTCAATCAAAATCCACCTTTTCCGCTTTCAGTTTTTTTGTTCACTGCCCTTAGTCCTTTTCTTTGAAAAAAAAAAACATGCTTTCTGGTCAGGACGTTTACAAGATCGTTGAAGCGATCGTGCCCTTGTACGTGGCCATGATCATGGCCTATGCCTCTGTTCAGTTTTGGAAGATCTTTAACCCACAACAATGCGCTGGCATCAACAATTACGTGGCCACTTTCGCTGTCCCCATCCTTTCCTTTGATCGCATCTTGCAACTTCTACAACATGAATTATCGCTTCGTTGGAGCTGACACTCTCCAGAAAGTGGTGATTCTAGCCTCTCTTATACTAATTCAGCCAAAGTTCGAGCCTCGAGTGGGTGATATCTTTCTTCTCCCTCTCCACCCTTCCAAAACACCCTGATAATAGGCATTCCTCTGCTCCAGGCCATGTACGGAGATTCCTTAAGTAGTCTGATGGTTCAAATAGTGGTCCTGCAGGTTTTATTATGGCATACCCTCTTGCTAATCTTGTTTGAATATAGAGGTGCAATGATCCTGCTTAATGAACACTTTCCCGATTGCTCTCGGGCCATAACCTCCATCAGGGTCAATCCTGATGTTGTTTTGCTCAATGGTCGTGAATCACTAGAGGCGGAGACCGAGATAGATGATAATGGTAAGGTCCACGTAGTGGTCAGGAGATCCTCCGCTTTATCTATGGAGTCCACACATCGTAAATCCCTTGAACGATTGAGTACTGTAACAATAACCCCACGTGCATCAAACCTGTCAGGGGTAGAGATTTATTCATTGCAGTCTTGGTCAAGAACATCAACCCTAAAAAAAAACCGAACGGTCATTATGAAAGCCAAGAACACGAATTTAGTGGGAGTGCAGAGGCTGCATTTTCCTTACATGATTCAAAATCAGCAAATGCACAAGCTGATTGGATTGTTGATGCAGAAACCACTCGTATTGGCAAGAGAAGTTATAGGGGAAGGAATGAGAGCAGTGAGTTGACAAATGGCTCCCCGTTTACATTGCACCAGCCTTATCACCCGATTTTTATAACGTCTAACAGCAAGGTACCAATGATGTTCAATGACAGTAACTCCAGCGCAGTGCCTGCTAAAGGGCTTCACATGTTTGCTTGGGGCTCGAGTGCAGACAAGTCAAGACACTCCGGTTCTAGGTCACACGTTGTTCTTTTGATCTTGGTGTTCAAGAGGAAACAGCTACTTTTGCAGGCTCTTTTAAAACCTTAACATCCCCTTCACTAGTCATAACTCACAAATTTCGTGGCATCCAAAGTGTGTTTCAAGGAGAGCATTGAGAGCCCAACAGATTCTGTTGCATCGCATTAACAATAGTTTAGGATTGTGCAAGAAATGTTTTATGATTTGGAAAGTGAAGCCATCACATCATCAAATGCTTCGCAGTTGTATTTGATGCTTGCTCTCTATATCTTTTTATTCTCTCTGTCAAAAGTATAATTGAGTCCATCTAATGCAGGCAGTCAAAATTTTCGAGTAAGATTGAATGAACATGCAGAGAATACATCTGAGATAAGTTATAAAGAAAGGAATGCAGTGAATCCTGAGCTTGGGACGCCTCCAATAAGTGTGATGACAAGATTCATTGTATTGATGGTTTGGAGGAAGCTCATTCGAAACCCTAACTTATACGCCAGTATATTCGGTCTTGCTTGGTCTCTACTTTCATTCAAGTATGCTCTCTCCCTCTCAAAGTCTAAACTTGTGGCAGAATTCGGGATTTTTTGCATTCAGAACCTTGATTATTTGGAAAATATAATCAAGAATTCACTTGTCCTTCCTTCCTAATTGCAGGTTGCACCTCCATTTGCCTCTGATTGTGAAAGGTTCAGTACAAATACTCTCGGATACAAGTCTCGGAATGGCAATGCTCAGTCTAGGTACTTGTAAAGTACACTCATTCAATCATTTGTGATTGATGCTCTCCCTGTATGGATGACTTCACACTAATGTACTTGAGCAAACAGGTTCATTCATGGGATCACAGCTGAAATTGATACCTTGTGGATGTTCGTTAGCGACATTAGCCATGGCCTTGAGGTGCATAGTAGGACCTCTAGTGGCGGCAGCTACTTCCGCTGCGCTGGGTCTTCATGGAGATCTTTTGTGTATATCGATTGTACAGGTAAAGTAAGTTAATGTTAACTAAGTGACATTCTTGTATTATATGCAGGCATCTGAAAAGCTTTGAAACATCACAGTTCTTGTAAATTGCAGGCCACCCTTCCGGCATTGATTATTCCATTTGTATTTGCTAGCAAATACAAAGTACATACCAATATGATGAGTATTCCGTAAGTTTACTCTCCAATTACTGTTCGTGTCAATCGATTAGCTTGTTGTAGGATAACATTAAGGTGTATGTCATGATATGTGTCACACCCCAAAACCTACCAAGATGGGGAATGACATGGCCGTCCTTTCGTCCAAAGGACGCAGCCTAAACGTAACAAGACTCGAAAACATCAGAGTTTTCTAAAACCATCAAAAGGATATATACAAATTCAACAAAAACTATTCCAATAGCTCTATGACACTATGTACAATGTACCCAAAATCCCACAATCAAAAAGAAATCGTCCGACTAGCGTCTGCTCACGTCCTACTTGCGGCCAGCAGAGAACCTCAAACCACCCAAGAGTCCCAATGGCATCGCTCTCGTTCTAATAGCTGCTAAACAAAGAACCTGAAAGATTGGGAAAAGAGGGATGAGCAACCACAGCTCAGTGAATAGTACATCTCTTCTAAGTAGATCGAGCAATCACTATGCATGTGTACAAAACATTACCAGAACTTCAGAAATCAAGCTCAAGGCATAAAATACATATCGAGTCATATAAAAGTTGTTTCATTTCCTCAAAGCCTTATACAATTCAGAAAAATACTCATTTTTAAATCATCATACACATCAATGGTCAAGTCCATTGATCAATCTCATCAAAAGCACAAGCCGATGGTCCATTCCATTAGCCAATCTATTGCTCAATATTCAACCATGGTCACGACACAAAGCCTTGTGACAAGGCTACCAAGATTCCCCTCTTGGTAAGGTCTCCACCTACAAAGCCGGTGGCTCGGCCCAGAAGGATATCCTAAACCCGGTATGCATACCCCAAAACCCCTCAATGGGTTCACAGTCATATTGAGCATCAAATAGTCATCCAATATCAGAAATCCTATCCAGAATACATTTCACAAACCAAACAAATAACTTTCTCATAATACAGCTCATCCGCCAGAAATACATGTCGTAGAGCATTTCTCAAATCATTTCCAAATTCATTTCATAAACTAGTTCGTAATGCAATACCCATATGTATCCTTTCACACTATATTTCCAAAACAATTTCCAAATCATTCTCAACTATTAAAAAGTAGTAAATGCCCGATCCATACTTTTATGCAATAAATATGTTCTTTCACAACTCGTACGATTACTCAAATCCTTACTACTTTCAAAATATGAGTTTATAAATTCAAAGAAGAGATGGTACCACTCACCTGAAATCCCGAAATATCCAATAACCTCCCTCACCCGAACCGATGATATCGCAATCCTAACAATTAAACGAGAATCGACATCAAAACCAAGTAATACTTCCCCCTAACGCGCGACTCAAAAAGCTAAGGCTAACTAGCCAATAATCCGACACCCTCGAGCCTACGATGGCTTGCTCCAAGGAAAAGTCTAAGTTCTGAGATTCAGACCCATAAGCTGAAATTATTCAGACTCAAAAGCTGAAATTATTCAGACCCAGAAGCTGAAATTCGTCAGACTCAGAATTAATCAGACGCAAAATTCAGAACATAACCAGTAGTGGTTCTGACATGGATTTTACAAAAAGGAAAGCCTTGATTGTTTAACTTCTTCCACCGAACTCCGTTTTGCGCGCTCTTATAGTCAAAACGAAACTCATCTAACATACTATGGATATCCCAACATAGCCAACCCAAACAACAGCCCAAAAACAACAATAAAAGCCCTGGAAAGTGCTGTTCACGAAATTCCAGATTTTGCTCTCAACTTGAAAATTTGATTCCGGACAAACCGTAACTCCGAATCGATATCCGCCAAAACGCACAGCCCCACAACACCATAATCTTTCATTTTCATGGATATTTAAGACTTGTCAACCCAAAAATATAGATTACGCAGCTCAAATCCACATACCTCCCATTTCCGAGCCCTAATTTCTCATTTCCGACCCCTAATCGAAAAATTACTCCGATAGGACTAACGAGGGTTGCGAGTACTTACTAGTTGTTGCGTTACGTCGTCGGAACGACTCGGCGAGGACCCGCGCACACACAAACCCTCATTTTCTTCTTCTTCTTCTTCTTCTTCCTTCTCTCTTCCTCTCTGTCTTTCTTTCCCTTTTTCTTTCTCGGCCGTGCACCCCCTTGGCTAAATAAGCTGAAGTGCCCACTGTTCTGCTTTTTTTTTTACTTTTCAACTCCTTTCTTTTCTTTTTACTTTTCTCCTTCAACCTAAGTCTTTTGACCCGGTCAAAAGAAGAGCAATTATTACAATATGCAGGGTTATCTTTGGAATACCGGTGGCATTGCTCTATTATGCGGTTCTTGCAGCGTTCTAGTATGAAAGCTTGAGTGAATTAAGCTCCATGCAGAGCAAAGAAGAAGATGGTCGAAGATGATGTCTTCATAATAAGCTATTAGTGCTCAGACTGTAAACAGAGATACTCATTTGGCCACTCTCAGTGCGTACTTCTTTCGTTTATGGGGAAGATGTATCTTGCATGTCATAAAATTTCTAGATTTAGTCATGCAAGAACAGCAAACTTCATACTGTAGATGTCAAATACTTTACTAGCTACAAGTATTAGGAGAACAATTTTGTACAATGTATTTTCTATATATGAGAAATAGTTGGGAATTTATGTGCGATAATTTCAAGCACATCTTAGGGTGTCCAAATTTATATAAAGTAATGAATGATACATCTTGTTTTAAAGTTACTCGCTTTTAGATGATCAAATATTTTAGGGAAAACATGCGTCTGATATGCTTTATTATGTTTTGATTGAAATGTGCAATGAACATCTCTATCCTTTTATGCTTCGGATTGATTTATTGTGTTGTGCTCTTTTACGAATTACTAACAACAAAAAATCAACTACGCATTTTGCCCCTCTATAAGATTTTTGGCCCCATCACCAACTATGCTTTTGATGCATGGGATAAACAACGAGAATCATATGACTTAATGTGGTTGTGACCTAATAGTTCACATTTATATTCCTCTCAAGCACCCAATATTCGATACCATTGCTTAGAGATCTTATGGCAAAAACTTAACCTCTGTACAGGGAAAATCCTTTGCATGATACCTTCCCAATCCACTAGTGAGAAGTTTTTGCCAGAATAATTGAAGAATCAAAGAAAAGAGAACAAAGGAAGCCGCACTTTTCAATTTTAAAAAAACGAGGGCAGAGGCTCAAATTGACCCCGTGTTTTTCGACGTCATCCGATCGGATAATCTTGTGCTTATCTCGGTAATCAATCAAGCCTCCAAATTTCCAAATCGCAAGAGAGGGGGATATCATTGACACCATGAACAATTGACAGAATGCCAGCAAACAAGCATTGAACTTCTTCAAAGGCAAAGTCGAATAGGGCCTTCAGAGAGCATGAAGTGAGTCCATATTCTAACCGTAGAAATTGCTCTCTTCCCTTTCGTAACGCTTTGACAGTAAGAGAGGGAAAAAGAGGAAACCCCTTTTAGGGTGTAAACATTGGAATGCTGTCTGGACAACTCGGCCTGTCTACAGGACTGTAGCAAGCTTTTCTTTCCTTCCTCTTTTTTTCTTTTTCTTTCCCCTTTTGGAGTCTTGTTCGAGTTGTGAATGTGAGACTCAGCATCTTGAGTGGCTGATGAGCAAGGATTGGTCAAAATAGACGTCAGGATTGACTCAAAGATTGGATCAGTAAATGTTGCCGTTCAGTTAAATGTTGAGAGGGTGTTGGCGTAAGATTGCACTTTTCATAAATAATCAGGATCTATCATATTTATCATGCAATCCTCTTTGAGAAATAAATATTCAGACAGGATCCCCCTATTTAAGAATGCAATCTGAACTGAAGAGAGGAAAAACAGGGGACAATTCACTCAGTTCAACCGGGTAGTTGTCATATATGGACAAGAATGACCGATTCATCTCTCTCTATCCTTCTCTTCCAACTCAAAGTTCTCAACAGCATTGTCAATCAAAACCCACCTTTTTCCTTTTCAATTTTTCTATTCATTGCCCTTAGTCCTTTTCTCTGAAAAAACCATGCTCTCTGGTAAGGACATTTACAAGATCGTTGCAGCGATCGTGCCCTTGTACATGGCCATGATCTTAGCCTATGCCTCTGTTCGGTTTTGGAAGATCTTCACCCCACAACAGTGCGCCGGCATCAACCAATACGTGGCCACTTTCGCTGTCCCTGTCCTTTCCTTCCATGTGATCACATCTTGTGACTTCTATGACATGAATTATCGCTTTCTTGGAGCTGACACTCTCCAGAAAGTGGTGATTCTAGCCCTTCTTGTACTGTGGGTAATCTTCAGCCGAAATACGAGCATTGAGTGGGTGATATCTTTCTTCTCCCTCTCCACCCTTCCAAACACCTTCATCATAGGCATTCCTCTACTCCAGGCAATGTACGGAGATCCCTCAAGTAGTCTGATGGTTCAAATAGTGGTCCTGCAGGTTTTAATATGGTATACCCTCTTGCTAATCTTGTTTGAATATAGAGGTGCAATGATCCTGTTCAACGAACGCTTTCCTGATTGCTCTCCTGCAATAACCTCGGTCAGGGTCGATCCTGATGTTGTTTCGCTCAATGGTCATGAATCATTAGAGGTGGATGCCGAGATAGATGATAATGGCAAGGTCCACGTAATGGTCAGGAGATCCTCCACTTCATCTATGGAGTCCACACTCCGTAAATCCCTCGAACAATTGAGTTCCGTAACAACAACCCCACGCGCATCAAGCCTGTCAGGGGTAGAGATTTATTCATTGCAGTCTTGGTCAAGAACATCAAGCCTCAATAAACCGGACGGTAATTATGGAAGCCAAAAGCATGAATTTCATGGGAGTAAAGAGGCTGCATTTTCCTTACATGATTCAAAATCAGCAAATGCAAAAGCTGATTGGATTGTTGATGCAGAAACCACTCGTGTTGGCAAGAGAAGTTATAGGGGAAGGAATCAGAGCAGCGAGTCGATAAACAGCTTCCCATTTCCATTGCACCAGCCTTCTCACCCGAATTTTATAAGATCTATCAGGGCAGTACCAATGATGTTCGATGATAGTAACTTCAGTGCAGTGCCTGCTAAGGGGCTTCACATGTATGATTGGGGCTCGAGTGCACGCAAGTCAAGACATGCCGGCTCTAGTATCGCACATGGTTCTTCTGATCTTGGTATTCAAGAGGAAACAGCTACTTTTAAAGGTTCTTTCATAACCTTAGCATCCCCTCACTAGTCATACCTCACAAATTACATGGCATCCAAAGTTTGTTACTAGGAGAGTGTTCAGGCCCCAAAAGATTCTGGCACATCGCATCAACAATTGTTGAGGATCGCGCAAGAAATGTTTCATGATTTGGAACGTGAAGCCATCACATCATCAAATGCTCCCCAATCGTATTTGATGATTGCTTTCTTTATCCTTTTATTTCTTTTTCTGTTGGAGTATATTGAGTCCATCTTGAGTATAATCAATATATGTATGGCATCTAATGCAGGCGGTCAAAATTTTCGAGAAGCATTGAATGAACATGCAGAGAATGCATCGTCTGAGATGATTGATAAAGGGAATGCAGTGAATACTGAGCGTGGGTTGCCTTCAATGAGCGTGATGACAAGACTCGTCGTATTGATGGCTTGGAGGAAGCTCATTCGAAACCCTAACGTACACGCCAGTATATTGGGTCTTGCGTGGTCTCTACTTTCATTCAAGTATGCTGTCTCTCCCTCTCAAAGTCTGAACTTGTGGCAGAATTCGGGCGTTTTTTGCATTCGAAACCTCGACCATTTGGAAAATATGATCAAGAATTCACTTGTCCTTCCTTCCTAATTGCAGGTTGCACCTCCAAATGCCTCTGATCGTCAAAGGGTCGTTACAAATACTCTCGGATACAGGTCTTGGAATGTCAATGTTCAGTCTAGGTACAGTACACACATTCAATCATTTGTGATTGATGCTGTCCCTATATGGATGACTTTACACTCATGTACTCAAGCCAACAGGTTTATTCATGGGAACGCAGCCGAAATTGATACCTTGTGGATATCCATTAGCAACATTAACCATGGCCTTGAGGTTCATAGTAGGACCACTTGTGGCTGCAGCTACTTCGGTTGCGCTGGGTATTCGTGGCCATCTTTTGCGAATATCAATCGTACAGGTAAACTAAGTTATAAGTCAATGAAATGACATTCTTGTATTAGATGTAGGCATCTGAAAAGCTTTGAAACATCACGGTTCTTGTAAATTGCAGGCCGCCCTTCCAGCAGCGGTTATTCCATTTGTATTTGCTAACGAATACAAAGTACATGCCGATATAATGAGTGTTTCGTAAGTTTATTCTCCAATTACCTTTCGTGTCAATCGATTAGCTTGTTTGTATGCTAACATTTAGGTGCATGTCATGATATGCAGGGTTCTCTTGGGAATACTGATATCATTGCCAGTGGCATTGCTCTATTATGCGGTTCTTGCAGCGATCTAGTGTGAAAGCTTGAGTGAATTAAGCTCCATGCGGAGCAAAGAAGAAAATGGTTGAAGATGATGTCTTCATAATATTTTGGGAAAAAACATGCGTCTGATATATTTAATTAAATTTTGATTGAAATTCTAGTGCACTGAACGTCTTTATCCTTTTATGTTTCAGATTGATTTATTATGTTGTTCTCTTTTACGCATTACTAACAACAAAAAATCAACTATAGATTTTGTCCCTCTATAAGATTTTCGGCCCGATCACCAACTACGCTTTTGACGCGCGAGATGAACAATGAGAATCACAAGACTTAGGCTCCATTTGTTTTGCGAAAAATGAATAATTTAGAAATATTTCACAAAAATGATCGCTTATATTGCTTGAAATAATTTGTTAATGAAAAATGTTTTCATTATCAATAACAATTTATATCGGAACATTTTTGTGGGTAATGAAAATTTTTTGTTCATTTATTTTTATAAGAGATTCCAGGTCATTTACTGGCCCGAGCTCATCCCTCGCCTATGGCCGGTCACCGGGGAAGAAGAAAAGGAAAAAAAGAAAAGGAAAAAGGAAAAGAAAAAAGACAAAAAAAAAAGAAAAAATTAAAATATGGTTTTTTGAAAATTAAAATTAAAATATTAAAATGAGTGCACATAGGAAAATATGATTTTTCATACCAAATGGCAGAAAAAATTTTCCAGTTCATTTCCATATTTCAGCCAAATATCGGAAAATATTGTCATTTTCCTAAAAACATTTTCCAGAAATGTTATATTTTTTGCGAAACAAATGGAATCTCAATTTTTTTAAAAAGATTTATATTGCATCAAGATGTTTTTGCAATACAATTTTTAAAAAGTTATCAAAAATAAGCTTTCCTAAATTTAATTAAATGGATCGAGTCAAGAATGGGTCAAGATTTTTGCCTTACAATAAATGGGTCATGAACGGGTTAAATAAGTTAAGTTGAATTGGACCATTATGATCCGACCCAATCACCCGTTAAACAAGTCTAGCCACCACCCAGGCCACCGAACCCCAGGTTTGAGGTTGAGCACTTGCTCCGGTTTTCATTGTGAAGCGAACTCAGTCTACCTTACTTTTCTCCCCATTGCAACCGGACGATTTGGGATCTGAATCTTGGTTCTTGGGTTCAACAAGCTTGGAAAGTGCTTCAATTTGCATATTGTTTAAGTCGAATTTCATGCCAGCCTGACGGAAAGACGATATCGAGTCCGACTCAAAACGTTCAGCTACTAAATCGAACAAAAAAATACTCGAAAGGAAATGAGATTGCACATTGTAAAAAAGTTTAGGAGTTGCCAATGTCGATACCCGACCGAAAAAAGAAAAAAAAAACACATGCCTTGTGTTTAATCTTAATTTTGAAATATAGATCACGACATAACTAAAAGCACTTGTATTTGATTAGATCAGGTCACAATAATATGCATGAAGAAGCTCTAGCTCAAGCATACAGACTCTGAATCCCCAACCTCATCTTCCTCGATGCTTGCACTCGTGTCTTCTCTAGTGACATTCCTGCTGGACGCTACTGATGAACCTTCTTCACCTTCGCCACCTCTAAATTCTGAAGCAAGCCTGGCCTTCCTCTTCCCTCTGCTCTGCCGCCACTTCCTCAGCAGCTCCGCAACCTCTCCATCGTCCCCTACTCTCGCCTCTTCTTTCCTAGCGCCGCGATTGCTCTTCTCCGCATCCATCTCGGACTCGCCATCGTGCTCCGTGGGGGAGACCCCTGTTGCTGACCCGGACGGCAGGACCAGGGTTTTGCAGCAGCAGAGGAGAGCAAGCAGAAGTGCGATGTATGTGCAGAGCGATGCCCACACGCAGAAGCTCCATCTCCAGTTACGGACCACCTCTTTCGGCCACGGCAGCTGGGAGTGCATCGCAATCTGGGCCTCGTACACCTGCGGTGGCGATGAAGTCCCGGCCCTCGGGATCAGGGTGATCCTGATGGCCGCTGTCCTGGGATGCCTTGGCTCCTTGTGCTTCAGGGCCTCAACTTTGATCTTCTGGGTCTCTGCTGAGACTCCGAGCAACAGAGGTATGCCCAGCACGAGTGTCCTCATGAGCCTCACCGGGAGGCTTCTGAATCGCAGCATGCATGGCTGACTCGACCTTGCAATCACTTCCCCATTCACTGATAGCAACTCTGCAGTTACCTGTGAGAAACCTGATGATTGGCCACTATACCATTGGAAACTAATTCATTCACACTTGATCGACATCAAGTAAAATATAACAAAGAAAGAGATGACAGAACCTGAGAGAAACACGATGCAGATACCTGAAAAACACCAATGTGGCAGTTATCGTCAGACTCTGGCATCAAGAGCAACAGAGAGACGGAAAATGTGTGACCCACAGGAATGCCCACATGCTTCTTCTGGTGAAACCCTTCACACAGGCCAACCCCACCATCAACACCGCCACAGAAGGAGAAGACAGCCTGGGGATGAAGACGAGTGTAGTCAAGATGCAACCTTTGTGTCACAAACACGGGCTCCTCCACCCACATCCTCACCAACCCCCCCGCCCACCATCACAGACAGAACCATGAGCAGAGTCAAGACCATGCAGACATAGGTGGAGGCGATGAAGCCAAGGCCGAGCCTCTTGAGGAGGAGGCAGAGGTCGGAGGTGACTTGGTGAACGGCGGACTGGACGGAGTCCTTGGCCTCCTCGACCCGGTGGTAAGAGTCAGAGGCCAAGGAGAGGAGGGACAAGATTGGGGACAAGGGGGAGACGATGCACTTGTATATGAGCTCTGCTTGCAGGAACGGGAGTCTTGTGAACCAGTGGGCGGAGGAGGATTCCGGTGGTGGCGGCGGCGGTGGCGTTTCACACCTGGGGTCCTTGTACAACATCTATTCTTCTTCTTCATCCTCCATTCGAGATTGCTATGAGCTCTGTGTTTGTCTATGAGAGAGAGAGAAAGAGAGGGAGGGAGGGGTGGTCAGTTGGGGATGCGAATGCATGGCAAGATACAGGGGAGACTGAGCAACGTGGAGGTTATGAGCTGACATCTGCCCCTTGCTGCTGACCCACATTTCTCCTGGTTTTCATCGTACTCATCAATTGGAACATGTTGCCCCGTACTCTTTTCCGGTATAATTACGAAAAGGTCTCAACTTCAAATTTAGACGCCTTGCTCATATAGTCAATTTGGTCATGGAAACAATGTGCCCACCGCCAACTTAGAAATTAAAAAGCAACCGTCGTCCAATTATAACTGAAGCAGACTCCCTCAAACATTGCAGTCCATTGGGTTACACAATCACAAGCAAATCAAATTATAGTTCTTTGCAGATGACACTTTCCGGCTATACCTTCCACCTAGTTGTGCTTCAAGGGAGAGAGTGTTTATCAAGAGTCAGAAATCAAGCCTTTCTCAAGTGGCCGTATCTTTTTGCCTTTATGACCCGATGATTGATTACAGTCCCCTTTAATGTTATCTCTAGGCCTATGCTCTTGTCAGGAATGGTCAGATCTAACACTCTCGGACGACATTACCTGAGTCACAGCACGTGCACCTAGAGGAAAGAGAAGATGCTCCACACTGTCCCAGCTTTTCACCATTTTGTCAAAGGAAAGGCATTCAGAGGCCACGAGGAGATTCCCGCTTTGACATCATAGCCATCGAGACTTGCCCACACAACTCAGCCGAGAATTCCCATTACATGAGGGAGAGAAAAGCCAAACAGTAGAAAAAAGTGATCAGTTCATAACAATGCCACTGCATTTAAGCTTTTTGCTTAGATCCTTCATCTTGGTATTGATTGTGAATTCGCTGTGATCAGCTCATAACAATGCAGACGGAGTGAAAGATCCATACAAAGATAGATAACTTCTCAATGGTGTGATTTTTATACTTTCGCCTTTCTTAAGGACCGCTAGTAGCCTGTGAGAACCTCAAGATCAACCACTGTTTCCACATCTGAAAACATTTCACATATCAAGACTTCATATTTAGGTAACATAAATTTTTCCCCTTTGCCATGCATGTCACAAGCATATTCATCAACCTCGTCAATCGACAGGTAGCAAAAATCGACAACCAAACCAAAACTATGACTTGCTTACTGCCGCCACACTCAAGAACAGGCCAGTGCATTTTCCCCATTATCACTACGCTATCACCCTAGCACAGATAAATACCACCAGCCAGCCTTCACAACACTACGTGTAAGGATCAGACTTAAGCTAGGAAGACCATCAAACTGCATCTTGATCGTCTCCACATAGGGAAAACAGAGGATCAAGCAGAACATATTCCTCGTATAATATAGAGCTCAAGGTCAATCCACTCCAAGACGTGCAAGAAGTTGAATCTACAAATCAGTTGATGACAGCTACGTCCTAGCATCAAAGTTCAATTAAGGAAGACATATAAGACAGCAAAAAGAAAAGATTGCATGCAGGATGACAGATTTTTCCGGTTCCCTCGTGATATACACATGGCCACCAACTTACAAGAACAAAAATCCTGGTCCTCATTCATCTAGCCCACACGTAAGGAGTACATATTCAAGCAACATCTAGCGTTGGCATAGTATCTACCAGTGATCAAGTCGGCAAATTGATGCAGTTTCTAAGCAGTAACAGCAGTAAACGATACCAATTCAAATAACACCATCACTTGATTGATTATCTGTAAAAGAGTTCATCCGGTATTAACTTTAACCCCATCACTCGATCAATTATATTTCCACTCGTCATCTGGTATTACTCTTACTCGAAACACCTTCTCGACGGATCGGCCATCTTTAATTCAGATAACACGAGACTATCGACGCGGAGCAATCGCATCGAATCTAACAGTATCCGCAACCCACTCTTCAGAATGAAAATAAGCCACGACACCCACACCCACATAGTATCAGATCACCACAGATCAATAAACAGAATTCAGAAGGACACCGTCGATACGAGCATATGAGGATGTAACAACTAAGACAAGGAAAGTCCATCTCGATCATTGATGATAGGCGAATTCTAGGACATCATAGTCCGAGAGACATACGATATACATCAAACTTAGCCAAAGAAGACAGCGTTCAAAAGACGGACGCATCAAACCCCCCCTTTCTCTCTCCCCTTCCCCCCTTCCCCCACACCCAACCCAACCCACAAGCTTCCCCCATCGAGCTACCATTACACCATCGAATCCGACACCAAGACTAACGATAAAAGACGGAGGAGGAGCCCGTGACCGGCGGGGGGGCGGGGCGGCGCTCGGCGGAGGAGCCGCCGTCCACCCACCCCCTCGGGCGAGCTCGCTCCGATCACTTCTTGTGACTACCTCGGACGCCGGGGCGGGTCTTGGAGGAGTCGCCGATGGCGGCGTGGAGGTTGATGAGCTTGGACTCGTCGAAGGGGATCTTGGGGTGGCGGGCGTCGTGGTGGATCTGCATGGACTTGAGGTCCGGGGCGGTGGTCTTGCAGCTGGGGCACTCGTACTTGGCGTGGCCGCCCTTCTCCACCCCCGACCGGTCCGCCAGCCCGGCCTTGCCGCCGCCCCGGTTGGTGGTGGCGGCGTCCACCTTGGCCGCGATCTCCTTGGCCGTGTGCTTCTTCGGCTTCGCCTTGCCGGTCATTGGCGATCGATCGCGGAGCCACAAAACAAAACCCTAATTTGACGAATTTGGGCAATCGCAATGATATAGAGAGAGAGAGAGAGACAGAGAGACGCGCAAAGAGAGAGGGTCTGCATATGTATATATATATATATAGGAAGAGGGAGAAGGGTCTCTTCTTATCCATGGCGGGTGCTAAAAGAGGGTTGATCGGTATGCGGCTAGGTGTGCCATAAATGGGCTTTAAAGCCCTCAGCCCTAGTCAAAAGCCTGCTGTTCGAATCCTCACCCGTTTTTTTCCTTCTTTAACTGGGTCGGGTCGGGTCGGGTCGGGTCGGGCGGGGACCCGGCGGGGCCGTGCGGGGTTAGGAGGGGGGGTGGGGACCGGGGGTGGTACGAGCGTGTGAGCACGTGACGGGTCTCGGGGGTGATGTCGGTCGCTCGGGAATGAAAATGAATGACGTGATTATGATTAGACTTTTTCTTTCCGGCGGTTCGCTATTTTAGGACGAGAGAGAGAGAGAGAGAGATGAGGGTTGATATTGGTAGAGTTAAAGGGTTATCGAGAAGCGTCGATGGCCGGAAGCACGGTCGCCGCCGGTGGAATTGATTCGCCGAGTGCAATAGTAAAACTTTCATGTGAAGCTCACGAAGAACAGTACATATGGATTGAGTTTTGGTTTGAGACAAGGATGTCCAACCGAATGAATTCCACAGTGCAACTGTTGCTTTTTGTTTCTGCCAAAGGGAAACCAAATGATGAAACTAACAAGCTGAGAGGTATCGACCTGGTTCATCAAGCATGACTGGTATGGATTTGGGTCATTTGCTGTAAAAACTTCACAGCAACATCTTGTTGCATGTGTGCTGCTATTGATCGATGGATTGATTTGCTGTCGATCGATAAAATCTTTCTCATCCTACTTGACCGGCGACTTCCGACAGAATTCACCATTTACTTATTATTCCGTGTCAAAACATTGTATCTGTTCGTTGGTAATTAACAGATGTAACTACCTGGAATTCTGTGAAATTCTACTTGATTACTGCATAATCAAGCCATGTCAAGTGAACTCCGTGAATTTAGACGAGATCCGGAATAAGAAGCTTCTTAGTTCACCAAATCAATGGTAATGCTATATATCATATTTTACCTATGATTCAAGCTTTATCTGGGATACAGTTTTCACTTTATACAAATTAAATACGGAGAAAGGTTTGAATTGACACCAAACATAATTCATCAGTATCATCCACGCAAAGAGGAGCAGTTCTCGCCTACGCAATCAATCTGGAATGCTCGGACTGTGCTAAAGAAGCATCGGCAGACGCGGGAAACAGCTGATCTTGCTCGTCGGAAGGGTGGAGCGGCTCGTGATCGGGAGGGAAGAGATATTCCGAGCCCTTGATGGGGTTGAGGGCTGCACATCCATCCCATCCAATGTGGGTCACATGCTTCACATTTGTTGGGAGTCCTATTTCTATCTCCATCTCCTCCTCTTCCATGTCCTCCTCCTTATACACTGAAAACATCAAATGGTTCTTACAACAAGAAATCGTGCTCAGAAATATAGAGTAAGATGATCAAACTATCATAGAACTTGGCCCTAGATGTTTTTGGAAGTGGTGCTGCTTAAAATGTCAGCATGTCAATGACAGGGCCAACTATATTTTCAGATGATCTTTGTCTAGTGAATTTACTTCATTAGACTTGTTTCCATGTCTCTCTAGCAATAACACATCGAACAAACAAGTAACTTCGTACTTGAGAAAAGTTTACAATGCCGATGCACGGTTGACAAGCGTAGTATTTACCGAATAAGTGAGAGATGCTTCTGAAGCCTTTGATTAGCCTTTGAATGCCTGTTGATATGTTGGGCTTCGGAAGAGCCATCAAGCTGAAGGAGCTTTTCGTACTTTCATCCGACAAGCTCGCTTCTTCCTCCTGGTCTCGATCTGTCGCTTCCTGATCAGTCCCTTCACAATTTGAGCCTGAACGTTACTAAATGCGCAAATGATGAAGGGGAGATTTGAATTTGACACATTTGTGCGTGCCCGTGTGCTGTGTGTCCAGTGCTATGTGCAAATGCATTTTGTGTGTGCATTCAAAGTATATGTGGGCATGCGCGTGTGCGCGAGCGTGCGCGCACGCGAGAGAGAGAGAGAGAGAGAGAGAGAGAGAGAGAGAGAGAGAGAGAGAGAGAGACTTAATGGTGGGGAGCTGACATTCTTCGATCGCTGACGATTCTGGGTAGCTATGGCGACACTTGATTCAGACATACAGCCGACAGCAAATGGAAGGAGGACAAACCTTTCCATTCTGTCTCTCATTTCTTGACGAATCGCCTGACAAAAGAAGAGGAAGAATATGCCTCTCTCAGAGAGAGATGTCGGCCTTGGAAGAGGAAACAATACGCAATGCCGATTGCCGAGGGCGCGTCTCTGGATAATACAATAACACGAGATACACAGGAAGAGACGATACTTATATCAGTTGGGCGTTTGGTAGGGAGAGGGCTAAAAGAAAAATTGCTGGTCAGCCTCCCAGAATGATGGATACTTGTGGACAAGGCGTTGTTAGCGTTGCTGTTGTTTGCGTTGTTAGTGTTGCTGTTGTTTAGTAAAAATCTTACAGATGGGTACACATTAACAAGTAATCGACATGAGGAACACTCCAATCCAACCCCCACGTACATGTGGTTAATCACCCAAAATCAGTCTTTTCAAGTGGCTAAAGTACAACCTACTCATTCCAAATTCTGTTAAAACTTTCTATCTTTTGGGTTTGGTGGGGAACTCTGCATGTTCAAGAGTGCGAAGTGGGTTCCCACCTTTCACTAACCTCACTTGTGGAATAAGCCAAACCCACCATTTTTCTTGATGTGGACTCTACACATCTCACGACAGATACTCATCAATCTTTTGAACTCCTAGTTGGGTGCTGGTAGAGAAGACACGCAATATCCGGCCATTGCTTGATCTTGAAGGAGCCAATGAAAGCACCATGGGACATATAAGCCTTGTGCATTTGTTATGTAAGACAGATACTTGCATAGACAGATTGATTATGGCCTTCTTTCTGTTGATAGTTTGTCTGCTGGAACGTCATTTTCTTGTCTCATTCCTGTCTTACGTAGATCGACTCACCAAAGACGTAACAATAACGAGAACAACGACAATTGATTATTACTAATTAGAAGACAATGACGAGCTTTAGCAGGTTGCTGTCACATAACTACATTTACTTTATACTACGACAGTGGCAGTTGAGGAATGTGGATATAGAGGTGCATAATACTACTTCGTAAGGAGTTCTCAGTTAGCCCTTTTGAGTAGCAAATACTCCATCTTCTTGGCTGGAGAGCAATCATCCATCGTTCCATTAGAATCAGTTGACACTTAAACCAACTGATTGCAAGACTCCGTAAGTTCCATATGTTAAGTGAAAAATAAATTTTCCGCTGTTCAGCACGGTCTAAGAGAATTTTCCATCTCCAAAAAAGATATTTAATTACTATGAAAACCCAAGGGAACACTTCAGTGATTAATTTTCTTAAATGTGTCAAACTTCCGGAAAATAGAGAGAGCATTTCCTATAATTATCCTTTCACAACTTATGTAGTTTGATACTGTTTGCAGAAGGCCATTCCTGCTTTCCTAAATTTATCAGTAAAACTTCTTGCTTACTCAGAATTGACTACACTCAGAAAAAGGAAGCACGTACATTTTTCGCAAAACAGACTATGAAATTGGCTGAAATTCAACTGAATAATCCAGTCGGAATACCATTTCCATTGCAACCATTGCAACTCTTTATCTTACCAGTACCTTCTTATCCCGGTCTGTTGGCGAAACTCTCGCATTTTTACGTCCCAAGGCAAATTATGCCCAAAATACATCGAACGATGTTAAAATGAGGAATGTCATTGTGAATTGTAATTGAAAACACGACTTATATGACATTTTTCATGTAAATTGAGTGACTCTGCTCCAAATAGTCACTTTTCACATCATTCACTTTGAGCTCTTAATCCAATGAGTGCGATTTGTAATCCATCAGGTGATTGTTTTTACACAGCTTCAATGGCTAGTCAACTATAGATGCATTGGCTTCCAGTGAAATTAGACTTCCAAGCAGAACATAAAACAAGTTTCTCAGTTACAATCAACTTGAGATGAATCAAGTTTTCAGAGGAACATGTTTGACTCAGCCAAAAATTTTATTGGATTTTGAAAAGGTCATTGATAAGCCGCAGAAAATACATTCAACATAGAGAAAGGAGGAGAAAAAAAACCAGAAGACTTTCAACACTCGCTAACATTTTACAAAAGATCACTGAAAAGGTCTCATTATCAGCAGTTAATATCAACTTTCGTGAAGAGAAAGAGGAAGCACGGGTTTTTCAGAGCTCGTAAAGAATCATGTTAGCCTACAATATTACCTATAAGGGAGGGTAAAAATATGAAGACAAAGAAAAACAAAGAAAGAGAAGGCCACCAATAGTAGCAACTGTCCGCTGTGAGATCTTGGATGCTAACATGCTTCCACCCACCACTGCAACTGATGTACATATGGTGTGTCCTATTGTCGCGCCAACAGCCACTCCAACGGCATTCTTGTGTGTCGCTAGCTGCAAGATAACAAAATTGCTCAACACCCCACTAGAACTCAAATAAACATAAAATGGTGAATAATTCGGATATCTGAAGAAATGCATGCAGGATGAAAAACCATGTGCCCAAAAGATTCTGACATATAAAGTACAAAGCAGCTAAGACTTGCGTGTTAATCCTACTGCTGATCAAGCAAACATCGTGACAACAGAGCTCACTCTTTTTTGTCAACCAATAGCTCAACATAAAAGATTCAATATACCACACATGAGGACAACTTACATACCATAATGAGGCAAACAAACGTAAACTAAGAATATCAAGGTGAGATAACAGGAAAAGACAAGAATATCCATTGCTTAGACATGTCTAGAAAACAATAGCTTGCCAGCAAAGAAAAGGGTAAACAAGAATCACTGAAACCGAATCAAAACCAAGGTTTTTAATGAACCCAGAAAGTTTCCCAAGAGATTCCAACGAAAGAGAGCAAAATCAAGAAATTCACTAAGCAGTTCACAATACAGGCCCACAGAGTAGGAAGACTATAGCAAAGGGAAGTATCTTACAGCAATTGTAGCAATTTGGCTACGATCTCCCCATTCTGCCAAGAAGGTCAAAATAAAGGACTGTATAGGAGAAACAATGTTGTTAGTTGCATGAATTGTATAAGAATTGGAAAAAACTTCTGTACAACAAGCTAGAAAACTCGAATGTCACAACAGTACACAAACATAATCAGATCTTAGTCGAAACCAGATGCAACAGATAGTCCAAATAAAAACCTATATAAAAGGCACACCTCTAGAAAGATGGGCGTACAAAATCTTGAAAAGAAACGGCGGAAGGATGTTTTCCCTTGTCCAGTCTCTAGTTTCTCTTCTACCTGCATATGTCAAATATTGAATCAATAAAGTTCTCAAATGGTTACAGTCAAAGCACCTAATTCCTAAATGCTTCAGCATTTACATTCAAAAAGGAAGGGACCGCAAGCATTGCATGTGTAGCTACCGGACATTGAAAATATTTAACACATTGCAAATAGTTGGCCTAAAAAAAAAATCCACAGTAATATAGACAGTCCCTAAAAGCACCAAAGTACGCAGTCTATCCAAAGTCTGCTTCATGGCAACGAATTTTGGTCATCAATAATGGCTCCATGCAAGGCCATCAATATCGCAAAGAAACATCACTCCAAGCAGTTTGATTTCTACTAACCATCCGGCAGGTCTATATTGAAATTGACACAAACTTTCTAAATAAAAAGAAAGAAGGGAAAAAACCACCAAAAACCCCAAACTTTACCAACTGTGACACATTTACTCTGAGCTTTTTTTTGTGACACCAAAAACCCCAAACTATGTTATTTGTGACACATTTACCCCAATGCACTTTAGTCCATGGACATTTTTGTCTTTTTTTTTTTTTTTTTCGCTTTTTTTTTTTCCTTTCAGGCAAGTAGGGCCCTCGCCGGCGTCGGGCGAGGGCCGCCTCACCCAGGTGAGGCGAGCCTCGCCGACGTCGGGCGAGGGTCGCCCTCCCTCGCCTGGGCGAGGCGGCCCTCACCCGACGCCGGCGAGGGCGGCCCTCGCCCGATGCCAGCAAGGGCCCCCCTCGCCGGAAAGGAAAATAAAAGGAAAAAAAAAAGAAAAAGCAAAAAAGGACGAAAATGCCCATGGACTAAAGTACATTGGGGTGAATGTGTCACAGATAGCATAGTTTGGGGTTTTTGGTGTCACAAAAAAAAAATTCAGAGTAAATGTGTCACAGGTGGCAAAGTTTAGGGTTTTTGGTGGTTTTTTCCCAAGAAAGAAAAGGCCATAGACTAGACAAATTGGATTCTAGAGGAACAACATAGATTCGGAAAGACGTATTAAAACATACCTCCTCCATTTCTTTCTTTTGAGATGACTTTGAATCTGACCTCCATGCTATATAAAGTAACCGCAACCCAAAAAATAGGTATAGAACTGACAAGAAAGAGAATATAAATTCATCAAACAACTGGCTTCCAAAATATGCTTTTCTCGCGAAATATAACCTATCAAAATCCCTAACAGGAACAGTGGAAAGATATCCCTATCGTGACCCAAATAGGAAAATACAGATTACATCCATGATCTAAGTGCATCATTGTTGAACATGTCTATCGAGCAATAACGCATGGATGGCAAGCTGTGCCATGGATATAGTCAATGACCAAAATCCTACTCACTATCCAGTATTATTGGCTGAGAAGTCAAATAAAAGAGAAGGTACTAGTAGTATATCAGGAATGAAACAATGAAGAACGAAACTCATCTAAAAAATCCTACAGTTTTCAGATAGATGCCAATAAAACCCTCTTCCCATCTGAAATCATCAGAAAGAAGAGCCAAAAGTAACACTGTAACATTTTCTTCAAAATGTTTCAGCCTTGACTTTTAAAACCCATAGATTTTCCTAAGAAAGATTACATGTACCTAAAGCGCCTATAAGAAAAGGCAAACTTGCAAAGAAACCTGGTTATATGAACCTGCCGTTAGAGGACTGCCCAGAAAACCTAGTGCACATCTTAAATACATTCCCAATTAAAAAAGTAACATGGTAAACTAGAAAACGTGTACCTGTGGCTGCACTATTTGTATGCTTCCTCGATATCAGATTTGGGACAATTCTACCAAGTCCAGTGGAAAGCACCTAAGCAACATTTGCAGCAATTACTTATAGATGAGACCCTCAGAAGACATAACCACATGGCAATCTTTAGAGTTTGTGGAGCCATTGTGCAAACCAAGAAATATCAGAACCACGCAAAGCACAAGGACAAGAGAGTAAAGGCAAAGTTCAATCATGAAACGCAAATAAAAGCAGGAGCTTACTTACTGTCATTACAATCAATGCAGTGAGAGCGCCAGACAACACAATTGACTTTGGGTGGCGCATTGCCATCAGAGCTGCTATTATAAAGGTCTCATCTCCAATCTAGCAGCGTGAGAAAACATAAGTAAAGACAACTGCAAAACCAATTAACGGAAAAACCAGCTCAAGAAATACAATATGTGCAGCAATGTGATAAAAGCAGGCAAACCTCACTGACGAGGATCATTGACAGACTCGCAAAGAATGCATCAAAAATTCCAAGACCAGGACCATCCAAACCAATACTTATCCCAACAGAGGCGCCATCCTCAGCAGCACCAGTACCCAGCTTGTCGAGGATAATCTGCACCAAGATTTTCATCTCGTAAGTACTCTAACCTTTCAGATGCCCATGCAGATTGCTCTTCAAAAATAGAAATGAGCATGACCAGAACAACAATCACCGAGCCGATTCTTTCTAAGTGGGCTCAGCTAGCTAAAAGCATCAAAGATCAAATTCAAGCCAATGCCAGAGAAACCCCCTTTTTCCCCAATTCGTATGTGAAACTCATGCCGATGGAACTAGAAATTTCGCAGTCAAAAGACCACCCAAAGCTAAAGAAAACTCCGCAATTTCCTCTGTTACTCAACTTAACTAGCCCAGGCAGATGGAAAAGTCAACTCACCTTGCTGCGCCGGCCCAGATCCCTGACGATCGACTCCCTATCATCTCCCCTCTCGGTTCCAGCAAGAGTATCCTAATCAACACGCGCAACGCAGTGCATCAGCACCGCACACACAAACACGCGCACGCACACCCACATACACGAACACGACGACGAGCGAAAAAGAAGAAGCTTTTAACACCTGGGCAGAAGCGATCGGAGCGACAGCCAAGAGGGCGAGAGCTGCAAAGACCAAGAGACCAGGAAAGACGGCGCGAATCCTGATCGGGGACGGACCCATTGTCCCGATCGCTCTCTCCGATGCAGCCCAGACGAAAAGGACGGATTTTTCCTTCTGGGTATCTCTCGAATCTGCGCTAGAGCGATGCGGGCACGAATTCGACGAGCTCAGATCTGGGCAGGATCTGCATTTCTCCTCGCGTCGAGAGAGCGAAGGAGAGAGAGAGAGGGAAAGGGAGAGAGATCGAGCGGAGATCTCCAAAAGCTGTGAAAAAGGCGAAGCTTCGTAGTATCAACGCGAAAAATTGGATCTTCAGTTTCACTTCACCGCCCGTGAAGGTTTGACCTTCTGGATCTCCCTTTGTTTTTTTAACGAGTCAGGGAAAGATTTTGGGCACAAAAAGGTTAAAAAAAAAAACCTGTTTACTTTAGGACGAATGAATTATTTGTGTGTATTTTAATTCTCTCGAGACCAAACTGAACTTAGTATTCAAGAGCGTCCCGATTGTAAAATATGATATGGGATTTTTCGAAAGGTTAAATCGGCAGTGCGGGAGTTGCCATCAAATTTTTTGATTCGATGGAGTAGAAAGAGATGGCGTAATTTGGTATCTGTTGTAATCCATGCATGGCGACGTAAAAGGGTTAAACGAGCTCGATCTAAGACGTGGTTCAAATCGTGAAAGAAAATGACGCCATGATTTGAGTGCGGATTATTACTTTGCCACGGCTCTCCAATAAAGTTTCTTGACCATCTGAAGTTTTTCTGACATGGATGTGAGTGTAATGCTTAAAAGGGGCAATATCTATCTCGACTGTTCAGCAGGCTAGATCAAAAAGAACTAAAACTTCAATATTCTCGGCCATCTTTGGCCCCCCGAAAGAGTGTGCTCTCCCTGGGTTTTTCTGTAGTTTACAGAGAAAAGTTCAGGTTGACAAAAGTTTGACAGCTTAGTGGCATAAGCATGTTGAGACTGAGAAGAATATGCATCATCTGCTATTGTGCCATTGACTCATCTACCAGTTTTAGGAAATTCATCATCTGCTTCCATTCATTTCTGTTTCTGTCTCAAAGCAATTTATCAGCTCCTCTTAGAAGTGTGTTGGACCAGTGCAGATGGACGAAATCCATTTCCTTTTCAGCTACTTCGACATGACTCGAACCACGATGCATTTATATAGTCATTTCAATGACATACTTGGCTTCAGGTTCAAACTTGGGTTTTATTTTGCGTTGCGACTGTAAATTCATTGCGACTCACACGGCAAAACTCGCGTCCAACTTCAACTCAGTGTAATTCATGTTCCCATTCGATGTCCTATGTTGCTTCCATTTTCTAAATCCATGCTTTAGTAGAATAGAATGTACTCAAATCAGGATTACTTGTTAGAAAAGCTGTCTCACCATGAAAATCACATATCCTGATAAATATGAACGTGTCACGAGCCAACGCTCGAGATCAAGACAGTACGGCAGCATAGGCTTTCTTTGGTTCGTTGGATCGCCTAAACTAAGCTTTTTTTTTCAAAGATCAATCACTTGAGTACTAACCCATCCGGACGGTAGATAGAGAAAGTGTTTAGAGAGAGAAATTGAAGGAGAAAATATATTTCTATTAGTCAAATGTTAGACGATGCAAATGATAAGAAGAGCACCTCCATTTATAGACAAGGTCTTCCAATTTTTATCTCTAATCGCCCCTTGATCAAACGGTGGAGATATATTCTTCCCAAATGCTGGGCTTATTCCATTCCCTCGGATAATTTCTTGGTACATCGAGCCTTGGAAGGCTCAAGACCGTCATATTCACCCCCACCCAATCGAGTGATGCCCTCTCGCTCTCAACTCGGAGTCTTTTGCTTGCCTGATCGCATCCTTCTCTTGGATTGTTGGTTTCTTGAAAGGTTGGCGATTCTTTTGTCTCCGATGCGCTTGGTCTTTTTCTTCTTGACTGGTCAGCTATACGGCTCTTGAATCCTAACTCGTTCCACAAAGCAATTCCTTCTTGCCTTTTCCAAGTTACTCAGCAAGTTTTCCATTTCTTGGAAAAAGCAAATCGATCGACATCTCACTTTGAGTTTGAGTTGGCATAGGTCGCCTCAACTCCACCTTCCGTCCCTCCAAAAATTGTGGCTTCGCTGTCGACTCGATTACAAGCTCCTCAACTCTCAGCCTTCATACACAAGTCAGATAGTGGAGATGCTTTTGATCTCCATCAACCAAAGATCATTCGTACCACCGATGGGCATTTTTTATCGGAGATAATAATTGACTTGGTTCTCATGTCGATTATGGAGAATTACAAACCCAAAATAAGATCGTATTCATCAAGCAGTATTACCTCGATAAGGAATTTGCCTTTCCTATCACCGATGTGTAGTTCCACATTCCGAGCAATGCCAATCGCCGGTATATCATCCAAGTTGACTTCCTTAAACTGATGTCCTAGTACGTTCTGCTCGAAGTCCAAAATTTTTTGCTGCTTCACTCGACAAGAACATGTATTTGTTGAACAAAATTCAAAATGGCATAAGCTTAAATATCACAAATAATAGGAAATTACAAAGAAACGAGATTGCAATAGGAAAGATGGAATCGATACAACCGAATACCGAGGCCTGTGTTGAACCACGGTTTCCTTAAAACAGATTCGCTTCCCCCAAGCGATTGAGGTTTTGCGAACGTCCCGTCTCCCCAGGATACAACAACTATTAACAAGCGAAGAAGAGAGATCGCGGCACTTCCAAGCTTTTAACTTGAACAAACTTGGAGCGAACACTATCGAAAACAATGCAAATCAGAGAACGTTTTTTGAAGGAGAGCGTGAACGTTTTTTCTCGAAACTGCTGATCTTTGCAAGAACCGAAAGAATGATTTCGATAAAAATAGAACTCGGGGAGAGTTGTTCGGGACTAATAACAGGCGATTAATTTTAGCCGTTAAAAATCAATACACATCAAGAATAATGGCCAATTAAATCCGTAGTTACAAAATTAATTGGCTTATCTGGAATAATGGCTTTAATTCGTTACAAAAATCAATTTCTAACAGCTTGCCATTTAACGCACCATTAATTGAGTCGGAAAATTAAATTAGAAGGCTAGCAAAATTGGGCTTGTCGCAAGGCCCACTTTTCGATCCCACAATCGTGTACGCAGGATGCGCGCCGCGCCAAGTCTCAACCTGGGCGTCGGATTTGCACCCCCCTTTGCTTGAGAGTTTGTGCTACAATAGTTACCACTTCATATAAGTGTAACCGTATATAAACCACTCTTTAGCCTTCTTCCTTTTCCAATGTGGGACTAGTGCTTTTCACTTCCCACTTCCAACTCAAGAGTGTTCTTTGAGCATCAATTTCTCATTCATTCACCCATCAATTTGTCCCAAATTTCCAACAATCCCCACATGAATGAAAATTGTTTTAGTTTTGACTCGTGATAGTGTTCAACAATTGAAACCTGCATAGGATAGGTAGGTGTTACCCTTTGAACCTTTCCTTGTGAAAGTATATTTACTTTACTAGTTGTCCAAGAGACATGATGTCCTTGAACTGTCCAACTTTCTTATGTAAATGAACCATACACTTCACCACGGAATCATATAAACGTTTGTTCAGTTCTCATAGTTATGTTCGTTTTGGCCATGAACATCAACCCTGGTTCTCGCAAGAGATTCTAAAGAATTTAGCCCTTGATTAATTCTCCTTTGAAGCGGCCCCACTTCTCTCTCACATAGGTGATTACTTAATTCCCACTTAAGAATCATTAAAGCAAAATTGCTATCCTTTCCTTCACAATATCAACGATATTTTATATAGGAATGGTTTTAGGGATAACCCCCACGGTGACATCACTAAGTTTGTATAATTAGGTTGTCCCTTTGAACCTAGATCTTGGGATCTCCAAATAACTAGGTTGGGTTTCCTTTATACCAACTTATTCTTTCATGGGCTTTAGTTCCATTCCTCTTATCAATTTCTCAACTAACTCTCTATTTAACCCTTTGGTTAGCGGATCCGCAATATTATCCCTTGACTTTTACGTAGTCAATTGAGATAATTCTGTTGAGAGTAGTTGTCTTATGGTATTATGTCTCTGGCGTATATGTCTAGACTTACCATTATACATATTACTACGTGCTCTTCCAATTGTATACTTATTGGTGGCCGCAGGTTTTGCCATTTTGGAATATCCTCTAAGAAATGGTGTAGCCATTCAGCCTCTTTAACACACTAGCTTTCTTAGATTCTTGTTTCTTTTAGAATTACTGCATCTTAAATCAAGAACTTACTCCTCTCATCTCTTTGCTTGAAGAATCCTCTTTCAGTTTTACCGTTTTACGGAAGAATCATAGAAAATTTCATCGTCTACTTCTGAATTTTTCCGAATCTCGAACTTTAGTGGGTGTTCAAGAACTAATAAAGTCTAAATATCTCGGAACATAGATAATTCTTCCATCTTTATTCTAAGCTTCGGAACATATATTCCCTTTGCGTTCAAATCCTCTATTGTCTTCTTGATTCCATCGACAATCAAATCTTCCAAGTTCATTTCCTTTAAAAGCTTGTGCTTGAGATAGTTCTTGAAATCCTTCCACCCGGGAGGTAGCTTTTCAATAATAGCAGCCACTTGGAAGGTTTCACTCAAGATCATTCCTTTAGCCAGAATTTCATGCAAGATCACTTGAATTTCTTGCACTTGACTGATGACAGTCTTAAAATCGACCATTTTATAATCAAGGAATCGACCGACAACAAATTTCTTTGCTCCGGCATCCTCTGTTTTATATTTTCGGTCTAAGGCTTCCCATAACTCCTTTGCCGTTCTTTTTGCACAATAAACATTGTACAATGAGTCATGTAAGCCATTCATGACGTAATTTCTGCACAAGAAATCAGAGTGCTTCCAGGCATCAACAGTGTTGAAGGCCTGTTTATCCGTTTCTCCTTCGGATAATTTAGGAGCATCCTCGGTCAAGAATCTCGCAAGATTCAATGTGGTCAAATAAAACAGCATCTTTTGCTGCCACCTTTTAAAGTTCAAATCCGAACTTTTCGTGTTTTTCGCCATGGTGTATGTAAACCAATGAACAGAGGATGAGCCAAACCCAAAACATCCACGACTTCTTTCCCAAAGAGCCATTTGAATTCTTTAAAATAACAACGACTGCTTTTTAAGATTGTTGACAAAATTCAAATGGGCACAAGCTTAAATGTTACAAAACAATAGGGAATTACAAAGAAAAGAAATCGCAATTACAAAGTTGGAATCGATACAATCAAATACTTGAGGCCTATGTTCGGCTACGCTTTCCTTAAAATTTCGCCCCTCCAAAGACGACCTTGAGGTTTTTGCGAACGCCCCGCTCCCCAGATACAACGCCGCGGCACTTCCAAGCTTTCGCCGAACTTGAACAAACTTGGAAACGAACACTATCGAAAACAATGCAAATGCAGAGAACGTTTTTCGGAAGGAAGTGTGTAGTTCCCTGATTTCGATAAAAATAGAACTCCTCGGGAATAATAACGCCGCTTAAATCTGCCGTTAAAAAATCAATACTGCGTTAGAAATAACGGCCGATTAAATCCGCCCGTTAAAAATCAATTTGCGTCATATTAATTCTACCGTTACGAAATCAATTTCCGGCCGTTGATGTTAAATCTAGCAAAATTGGGCTCGCCGCGAGGCCCAATTTTCGGTCCCGCAATCGGATGCGCTGCTCAGCTCGAAGTCCTGCTAAATTTTCATGCTACAATAGTTACCACTTCAAATAAGTGTAACCATATATAAAGCACTCCATAGCCTTCTTCTTTTCCAATGTGGGACTAGTGCTTTTCACTTCCCAAACTCAAGGGTGTTCTTTGAGCATCAATTTCTCATTCATTCACCCATCAATTTATCCCAAATTTTCAATAAAAGATTGACGCACTCGTCCATCAAGGCATAGAGTTTTGTGCTATTAACTTTGACTTCCACAAATGGAAAACTTGTACTCGGAGGCTTGCGAGCGGTGTTTGAGTGTTTACGTAGCTAAGAATCTTTGTGGTTTTGAGCCACACTTCTCTCTCTTTTCTTGCTTTGCTTGCTCCTCTCCCTCCATGGTGAGCAGTGCCGTGAGTTTGTTCCTCTTTGGACAATCCTGGGACCAATGGAAACCGTTGCAGTGGTGGCTTCTTCTCCCTTTCTTTGTGGGAGTCACCTTGGGGTCGGTTCCACTTTTGATTGGATAGTTTGGAAGGGCCTTCTCCTCATGATCTTCCCCATCAATCTCTTCGACCACGGGTAACTTCGCCTTCCCTGTCCTTGTCGTGGTGGCAATCCATTCTCCATCCTTTCCCTTTGGACTTGGGAGATTCCTGATTGGTGAAGTTGGCAAGAGACTCAGCTACATTTAGTGCCTTTGAGATATTTCAGACGTCCCGTCTTTTGAGCTCGAGTTGGTCCCAAGGCCTCAAACCATCCATGAATGCCCTTAAGTTGGGAATTTGGTGTTTGAGTTTGGTGAACTCCTTCACGTGCTCCCGGACCGTGCCCTTTTGTTCAAGGCAGTGAAGTTTGCTAGATGCTTTTTTTTTTGGCGAACTTTCACAAAATCATCCCACGTGTTGATGGGATCGGCATCTCTCTTGGTCTCATCACACCTATTTTCGCACCAAAGGAAGGCATCATCAAGTAGGAACATAAAATACTTTTTTTACCTTGGCCAATTCGTCTTGAATGCTAACGGGGTCAAAGTATTCTTCCATACTCCAAATGAAGTTGTCCCCTTCTTTAGCGGACTACTTGCCCTTGAACTCCTAGGGCTTTGGCACATTCACCTTGTGCGCTACTTGAATGAGTATGGTACATATGCAATACTAGTCTTACACAAGACTAGTTGGGTCTTTAGCTCTTGGACCTCCAACTTCAAAACTTTAACCTCGACTTTGTGGAAATTGTCCTAATTAAGCCCAAGGATTTCTATCTTCAATGCCTTGTCCTTCAAGTGCAAGGGGACCATGAATTTTTTCGCGATGGTCGTGAATTTGAGGCGTAGCATCTCTTTGACCTTATTGATTCTTTGGGTTCATTCATTTCGCGGAAAATAAGTTATTTAAAAAACATTTTTCAAAAAATAATTGCTTATTTTGTTTAGAAAAATTAGTTAACGAAAAATATTTTCATTATAAATAATAATCTATGTCTAACTATTTTTGCGGATGATGAAAAAATTTTCCATTCATTTATTTTTCTAAACGATATAAGCGATCGTTTTTTGAAAAATATTTTCCAAATCATTCATTTTCCACGAAACGAACTCACCCTTTTGTTTCGCCTCTTTGAGTCCTTCATGAATTTCACCGTGGCGGCCTTCATTCTAGGGAACCCTTTTTTCAAGGGCCAACGTGACAACATCCGTCGAGGGAGCCCTCTTCTTGGCTCTACTGTGGGTCTCCTTCTCTTGGGGAGCCTTACCAACAATGAAAATAGCGGCAACCTGTTGGTGCAACATTCTGTCGACCACTTAATATGCTTCTTGATCTTTTTGAAGAAACTCTCTTCAACTCGAGCTTTGATACCACTTGTCACGGCCCGATGCTCGAGATCGAGGTCGTGCAACTTCTTAGGCTTCATTTGGTTCATTGGGTCACGTAAGTTAAGCTTTTTTCCCTAGTATTGATTGCTCGGCTACTAATTCACCCAGACTGTAGAAAGAGAAATTTTGAGAGAGAATGTACTTTTATTGCTCAATCTTCTAATTACCATCGTTGATCGCCCCTTAATCAAATGGTAGACATCTACTCTTCCTAATTATCGTCTACTCTATTAAATAGAAGACTACTGTTTGCCCCATTAAATAAAAAATATATCTTGAATATAAATATACATTTCCCAAGAAATCTTAGGTCTTTATTAGTTCTAGGCTTATTTCGTTCCCTCGGATCATTTCTCTATATATCGAGCCTCACAAATTTCGGGATCGTGACATATGCAATCTTTGTAAATAATAGTATGGTGGAAGGGCATTCACATTCTGCTTTCGTGTTGTTGATCTGCATGAAATTGGGGAGATCTCCAGTTGGGGTAGAAAAGAGCAAAACTTGTTTTAAAGATTTCGCAAAACTTTTTTGAAAGATTTCAACAGCAGTTTATTTAGACAGGTTGACCCGGTCTTTTACTTGATGAGCAGCAGTCAACAATTTCAGCCCTCTACCGTCCAAGTCCAAGTGACAGCTCAAAGATCCTTAGCACCGCTCACACACACTCACCGCAGAGCGGGGGGAAAAGGAAGCGAGAGAAAAAACGAAGAAATTGTTTTGGCAGCAAACCAAACATTTGACGGAAAATCAATGATGTTGACAGGTGAAGTACGGACAGCTTAGCAAGAAATATATTAAAAAAAAAAAAAGAAACGAGGGTAAACAGAGCGGAGTTTTGGATATGAACAGAGCAGCCCCATGTCTTCCATCAAAGATGGACCTAAGATCAAAAGAATCATATCCATGAAGGGCCCCGATTGATACACGTGGCCATATTGCCAATCCTGAAGTAGCTAAAATGGGTGTGAGTGTGTGCTCATCAGCGGGCCTCTCACAACTGGGACTAGGAGTGGGACGGTGTGGGAAACAGTATTACTTCGCGACACCAGCTACATCACTCCCTCCTTCACTTCTGTGAGAAACTGAGTGGCAAAGTACTGAGGAAACCCTTCTCTCTATCCCCTTCTACCAACCCAATTTCAGCACCTCTCCACTTTCTAAAACTTTCAAGGGGCCCTATAACAATTCAGCACCGTTGAAGGATACCAAAAACCATTAGCAAGCAAGAAGCAAAGCATTTTTATGCACTAGCCAACGCCAAAAACTCTTTTCGTTACTCAGATTGGAAAACCCACTTCTCCCTTCCACACAACCCAGCCATCAAAGCCAACCCCTGAAACTGAAAAACGAGTTATGTCTACTCATGGGATTCTGTTGTCTCTCTTTCTTGCCCTCTTCTTCGCCTTTGCCAGTTGCATCCCTCCAAATGAGGCAGCTTTACCCCATGTGAGTGCCTCTCTCTCTTTCTGTTGCTATCTGCAATTTAGCTCCAGAAATCCTAGATCCCTTCATTTTCCTTCCCAAAGTTGTGATTTTTTTCATCTGGGTAATCACTGGTTTGAATGTTCTTGGTAGGCAAACGAGTCGCCAGCAGAGGAAGAGATGATGCCATTGGTGGAGCAAGGCAAATTTGAGATGGTGGAGTTGAATGAGACAAGGAGGAGATTGGGGAGCTTCCAGATATGTGCACTGTGCACTTGCTGTGGTGGAGCAAGAGGGGTGTGCTTGCCATCTCCATGTTGCTATGCCATCAATTGCAACATCCCAAACCGCCCTTTTGGCTTCTGTTCTTTCACTCCCAAGAGCTGCAATTGCTTTGGATGCCATCTCTGAGCCCCTCCTTCACTTCCTCCTCTTAAAATAATATTTTGTCTTCATCTGTTCTACTTTATTAAAATTTGGGGGGGTTAAGCTTTATTTCTGCTAGGGAGCGTGAGTGGGGAAGAATATCTGTGTTAGATTCTTGAAAAGAAAAAGGGAAGAAGAATTGTTTATAAGGTAACTTAAGTCGTAATTTGTTATCATCACATAAGGAATCGCTAGTTCCAGATGGGTCTTGCTATTTGTAGCTGGGGTTTATTTTTATTGTCATTTGGCAAGAGGAGATGGTTTTTGCTGGAAATAGCAAGACCTTGCCTGTGAAAGCTTTGGCAGTTTAGGATTCCTATGAACGTTGTCCTTAGTACAAGCAAAATGGGTCCTTATTTTTATGTCTCTGATCTCTCTCTCTGGCCCGACATTGGGACTTGCATCCGTGGGTGGAGGAGAAGTATAATTGTTCTTGAATCTGCTCCATTGAAGTTTTGTATTACTAAAGTGTGATCAGATCTTGTTTTTTCTTCTTCCCTATTAAATTTCTTTCTCAGTATCTTTGTTGGTTGATTACATTGCCTGGATGATAGGCAAGAAGAGCGCTTTAGTTGCATTTCTGACTGTACATCATTATTATTAAGACATACTAGTTGAGGCCAGTCAATGTGCTTCTCGTGTTGTTTGACTTTGAGCTAAAAGATTATTTTCCAGATCTCCCTTTCGGCGCGGCGCTCCAGCTGAGTCGTGCTCTCCTTTTCCTTGCACCAGTGGGTGTTTAACGTTCGAATTTTTCGTTCTGATATTGCATATACATGCATGGTCATAAGAGGAAGAGCTTGCTGAGAAGCAAGAGGTCTTCTTTTTCTTCTTCTTCGTATGGTACTTTGTGGAGCAGCACTGCAGATCTTCGCACGTGGTGAAAGTAAATCGTTCATGGGCTTATTATTAGCTTATGAAGTAAATCGATCACGGGTGATTTCACAAAATACTTTCTTGGTCTTTTCTCGAGCAGATTAGGTACAATAAAATTTTTGGAGTCATCAGTCATGGAGACAAAATTCAAGGATTTTAATATAAGGGAATGTCCTGCCTGGTTCTTATGGGTCATGTCCTGATCTGGCCGGCACCATGCTTTGATCAAATGGGGCACCTTGGCTTAAAGGAAGAGGGAGAGGGAGAGGGAGAGAGATGAGTTTGTAATAGTTGGCAGATGAGATGGATGAGGGAAATTAATGAATGTAGGTGAGGCCAACCATATATTAAGGAGTGGGTGGAAGTTGGGGGCAATTAAGCCAAGCTATATCTGCCCTATTGCTATTGACATTTGCTTGGCTTGCCTCAACTTCAACTGCATTCTTCTCTTCCCTATTGATGGAATAGGAATTTCATTAGGAACAGGTTTCTTATCCTTATTAATAACTTGGCATTTGTTTATTCATTCTTTAGAGGAGGATATATCTAAGAACTCTCACTTCGACAACAAGTGATTCAGTCCACTTGTGCTGTGTGTGCTTTGGGAGTGATAAATTTCTTTTTCAATCTTGTGGGGCTCATCATACAAAATCCACCCTCATTCTGAATGTGTTGTCTTGAGAACCGTACTGTGGAATCTTTTTTAGTTTTCTGCTTTTTTATTCTTAAAAAAACTTCTGGGCAGCAGACCATGTGCCTCTTTGCTTCTTCTGGATTTTGTCCGTGAGACTTTACAGTCTTCTAGTAGAATGTCCTTCAACTGCAACAGCCATCCCTCTGTTGTTTCTCTATTAAATCTCTTTTACCAACTTATGTCAATGAGTGTTTATCATTGTTATCTTCATAGGAGAAGGATGAGAGATGCGTTTTATAAGACCAATATTGTTGCCCGATATTGAAACAAGATACGCTGTGGCTCTGTGCAATTAGATTGAGTCGATATTGTCGTGTTCGACTTGTACTAGAGGAGCTTGCACTTGCACAGTACTAATTATGATACAGAGGATGTAATTTTGGGCAAGTGGAGACCTAAATATGAAGCAATATTCAGTGGGAGGTCATTTTCAATCAATCAATTCCCAGAATTTGGAGCAATGCTAGGCAGACACTCCTCATGATTGCAACTCAACAAAAATCATTAGCAGTGTCGCTGAAAGTGCCCACCGCAACAGGGTAAAGAAGGGCCAAAAGAGAGAGCAATCATTTGCCACAGATTACCTTCCAATCAACAAGATAATCTAGAGAAGCCTGAAACGGCGGTAATTCCTGAAGTTACAAACTGTAAAGATCTTGTAGTTCATTATTGGCTTGTCATGATCTGCACCGGCCAACAGATCATATGAAATAGTACGAGATAGGCCAAAAGCGTACAGCCTTTTATGGACCCTCTTTACGTGTTTTATGAAACATTGGCCAGTGGTCTGACGAAAGAGTACGCTCAGTGAGAGTCATACAAAAATTGCTTCCTGATAGTCTATGCCACTCTGCAGTCTCGAAGATGGTCTCAACCGGACAAACAAAAGGAATGATATCGAGGTATAGAGAGAGCATTTACCTCGCAACCTAATCATCAACCTTGCAATTGAAAAGGAGGATTCAATTATATACAGGAGCAGCGGCATGATGTACATGGTACCTTTGAAGCCCCAGCACTGCATAAACTACACTTTAAGATATAAGGCTTATCTTCTCAATGCCTATAATCGATTGCAGCCTCGGTCCTCTTTGCATTGTGTATAGCCATCAATCTAAAGAATTCTTCACAAGAGGAGCATTGCTGGACATTAGGCCATGATATTGTCCTTTGCAGCTTGAGGGTACGGATCAGTCCAACATTCATCTTCCTTGACAGCTTTCTTCCATCTTTTTCTGAATATTGCGAGTTCGATATATGACTGCCTCCTCACCTGCCGACACATTAAGAACATGATTAGTATCACCAGTAGTGTGTCTAGGCCCCAAGCACTCAAAAACCTCATTCACTAGCCCATGAGAAGATGAATAGTATCACCATACTAATAGGCATCCATTTTTATGATAAGCGCTGAACTTATCTATCACATAAGCTAGGAAGTTTTATCAGCCAACATATCACTGAATATAGTGTGAAATTCGATAAGTGATACCTACATCTCAAACCCAATATGAAATAGCACTTCATTCTATATCCTCTCTCAATTAGTTGTTTGAATAGACATCTCAGTTCATAAAAATAAACATCATGCTTTGAAAGTCAAATGATGGGAAAAAAACTTTTAGAATGCGTCATTTGCTTCTTCTTCATTATAAGACAGTAAGGAAACTGTCGCAAATGAGGGGAAACTTACTTCAACTCTAGGATCATGTTTATGAGACCTTGACTGTGCCTGCACAAGAAGGATGGCAATATACAATTTCCAGTCACGCAGATATTTGCCAGAAGTTTGCGATAATCAATGAAGGTAAAAAAATCAGACAATACCTCTGATTCCACTTTTTCAGTCTCAGAAGTATCATTATGTGACTGTGAGTCCGACTGCAAGCACGAGTTGTAAAGATGAAGAAAACAATAAAAAATAACCTTAACAACCCAATTACCAACAGAAAATCCTCAAGATAATTTCAGCACTGAACTATTTCACCCGTAAATGATGTCCGTTTTTTTTTTGGTCGGGACCCGTAAATGATGTCTGCATAGCATGCAAACCTTACGATTTTGATAACTATTTCTATATTATGCTGATTCAGCATTCAAGATGCTGCACCTTGAGAGAATGATAACCGTAATAGTCCAAACCTTGTTTTCAATGCCACCACCAAGTGTCGGCCGATTATAATGCACTATATACTCAGCATCCACAATGCCTACATTCTTGATTCGATCACCCTGTCAAGACAAACTGAAGTAAATAATCTCCAACTTGAAGACGTTTAAGAAGGAAAGCAGGTTGAGTCTACATCGATGGCTGAGTAGAGAAAGTTAAACTAACTTGAGCGCAGTAACCAAGTTGTGTGTCTAGGCCCCAAGCATGGATCAAATCATTCTGTTAAGAAAGTTAAGAATGCACAAGGTGGTGAGTAACTCATCTGCCTGTGTAAAAGGTTAGGCCGAACTGGGTCACCCTATACCATCCATGAGTTTAAAATGTAGTGACTATAATTATAATTCTATTATACACATGTAGATTATCAAATGCAGCAGTTTCCAACTTTATTATTCTAGTCCAAATCAGACAGAAAGCGTGCAATTCAAAGTCAGATTTAAACCCATACAATAAAGATATCATCCTGCACATCTTAATGGCTACCTATCTAACCTAGACATCTCTTCCAATTGACATGGCCCCAATAACAAGCAGACCCTTTTGATGTCCTAAGAAAAGACGTAAACCAGACACAATAAAATGGAACACCTGAATCATATACCATACACAGCGCCAGGCAGCTCTAGAGAAAACCGGAGCCATCATCTCTATCCACCTGTAACAGATTATATCCACTTAGTTTCTACAAAAGACCATACTAGACGATCAGCAGAAGGAAAAAGGAGTAAATTATCTCAAATAGAAAAGACCGAAAAGAATAGCCTGCAAAAAACAGACAATCCAGTGCATATAAAGTACACCCAACAGATACAAAGCACTTTCTATAGTATATAGTGCAGTGCACCTACCCAGTGCATGGAGGAGCTGTACTGTTCGAACCACAACCTTTACCAGGACCACCAAGCTTGAAAGTCCTCCTATTGACAAAAGAAGAAAGATAGTACTTCAATCCACAAATCAATACCGCTCTATAGTTGCTTACTTTCAACCTAATATTGTCATTCAGTAAACAGATTGACATTTCCGCAAGTTGTCCTTTGGTGAACACATTAACATTTCAGATGATGCTACGTGACTGATTGTAGCCATCCTTACAAATCTATGTTAACTGTCGAGTTATTTAAGTAAAAAAAGCAATTACTGCATGGAAATCCCGCAGATAAAGTGCTACTGTAGGACAAAGAAAATTTGTTTTGGATGGTTGCATCACACCAATTTGTTGGTTCCACGGTTATGGCAATTTTCTTAGGCGAGATCCCGACGAGGCACGACATTGCTAAAGCTTGGCATGTCTGGATGTTGGGTAATAAATTCATTTTACCTCCCCTAGTTCCACGTTCATGTTTGAGACCATCCATCACTAGACAGAGGTTCGCACAATCCAACAAGCAGCAATGACTTAAAAACAACAATAAATGTAGTAAGAGGCATGTATGAGATCAACCAAATTTTGGAGTCAAACTTTGGCAAAAGATAATAGGACATACCTGTGTACAACCGATCTCCTCCCACGTGCAGTGATTTGATGATGCACCTCTGATTTGGTTGGATCAAGGGCTGGTTGTGATATCTCAAGCCCTTCAGTCTTGATAATAGAGATATACCTACAAGAATTTGGTGTTTTGGAGGAGGGAAGAGCCAGATATCTTGTCAAAGGCATGTTGAAGTTGGACCATACAATAATCACCATTTCAAGTATCGCACACAATCATTGAAACAATAAGGTATGGCACTCAATCATTGCCAACAAGTTAACTAGAAGTTTGCAATGAAACATGAAGCTGAGTACATCATTGCGCTATTAGTGTTCTGATCAAGAAACCGATTATCTGAATGAGTGTAGATTTAACAGATATTTGATGAAGCATCGCATATTAACAAAGTGGAACACTGATACTCTCACGTCTTACACTCCCCATAAGGTAGCAAAGAAAATTGAATTGCTTATGAGGTGAAGCACACATACTTGTCGGGGTGAAAATCTTCAACTCCTAGGTCCTCATCCCACAGAAAAATATATTTGTATCCAGCAACTATATCTGGATGAAGGAAACGTTTGGCGAACCACCTAGACATGTAGAACAAGATTGAAGATCCATTAGGATACTGTCAATGATCATTACCGGGGTTTGAAGGAAAAGACCACTTGCCATTTAGTTTGGTTAAATGCAGATACATGTATAACGCGATAACTCCATTCTAAGTCCTTCCACTCATCAACAACACCATCATAGTGGAAAAGCATCACCACAAAATCATTTGACAGAAACTGCAAAGTGCAAAGTGAAAATTGACATAGTTAGCCTGGATAAAAGCTCGAGAAAAAGGGGCTAAGAGTCTCCTCACCTTTGCAACCATTTTATTCACAAGATCCTTTTGCTTGATTCCAACAGCCATTGCAAACAAGTTAGACGAAGAACTAAGAGAGCCCTGTCCAAAGATCAAGCAAGTTAATGGATGTTCAGAACTATGACGTTATATCTTCTACAATGAAAACTATTGTCATTTCAGGCTGCTTTTTTACCTCTGCAGAATCCCATAACGGCCTCATTTCCAAATCAGAAGAACTGGCAACAATACCTTCTGGTAAGGCCTCACTTCCACGTGGTCTGCGACGATTCTGAAATGAAAACACAAAGAAGCTATTAAGCAACAAGTGAGACATCTGGCATGGCACAAATGAATTGAAAGTGACAAGGTCCAAATTGCCATTCTCTAATAACAAGCACTGGATGAAAGGATGACAAACTGCACAAGTGCTGGTGTTAGAGCTCTGTGATTTATCAATTATCCTCCAATCCCATCCTGAGAATTTCTGCAAAACATTTTCAATTTCATTCGTGACATTCAGCATATAAACTACCAGGACCGAGTTACAGTGAAAAAACATCATTATCTGTAGAACTAAGAAGAGTAGGTATACACCTCTCTGTAATCTGATGCCAACAGCGCACTCCCGATGAAGAGTCCTAGACAAAACAAAGACGCTGCAGGAAAGAAGTTACAGAAACTAGATTTTCTACACTTTTGATCTGCAAAGAGGGAAGCCTGAAGGAAAAAGAAAAACAGAATAATGTCAGAAGAAATGAAGGTTTCCAGTGTCCTTCTCCACAAGGAAATCAATGTACTCACTCACTGAAGTGAATAAAAGGAATGCATATCATATGTACATCTCATTAAACATCTTGAATCTATTTTTCGAAACTCATCAAGCTCTCAATTGCACGATAAAAACCGTATATGCATCAAATACATTGGAAAAAATGGTCAAGGACACCACTTTTAGAATCTAAAGAAAAACCGCTCCCAGCTACTGTAATTTCTTGGCTCATAAAATCTCATTTGTGTAGCTCAAGGTTTGCCCATGAACTAGTAATCCCAAACCTAACAAGTAATTAGTGCAAAAGAGAGCTTAATTAACGCATGTAATTAGCAGATGACGGGATTGAAATGACAAAGTCTGAACATGCATAGAACTCTCCAACTACGTATATGCAGCATAGCCCATAATCAGCAGTTCATTGAAATGATAGACGTATTTCATGGCTGATGTTTGCAATTTACAACTTAGCCGTGGTCAGTTCACACCAAAATCAGCTTGACCCTCAACATGAATTTAATTCCACCATCCAAAGACAGAGAAACAAAACAGGATTGATCTGAAAGAATAAGCTTCCTCTGAAGTCATACGCAATGTAAACTCTAAGAAGCCTCACAAGCAATTGGCAAATTCCCCATCCGATACTGTGGCATATTTGCCTTCAGAAGCAGCATATTCAACAAAACTTGAGCACATTGCAAAAAGTAGTCACTCATGGAGAAAACAATGAAACGAAGATGCAAATTAATCAAAACTACAAAAAGCAAGAGCGAGAATCTTGTGTTCCCCCATTGCACTCATTAAAGTGTGCTTTCGCAGGGAATCAAATGCACAGCCGTCCGAACATGGCAAGTTAAGATAAAGTACGATTAACCCATCAGGGCGCAAAAACCAAATGCTAAAGTCACTTTGTGAAACTTTTAGCTGACCCAGAGAATTTAATTAACTGAGACACCCTCAGCGGTTAACTTTCTGCACTAAAATTCTAAAATTTTGCTTTGTGTCATCGACTCACTACCATGCCCACCGACACGCTCAGTTTAACTTCGAAAAGGAATGATCTTTATCATCGGATTGCATCGAACAAGAAACAGGGGACAAGCACAACAACAATCATCCACGTAGAAGGGCATAATGAACAAAAGGGATGGGGGGAACTCACAGCGTTCGGAGGATTGATATCCATGGAAGTCAACCAGCATGCAGAGAGAGAGAGAGAGAGGCAACAAACGACAAGTCTCTGCTATCTTATTTCCGGGGCAAGTGGGATCGATGAAAAGCTTTCAAGGACAAAGACTGATCCTTTTGGCTTTTGGGTATTCTCAAACAACAGCCACAAGCTTTCAAGACGGAAAAACTTGGCCAAAAACCGAAACTTTTCTTCTGGGTTAAACCAGAACTGACGAATTGAAACGTTCAAGATTGGAATTTCAGGGCGGCTCATGCAAAGTGTGTTCTTTCTGTTCTGGCGGGGGAGGAGGGGGAGGTGGAAGACAACCCAAGCATCACGGTAGATGATGCTGGAGAGATAGATGTCGGGGGAGCAACGTTGCCACGATCTTCAACGTCGTACGGGGATATCATTTAAGAATTTGACCGCGCGATACCCGGGTTTGCTTTCGACCTCCAATAATTAAACAAAGATTTGAACACCCCCGCGAGCGAGGTTGCCTCTTTCTCTTCTTGTCTAGTGTAGGTAAGAAGCGGAGGAGGTAAAAACGTGGGGGCAATCTCCAACGTGGGCAAAGATCCCATGTTTTTATGATCAATTAAGGACTAGCAGATCTTCTGTTTTGCAGATGTAATTCTTTTGGATGTTTTGGTAGTAGATTTCTAAACAATACAACCGATATATTTTCACGTATTCTCGTCCATAATTGCCTCGTATGAATTACGCATATTTAGGTAATAAATATTTGCAAACGATTCTTTATGTATATATAGATTCTAATTCTGAAATGCGTGTATGCCATATAGTTCAAATAGCTGTTTATGATGAAATATTGAAAGAGTTTAACGGTATCGGACATTTATATCTTATCTTACCCATATTTAACTAATGATGTATTAAATGATTAATCTCAAATCGGGCTCATATTTGACAAATCAATGGTATTAAAATCGTATTTGAGAAATAATATAAAAGTATGCTCGCGTGAAGTTGTAACACTTGGAACATTCAAACACAAGCTTTACCCATCAATTTACTTTTTATGGTCACTTTAGCTAACCTTAATTTAGCAAATCTCTAATTTTGCATTTCTATTTCTTCTGCATTTTGGGTGATATATTTCTAATTATGCAATTGGCGACAAATCTCTAACTCATATAATTCTCTAGTACAACTATGGATATTTTGGTAATGAATGTTTTAAATGAGTTTAATAATGTAGGGACACCTATCTCAAACTTACCAAGTAACGTGTGTTGAAAGGTTAATCTCATACCGTGCTCATATTCGACAAATGAATCTATTAAAACCATATTTGAGAAATAATGTTATGAAATGATCAATCTCAATTTGGATCGAGACACAACTTTGGCCAAAATATGCGTGTATGTGGCTTTTGAAGTGGCAAATGGATGCATACACGACAAGACGACCTGGTGTCGAAATACTTCTCTCTTTCGATAGGTGGGAAGAATCACTTCAAATGAGCCCCCCTTGGCATGATACCCAACTGTGGGCTTGATCTTGCCTCCCCCAATGTGCTGCAGACCCCGCCTGAAGCAAGGGGTGCAATGCGCGCGCAAACGGTCGCGCCTAAATACTCTTTGAATGCAAGTTAAAAGCGTGTTTTACATTTGACTCCGTGGGCGCATCTTTCATGCAGAGGCTTTGTTTGATGAGCCACTACGTTGGACTGGCCATGGTTGCCAAAGCCCAATGGTTACGTGACGGATTCATGCGCTTGATCTAATGGTTATCTTGGTCTTTCACTCGGCACCCGTTTTTGCGCAGTTGCTGCTTTTGAGCGTCTGCTATCCTGCCTTTCGAATTTCAGTACAGGGAAGGGTAGATCCGATCCCCTTTCTTCTTCTTCTTAAAACCCGCCCTTTTCGTTTTGATGCTTCTGCCTATTCAATTCTACTTTCAAGCCTAAGCTTTTTCCTTTCCACGATTGCCGTTCCAAGTGAAATTCATTTTCGTGACCTTACCCCGTGTCTTCATTCTTCTTTTCTGTCTCTGACTCGTACCATATTACTCAGCAGCATCACAAGGAAAAGCGGGACAGATACGGCCTGTCTTCAGCATATCAGAGGTGAACTCGAGTTTTCCGGTTCCGCACGAACCGAGCCCTGCTTTAGGTCCATGTTTAGTTTCCGAGTCCTCTCAAGCGAAATCCTTCCTCAGAGTTTAATTAAACTACAGCGACATCCTTTGCATTTTCAAAAACTCTAATGACTCCCGTGTCAAGCCACGTTTGTAATAGGAAAACCACAAGCTCATGTGGAAAATGTCTAATACTTTAAATCAACTGGAGATGTAATGTGGCAGTTTTTCTGCCAACTTAGGTCTTACTCTCATTTGCAAGTGCTTGTAGAGTTTGCTTGGGAGCCCCATATGGAGGATCTCGAGCCACACTAGCATCTGGCCAACAAGTCAGATGGTCATGCACCTTCACATCTGGTGATAAAGAAAATTTTGATGCTGCACATTGCAAGGATTTGGGATCTTCTCAATTACATTGAGCCAAAAAGAAGATTGATCTCGTGTGTTTTAAAGTATTAAATGTGCCTCGTGCAGCCAAAGCAAGAAAGAGGACAGGAAGAACATGGGTATTGTGGTGGGCCTACTATGAGGTGGCGGTGTATCGGGGAGAAGGCGATTTATCGGGTGGACCTATTGATTGAACCATAAATGCAAACCCGATTGACCGTTGTCTAAGAGAAGAGTTGTAGTCCTATCGAAAAAGGACAAGGGGAAATATCACAACTAACAAAACAGTCCTGTTTCATGTCCTTCGATTGCTACTTTGAGCACATAAAGTTACAAAAAGCTAAGAGAATCCCACAGGAAATAAAATCCAGTACCATCAGAAAAAGATACGAACACCGCCTGCAGGCCAGAGATAGAATAGAAAGAATTCCAAATATTTCCGCAACGATACCAACATGAAGTACCAATTCATCGTTACATCATTAATTTCACTGTCGTTCATTCAGATCTTACCCAATCCTCCATGAACCTACCTTACTGATGTACAGTATGAGCAGAGGCAGTTTGAGCTGCCGCGCATAGGATATCTGGCGTTTTGACAGGACATATTGCATCAAGCAAAAACAAAATGATAAACCATTTTACTGACCACTCATATGTCCAAGAAGCCTGATTCATAATATGGCAAACGAAGCCTGATTCATATGAAAACAGACTGCAAATTGTATCTCGGAGAGGGCAAAGAAAAACAAATCAAAAAGCTCCATCAATTCTGGCTATATAGTATGCCCATGCCCTATCTTGGATTATGCGCTCGAAAGAAAGCATATATTCAAAGCATATCAGCGTTATCCTCGACTTTTAAGGGACAGTAGGAAGACTGCCTAGAAGGCTACAACAAAAATCCTTGATAAACCCTTTCAACATAAAATCAAACAAACTCCATTTAAAGGCAAAGGGTCACTACCCGTCGCTCATAACTTGAAAACAGACTGCAAATTGTATAACCTTCCTTGCGGAAACCCTGGTCAAAGAAAATCAAATCAAAAATGTTCTCCATTTTCTGCAGATTTTCTCTGTGGTTTCAATCCTCTCCTTCCATTTTCCAGCATTCTTCTGGCGCTGCTTCTTCTCCTTCTTTATGCTCTTTTTCAACAATTTGGGATCATCATGAATCTTAAGACCGGCTGCCCATGCCCCCTATCTTTTTTGGTCTTTTTGCCTTTTCCATTACATGAGGGCGCCTCGATGCCATCATTAAATCACCATTTGTGGGCTTATTTCAAATGCATATCAGTTGTCTATCTTGCTTTTTCTCGCTTTGCTTTGGCCTCGACTTTAAATTTTGGGACAGTTCTTCAGGAAGACTTCCCTTCCATAGAAGAGTAGGCCTAGGTTCCATTACAACAAAAATTTTGATAAACCCTTTCAACATAAAATCAAACAAACTCCATTTAAAGGCAAAGGGTCTCTTTTCTCGCTTTGCTTTTGGCCTACCCGTCGCTCAGGAACTTTCAAGCTCTCCTTCAATAAGTCGAGGGTTGTTCTAGAAGATCTCTCAGGGTCTAAAAACCCTGAAACCACGGCTTGTCCTTGTCATCACTGGGCAGGTAGAATTTCGCAGGGATGAGCTCGATTAACTTGTCAAAGAACACCGAATGCTGGTGAATCAGAGACTTCAGATCAAGACCCGCATCGGAATCAGGGGCGGTAGAACCAACGGCAGATTTCTGCTTCTTCTTCTTCATCTGGGAAGGATACAAGAACCAAAAGGAAAAGGGGAGGTCAAAACGAGAAACCGGAGATCGTAAAGCAAAATGCCTTCTAAATTCTTCCGTGCCACGATTTGCTATGGCTTTACTCGCAGAGCAATCTCTCAGATTTACAGCATACATCAGTCATCTCAATCGAATCTCTTTCCCATCAAACAATTCAAATTCAAAACACAAAACTAGTATTTTGGACCCTAGTAACTACACTGGAAAACTAGTACTTAGGCGAAAGTTCTCTCCTTTTTCCTCGAGAATCGCCCTACAAAACAATCCTATCACAGCAACTACATGGTCCTTAATTTCTCAATCCTAGAATCACCTACATCTTTCTAGAATCGCATCCCGGTGTTATCAAACAGCATCGTTCATGGCAAACGTTATTGCGCCGCTTGACCAGAATAAGAAATCAAGAATTTAATCGCGAGAGATGGAGATGTCGGTACCGAAGGAGAGAGAGACAGAGAGAGAGGGGCGGCGGGACTGGGTTGCCGCTGCGGCCGCGGCGGCGAGCGAGGGAGGCTCGGCGATGGCGGCGATGGCGGCGGCGGCGACCGCTGCTGTGCGAGCGAGCGAGCGAGCGATAGGAAAGAGAGAGAACGAGGGCGAGCGCCGAGATTAGAAGAAAGAGGAGGAAGACATGTCAGGTTAGGGTTTCGCTTCCCCTCTCTCTCTCGACATACCGAAGTGGAAGGTCAGGGTCGGAATAAAAAAATTCTATTTTTCAAATGCATTTCGGAACATAAAGGCATTTGTTAAAGAATTTTCGAAATGTATTCTAGAGCGATTTTTATATTCTGAAATAAAAATATATTTGTTAAAAATATTTGTATTCATAATGCATTCTTGACTCCAGAACCAATTTTTGGTAAGAAAAAGAGAAGGTACTTTTTGTAACTTCTTGATTCCAGAATGTATTATCCCTATTTTCTCATAATTTTTTGGGAAAATTTCAATTAAGGACTCCAAGTGGGGTCAAATTCTCAAAAGAGGGTCCAAAGTGAACATTGTGTCAAATAAGGGTCTGAAGTGCTTAACTAGTCTCAAATAAGGACCGAAGTGCTTAAAAAGTCTCAAATAAGGACCTAGGTCCCCGGTCGACCAAAATCCGGGCTAGGCTACATCGTCCGATACCCAATAACTTTTTAATTTTTTTCTTTTTCCTTTCCCCTTTTTCCTCCCCTCCCAACCGTGGGCAAGAGGTCATCTCTGCCACTGTGGCAGGCCGGCCGGGTATCAGGGGCGGCCCCACCTCGGGCTAGTGAGGCAATAGGGGGGACTTTTTAAACCCGGGGGTAAGGGGAAACACGGGCCAAACCAACCGCAAGCCGGAGAGTCCTCCTCCTCCGGGGCACGAGTCCTCCCACCACCATCGGGTACTTTGAGGGTGAAATTTAAAGGGCGGCCCCGCCCGCCAGAGGTGCCAAAAAGAAAAAAATAAAAAAAAAAAAAAATTTCAAAACTTCACAAAAATGGCTTACGAAACCCCGCAATGTAGCCACACATTTTGGCTTTAAGTGAAAGAGAAGAACAAAAAAAAAGAAAAGTGGAAAAAAAAAATAAAAATTAAAAAAATTTTCGATGAAACTTTCACAAAATGGGCTTACGAACCCAAGTCTTAATTTGAGACTTTTGGGCACTTCCCCTTATTTGAGACCTGATTAAGCACTTTCAGCCCTTTATTTAACACAATATTTACTTTGGACCCTTTTTTGAGAATTTAACTTTAAATTTTTTAATTTTTTTTTCAGAAAATGCATAAAATTGAAAATTTAGAAAAATTCATAAAAATTTCCAAACAATAAAAAAAGTCGATTGAAAAAATATGAAATGGCTTATAAAAATAAAAATTTCAAAATTTCACCCATTTTGAGTAAAATTTAAATTTTTTAGGTGCCAAAAAAATCAAAATTTCAAAACTTCACAAAATGGCTTAAAATACCTTGTGACCATCTATTTTGAGTGAAATTTAAATTTTTTGAGGTGCCAAAAAAAAAAAAAAAAAAATTTCAAAACTTCACAAAATGGCTTAGAATACATATAGCCACACATTTTGAGTAAAATTTAAATTTTTGATGTGCCCAAAAAAATAAAAATAAATAAAAAAATTTGAAACTTCATAAAATGACTTAGAATATCTGTGGCCACCCACTTTGAGTGAAATTTAAATTTTTTTAGGTGCATAAAAAAATTTAAAAAAATCAAAAATTTTAAAACTTTTAGGTTATAATATCAAAAAAAAATTTAAATTTTTTAGGTGCAAAAAAAATCAACAAATCAAAAAAAAATTCTATTCCAGAAATCAATTTCTAGAGCAGAATTAATCATGTTTTATCAAACAGATTTCTCCTCCAGAAATCAATTTCTGTCAAGAATTCCAAAAATCAATTTTTGGCAAGAATTTAATTTCTGGAGCAGAATGATTACCATTCACACCCTCGCTCTATTTGGCAACCCTGCAATTTCTTATTTATTTTAGGGTAGGGGTGAGCATGATTTGGATTTGGCCAGTTTTGCACCTAACTCTAGAGCTAATCTGCACAGTATTGATCCTCAATTTTTGAGATCGAGGATCGACCCTATTGAGCCTAGTACCGAACACCGAACCGACCCTATGGGTCTGGTCCCATTCTAGGGTCAACCCAAGACAAATCGATTATTTTTTTGTTTCATTTTTTGTATTCCTTGAAAGTACAAACATACTTTTCAAACTTGATATCCATCAACAATGCGACATTAAGCAACAAAGCTATGAACACCAGTACATATCAAACATAAATCTAAGATAAGATAAGAACAAAAATCTTCATTTGCTAAAAGCAACAAACCATAAAAAATGAATATGTGAAAGCGAGACTGAGGCGAGCGAAGTGCAACGCAAGCGAATAGAGCTAAGAGCGAGGCGAGTGGCGTGAGGCAAGGAATAGGATTTCCTAGGTGAGTAGTGTGAGGCAAGGAATTGGGTTTCCTAGGCAAGTGGCGAGCGAAGAAAGTGAGGCAACAGGTGAGGAACAGGAGGGTTTCTAATTTTTTGGTCAAATCAGGGATGGGTTACCCGATTAAGTGGGTTTCTTTTGATTAAAAAAAAAGTGAGTTTCTACTTTCTAATTTACAATTCTACATGGTAGAATCGCATAAAAAATAGAAATAACTGAGGCACGGTTGCTAGGGTAGGGTTTAAAGTAAACCAAAATATATAATACATTATATGATAAATGATAATTATATGTGATATATACATGATTGGTTCGGGTTAGACCAACTTTAAAGTCTTAGGATCGAGGACCAACCTGCACAATGGAGAGTCTAAGGGTCCCAAGACCAAGGACCAGCCCAATCTCCTTGGGAATCGGACCACGACTAGCCGCGTTGGGCCAGTCCAAGGTCAGTCCAGGGTCAACCATGGACTGATGCTCACCCCTATTTTAGGGCATTGGAAAAGTCCTATTCGATAAAAAAATGATTAATACCATGAAAAATCCTAAATTGTTATATCTGTGACAAATTTATCCCAAATCTAATTTTTTGATCACGAAAAATCCCAAATTGGTATATCTATGACAATTTTATTCTCTGTTAGTTTCTAAGTTGGATGATACATGGCAGTTGATGGATGTATCAGTTTGGGGTTTTACACTCCGTCTATTATAGGTGTACCATTTTGTGATTTTTCGTGATATTAATCCAATTTAATAGAGGGTAAATTTGTCAAAAATGTACTAATTTTGGGTTTTTGGTGGTCAAAAAATTAGTTTAGGGTGAATCTATCACAAGGTAAGTTTGGGGGTTTTTTATGATTAAAAAATAGTTTTTGGTAAATTTGTCATGGGTGTATTAATTTAGGGTTTTTTTTATTAACCTGACAAAAAAAAGTTTTAAATCTTATTACGAAAGTATAATTGAGTCCTAAAACTTTCAAAAATGGCAATTAAGTCGTAATTCCTAAAAATTTCAAAAAAAATGCAATCAAATCCTAAAATTTATCAAATTAGTTCAATTAAGTCCTTCCGTTAATTACATTATTTGAAAGTTTTATAACTCAATTGCACTAATCTAACAAGTTTTAAGACTTGATTACACTTTCATGATAAGTTTTAGAACTTGATTGTACTTTTTAAAAATTTTAGAACTCAATTGTACTTTCATGACAAGTTTTAGAACTTAATTACACTTTTTGAAAGTTGTAGGACTTAATTGCACTTTTGTGAAAAGTTTTATGACTTTCAGTGTACTTATCCCTTATTTTATTTAGGGTACTTTGTTTCGAAAAACGAATGATTTGAAAAATATTTTTTAAAAATCGATCATCTGAATTACTTACAATAAAATAAATGAACGAAAATTTTTTTCATCTTTGACAAAAATGTTTAGGCATAAACTATTATCGATGATAAAAACATTTTTTATTGGTTGATTATTTTAGGCGATACAAGCAATCATTTTTTTTCATTTTCCACTAAACAAATGAAACCTTAGTTGGTATTAGGCTTTTAACTTGCAAGAGGCCTGCACGTTTCATGGGTTTAAGACTGTAATTTTTTTTTCCGTATTATCTGAAGATTGGTTGATGTGAATTTTCGCAAGAAAAAAACATGTAAAAAATTAAAACAAAGTAAATATTCACATCAATATGGGTTGATCGTTTCATAAAAGGAAAACACAAGACATAAAATTTTGGCCTAATATCACGAGAAACCCCAAACCGATATACCCGTGATAAATTTATCTTGAATTAATTTTTTTACTACCAAAAACTCCAAACCGGTATACCTGCGATAAATTTACACTCAGCTAGTTTCCGGGAATAGATTTTTAAAAATAACCTATCAAACGAATTTATATTCCGAGAACCAAAATTTTGTATTGTTATCAAACGCTACTTTTTGCTCAGAAACTCGTCCAAGGAGGAGAAACAAAGTTTTTTATTTCTAGCCAGAAATAGGGCCGGGGAAGAGAAATGTTGTTATTGTATAAATCTAGATTGGATTTTGTGATGTTCCGGATCAAAGCATTGAAAGAGTACATTCTAATTTCTGAAATTAGTTAGTTGCAAGTATGGACATCACCCCAATCTGATTTTGATTAAGTTTGAAATTCAACTCTCCCTAAAATTTCTTTTTCTAGTGCGAATTCTGTATATGAACTCGGGAATATTTGGGCATAAAAATCACCATTAAGGAATTTGTGACGTTACATAATTCACGAGTTAGTCGCCACAAATTTTCTCATTGCTCTTGCATTGATCCTCCATTTCCTCTCTTCAAATGCTTCTTCTCTGACATTTGGATATTGGTCAGCTTTTATATAACCTCTAAAGCAGCATAATAGGCTATCAGCAGTGGAAGGGATGCCAATGTGCCAAACACCACCCTACAATATACAAGAGCAGAAGCCTTCTTTAGACCACAATGAAAGTTGATTTGGTTGAACATTGTGCATGTGAATGAATTCAGACAACTTACGCGGTGCTGAGAACACTTGCATGTAAGCCGTACTCTTTCGCGAAGATGAAAGTTGTAATCGCCTGTGGCAGTGCCGCCTGCAAACGAGGAGAAAGGCAAATCGCTCTTCTGGATCCATAGAAGTAGGACACAAGTGACAGAAGTAGAGCTATAGCTTTGAAAGTTCTATCACTAGGCTTATGTAGACCAGTTAAATGGGTGGATTAGGCCGGGTCGAGTTCGGTTTTGAGTCGGGTCGGGTCATAAAATGGTACATGCTAACTTGACCCATTTAACCCGTTTATGACCCCATTTATCGCAAGACAAATTTCTCAACCCATACCTAACCCGACCTATTTAACTAAATCTAGGAAAGCTTGTTGCTGATAATTATTCTAAAAAATTGTATTGCTAAAACATCTTCATGCAATACAAATTTTTTAAAAAAATTGAGGCTTCGTTTGTTTTGCGGAAAATATGACATTTCTGGAGAATGTTTTCAGGAAAATGATAATATTTTTCGATATTTGGCCGAAACCTGGAAATAAATTAGAAAATATTTTCCGTCATCCGGTATGAAAAATCATATTTTCCTTTGTACACTCATTTTAATATATTTTTTATTTTAAAAAAATTATATTTTTATTATTTTTCTTTTCTTTTTTCTTCTTCCCCTGGCCACTGGTGGGGAAGAAGAAGAAAAAAAAAAAAAAAAGGAAAAAGGAGAAAGGAAAAGAAAAAAACGAATATAATTTTTTTAAAATTTTTAATATTTAAAAAATTGAAAATGACATGTTTATTATTTACTTACCCATTTAAGACCCATTAATTTAATAAGCAACCCATTAATAACCTATTTAATTCAATTTTTAAAACTAAAGCCAATTCATTATAACACGCAATTGTTGAATATGGTTTAATATATGCGTTCTTGATCCATTTACCACCTCTAGGCTTACCTAAGCAATACTAGCTTGCGTTGGCGGGTTTAAAATATGGGCTATCGATCGCTTGAGTTTATAAGAGGAATGAATCTAGTAGCATCCGGGGGTCGAATCTAGGCAATGCATGGACTTTAGTTTCAGTACCTGCATGATAGCGATTCTAAGAACATCGCCGCGCAGTCCCATGACAAGGGAACTCACGGTCATTAGAGCTGGTCCAGCAATAAACCTCAAGACCATTCCCAAACATGCCATTTTCATGCCACAAGCTATCACCTTTCTCTGCATTGCGATGAATATACCTGCACACATACCAGACGAGAGCAAATATGAAATCCTACTCTTGTAAGTGAAAGTAAACAGGTGTAATTCCTTTAGGCCAAACCTTTTTTTATAACATGCCGACACATTAACTCTTTACTTACCAATGTTGAACATAGCAGTTCCTAACCCAGCTCTTGATAGAATCTGTATGGATTCTTTGACGATGGCTGGCATTTTCACTTTGAACCTTACAAAAGAAATGGTTATGTAAGTCGATGGATATTCAGCGACAATCCGACATTTCTCGCTAAAGCAAAAGGCATCTCTTGCATTGCAAACCTGTGTGCTATTACTGCCCAAGCGACGCCGAGGACGCAAGCGTAGATGTTAGGATTAAAAGCCAGTTTCAGACCCACAATTTTCATGGCGGTCCACAATCTTGGTCTTGTGTTATTGGTTCTCACAGCCTCGGCCGTTCCCTCCATATCTTTCTCGCTCGGCACCGATTCATCAGTCGTCTCGCTCGTTGGAGAAAAGTCTATCTCCATCTTCCGAAACTCGAGAAAACACAGCAGAAGTGGAAACCACAGAATGGCCTGCACAACCATTAATTGAACAAGAAGATCCACACCCACCTGACCATACATTGCTCTCAGTAGTGGTAACCCGACGACCAGGAGATTAGCCAAAGTGAGCAAGGAAAAGGTGGTGATGCACCAGCTATAGTCCAATTTGCTGCTGCACTTGGCACACAAGGCGAGCATCAGGACAGCGAGGGACTTCGAGATGACATCCGCCGCTATGACAGAGTAATTCATCTCGAACAGATTGGCGTGCGCAGCTGTGAACTCGAAGCCGAAAAGAGGGATGATGAAGTAGCAGACCATGCGGTTTATGCCGTCGCACTGCTCGGACGTGAACATGCGCCACCACCTCACGGAGCCGTACCCGAGCATCAGGGCTACGTAGAGAGGCACCATGGCTGTGAGCACCTTGTATACATCTTCCAATCCAATCATGGTTCCTCTCTATAAAGAGCTCAGCTGATAATTGCAGCTGCTAATGTGGCCTCACATCTAGAGTGCTTAGTTCAGTTTTCCAAGACTACTTATAGGATGTATAGTTCGAAAGAGGGCTTTCTATGGTAAGGTGACTTCACCTCACCCCAAGGTGAGGTCGTTTATTTCATGCAACAGGTCAAAAGTTTTATTTATGACAAATCGTATTAATGAAAAGTAAAATAGATCTCTTTTTTAGTAGATCTTCATCTTGCAAAGAAAATGAAAATTCTTGTATAGTAAAGTATATCAACTTCGTTAAGAGTAAAGTCAGTGTATTTGTAAGTAAACTTTACTTGTTCATCCTTACCAAAAAAAAAAAAACTTTACTTGTTCATGGTAAATCTTCTCATTTTAAGTAAGAACAATTAGTAGTAAACATTATTTTTTTGTAAGTAAACTTTAAACTTTACTTGTTCTTACTTGTAAGTAAACATTATTTATTTGTAAGTAAACTTTACTTGTTCATCCTTACCAAAAAAAAAAAAACTTTACTTGTTCATGGTAAATCTTCTCATTTTAAGTAAGAACAATTAGTAGTAAACATTATTTTTTTGTGGTATTTATTTTTAGTAAAATTTTTCATTTCACTTAACATTATTCATAAAATAGTTGCAATTAGATTATTCTTATTAAAAAATTGGAGAGAGAGAGAGAGAGACAGGTGGCCTGGAAGTGGCTCAATTGCTTTGGCCGGGGGTTGCGCGATCCTTGCCGGCCACCATCAAGGGTGTTAATGAACCCTTATTGTATAGTAGATAGACTTATTAAGTATAATTTTTTTATCAACAAAAATCTTATGTAATTATTACAAATAATATGTTCTACTAAGAATGAGTGTTTTTACTACATATGAAATATTTTACCACAAATGTGAATCATCTATCGCATGGCAAATAAATGTACTCAGTCTCCGTTCGTTTCGCGAAAAATGTAATATTTCTGGAAAATATTTTTTAGGAAGTCATTTTCCAGGAAAATGATAATATTTTCCGGTGTTCGGCTAAAAGCCTGGAACCTAAAAATGAATTGGAAAATATTTTTTGCAGTTTGATATACGATTTGATTTTCTGGGGAAATTACCAAAAATTTCGAAAATTTTAATTTCTTTTAATAAATTTTCTTTTTTTCCTTTTCTTTCTTTTTTTTTCCTTCTTCCTTGGTCGGTGGCTGGCGACCGGCCATAGGCGAGCTCAAGCCTCGCCATAGGCTAGCAAGGCTCGAGCTAGCCAAATCCCGACGAGGTCGAGCCTCACTGGCCTATGGCAAGGCTCGAGCTCCCCCAGCCTGAGGTCGCCAAACGTCGGCAAGGCTCTGGTGACCTCGGGTGAGACTCGAAAAATATTTTTTCTGAAAATTATTTTCCATCAAACGAACAGAGTCTAAGTATGAGTAGCTTTTGCTGAGAATGGTGCCCAACTTGATTCTCAAGTTAAAAAATTGGTTGGTCAAGATCAATCGTAATATTTTTCGAAAGCTCGGGATCTAACCTTCTGATTAGGTCAGTCCCACTATAAAAATCCCGAGAGAACGTGATGAGTGGGCATTCTAGGGAATACACTATTCTATAACTTAGTGCCTTGCAAAGAGAAAGCAAAGTCAACCTTTTCGAAAGGAGCTCGCGTCAGTTCAGAAGTGACTTGTTAGTGGTGCTGGATCGGATGCCATGTTCATCGAATGATTCTCTCCGTGTGCATCGAGTTCTCCAGTTCGTTCCCTCCCTCCCCACGGTAGAAAATGGTGCTTTTGATTTGTCACTTTTATTCTCCACAGCGGTCATCAGGGATATGCCTTGGTGTTCCACTCAGATTGTTAAGAGTTGAATTGGTCTCCAAACTTTGACACAACATCTAGAGATTTCCCACAAATCAATCCTTTTCGAATTATAACTTTTGCGGTACCCTGTCGAACGATACTACACGCTGTCGAGACCTACCCTCGACACGTTAGCCCCGATCCGACGCGGACGGAGAGCCATCGACGGGACAAGAGAGGCTCGATTGGTGCTTCAGTGTTATATTTTCTTCCCACTTCTGTTGAACAGGATAAATTACCCGATCCGACGTGATTTGTACTCGTGAATTCGATTCGCGATACGCAACGTGGTTGGTCATTAATGTGTTGGGGACCCGGACATGCACGTCAGTGGGAAGTATGGACACTGCCCCAAATGTCCAATGCGTGCGCTTCTAAAGAATTCAAGCTAACCATTATTATTCTTTGTTAGCTAATGGAATAAAGAAAATGTCTACAAATGTTCGATGCCAGTCGGTCGCTTCTTTGCACTTTGGAGAATGATTCGACCCTAATGGGGTGCATAGGAAAATTAGAATAACTTTGCATTTGGATCAAATTCCGTCTTGTCTGTCCCCCATGTTAGCATATAATAATCTATCTAGTGCTTTCATTAATTAAAAGTCTATGGTGAATAAAATCGTCACTTGGCCGTAGGACCGATAAGCTCATGAATCGATTATGTCCAGCCCTTTCAACATGCGTAGATGTCTTGAGTCCGGAAAAATTCGTAAGGGGAAATGTCCTGGTGGCTAACGTCCAATCGTGGCTCTCAAGCGATCGGTTCGTGACGATATAATTGATGCAACAAAAGGATGTCTCTTAATCCCAATTTCTGCCTCGAGAAATTATGGTTAATATTCCGAAAAAACTCAAACTAGTACATTTATGACAAATTTTTTCAAATTAATTTTTTGACCATAAAAACCCCAAACTGATATACCTATGACAAATTTATCCCAAACTAATTTTTTGACTAAAAAAAACGCAAAACTGATATATTTGTGACAAATTTACCCTTGTTAAATTGTATTGATATCACGAAAAATCACAAAATAGTACATCTGTGACAAACGGAGGTTAAAATCTCAAAATAGTACACCCGTCAATTGTAACGTGTCATTCAACTCAAAAATGTGATGGTAAAACTTAACAAAAACTAAGAAAGGGTAAAATTGTTATCGATATACCAATTTAAGATTTTTTGTGTTCGAAAAATTGATTTTGAGTAAATTTATCATAAGTGTACCAGTTTGAGGTTTTCGTCATATTAACTCAAGAAATTATATACGAGTTGACACGACACAGCTTTGGCTTATGGGTGAAAGAGTAGCAGCATGAACAAACTACTCAAAGCTCAAGAGAATCTGCGGCAGCAACTTGAATTCTACTGCAATAACTAGGAAATTTGGTTATCATGAATGATATTCTCAAGTTGTTTTAACCTATACTGGAAGTTGATTTGGAGGAAATGTAGAAAACGATCCTTCAGCTCAATGTAGATAAGATGAAAATGTCTTCTCAAAATGACTTTCAATGCAATTTGGACGTTCCCAGAGTATAAGGTCTCAAGTAGATTTTTATTTGGCGTAACCTCTTCGAGTGGCCAAAAACACTAACAGTGTCGTAATCTTCATACGACATTAATTTTAATGATATAACTTTTCGATTAACCACTTAAACGCCATAATTTTTTTTAAAAAGATTCACTTCAATGACATCAGTGAGTTCCCTAACCGCAAATCCCACTTGACATTAAGATAATACAAAATTGTCCGGCATGACTTATCGAGGAAACGATATTATTAAAAGCATATGGACGACGTCATTTGATCCATTTCCTTGCTCCAAATTGACAATTTGGGACTAAATTAGGTCTCAATTGAAAACCCTAACCCCATTTTCATTTGCAAATCAAAAAAATTACATATCATTCGACCGGCGACGCCATGGGCAAAAAATAACATAGAATAGTAGAGAATGACAGCAAGAATTGAGAAGGGCAAACTCTGAGACAAGCCCTGAAAAGGAATTAGACCGGGAGAAGAAGTTGGGGAGGCGTTTGGGGGGCGTACCTTGTTCTCGCGGAGCACGGATTGCACCGCATCATCATTGAGCTTCTAGAGAAGGTCGGAGGAACGGAGGAGGAGCTCCCCCGTCATTGTGATTGAGGATGGCGGCAATCTCTCTTGCTTCGTCGGAGATATGTTGCCAGAGAAACGGTTTTCAATAGTTTTGGCACCTAAGTCATCGGATGAAAAATTATGACACCATAATGAATGCCGTATAAAAATTAGGCTAATGGTATGTGTCTTTTCCCCCTCCTTGAGAAATGGTCACGAGGGAGTGGCTCCTCAATCTCCAAACCCCGACGTGAATTATCTATATTTCACGAGACTAAGAAGTCAGACTTAATAAGTTCATATGGTTCATAAAATCAAATTAGGTGTAAGGTAACAATAATATAAACATTCTACAACTAAGATGGCTCAATCAGGCCCAACTCGTTTTGGTAAGATAAGAGTCTCTTGGTCATTATGCTAGATACGGGTTACCATTAAGTGGCATTGCTCAGCACCTTTGATGGAGTCATTGGACCATACTGACATCATCTGTCTCTTTCACTTGTTGGTATAAAAATCTCCTTTATTTATAAACTTGACCTCATAAATCTTTTGCTTTTCGGACCAAAAGGAAAAAATAAAATATTTTGCTCTGACCCACTAAAGTAGATGAATTTATTGCATATGTCATTGGTACTTCCCACTACATGATTGACCAATTGAAATTAGAATTCAGTGTAGATTTGATCATAAATGTAACCTGAGTTTAGTGATCTCTACTGTGAATTACCCTAATTTTGTGTGCTATGTAGCGGTTCCTTAGTCCTTTGATCCCCACTCACATCATTTTCTACTATTTATTGACATCAAGATTTCCTTAATTGATCAATTGACCCTTTTAATTTGCTCTTTTTGGTGTTTGGACCCACGAAGTTTCAATTACATCAATTTTGCCAACTCTCAAATTAGAAACCGAATTACAAAGCATCTTAATTTGGAGCTTCAAAAAAAAAAAAGACTTTAAAGAAAAAATGGGGAAAATTATTCAAAAAGTCCTAAACCATTTGTACTTTTGCCAATTCAGTCTTAAACCTTTTAATTGTGCCAATTTAGTCTTAGCATTTTCACATTTTATCAATTGAATCCTACACCTTTTCATATTTTGTCAATTGAGTTCATCTGATCAATTTTGACTGGAAATCACTGACATGGACGCCAGCCTTCCTACGAGGCATAACCAACACTATTGTGGACAATTTTTAATAATATTTTAATATTTTTTAATTTTTAATTTTTAAACTTTTTCTTTTCTTCTCTTTTCCTTATTCACTTTTTTTTTTCCTTTTCTCTTCTTTTCTTTTTTCCTTCTGCCGGCCATTGCGGGCCTCGTGGATGGTTGGCGACCTCCGTCGGCCTCAGGCAAGGGCAGCCCTCACCAAGGGCCAGCAAGGGCGACGTGACATTAAGTTAATATAAAATCATTCAGCATGGCTTTTCGTGGAAATGATATCATTAAAAGCATATGAACCACGTCATTTGAGCCATTTCCTTGCTCCAAATTGACAATTTGGGGCTAAAGTAGGTCTCAATCGAAAACCCTAACCCCATTTTCATTCGTAAATCAAAAAATCTATAAGTCATTCGATCGATGATATCGTAGGCGAAAGAAAAACATAGAATAGTAGAGAATGACGGCAATAATCGAAAAGGGCGAATTATGAGGCAGGCATTAGAAACGAAAAGGGTGAATTATGAGGCAGGCCTTAGAAACGAATCACACCGGCGAAAGAAGTTGAGGAGGCGTTTGGGGGTGGAGGATGGTGGCGGTCTCTCCTGCTTGGTTCAAGCTAAAGAAATTGAAAAAAATTGTCATGCAGGGCCACGGTCCCGGGCTTAACTCCACTTTGGACTTCTCTCTTTTTAAAAAATAGGTTGGATATGTTTTTACTAAAATAAATTCATGTAGGATTCGTCGGAGATATGTTGCTAGAGTTACTCAAGTGAAGCGTTTTTCGATAATTTTAGCACATAAGTCATCAAACGAAAAATTTATGACACTACAGTGAATGCCATACGAAAGTTATGACATTGGTTTGTGTGTTTTTTTCCCTCTTCGAGCATTGGTCATGGGGGAGTGGCTCCTCAATCTCCAAAACCCCGACGTGGGTTATCTATATTTCATGAGGCTAAGAAGTCAGACTTAGTAAGATAGAGTCTCTTTGCCATTATGCTAAATACGGGTCACCTCGATGTGGCATTGCTCAGCAGTCAGCACCTTGGATGGGGTCATTTGACCGTACTAACATCATTTGTCCTTTTTCACTTGTTGGTATAAAAATCTTCTTTATTCATAATCTTGACCTCATTGAATCTTTGCTTTTCAGACCAAAAGAAAAAATAAAATCTTTTTCTTTGACCCATTAAAGTAGATGAATTTATTGCATATGTCATTGGAACTTCTCACTAAATGTTGACGAATTGAAATTAGAATTCAGTTGATATTCGATCATAAATGTAACCTAAGTTTAGTGACCCCAAATGTGAATTGCCCTAAATACGTGTGCTAAGAAGCGGTTCCTTAGTCCTTTGACCCCCACTCACATCAATTTCTATGATTTATTGATACCAAAGTTTCCTTAATTGCTTTGCCAAAAAAAAAAGTTTCCTTTAATTGATCAATTGACCCTTTTAACTTCTTTTTTTTGTTTGGACCCACGAAATTTCAATTACATCAATTTGACCAACTCTCAACTAAGAAACCGAATTACAAAGCATCTTAATTTGCTACACCTTTTCATATTTTGTCAATTGAGTTCATCCGATCAATTTTGACCTTTTATAATGAAATTTGCACGACCTATGGACGCCTATTATTGACCTTCCCTAGGTTTATAAGAGGGAGGCATAACCAACACTATTGTGGACAATTTTTAATAATATTTTAATATTTTTTAATTTTTAATTTTTAAACTTTTTCTTTTCTTCTTTTTCCTTATTCACTTTTTTTTTTTTTTTCTTTCTTTTCTTTTTTCCTTCCGCGCCATTGCGGGCCTCGTGGATGGTTGACGACCTCAAACCGGCCCTCGAGGCAAGGGCAGCCCTCACCAAGGGCCAGCAAGGGCGACGTGACATTAAATTTAATATAAAATCATTCAGCATGGCTTTTCGTGGAAATGATATCATTAAAAGCATATGAACCACGCTATTTTGAGCCATTTCCTTGCTCCAAATTGACAATTTGGGGCTAAAGTAGGTCTCAATCGAAAACCCTAACCCCATTTTCATTCAGAATCAAAAAATCTATAAGTCATTCGATCGATGATATCGTAGGCGAAAGAAAAACATAGAATAGTAGAGAATGACGGCAATAATCGAAAAGGGCGAATTATGAGGCAGGCCTTAGAAACGAAAAGGGCGAATTATGAGGCAGGCCTTAGAAACGAATCACACCGGCGAAAGAAGTTGAGGAGGCGTTTGGGGGTGGAGGATGGTGGCGGTCTCTCCTGCTTGGTTCAAGCTAAAGAAATTGAAAAAAATTGTCATGCAGGGCCACGATCCCGGGCTTAACTCCACTTTGGACTTCTCTCTTTTTAAAAAATAGGTTGGATATGTTTTTACTAAAATAAATTCATGTAGGATTCGTCGGAGATATGTTGCTAGAGTTACTCAAGTGAAGCGTTTTTCGATAATTTTAGCACATAAGTCATCAAACGAAAAATTTATGACACTACTAGTCCGTTTTAATTTTTAATGAATGCCATACGAAAGTTATGACATTGGTTTGTGTGTTTTTTTCCCTCTTCGAGCATTGGTCATGGGGGAGTGGCTCCTCAATCTCCAAAACCCCGACGTGGGTTATCTATATTTCATGAGACTAAGAAGTCAGACTTAGTAAGATAGAGTCTCTTTGCCATTATGCTAAATACGGGTCACCTCGATGTGGCATTGCTCAGCAGTCAGCACCTTGGATGGGGTCATTTGACCGTACTAACATCATTTGTCCTTTTTTCACTTGTTGGTATAAAAAATCTTCTTTATTCATAATCTTGACCTCATTGAATCTTTGCTTTTCAGACCAAAAAAAAAAAAATCTTTTTTTTTGACCCATTAAAGTAGATGAATTTATTGCATATGTCATTGGAACTTCTCACTAAATGTTGACGAATTGAAATTAGAATTCAGTTGAGATTCGATCATAAATGTAACCTAAGTTTAGTGACCCCAAATGTGAATTGCCCTAAATACTTGATTGATCAATTGACCCTTTTAACTTCTTTTTTTTGTTTGGACCCACGAAATTTCAATTACATCAATTTGACCAACTCTCAACTAAGAAACCTAATTACAAAGCATCTTAATTTGGAGCTTAAGAAAAGGAATCTCAAGGAAAAAAAATTACATGTATGGCCACTTGAAGTCGTGAAATAATTGAATGTTGTAATGCCGTCCATCACCCTTAGACTAGTAGATGACCTAAGACTACAAAATGCAAGTATATAATGCTATAGAAAACTAAGATGGAGGGATGTTACTTGGATATCTTCTCAAATCATGTAAACTTTTGTGAGATCATCACTGCACTCAAGTAGGTGAGAGCACAATATTTATATAATAAGGTCGGTTTGTATATGCTTAAACACATTTTTACCTAGATTCATACATAAGAAATCCATTTCTAATGCGTGTTGCGCAAGAAATATCACGTAAATTGTTAGATGAAACGGATGTGTGCTTGAATTGGATAAATTTATGATATATCCAATGACTTTGACAAGAGAATTTGGGTACTTCTAGAGTACCCCGCAGCAATTTTATCCAACTCCAGCCACCAATTTGTTATTAATTTCCTTATTCTCCCTCGAAGAAGAATATTAACCTTTGCTCGAGGTGATTAGCCGGATGAATGATCGACTATATGCTTTGAAGACATCTAAAAGCCTCTCGAATCTGGCGCGACAAGATCTTAACGGTCTTTGCAGTAAAAGTTAGTTGAATTCCGAGATACTACACAGCGTATATCACGAGATTAGTCCAAAACCTCAAACTTTCTCTCCTTTGGTAAGAAACATCATATAAGGAAACATAAAACCAGCCCCACCATCTTAATTACACTTCCACATTGGTATAGGCATCATAAAGTTGACTAATGAGAAAATCTTTAACTTCCTCAATTGCTCCAACCATCCTAGGATAATGAGAAAATCTTTAACTTCCTCAATTGCTCCAACCTTTCTAGTAAAGAACTTACCCTATTCCAATTGTAAAAAGAATCTCTTCTGCACCTCCTCAATAAACTCGAAAAAGACCAAAAGAAAGAAAAGAGAAAGCAACCCATATTTATATGATGATTCTGCTATGGGTCTCACGTAGTGTCTTTGGTTTATCTTTTACTATTGAGTGTCAATGAAGCGTGTTGAAAAGATGGGTGCAAGTCCTGATTCCTGAACACATTCTTGCCCTCGTAATGACCCCATCAGATCATTGTATGGACAGCGACCGTTTTCATATGATCTGTTCTCGCAAGTCAGATGTGTCCAAACTCTTTAACTGCTCTTGCAAAAGCAGCAGCTCCATACGAGGAAAGTCAGTAGTGGGCATGATCTTGTTGCCCTATTTAATTGCCTCACCTTAAACTCACCCTCTCCAAACCTTCCTTAAAACACAAGCACGAGCGCTAAGAACGAAAGACTTATGGACGGATAGAGGATTTGAAGAGTGCAATGGCGATGTCTTACGGCGTCACACACTGTGTGATCTTCCCTACTCTTCTTCTACTTCTCCTCCTCTTCTTTCTGTACCTGTCTCCTGCGAATCAATCTGTTTCCACATACTTTAGGCCGGTCCAAAACACCAACCGCCACTCGACGCAAGTCTTGCCTTCGATCTCTTTGGGAAACCCTCAAATCTTCCCTCCATGTTTCTCCCCATCAGACCAATTCTAGTTCTATCCAAATTAACAAGGTGAGGAAATACTGTTCTTATCTTTTCGGTTCATGTTTACGATTCGATATATAGATGCGTGTGCAGATAAATGTGCGTTTATGATGGTTTTTGGGTTTTTGATTACTGCAAAAAAAATCCAGGTGCAGAAGAAGATCAGTAGTTCGTGGGGAGTAGAAAAGGATTTAGCTAGAGCACGAGCGGCGATTCGCGATGCGGTTCGTGCCCGGAACTATACGTCAGACAAAGAGGAGACATTTGTCCCCCCGGGGATCCATCTACCGGAATGCTTATGCTTTTCATCAGTTGAGTTTGAGCCCATTCCCTTCCTTTGTCTGTTTCACACAACCATAATCTCATCCAAGCATAATTAGATGCATGAAATGTGTATGTTTCCGTCATCTATATCCAATGGTATTTCTGCAAATCATCTTCTACGAACTGAATCTTTAACTGGACCTGATAAAACTTCTCCTTTTTTTTTATTTTGAGACACATAACATGCTGGTTGAAAGAGTGTGGACTATAGCTGACTATTTTTGGTATAAAGTATGGACAATAATGGCTGATTGCAACGTCCATTCTCGTGTTTAATTGCATTAACTGATGGGAACACCCATCTCACGAAGTCAGGCATGAAGAGTTTGAGGTTTTCCTCAAGGACAAGTACAATTAATGGGAAGTCTGTATTGTGTTGTTTGTCTACGTAATTGACCAAATTCTAATGTCGAGAATTCTGATTGCTGAAATACGTGTAGATTACATCATCAACAACGAAAAATCATTCAGTAGTTCATCAATGATACTAACTAGTTTGGCTCGCTCGAGCCATTGTTATTTGTCTTCGCAATGGGAAGTTTTAAGTAGAATGGATGTGAGCGTCCCGAATTCTTGCTCGTTACTGTATGAATAAGAACTTTGCATTTTCAAAACTGACGCAAAAGTGACGGGTCTGATGCATTGACATGACATAGTAATAGAAAAACAATGGTTGCTTCACAAAATTGCCATCCCTTGTCACTACACCAGACTTGTTCATAATTATAACACAATCCGCTGAATGATGATGATCAGGAGTCATATCGAGATGGTGAAGAGATTCAAGATATGGAGCTACAGGGAAGGAGAGCTGCCCTTGGTGCATCAAGGGCCAGTGAGTGACATATACAGTATCGAGGGCCAGTTCATCGACGAGCTGGAGAGCGGGCTCAGCCCCTTCTTGGCCCGCCGTCCCGACCAGGCCCACGCCTTCTTCTTGCCAATGAGCATTGCCAATATCATAACCTACATCTACATGCCCATCACCACCTATGCCAGAGACCAACTCATTCGCACCTTCACTGATTACGTCGATGTGGTGGCTCATAAGTACCCTTTTTGGAACAGAAGCCTCGGTGCCGACCATTTCATGGTCTCTTGCCATGATTGGGTACGTGTCTGTGCATGTGTCTTGATCAACTCGTTCAATTCTTCTCAATTTACTTCTTGTACTCTTCAAATCACTAGTGGAAATGGGCATTTCAGGCACCAGACGTCACACGAGCAGACCCAAACAAGTTCAAGAACTTCATAAGAGTGCTTTGCAATGCAAACACTTCCGAGGGATTCAACCCCGCGAGAGATGCCTCACTCCCTGAGTTCAAATTGCCTCTTTACAATATCACCATACCCCGTCTTGGGCTGCCACCGAGCAAGCGCAGCATCTTTGCCTTCTTCGCCGGAGGCCCTCATGGGGACATCCGGAAGATCCTGCTTCACCATTGGAAGGACAAGGACAGTGAAGTCCAAGTCCACGAGTACCTCCCAAGCGGCCAAAACTACATGCAATACATGGGCCAGAGCAAGTTCTGCCTTTGCCCGAGCGGCTTTGAGGTCGCAAGCCCTAGGCTGGTCGAGTCGATCCACTCGGGGTGCGTCCCGGTGATCATTTCGGCCCACTACCCCCTGCCGTTCGGCGACGTCCTCGATTGGAGCAAGTTCTCAATAACAGTACCTGTCGAGAAGATTGCGGAGATGAAGGCCATACTGAAGCGGGTCTCGGAAGCCGAGTACTTGAAGTTGCAAAGGAGAGGGACCCAGGTCCGGCGACATTTCGAGCTGAATCGGCCGGCGAAACCCTTCGACGTGCTACACATGGTGCTGCATTCAGTTTGGCTTAGGAGGCTTAACGTTGGCTTGGCAGGGTAGTTCAGCGCAAAGTGCACGTGCCCTCTTCCGTGAGAAGTTTCCTGGTGCGATTGTTTGAATGTGATGAGGTGCTAAATTTGTAAATTTATCAGAAAACGTACATCTTTTTTTTTTTGGTCGACATCAGAAAATATAGATCTAAGATAATTGGTGTGTTGCACGTGGATAGATCGTATTGCAATTTTTTTTATGAATTTTTTTTGTGTGAAAGGAAATATTAGTGTTAATTTTTGGATCCTTGTTTTTTGCCAACTTAAATGTCATTGGTTACAATTAAATAATTGGTTTTTCAGTTTCTAAAAATGTAAAATATTTTTTTAATAAATCGGCATTCCAATGGCTATTGATAGAGTTAGTTATTTAAACCAAACAAAAGCTAATACATTCCTTTCTTTTGACGATAAATATATATTCTTAATTAACTAACATGTCTTTAAATTAATATCATTGGAGGAAATTTTGGTGTCGATAGAATGCGTGTCTCCTCTATTTTCAAATTTCATACGTTTCTGAACGTCAAAATTTTTGCTTTTCTTTAGTCAACAATACTGGCCATATCCCACATTTTAAAAAAAAAAAAATAATCTTGCCATCAAAGTTAATTAAAAAATAAATTCGTTACTTTTATTAGTCTAATATGTCTATTTTGCCTGCATAACTTACACGTGAAAGGCAAAATAATGGCTTATTAAAGAGACAGACAATTGAACTAGCTTAAAAAATCAAGGTGCATAAATCGCGACATTTAAATTGAATAACAAATAACAAGGGAAAAAGCCTAAAAAAATCTCAAATTATGCCAATTATGACGTAATTATGCTTAACTTTTTTGTAACATTAAAAATCCCAAATTATGCCCACCCTAAACTTTTTCTTGTAACATAAAAAATCCAAAACTTATACCTATATGACATATTTATCCTCTTTCGACGTTTTGTTAGGTGATTTTTCAATTAAAATAAAGTTTTTATCTCACTTAAGTTATGTGGGTATCATGTCGGCATTATTTGCTTTCTAGCGTCCATGTTTGTAAATTTTTAACGGCTTTCATTGATTTCGATGGAGAGTAAATGTGTTAAGTAAGTATAAGTTTGAGATTTTTGGTGTCACAAAAAAAGGTCAGGATAAATGTATCGTAGTTGGTATAATCGAGGATTCTTGGTGTCTTTTGCCCAAATTAAATGTACAAGTTAATTTTTTTTTTTGGATGATAAAGTTCTTTGCGATGCTAATGCGTAAAAATCATTTGAGATTCGATGTTGCAAGACGCTGCTATAGTGCTATAGCTCAAGAAGAAACACTCGAAAGACAGAGAAGTGAAGTTAACCGATTCTCGTCATTCTACAAACAAGACGAAGAAAACTAAATGAATCCCATATCGCACCTTATCAAAAAGAAGTTGAACCGGTCTCGGTTCGGGGACTGACTTCCCGGTTCAAACCTTCCCGGTCCGAATTTGCGGAAGACAACATTCGAGCTTTAGTGACAGCAACAGAAGTGAGAGAGAGAGAGTAGGCATAAAGAGAGAAGCTTTATGCTTTTCAATGGCGATTTTCTAACGCTCGAAGGGAAGAGCATCCAAAGGCTAAAGAAAAACGGAACGCCTGTTCACCTCACCGAGATTTTCACCTACCCATCAGGCAGCTCCAACCCATGAACCCTCCATTTTCGTGAGTAAAAAGCCTTCTTCTTCCCTCACCTCTCAGCACCTCCCCGCCACCGTTTCCTGCTCAAAGCTGCTCTCTTTAGGCTCGTGGTTCGCAATGGAGGCGAATTCGTCTCGACCCACGAAGTTATACGAGTTGCTGCTGCTCCTGCTGCTTGTGTTCTCGGTGCTTCTGCTGAGCTTAAACCCTTGCGAGTCGCTGGACATTGACCCACAAGACAAGGCGTCGCTGTTGCTGTTCAGGTCTGGCGTGCAAGACCCAAGCAAGAGCTTGTCCGCTTGGTCGGGGTCCAACTGCACGAACTGGACGGGCATCACCTGCTCCAGTGACAGTAGCAAGGTAATCTCAGTGAACCTGACCAGTATGAACTTGTCTGGGGACATTCACCCCAGCTTGTGCAATCTGTCTTCTCTCGAGTCTTTAGCTTTGGCACGGAATAGTTTCGCGGGAACGATTCCTCCGTGTTTCGGCTCCCTTTATAGTCTCAAGACCCTTGATCTCGGTCACAATAGGTTTGGTGGAGCTTTGCCTGACACGATCAGTAGGCTTGGTAATTTGAGGGAGCTCATTTTGTCTTGGAACCAAGATTTGGGGGGCCTCATGCCGCCGTGGATCGGCAATTTCTCCAACAAGTTGGAAAAGCTTGATGCCGGTTTCAACTCCTTCCATGGGGAAATTCCGGAGAGTTTGTTGTACTTGAACTCCTTGAGGTACCTGAACTTGGAGAACAATAATATCGGTGGTAGCCTAAGGGATTTTCAGCAGTCTTTAGAAATTCTAGATCTTGGATCGAATTCTTTATCGGGTACTCTGCCATGTTTTTCTGCCTGTTCTGGATCTCTTAGTGTTCTGAATTTAGCAGATAATTATATAGTGGGAGGAATTCCTACGTGTATCGCTTCACTCGAGGCCTTGACACATCTAAACTTGTCACATAACCAATTGAGCTACAAGATCTCTCCTAGACTTGTGTTCTCAGAGAAGATTCTCGTATTGGACCTTAGCTTCAATGATTTGGCCGGTCCTCTTCCGAGTAAGATTGCTGAGGTGACCGAGAAAGGGCTCATACTCCTTGACCTGTCGCACAATCAGTTATCTGGTGAAATCCCTTCAAAGCTTACAGAGTTAAAGAGCTTGCAGGCATTGTTTCTTTCGCACAATCTTCTTACTGGTGAGATACCGTCAAGGATTGGAAATTTGACCTACCTCCAAGTGATCGATCTCTCGAACAATGTGTTGTCCGGTGCCATTCCATTGAACATTGTTGGTTGTTTTCAGCTTCTTGCTCTGATACTTAATAACAACAATCTTACGGGTGTGATTCAACCAGAGCTTGATGCTTTAAGTGGTTTAAAGATTCTGGATATCAGCAACAACAAAATCTCTGGTGAAATCCCACAAACTTTGGCTGGGTGGAAATCTCTGGAGATAGTTGATTTAAGCTCCAACAACCTCTCCGGGACATTGAACGATGCGATAACCAAATGGTCAGACCTTAAGTATCTGTCCTTGGCTCGAAATAAGTTTAGTGGAAATCTCCCGAGCTGGGTATTCACATTCCAAGCAATTCGGATGATGGATTTCTCAGGAAACAACTTATCGGGCATCATACCAGACAGTAACTTCAACTTAAGTTTGTATTACAACAACAGAGATTTTGCTAGACAGCCAGGTAATATCTCATTGGTTTCCATGGCAACGGTTGGGATCAAAGTGCACGTAGTTGTTGCTGGTACCAATGAAGTGAGGCTCAACTATGATATTGTTGCAGCTGTTGGGATTGATCTGTCTGGTAATATGCTCCATGGGGAAATTCCATCTGGACTATTTGGGCTGGAAGGCTTGGAGTACTTGAACTTGTCATACAATATTCTGACCGGTCGTCTTCCAGATTTAGAGAAAATGCGCAGTTTAAAGGCCTTGGATTTGTCGCATAATTCTCTATCAGGTCAGATATCGGAAAATGTCTCTGGACTTGAAGATCTAACGGTGCTGGACTTATCGTACAACAGCTTCTCTGGATATATATCTAAGAAACAGGGCTTCTTGAGATTCCCAGGAGCATTTGCTGGAAATCCAAACTTGTGCGTGGAGTCTTCATCTGGAGTTTGTGGCCAGGAAAGTGTGCCAGTCATGCCCGGTAAGACATTTCAGGAAGAGATGGTCGAAGGACCAATTTCCCTGTCGGTGTTCTTGCTAAGTGCCGCCATCACTTTCTACATCAGCATCGTCTCTCTGTTTTGTTCGGCTCGTGCTAGAAGATACATTCTCGAAACCAAGCTTTAATCCGGTCTAAGAGAATGAACCTCAGAGTGTATATTCTTGCTGCTTTAGTGACAGATCGGCCTGAGTTTTCTCCTTGGAACTCTTTGCTCGAAATATTACTGTCAACCCTCATGGAATACCAGTGGTTTGGATGTTGAAACTTAGAATTCGATCAATGTAGAGTAAGCATTTGATGGCTTGTAGTTGGGCTGCAGAATTTGAACTGGAAGAGGGATTTGGTAGCTTTTAGTTTTGGCTGCTGAACTCTTATCTGCATCTTCACCTCTCATTTAGAGTTCGCTCTCAGTCGGAAATGCAGCATTGTCTCGTTCCGAAATTTCCATGAGGAATGATGGCTAATCGTAGTATGGTTTGCTAGTTGATTTAGATAGATAATGTCCAGGCTAGTTCAATTAACCATCTCCAGTTACAAATGAAGAGGCCACACTAACACTGTTAGTTTTTGACATGAAAACTAATTTGGGGTAAATGTGATATGAGCATATTATGTTGGGATTTTTTTGTAATATGAAAATTAGTTTGAGATAAATGCATACCAAGTTGGGATTTTGCGATGCGAAAATTAGTTTGCGGTAAATGTGGCTCGAGAGTATTAATTTGAAATTTTTTATGACTCGAAAATTTGTTTAAGGTAAATGTGGCATGATCATATCAGTTTTGAATTTTTAATGATATTAACCCTATATTGTTCGGAACTTAAATCCAACTCCAAACCCACATTTACGAGCGGGAACTCTATTACAATATTATCACTTTGCATGAATGATGTGTCAATCTAATTTAGTTGTTATAGTTAATCGATTCCTTCAAGATTCTTAATTTGGAGGATTTGAGGCAATAAATATAGTTGTTGTCTTTACCAAAAAAACAATATAGTTGTTGCAATTATTAACAAGAAAAATATTATTATTAGGGATATGTGAACTAAAAGTCTTTAGACTTGTCATGAAAGTGCAATCGAATCGTAAAATTAATAAAAAGTGTAATTAAGTCTTGAAACTCATTAAATTAGTGCAATCAAGTTCTTTCGATAACTCCATCCGATTTGATCAACAAAAAAAATATTGATGTGCACTTTCGGGACAAGTCTTAGAACTTCCCATGCATATATCCCGTATTATTATTAGGGTTGATATCACAAAAAACTTCAAATTGGAACACTTGAGAAAATTTTATCCCAAAACTAATCTTTTGACAACCAAAAACCCCAAACTGGTACACTTACAATAAATTTACTCAAAATTATTTTTTTCTTGGTAAAAACTTCACCCAAAATTCGTATACTTGTGATGAATTTACCTTTGTTAGTTTTCTTTAAATTGAATAAATAGTACACTCATGATAAACGGAGGGTTAAAACCTCAAACCGATACACCCGTCAATTGCTACGTATCATCGAACTCGGTATTTTGACCGTAAAATTTAACGGAAACTATAATTAAGGGTAAATTCATTGCAGATGTCCGGTTTTAAATAAATTCATCACAAGTGTACCGGTTTATGCTTTGTTGTGATATTAAAAAAAAAAAAAAAAAACCGTCCGACCCGATTCGCTCTCGCCGGAGCCTGGCGCCCCTAGACCGGACCGAACGACACGAGCCATGGCCGTTCTTGGCCGTTCTTGAACCCTCTTCCCCAATCCGCAACGCTCCACAAACCCCCCAAGAAACGATTCCATCGAGGACGAAACAGAGCTCCGCCGTATAAAACGGAAAGCGAACGACGTAGCCCAAGTGACGTGCCTCGGGCAAATGGCTGTTTCGTTGAGGCCGTCTTCCCTCCCTTTCCCTCTCTCTCTCTCCCCAAGAACCGCGAGAATGGCTTCCGCCGCCGTCCTCCGCAGCGGCAACCGCAAGTCGGCTTCTTTCGCTCCTCCGAGCACGCCCCGCGCCGAACGGGGGCGACCCATCTTGCTCTTCGACGTCATGGACACAATCGTGCGCGACCCTTTTTACCAGGACGTCCCTGCCTTCTTCGGGTACTTTTCTTTTTGCCGTTCCATTATGTCTGCCCGGTGATGAAACCGTGTTGATGTCGAAAAGATGTGGTCTTTCTTGGTGACAAAGTGGAGGCTTGATGGGTTTTGCTGCGCGGGCGGATTCAGTTCTGCGTGTGTGTGTGTGTGTGTTTTTTTTTTTTTTTTTTTTTGTTGACTTTCTGTTTTAGATGATCAGATTGAGCTTTTTCTGATTAGAATGCCTTTGAAGGAACTGATAGAATGCAAGAACCCAACTGCGTGGATTGAGTTCGAAGAGGGATCAATCGACGAGGTACCCCACGAAAAATGGTCTTCGAAGTTCTATGTTTCCCTTTCATTTCGAGTGGTTGAGTTTCAGCTGTTGAATTGGTTTGTTTTTTGGCTGCGAGTCTAGCTTGTCATGGAGGTTCTTTGGAGTGACAGAGTTATGAGTTGAGATCAGTTAGGATAAGGCTTCATGAGCTTTTGCAGAAGCTTCCCACAGTTACTGCAGACTGTCGATTATTTGTTTCGTGTTTTTAGACAACCTGAATTACCTTCTCTTCAAGTTGCTGCCATTACCCGTTTCGCAATTTCTCTCTTTATTCTTCATCATTTCCCTTAAGTTTGCTATTATGCTTGCACAGAAGGAACTGGCCAGAAAATTCTTCAAAGATGGAAGGCCTTTTGATTTGGAAGGTTGGTGACTAACCTCATTAGTCATTAGCATCTTTATTGTGGCATTGGATAGTGGGTATGTTAATGATGCCTGCAAAAGTATGGGAGTCTATAAAATAGTGTCTCATGTAAAATTTTACAGTGGATTAGAAAAGAGTCTGCCTCTGATACTGTTTTGTTCGTTTTTCGTAATATCAGTTCTGTGTTTTCGGCCTTAAATACAAAGAAGAAGAAAATGGATTATTTACTTTCTCTTTCCTAGACATGTTCAGTACCAATAATGAGATTCCTATAGATTATAAATCACTCATATATTGTCCTTTTGTGCTTAAAAAATCTTATTGCAAAGAAAAGCAAGAGTGATCAAGCAATTCAACAGACAAAGCAGAATGCGGCAATTCTTTCCTGCTTGTTTATTGTCATTTGTCATAGGCTCACATCAACCCCTATTTCAATGTAGATACATTGCATCTGCCCCTCTTGTGATCAATTTTAAATTGATCACTGCAATAAGTAGAACCGGTTTCTGTCAATTTCTTTGCTTTAATTTGGTTCTGAATGCTCTCTTGTCAATCATTGAGAACCTGCTAATCCCACTCGCTCTTTTTGTAGGCCTTAAAACATGCATGAGAAAGGGATATTCCTATCTTGAAGGGATCGAGGAACTTCTTCAGGAATTAAAAGAAAATGGCTATGAGATGCATGCTTTCACAAACTACCCCATATGGTAAGATGAGATATGCATACATTTGTCAGTTCATAAGGGGTTCATCTATATCTCAATTATTTTTGCAGGTACGAAATGATTGAGGAGAAGTTGAAGATATCGAGATACTTATCCTGGACATTTTGTTCATGCATAAATGGTACACGGGGACTTTTCATTGAGGAGATTTGATGATGGCAATTCAAGTCATTATTCAGGAGAGTCCATACTAAACTTGATACATCATTCTTTTCTCTTTCAGGAAAAAGGAAGCCTGATCGTGATTTCTATTTGGATGCTCTGCAACACCTGAAAGTTGATCCACCTAGCTGTGTCTTCATTGATGACAGGTTATTGGCTTTCCTTGCTCTTATTATTTGTCCGTATCTTGTATGAGTTCTGGTCAGTACTGAAAATGGCAAATCCATTCCTAAGATGGGGATCGGTTTTTTTTTCTTTAGTTCTAGCTCTTCCTTTATGTTGATTTCTAATCTGCGCAATGGTTCTATTCTGCTCATATATGTTCAGTGTGTGCTTGGGGAGTGCATGCATGAAAGTTTGCATGAATGCATGAGAGAGAGAGAGAGAGAGAGAGAGAGAGAGAGAGAGAGAGAGAGAGAGATCTGACTTATTGGTGCAATTCCTACTTATTACCCTTGGTGTTGCTATGATTGCACAGGGTAAGGAATGTGGAGGCTGCTTTGGAAGTTGGCATTGTTGGTATACGATTTAAGAGTGCAGATCTGTTGCGCCATGATCTCTCTGAAATTGGGATTGATTTTTCAGCAAATAAGCATTCTAGTAGTCAGAACGACCTTAAGCTTACAAAAGACCATGCATCTTGATCAAACATGCTTGGTGAAGTCGCATCAAGAACCGATTCTTGTTTACTCTTTGTATAAAGTATTCTTTGCAACCTTTTCTTTCGGCCAAACAAAATTGTTTAGTGATGTTGGCTTCAAGGTACTGGAATGCATTATAAAGTTTCTCCTAAATCTAAATAAGATGAATTCGATGTCTCCATTTATAATATATGTTAACAAGTTTTCCAGATATGCAATTTTGGAGTCTCCATAGTATGCCAAACAGGTATATTGAACAGGATCACATTCTGATCCATTTCTTAGCCTAAGTCGGTCAATTTAGGTCTTCTAGAGTGCTATTGTCAAAGGCCCTAGTGTGACATTCCAAGGCGTTCCGCTGTGGCCAAAACCTAATAATCTATGGGAAATTAGAATTGCAGGTGCGGGTCATGTGAATTAGCAGAAAAAGAAAAATAGTACATATCAATAAATCTGAAGTTCCACCTGACACGTATATTGACTATTCTCCTCTATTGGCTTTCTACGTATTGTACATTTCACATCTAATAACCTCAAAAAATGTAGATACAAGTCACATAAGCTGCTTGGTCTCATGAATTTGCAAACAAGAGTGCAAGATTGAATTCCAGGCTAAAGCTCTCCCTCACAGACTACTCAAGCCACAAAATAGAGAAACTTGCTGCATCAGTGATACAAAAAAATTCTGATTTTACTGTAGATCAGGCAGCGGTTGCCAACAGAATTGAACAGAACACCCAGCATTCTCATTGAAATGGCCAGCTGGCTCACCGGAGGAGACAGCCTTGAATCATGCATAATAGAGCCCGCTGGACTGTTCAGCTCATTATGTAGCGTCATCTCCTGTGACGTGTCATTTATCCACCCTCGACCATTTTTCAGGAGTATGACCAAGGGGATGTCTTGAATCAGATTTTAATACATGCACATTGTCATCTTTTGTCTCTTGACATTGCAGATGAGGGTTCTGTCGCTAGATCACGGAGCATAGAATGGGTGGCAACTAACTTTTCCCTCAACATGGCATTGTACTCGTACAAAAGCATAATATTCTTCCGGACATCAGTCATATCCATGCCAGAACCAGCCTTAAGTTCTGAAAAGAAAATAAGGAAACTTGAAAAAAGCATTACGAGAGAAATATCACTGAGTTGAGCAGTGATAAGAACAGAAATCGACAAGGCAAAATAGAACTTATGGTCCATAAATTTGAGAAACAATTATACATCTTCATACGATAGACAGTAATAAAGCACAACCAATCAAATGAACCTCTCACGAGACCAAACAGTCGAGAAACAAAATCAAATAGCAAAAGAGAAATCAGAACTTCTTCTTACCTAGTGCCGGCAAAGGTGGAATGAGTCGATCATCAGTAAGAGAGAGAAACGATGCTGAAGAGGTACTTTTCTCCTGTAATTCAATGGATTGCTGCTTCTTATCAGCTGCGGAACAGAGCTCGTGCTTCTGTGGCTGGTTATCAATAAAAATGCCAAGTCAATGAAAGTGTAAGAAAATGCAACTGCATAACTTCGTTGCCTTTTAATCATTTGCAGAAGAATGTTTAGCCACGTCAAGTTATGGCACTCAAAAATCAAGAACCAACTCATTCGTTAGTCAGCACAAGTCTAGAATTGACACTGTTTCTGGGAGCATTTGCAGTAACTTTAACAACCTTGCTGAGGACAACATCACATATGGAGATATCGACTTGCCAAACCTCTATGAACTTTGACAATCCATAAGGTCGTGGCCACATAATAATGCCCTTCTGCTGAATTGAAGACATAAATACATTTTCAAAATTTGTTGTCAAAATCACCTTGAGTGATCATTTTGCTTTATTTTATCAAACATCTTTGAACTTCATCTGGGAAGCTGCCTGACTGAACTCCACATAATTCAAACACTAGTATAGATTGCTAATAGCCACAGCCACCTAGGCCCCCATGTGATGAGAGCCTGTGTTTGGGGGTAATCTTTTTTATGTAGCTGGAAACGCTATCAACACTTGTCATGTTGCACTTTTGAGCCAATTGATTGGTGATTATTATCAAATCAGTCTAACTAAATACAACAGCTGAAGAGACAAAGTATGAACTGCATTCAAATGTCACCATAAGCCTCCTTTTCAGATTACTAAGACTTCCTAATAATTTAACATGAGAGACATGATTTGCCTAGTGATAGACCATCTTTGCTAAGATCCTGGGGTCTAGAGTCTGATTCCTAAAAATCAGCCGCCCCATCTAACCTATACAAAGCCAAAACCTTGAATCTAAGCACTAGCATTCAGTAGAGCTAAATGATAGAAAAGGCAACCATGAAAAGGTATATCGTGCACGCTGCTTCATGTGGTCGTATAAGAATCACTCAAGAAAACTAGCTCCAATAGGGTGTAGTGTTATTGTCTTCATATTAACAAATTCTCTCTCTTCCAGGAAACAAAATACATACAGTGTCACATCTTGATTCCGACATTCTGTCCTGGATTCCAGCTCCTGCTAAATGAATGCTTACCTCCTGCAACTGGGTAAACTCTGGGGCAGCATTCTGCATACAAAAAGGATGCGAGCAACCTTTAGTTTAAAGAGTTTAACTGCATCCAACAATCGATTGTTGTACCTTTTTGCTGGGTAAGCTAAGTTTCTTGCTCATATTAATAGTCTCCGCTCTATCTGATTGCTTCCTTGATGATCTGCTGGTATGATGGAAGCCACTCCTTCCAACTAAATGCATCATACAATTGCTTAAATGTGGTTCAGTAGTGCTATTTGTATAGTTCTCTTCCAGTGCTTTGCAATCCCAGGTGTACATTACATATTTCCGCAACTGTTCAATAAGAAGCATGAAAATCTGTTAATTCTTTTTAAAGGCATGAAACCAAAGGGAAATTTGATTCGCTCAATGTATACGAGAAGTTGCTTCAAAACTATAAAAGGAATTACTTTATCCCAGCGTTGTTGAGCTTTTAGCCGATGTCTAATTTGCCGCAGAACAGCATCTTCATTACGTAGTCTCTTAACTCTGAATTCACACTGCAGAAAAAACAGAAAAAGGAAAAAGGGGCATGTTAACAACTGATTGACAATTTACTACTTTAGAAATGGGAACAAGGCATGAATGCTTAAGCAACCCTTAGAATAAAGGACACCTGCAGAAGCAACCATCATTCTAAGCGATAGATGAATAAGGTTAACTAAGAAGAAGCTTTGAGTCTGATTTAGATATGAGGACCGAGTTCAAGACCTTATTTTTCTTTTTATAATCAATAACTCAATCATCACAACCCCAAACTTGCAAGAAAGAATGCATGAAAAAAGGACATGAATAGCACCTGCACCAAGAAGTAGTAGAATATGCCAATACTGATGCAATAAAGGCCACCTAGGTCCGCAAGGAAACTTACTGCAAAAAAAAAAATAATAATAATACAATGTCATATTCAGGAAACAAAATGAGAAAGTGTAAAAGAAAAAGGGTTAATACCACGAGAAACCCTAAACTGGTACACCTATGATAATTTTACCCCAAACTAATTTTTTGACCACCAAAAACCCCAAACCGGTACATTTGTGACAAATTTATCCCCCGTTAAATTGAATTAATATCACGAAAAACCATAAATCGGTATACTTGTGACAAACGGAGGGTAAAACCCCAAAACTGGTACACCCATCAATCGATATGTGTCATCCACCTTATAAATTTGACGAAAACTAATGGAGGGTAAAATTGTCACAAATATACCAATTTGGGGTTTTTGGTGGTTAAAAAATTAGTTTGGGGTAAATTTGTCATAAGTGTATCAGTTTGGGGCTTTTCATGGTATTAACCCAAAGAAAAAAAAAGGATAAAGATATTTACCGTAAGCCTGTAACAGGGAGATGATTTTCTAATGGATGGGGAAATTATTTTATAGGGCAAGCATTAGGGACTCAGGTTATGCTAGTCTCTGCTGATCACAAATAAAATACAGCTTGTACAAAAAAAGAAAAAAGGGCACAAGCTATCTGTTTGCTAGAGCAATGGTGTTTCAAGTCACTTATCCATGACCATCTTAAGCGGTAAAAGGTAAGCCCAAGAGAGGGTCAAGGTAGTCCAACAAGTGACGTTAACCACACCACATCAAATGATGAATCCGGCATTGGCCTTATCATGGACAAGAGACTTAATTATTTTAAAGCTATTTAAAGGCGATTTTCGATTCATGACATGGCTGTGAACCATAAACTAGACATACAGCATGGATTAACAGTGACTCAAAGATAAAGAAGAAGCATGATTTACGTAGTAGCAGATAGCTAAGTGGCCACAAGTTCCTATCTAGTTGTAGGCAAGCAACCGGAAACCCAACAACACATCCTCTGCTGTCTATGCGCAACAAAGCCAAATCCAAACTTCCAGAACGATAGAAGGCCATATGGGCTCAGTAATCACAATCACAAAAGCAAGCATAATCTTCCATGCAGAGTATCTCGAGCTCTATCAAATCACCTTAGGCTGGTGTCCAAATAATGATATATAATCAATAAATCAAAAATACACCTCATCTAACTGTGCAGCAAGAACCTTCCATTGGCTTTTAGTAATGTAAAGTTTCCATGTCTACACTGCAATCAAGTTTCTTACCAGGGCCCATAATACTCTGATTGTCAATCTCGACGATATATGCAGACAGAAAGTTGACATATAATGTGGTGTTGATGATCCCATTAGAACTTTCCAGGGAGGCTTGGAGCTGAGAAGCATCCTGAAAAACTGATCCAGGAAGAAATTCATGGAATAGTGGTTGGATGAGCCTGAGATTGTGTAAATTATGGTATTTTCTTGGGAACAAATTAAATTTCAGCAAATTTGTATCATTGCCTCTGAAGGTAACTGGCCTATCATCAACTGTGCTCCCATTCCTCAGGGTACCACTTACAAAGCTCAAATGTTTTTTATCGCCATGTGCCTTCGAGGTAAGATTGAATCGGAAACCAACAGCAGTTGCAGGATTATTTGGTAGATCAACAAACTGCCACGAAAAGTAATAATTGTCTTGAGACAGCTGACAATTGCTGCACCTGAGTGTTACAGTTGGCCCTTCACTGGTATTTTGACAAGAGAAATTTGCAAAGCTTGACAGAGGAGCAACCTTATAGTCTACCAAGCCAGGACTCCCCATAACTAAGGTGCCCATACTCCGCAAGTTCGAACAGCTCATGCTAGAAACAGTAGTAATAATAAATTCCATGTCATTGTTGAAGGCAGCAAGATCAGGTCCGTTTGTTGCCTTTACATTATGAATCTCGATTGTTCTCTTCCAGATAATTTGGTAGAGCAGCCTGAGAAAAAACTGAGAACCCAATTAACAATATCTTCCAAATATGACCAAATCACCTAGGAAGAAAACCAATATCTTTTGAAATGCTATTTAGTTAAAAAATGGTCCACAAAGTTAAAGAAAGGACATACTATCACACACTTACGCAGCAAACAACCCAGTAAAGAGTATCCAACTTGCAATGGAAAGTGTGCCACCAAGCTCTGTTTTCCGTTTCTTAACAACTCTTCGATCCTCCTACATAAAATTATAGCTGAATGAAGCACTGACCGTTATGGATCTGTGTCAGATGATACTCAAACAGATAACTGCAAATGGAGAAAGGGAATAAGAGAAAAGAAACAGATCAAAGAAAATATAAGGACTAAAAAATGAGTCTGAGAAACATTGCTGCATCCATCGGATTTGCAAAGTTTCATGTAAAACTGAAGAACAGATATTTTCTGCTTGATTATGATGTTTGCCGCAGTACACTGGAAGACTCTAAAAATTCCATTTGATAAACCATAAGTGATTGAGCAACATGACCTATGGTTATTCCATATGGAACCACAAGAAAGAAAGGTCTTTCACACTGGAAAAGTTGAAGAGGTAGCATGTTAGCATGGTAACATAGCATCTCCAGAAGGAAAGTGAAAATTTCATTAATCTTGCATTTCTCTTGAAAATCATTAAGAGAAAAGTCTTTAAAGCTGTTAAGAATGACACTTAAAGATTTTTTAACTGCAGCTGGTTGAGTAAAAATCAGAAGGACCCATGAGAAACTACATCAATTGCTGCTGACAAATGCAGGGCAGGATATGCAAGTCCTCCACTGCTATCAAAATATCAAGCTCATCCAGGCATTTCCCCGGGCGTCAAAATAGAAAGAACATATCATTGGAAAGATTAATGTGCTTGACAGCACGTGCCCTATGCTACTTGGGTGAGTTGAAACAATCAGTTGACAGAATAAAGTAACCCCAAAAGAACAGTCCGGTTAACAAATTGTAGACGTGATTCTACAATAGGTAGGTCAAAATTTCATCCCATTGACGGTCTTAATCTTCAAGAGCAGGTTGGCCGATGAAAGTGGAAGAGATATGTGGATATCACTTACTACTGGGTGCCAGTAACTTCAACTAACAAATAGATCACACGAGCTGGTTGTGTCATATCCCCTTTCCTCTCGGATGGCAACAGAGGAAGCAGATGGAGGCAGTGGCTGATTGGTATTTAAATACCACAACAACAGGTGCAACCTTTGAAGAAGAAGGGAAGGTCTACGTAACAACACCCAGATTAGAACATCTTCATCTTTTCCCAACCAAAGTTTGACTTTGCAGCATATTACCTAGAGTATCTCTAGGAGAAAACTTAAGACCTACCGCTACCAGCAAACAGACTAAACAGATGATCCTACACAGGCCAACCCCTAGAGGGGGTCAAAGGTCCAAAATCAGCTAAAATCACTCACTTCCAATGGAATCAACCACGCTCTGCAAAGAGGCAGAGTAAAAAGTCTAAAAAAGAGTCGAGAGTTAGAGTAGGATAGAAAAAAAAAAAAAACTATCGGCAACAAAACGAGCGAATCCAGGGGTATTGCACAATTAACATCTTGATTCAGCTCCAAGTTGCTATTTAATTGAAATTTGAGCATAAAAATAGCCACATCACGATTGTTAACTGGACATAGCTGATTATTCTTTGAAAAAAAGGAAAGAAAAGAAAAGCTCAGGGTACAGAGAATTTTTTGTGAGCAAAAGAAAGAAGGCACATTACCAGCCAATGCCTGGTGGCGAAGCAAACGTCCAAACGACTAATCCACCACCGCATCTGGAACCACGCATTCCTACCATCCCCGACCTTCATGAACCTCAAGAAAATACAAAACGCGAGCCAAGACAGCAGCAGGATCGCCGTGGCCTCCAAGAACACGGCCTGCGACTGCGTGAACTTCTTGATCGAATCGAACGAGAATATGGTCTCAGGGAAGCTCACGGCATAGTAATCCACGCCGCTGTCGACGGAGATGGTGGTGTTGGCCGTGAACAGAGCGCAGGCGTCGGCGGTAGCATTCAAGAGGCGCCCGGGCGGGCACGCGCAGAGGGTGTTGTTGTAGCGAATCGAGCCCGATGGGCACGCCATGGAAGAGCCTTTTTTTGACAGGGACCCAGATCAGGGAGGAGGAGCTTGAAGGTGAAGAGAGTGTAAAGCTTGGAACTTTGGAACAGGGGACACGGATCGGAGTTTAAAAAACCGGACTTTGCGGTTGGTTTTGAATGAATGAATGAGCACACGAGTTAAAACGAAGGAATATCGAATTGGGTTGAATGAAACTTCGGAAGAAGGTGGTGGGTCGGCAGAAATTTATGAAATGGCCGCGTAGAGAATGGTGAGGAAGCAAGGAATTTTCTCCGTGTGCACGTCACAAAGAGAGACAGACAGACAGACAGTCTTTTCTCTATATGTTGGCTACGTTGAAATGGAGAAGCTGGCAATTGGCAAGAAGTGGACCTTGTGTAGAGCTTCTTGGACGACGGAGTAGTCGCAGGCCGAGTGAAAAACAGTAAACAGAAGGGGACAAAACTTCGGTTCCAACAACCATCGACGGAAGAGTCCGATGCAGACTCGAAAACTGGTTCGACCCCCTCATTGACAGCTAGGGGTGTCAATGGGTCGGGTCGGGTCGGGTTTCATGATACCCGACCCGATCCGAAACAATGAATATATGTCTTGGCGACCGAAACAAGGCCCGAACATTATATAGCCGCGTAATCGGGTCGTGTTCGGATCGGGTCGGTTCAGATCGGGTTTGTGTTTAGAGGTTTACTAATCATTTAAAAGTTCAAGATCTCATGAGAAATAAGCAAGAAGGAAATAAGCAAGAAGGATATGAAAGAAGTCGTCTGAAAGAGTACTTCTAATTACCCCATAGCAATTAATGTAGGAAACATAAATGCATGTACTTCTTAATCAATAACTTAATTCAAACAAGCGATCCTTGTTCGGACATTTATGTAATTACCTACAACTCCATTGTTCGAAAGATTAATCCTAGGTCGTATAATTTGAAGTGAAAAAGCACGACGTTGTAATGATAATGCAGAGTTTGTAAAGTCAGAACAGATAACGATATCCCAAGGAGGAAACAGGGGAGAACAAAAAAGAGAAAGAAGGTCCATTTTGGTACTCAACTCATCAAAATGCCAACCACCTCTGCTCTGCTCCATCTTTCACATATAAAACTTTTAATAATACCTAACCTCTTAGCGCCAAAAAAAAAAAAAAAAAATTCAGCTTACCAGAAAAGGAAGGAGAGCATGAGTTGCAGAGCCTTGATCAATGGAATGATGCCGTCGTCACAACGCAAATTATTAAATCGCTCTAGGATGAAAATAGATAAACGGAATTCAAGTGCATTAGATTGGTGTTGCATGCGTCGTTAGAATCCATCGCCATCTTTTCCGTGGAAAGCCTCTAAAAGTCTTCTTTTCCGATGATGTTGCGTTAGCCGATCAAATGGTCATCGGTTCGGTCTAGGTTTCACCGTGTCTCATTGGTGAGCTTGAGGGACGCCGACCGTCGATCTCGGCGTCGTCGCTAAGGGTAATGTTGCGGCGGGTGGCGGCGCGCTGCGTAACCCGGGAAAGAAGAAGTCGATGGCAGGGTCCTAGGAGAAGGAGTGATCTTAAGAGTTTTGGTTATTGTTTGGGTTGGCTTATTGTTTGGGTTGAGCTTGGGTACCCAAGCCCACTAGATCCAAACAATACCCAATTCTTTTTATTGTTACCCAAACAAGTTGAGATCCAACCCGACCCAATAAGAAAATTTCGTGTTCGGGTCGGGTCGGTTTGTGTTTCGTTCGGTATTGTGTTTGGTTTTGACACCCCTATTGACAGCATCGTTCAGCTCTAGTATCTAATTAAAATATGTCAAGAGCCGCGTCACCACGGGAATCTAAAGCGTGTTCGTGATATATTAACATAGATAGATGTCCACACTTCGCAAAGTAAGCGGCTTTTTTTCTCTCTGTCCTTTCAGAGCAAAGCAGCTGGGTTAAGGAAAGGAAAACGAGAGAAATAGTCCTTGAATTCAATTTGCAATGAAATTCATGAACTTTTAATTCATTTAATACGATCACTGAACTTTAACCTAATATATAATATTATTTTTGAACTTTTAATTTGTTCAATATGGTACCTATGGAGTCCCTTAATAAAAAATAATGGAAGGATAACACTGGATATTCTCATATAATTTAGTAACTAAATTGAATAGGAGAAGTACACCGCAAGTGCCATAACTTGTGTACGGCGATCACTTTGGTGCCATAACTTTTTTTCGGATCACTTTGGTGCCAACTTTTTTAAAAAACGATCACTTTAGTGCCAAAGTTGACATGGCACGCCGGAAATATGACATGGCTCTTTTTTATTAATATTTGATGTTGAGATGGCTGGCCGGAGCTCACGGAGAGTTTAGTCAGCCCTTATAGCGAAAACGACGCTGCTCAACCTTTCTCCCCCAATATAGGAACCCTAAATCGGCTAATTGACATATCCCCAATTGCAAACCCTAACCGCCATATTATTTCCTTGTTTTCCCCGAAATTGACAGCTAAAGGTTGCAAATGGATGGTAGGAGCTTCACTAGCGGCTCAAATTGCTTTGAACGGGCGTGAAGAAGAAGGTCGGTTCTTCGCTATTGTGGATTACCGAGTCCAAGAAGAACATCTTGGACTCAATTGAACCCCGGGAGAAGATTCCATGGATGCGCTTAGGTATAGAGAAAGCTCAAGTGCAAATTCTTCAAGTGGGTTGATGCGAAATTTTCGGATCGAGCAACAGGGTGATAGTGAAGCTACTTGAAGCTCGACATCAACCTCCACCTACATTAATGGACAAATTGGACGAGTTGGATGATGTCGACTCATTGCAAGCTGAAATGAAAGCTTTGGCAACTCTGGCCAACCATTTGAAGAAGGAAGTTCGAAGGATGAAAATCGAAAGAAAGTGTTATCGATTGTTGATTGTGTTATTGTTATTTTTTATAGCCTATTTTATGATCAAATGTAATGTCAGTGATGAGCAAAAGTTTCTTAGTCTACCATAATTTAAGATAGGCTTGTACTTTGTACTTGTATTTGGCAATTTGTAGCTACGGTTGTGTCATTAGTTTGCTGCAATTTATGTATGTAACAAGAGGTTTGCTGCAATCTATGACAAATAGAAGGTTGGAATTTATTGGTTCTCAATGTTGAGTTGCTTAGTATTTTGTTGTTGCATATTTTGATGCAGTTTTGCCTCATTGGCAGCATATTTTTTGTTGCATATTTTTGCTCATTTGCTGTCTTTTGTTGTGCTTTCTCATTTGCAGCATATTTTTACTGCATATTTTTGCTCATTTGCTACACATTGTTGCTCATTTGCTGCATTTACTCATTCGCAGATATTTTGCTGCATATTTTTGCTCATTTGTCTGCACTTCCGCATTTGCAGCATATTTTTGCTGCATATTTTTGCTCATTTGCTGCACATTGTTGCTCATTTGCTGCACTTCCTCATTTGCAGCATATTTTCGCTCATTTGCTGCATATTTTACACTTTCTCATTTGCTGTCATTTGCTACACTTTCTCATTTGCAGCATATTTTACTGTATATTTTTGCTCATTTGCTATCATTTGCTGCATATTCACTTCACTTGCTCATTTGTTCTATTTTTTTCATCTGGTTGAATGGTTGCATATTATGGAGTAAGGCTCATTACTGAAAAATGAGGTGCTACAAGTGCTGCAACTCTGCGTAGCAGAAAATTATGAAGCCGTCACAAGTTCAGCAGTTGACATTTTAGTGCCAAATGTTTCTAATCGTGATCACTTAAGTGCCAGTCGTGGTTCAAAAGTGACCACTTAAGTTCTAGTCATGGTTCAAAAGTGATCACTTAAGTTCCAATCGTGGTTCAAAAGTAAGCACTTAAGTGCCAATTGTGGCTGAAAGTTGATCACTTAAGTGTTATGCCGTGTGTTTCTTCGAAAAATGGAGACTTTAGTTCCAATAAACCAATTTTTACACCAGATCATTCCAGAATCAAAGCAGTAACTGTACTAGCACTGCTCACCTGCACCAAACCGCCCCAAACCATACTCATAAATTGGTTCAAACAGCCCCCAAACCATATTCAATAACCAGCACCAAACAACCCCCAAACCATATTCAAAAACCGGTTCAAAATGCTTGCACCAGCACATACTGGCGTGCTGATGCAAGCACTATATTGCACTCCCAAATATGACAAAATTAGCAGCTACCATACTATACTCCCAAATAGTAACCATACTATACTCCCAAATAGTACAAACTCAGTAGCTAGTGCAAACACCATACTGTACTCCCAAACAACACAAAATCAGCAGCTGGTGCAAGCACCATATTGCACCTGAATATAGCACAAAAAACCAGCACTAGCAACACCAATTTCCACCCTCCCACCAACTGCATCAGTAAATTTCTTTCAATATTAACTTACCGATGCAACTTGCAAGCACCCTGCTACACCAGTACTATACTAAAACAGAACAAATACGTGTGCAAAAATATGAAAATCACATCCACCTTAACCATGGTAAACATCGAATTTAGTCATTACACACAACATCTCATTAGTCAATAATATTCCAGGACCACAAAAAATCAATCTCCTATTAGCCAATACGGTAAACCTCCCTAATTTCACAAAAACTAACAATCACCTCAACACCCTCACATTAGTCAATAGTGATAAGTCCACCATTTCCTTTTCCTTTCGACGACTTCTTCAATTGATTCATAATTCTTTGACTCTTTCGAACTGGTTGAACTGCAAGTTGTTCTTCTGAAGATGCAGGTTCTTCATTAACTGGAGCTACTTCTTCTTGAATTGCTGGAGCTACATCTTCTTCAATAACTGGAGCTGCTTCTTCTTGAACTGCTTGAGCTGCATCTTCTTCAACAGCTAGAGGTGCTTCTTCTTGAACTGCTCCAGCTGCATCTTTTTCAACTGCTGGACCAGCAGGTTGTTCTACTGGCATTCTTGCTCGAGATTTCTTCTTAGGCGCAGCAAATATCTTCTTCTTACTTGTGTTGGTGGCTATTTTGGAGCTGTCAGCATGTGCTGGTTGATCAGGAACTAGTGTTGAGTTTTTTGTTGGTGGCAGTTTACGAATGCTCTTCTCTGCAGCACCCTTCTTCTCTTCGGACCAGCTGCTTGCGACGTTGGTTGGATTCTTTTTGATGCACCTCTTGACTCTTGGCTTGGGCCAACTTGAGATATGAGAACCTCTGAACTCCTCCCAGGCTACAACATAATCATGGATGAGAAGAAGCAATATTGTCATCAAAGTAAAAAACTCAAAAATGAAATGCATGAGATGTACAAAACTTACATGCAATATAGTCATTCCAGTATTAAAGTCCGTATAAATTCCATAACCATATTGCCTTAATCTTCTGCCGAGGGCCCCTCTTGTTTGATATGGTGCCTCGCTTTGAGGAACCTGAGCTGCTTGTTCAGTTGGTTTTCTTCTCAACTGATAAGGACAAAATAATGTCAACTAAAGCCAAAGTCTGCTCACTAAAGATTAATACAAATACATATAACTTACTGGATATTTTTTCCTAGTCTCTGCAATAGTCAAGAAGGAGGTTGCCCTTGAACCTGGGCCTTCGGTTGGCTCTTCAGCTGGTTCTTGAACTTGGCCTTCAGCAGGCCCTTCAGCTAGACAATCAGCATGCGTATCAGCTGGCCCTCCAACGGGCCTTTCAGCAGCCCCTTCAGCTAGTTCTTGTGCTGGCGCTGCACTTGATCCAATTTGAGTCCCTCCACTTGGCTGTTCAAGCAACTGATGTTGCTTCTTCAAATGACAACCACTTTTGTTGTGACCTATCTCACGACAATGTGAGCATCTTATCTCTACACCTGACCTGCTCATCTTCTTACTTCTGGGCTCTCCCTCCTGCTTTCTTCGTCTCCTTTTAGGCCTTCCCATTTGTTTCTTAAGTGGCAAAGGATGAGGGGCTTCATGATTTGTCGGCTCCCAGAATTTTGTACTTCTAATAGGCTGCATCATGTGCTGGTATGCAGCAAGATATGTGCTTTTGTGGTAGCAACCATGCAGGTAATCCTGGGGATTTTGGGACTTCGCTTGGATGGCACAAATAGCATGTGTGCAGGGAATTCCAGAAAGTTGCCAAGCTCGACATGAGCACTTTAGTTTGTCCAATTGGACAACATACTTGTCTGTCTTTTCCATGACCTCATAGCCATCATCTCCATTCCAGATAGGATGACAGAACCTACTACTAGCCAAGTTGTCATCCAATCTTTTAGCAATCCTAGGACCACAATGTCCAGTCCACTTCACAGCCTGATCTCTCTGTTTTTGCAGCCTTGTCATGACTAGCACTCGAATATCCTCAAGCATGCTGATGATTGGTTTGCACCTCGCCTCTAAAATTTTGCCATTGAAGGCTTCATTGAGATTGTTATCAATGATATCACTCTTGAATTCTTCACTGAAGAAGGCCTTACACCAATGCCTGGGTTCAGTTTGAAAAAGTGCTTCATAACCATCCTTCGTCAAAGTCAAACAGCTGCTGTTTTGTGAATTCTAAAATCAGCCATGTTGGTGCTCTTAGCTATCATCCAAAATTGCTTCTGTAGTTTCTCCCCTTTGTAGATCTTTGCCCAGTTTGCATATATGTGCCTTGCACACATCCTATGTTCAGCAAATGGCATCAACTCAGCTATAGCAGGAAGAAGTCCCTATAAGAATTCATACATCAAGGCATTAATAAAGGCATGTGCAAGATAAAATGTCATAAATATTGTTTGTGCAGTTGCACCAGCATTACCTTTTGTTGGTCGCTCATGAATGCCCAACCTCCTCCATTAGTGATCTCAAGGTCCGCCATCAAATTTTTTAGGAACCACGACCAAGTGTCCTTGCTATCTACCTTCACAACAGCCCAAGCAATTGGAAACATCTGATTATTGCCATCCCTCCCAATGGCAGCCAACAATTCTCCCTTGCACACACCTTTCAAGAAACATCCATCTAACCCTATGACTCGTCTACAACCAGCAACAAATCCCCGCTTGCATGCATCAAAGCAAATATAAATTCGGTCAAAGTTAGTCCCATGGTTAGGCAATGGCCGCTCCACAACCTCAACATAAACTCTACTATCCGGGTTTTGCAGCCTACATTCTCCAACATATTCCCAAATTTGACCATATTCTTCCTTGTACCTCTCTAGAATTTTTTCATCACCTTATACTTCGCTCTTTTTACACTGATTGAGTGACACGTTAATCCCTACGTGCTCCCTCACCAACTGCTTCAGCTGAGCACTCTTCACATCAGGCATCGCTTTGATGGTATCGAAGAAGTGCTTCGACAACCAAGCACTTGTTACCCTTTTGTTGTCAAACATGATGGAACAAGTATGTTCCTCCTGTAATGACCTAATTTGGAATGACCTGTCCCTCTTTGAACGTGCGCCATATATCTTCCATGAACAACTAGGTTGAGAACACTTTGCTCTAACATAGTCTTGCGTATTTCGAGTGAACTGAAGAGTCCTCTGTTCAGCTATTGAATACTTGATAATCGTTTCTTTGAATTGTTTGGCATCAGAAAATTTCAGACCTACAGTCAACACAGAAGAAGAAGAGCCAGGATCGTATAATGGATACTTACGTTTCCTACTGCGCACAACGGGATCATCATCTTCATGCTGATTATTAGAATTATCATTCTGTTCATCAGAGCCACTTTCTTCATAATCGGTGTCATTATCTTCAGCTGGAGCTCCATCAATGCTATGTCCTGGTTCAGCTTCATGCAATCCTCTAAGTGCAGCTATTGATTTTTTTACAAATTCCCTTTGCTTTTGCCTTGACTGTGCAAGTTCCTCATCGTCATCTTCACTTGGTAAATTTACATTTGTCACGCCCTCATCATCTGATTCACTAGATGCAGCAACTTCCCACGACAATCCAAAGTGAACTCAAATCCAGTAAACTCTTCACTTGCTGCATGGCTTACCTCCCTCTCATCCCTCTCATGTCCAGCTTTATCTATAATAGAACTAGCACCAACCTGAGTACTAGGTAAAGTAGCACCATCCCCTACGTGTCCTCCCTCAGCCCCTTCATCAGATTCACCATCACTATAGGACTCAACGTACACAACAGCTTCTTTTCCATGAAGATAATAGTAGATGATATCCTTAACACCATTATCATCATCAAAGTTTCTAATACCGTCCTTTAAGTTGCTTCCAGGAACACAATAATGTAAACTTCCTATTTTACATCTTAATTGTTGAACTATATCCCTCATGAGATTAATATATGCTGGCTTGCTTCTATCGAAATAAACAGTACCTTCAAGTCCCCCAAAGTATTCCCACTCGTCAGTACCGATGACAAATTCTCCTCCATAGCGAACAATGATGCCAATAATTGTGTCTTTATCCCCCATATCGACCCTGCATTGAAGGAAAAAGCCAAAAAATTCAATATTTTAGCTTTGGGACCACACCACATAGGAAAAAGAGCATAGCTTTACATGAAGGTCCCCCACATGGTCGACAAGATTGAAAAAGCCACCATCAGACCACATGGGTGACAATGACAGAGGTCCCCACATGGACCACAGTCTATCGCATATACTCAGCTCGGCATCAACACATTTGAATCCACTTCAAGCACTAATATCCGAACAACTAGCCATAATTTATGAAGTTCAAGCTTTAATTTCATAAGTTCAAGACCTAATTTCAAGTTCGAGCCCTAATTTCGCAAGTTCGAGCCCCAATTTCGCAAGTTCGAGCCCTAATTTTCTACTTCAAACCCTAATTTGCCGAAGGCAGCCCTAATCTACCAATTAATTGAGTGAAACATAGGACAATGAAGCACAATGTGTCGATCAATTCAGCAAAATAGAAATTAATAGCCCTTATTTGAAGACCAACCTTCGTAATTTGCCACGGAGACGAGACCGACGCCGACGGGACGAGCGATGCTCAGTCCACGGGATGAGGGAGCGACGTCGACCGACCGCGAGGGGAAGGCAAGAGATGGCAATGGCGATGACGACGGTGACGGTGACGGTGACGGCGACGAAATGAGGGCAGCACGAGCGACGAGCGACGGGCGACGGCGACTGGACGAGGGAGACAGAGCAAGTGTGACAAACGACGCGATGCTAAGACCTTTGAACTGAGCGACGTCGTTTGCTGTCCTAAATGGAACGACGTCGTCCTTCTTGTCCAAGTGGACTGAGCGACGTCGTTTTGCTCGTCCACGTGGACATCAAATGTTGAACCCAATATCCACGTCACACTCTTTTTTTAAATAAAAATGCCAGGTCAGTTTTTTGGCGAATTTTGGCGGAGTCACTAAAGTGATCGTTTTTTAAAAAGTTAGCACCAAAGTGATCCGAAAAAAGTTATGGCACCAAAGTGATCGCCCACAAGTTATGGCACTTGCGGTGTACTTCTCCCAAATTGAATATGTACTAAAAATTCATATATTATATTAAATAAATTATAAGTTCATGGATGACATTGCACATTGAGTTAAAGTTCATAGACTGTATTTAACGAATTAAAGGTTTGAAGACCTTATTGTTTATTGAGTAAGAGTTTATGAATAATTTGTATCGTTATTCGAAAATTAAACAACGGGTCACCTGTCCTTTTCATTTCTTTTCTTTAATTCCTGGAAATGATAACTTTATAGTTATCTTTTGAAGCGGTGCAAGGCCAAGAAAAAATAAAGTTGATTACCTCCAAGTTAAATATTAATAAAAGCACCTAGATTGCTTTATGTAACCACTAAAACGAGGGAAAAGGGTGTTCTTTCTGTTCAATGCGATCTGCGATTGACAGGAAAAAAAAAAGCCAATCAATCCACGTGGAGAACCTGACTACACTAGCAAGATCCAGAACCTCCCCTCATATACACTCATTTGGCACTTTATTTCATTGCCCTTTGTAAATTGTTATTGCTAATATATCAAAAGTTGTTGGGTTCTGAGTAATTTCATCACTCATGAACACTCACACAGTCTTATCATCTGTCTCTTTCCTTCTCAAGTTTTACAATCTTGCGCCCTTTCTTGGTCCATCTATCATCTGACAGCAAACTCATCAGACATAAGTAAAAAAAGGGCAAAAGACAGCAAGAATCACAGATCAGATGAGTCAGATTAAGAAAGAAATGGAGCGATCTGCCGACAGCGTAATACTTTGGATCTCTTCCATAGAGGACTAACTGTAAAGGGGGTTCCTTTACTTTAGTTTGAGGTTCATGAGAGCGCACGTTACTATTAACTTGAATTACTTATCCCTAGATTTATTAGTGAACTATCTGTTGAGGGATTGTGAAAAACGTTCAAAACATTTTTGTTATTGCAACTTGTCTAAGGGATTTGAGGAGCATGTGGGTTCAACACACTCGCTTTTATCCGCCTCTCATGGCATTAGATTGACATCACTTGGTATGGTCTCGGTTGAACTATAGCTGCTCTCCATGATGGATTGTGCTGTAAAGTGTTGCGACGTTTTTATTCGGTAATATATGGTTTGACCTTGCAACATGTTAAGATTAAGCGAGTTAGCTTTTCGATAGCTATTGTGGCTTTAGGCTCCGTTTGGTCATTCGGATTTCTAGTCAAGATAAGATTGGATAGGATATGATATAAAATTCAAGGGATTTGTTATATCCTATCTACTGTTTGGTGAATCGCAGTAATAAAACCGGATATTTTCACATATTACTATATTTATTATTTGCTATAAACGTTATATCAGTGTAAATGAACCTAAAATTTGCACAAACCATGATGATAAAAATTTTTCACGACACCCTTACTTATTTCATTTTTATTTATTTATTTATTATTTTTCGCTCTCTTTTTTTTAATTAGTTTCTTTTTTATTTCTTCCCCTTCCAACCTTCTCTTATAAAATTTTATTAAATAGGAAACTATACATATATGCCTAAAATATGTAATAAATATAAATACTAAACGTGTATATATATATATATATGAAATCTACATCATAAGATAGAAAGAAAATTGAATATATAAATATAAATAAGAATAAATATCTCTTTTCGCATATATAAATAAGAATAAATATCATAAGATAGACTACCAAATGTAGCCTTAGAGTTGTTGCGGTTGTCTAGCGTTTCAAATATATGCGATAGAAACTACAATATCTCTTTTCACATGGAAACTGTTACGACGAAGTTGTAGCAAACAAGACCTTTGTACAATCTAGTACAAAAATCATTTTATTCCTTAACAAAACGGAAAATCTATCAATGATTGACAAATTGCTGTAAAGATTGGCAATTTTCCAAAATTGTTAGTAAAAAATTTTAACTGGTAAATTGTTTGTGACTTAATAAGTTGCAATCTCTTATATAAAATTACCACCTTTTATTTGATTATTTCACTTTACAAACTGTTATAAGAATTTAACCAATTTTTATTTACATAACCTATTCATTTTTCAAAGAAGCTAATTTTTATATAAATTACCAATTTTAATTTAGATGACTTACCAATTTTTATTTATTTCATTCACCAACTACTTCTACGTTAAAAGCTCCCACTTAAGTGACCTTTCAGCATATATTATTTTATTTTTAAATTACCAATTTTCATTTGCTTGTTTCTAAACTACGTGACCACCGTAGCTTGTGGTGGTTGCTCTTCATAGGCCATCGACCATTATAAGTTGATTGTGCTAGCGGCCTGGACGATGGTGGCCACCGCGTGGTGGTTTTAGCTACCCCAACCAACGATGACCGCAGTGTGGTTGTTGCCTTCAATCTAATTCTATATCGTTTGCTTTCCTTACGACCGGACTAGGATAAACCTTGGAGCTTTCACTCTGGCCTTTCCCCATGGACAGGAAGTTGCTTCACCACTCACATGGATTCGCCTTTTATGAGTTCCACGCCGACATGAAGGTGCCTGGGGCCCAACTTATGCCGAATGCATTCCTTCGTCGACTGTCTTGCATTTTCTTATATTTCTTTATTAAACGACTGAAACCAACGCAGGACCGTACTCCTTGGCCACAAGCCCCGAACTTTTCAAGGATCAAGGCCACGGCTACCATTCCCATCCGCATTTTGCTTCTTCTTGACACACTCAAGTTTGGACCGTGTGATAAAAAGTAAAAGCAAAAAGAGAGGAACAAGAAAAAAAAAAGAATGGAAATGGTATTGACCATAGACAAATTGAGGGCCAATGCATGGGACATGCAACAGGTGGCTCCTCCACCATTTGCCTGCAAGATTGTCAGGGAACCCCATTCCACCGCGTGTCCTCTACAAAGTCCCTGCATCAAATTTTATCTTCTTCTTCTTCCTCTTCCGTAGCTAGCCAAGGGTTTTATGCTATCACCACCCTTCGTTCGCTCTGCTTCGAGAAATTCTGCTCCAATGGCATCTACCCCGTCAAATTAGCAGCATTCACACAGCTGCTTGACTACCCAGTAAACCCACAGAGGCTTTCTTTGCTATCTCCTAGTGTCAGACATAATAAGCCCTTTTTAGCTCACATCAAATGTTGCCTTGGTTCAGCATAGCTGTTTGTTTGCACAAGATATTGCTTATCATGCCTATAGTTAGTTGTGTATTCGTCTTGGCCAGAACTCCAGAACTCGATATTTTTTTGTGTGCCGCAAAATGGGGAGACGTGAGAAGATAGCGGCTAAATTAGTTCGAACTGATTAGGTCAACCATAATTCGAGGAATAGGAGTACTAGAGTTCCACGTCGCTCGAACATCGAAGATGGAAATGTATGTATGCTGTCTAAATCTGTGCCATTAAGACTTCGGATTGAAAACCCTTCTCTGATAATGTCTTGTTTGACCTGATTACCTAAGATGGAATTTGCGGTTATCAGCCTTGCATGAGGAGTGCAAGATATATTAATTACACCGTTGTTTGCCAGTTCGCATGTGACAGGAGATGTCAGAGGTTTCGCTTTAACCCAAACATGGGATTAGAATTGAGCTAATATAAACGGCCCCCTCACCGCCTAAATGATATATAGTTCAGGCTTTTGCGCCGGAAACTTTTAACTGGGAAGACCTCCCATGAGACAAGTTCCTTTTAATAGCGATTTATTCTAGATATGTTTATCCCATCGGTTACTGTTTTCCTGGTTGCATCAGTCTCTGCATAAACCCATAGACAGCAACATCTGTAGCTTAACTTTTGTTGCTTATGTTATTTATGGGATAATTAGATGCAGAGGGACTAGGAGATCCTTTGAGGTAACACACTCGTGATATTTTTGAAGCATTTGTTCCCATTTCTTTGAGGTGACATTGTTTTGGCAGGATGGACGAACTGAGCATGGATTGGGATATCGAGGAATACTCCTCTGAAGAGGACAACAGCAAAGTTTTTTGGTAATGGAATAAGGGAGTAGCAATCGGAAGGAAGGTTCTAGTCACAGGCATGGTGATCTCCTCAGCCCCAATTGTTCTTCCTCCTCTTGTGGTAGTCTCTGCACTAGGGATGGCTGTCTCCGTTCCTTATGGGCTCTTCTTTGCAAGTTATGCTTTCTCTGAGAAGCTCATGAGTACATTGCTTCCAAATCCTTATGAGGAAGGAATTGGGGTGGAGGAGGAGGAGGAAGAGGTTGGATTTGGAGGAGATTTTTATATGGAGAAGGACGAAGTCGAGCAAACTGAGGACATTAAAGAACAACTGAAGATGAGGTTTGAATCGGTTGAAGGAAATGAAGAAGAGAAGACCATGGTCGGGGATAGTTATGATAAAAGAGGTATGGTGGAGGACTTAAGTTCGGAGGTTCACGAGATAATGGAGAAAGACGATGACATAATAGAAGGAAGTTTGTCTAAGCAGCCAAGGGATGAGATGCGGGGCATTTTACTTACACTGGAAGTGGATGAGAATGATGACAGTAAGTTTGACCAAATTGGGGTACCCCTTGAAGTAACAAATGTAGTTGTATTGGAGAGCAGGGGACTGCAAAACATTGGAGAAGATGAACCGGTGAGAGAGACTAGGGGGGTTGATAGAAACATTTTCTGATGAGGGAAAACCTCATTATCCGGTGGAGGAAGAGAAGATGCGACTGGAGGAAATACATGGAGCTGCTGATGAAATAGATATGCTAATTGAAGCTAAAAATTATGGGAAAAAGGGCAAAAGAAAAGGTAGAAAAAAGGGAAAACTGAAGAAAAGAGAATCGAGAAGCTCCCCAGGGAAACAGATGTGCATAATACAAAGCAAAGTGGGAATGCTCACCCTGATCAGGATAAGAAAGTGGCTAGTCTTGTTGTAGAAGAGAAGAAACCAATCAAGGAAGAAAGCGAAAAGATGATTACTGACTATGGGAAGGAGAAAACTAGCACTAAGGTGGATGCCGGAAGGCTCAAACAAGGAACTTCTAAAGGTAGCGGTTGAGGATGCCAGTAGCTTCTATTAGTTAGCATTTGTTAATTTTGCCATAAGAAACACTCAGGGAATGATTTCAGTAATCCATCATGCAGGAAATGTTCAGGAAAACAGTTTGGGTATTGGAGATGCAAAGATTCCTATTTCTCTTGCTTCCTCTGGGTTAAATGATGGGAGAGGCCTCCAAATTTTGGCTGGGACAGGCATTTCTCCATCTTTCATAGAGGTCAGTCATCATTTGTCTTCCTAACATGCTTAAAGCTCATTGCTCAATACTGGAAGCAATTAAACTGGCTTGTGTCGTTGGCGTTGGCAATCATTGAGTTAAGAGCGCTTATGTTTATTTGGTCAGAACAAATTACCAATTTGCACCGTGTATTGTTGTCCTTTAAATTATACTGAGCTAATGAATCTCTTAAGTGAGAAAGTGTTGTATAGAAAGTCTGGTTGGTTGGTGCTATGCACCTCAGATACAGCGATTGTCTCAAGAAATAAACTGACCAATTATGCTTGTAATTATGTGCATGTGGTGTGTTACACTTTGCCACACTATTGGACTTATTAAATCAGGTGGAAATATGATTTGACTGTCATTCGTGAATGTTAGAGCATAATATGATGAAAATTTGACAGTTATTCAATGCCACCGATATGTCAGCCTCATTTTTTAGTTCAATGGGATTAGTAGTCTTAGGATCAAATTTCTGAAGTTCCAGAGTGATTGTTCAAGCAGTACCTGCACATTGGTTCACTTTAGTAGTTAAAATCCTCTGCAGTTTGGACAATCAAAATGAAATTCTGTTGCTGTGAGATATTTTGCATATCAAAGAATCTCCATCATCTACATCTTGATCCAGCTATGATTTTCATTTTCCCAAATGTCTTCAACAAAAATGTAGATCTGTTGGCGGATTTAAATAGCAAACCACGTCTTTGTTTATCAGTTTTTAAAACAATTGACAGTGGTCCTTTAAAATCTTCCATGGTACTAAAACTCCTGAGCGTAAGTTCAAATCTTTCTAAGCCTCTATTTGTCTCTCTTATGACATGTTTTCATGATTTAGTTTTAGGATAAAGTCTTGCCTATGCATGAGAGAAATGTTGAAGAATTCAAATATTAAAACATGCTTTTATTAAATAGCTTAAGTTTATATAACAATCGGTAATGGTCCTACAAAGTTACAGTTAGTTTACTGGGAGATGTCAAAGAGGTTTTTTTTTTTTGGTCGAAGGAGATGTCAAAGAGTTATGCTATGGAAATCCATGCTGATGAATGAGCAGGCCCAAATGGGCTGGAAGTTGGTAATCGTTTTTGTTTTCTGTATATCATATTCGAATTAATAAAGCACTTTTAAGGCTGGGATGATTAGATGCTCACATGTTCACCCTTTTCTGCAGGACCAGGAGATATATGCAGAGGAAAAGATATGGCAACAGATCAAGGTGATGCGTAAGATAGTTGGATACAAGGCCAAACTGCAGGCGTTGTGCATCGAGGAACTGAAAGCTCTCTATATCTTTACCGGTGTTGAACCAGCTGCCTCGTTCAAGGATACTTTGGACCTCGTGGAAGTGAGCAACAAGCTTCAGTTTCTCATGTCGGTAGTTGGAGTCAAATACATGGAGTGTCTCACTGGGTTCCCAAAAGAATCAACTTGTAGTTGTTTTATTACTGTTTTTGTGCTGTGAGCACTAGATGTGAGAAGATGGCAAAGAAGCACAAATTGTTAAAAGACTATCCCGAGTGGGTGATTTTCAGACTTTTGGATGGTTTTACATAGTTTGTTTCCCTTAAAAAGTTTTGGGGGCTTGAGCATTCGACCATTCTATATCACAAAATGCTTGACATGATATGGGAAGAAATAGGTGATTGGTCCCGTCGGCGATTTGTTGATGAGCATTTGACCATTATCGGTTCTTTGTAGCTGTTAGCGCAGCTGTCGTTTGCGAAGCCAGTTCTCTGCCACTGTCAATTTGGATGCATTCAGAAGTAGTTTTACCGCATCAGGCAACAGAAAGTTCGATCTTGGTCGTTTTAATAAGCGTTTCATGCCGGATACAAGACAGAAAATGTTGAAACCTTGTTTCACTTTGCTGTGGCTATTGTTGTTTCAGAATCCATGCTCTGCTGTGTTGTCATATGGCTACAGAAAACAGTCAAAAGACTATGAAGTGTAGTAGTGTTTGGTTTTGCATTATATAATGTTTAGATTTAGGTCTTCCCGTGTGATCATGAGTAAGACAGATGAAAATAACTACGAATTTCAACTTTGAGAAATTTTACGAAGAATACCTCGATCAAATCCTTAATTCTACTCTTAAAACACCCAATTCAATCACCTCTCTTTTGAAGTGGGTGGTGTCATAAAAAAGAAGGAAAAGAGTTTGTGGGGTAGGTCATAGAAAGCCTAGAAGCTGTCCCTAGATCTTGCAAATGTCTTTAAGAATATCGTAACGACAGAACAGGGCATGCGTCGGTCAAAAACCAAACGTCCAGGCCTACAATACCGGGTCACATTCCAGATGCATCGTGTTGGCATCAGCTCAGCTATCGAAAAACGCTCTCTATCCTTTGCTGGAACAACAGAGTGGACTCCTGCTTGCTCCTTATATACTCGTTACTCCGGTTGAGGTGAGAGCAATCAGATCACTACTCACGCTTCTCTGTTTGCAATTCCTAGCAGTGAAGCTCATCCGCACCAAACCAAAAGAAAGGCTGATAAGAAAAGATGGCAAGTTACATGGTCCTCCATGCCGCAAAGAATCCCAAGATGGCTCAGGTTGGAGCTAACTTGGCCAAGAGCAGCATTTTGGTTCCTAAGGTCATTTCCAGGTCCATTGAGGTAAATGTGGAATTCCCTCATCCTCTTGAAGGAACACCTAGCTTCGAACTCTGTTGTGTTTTTCTTTAGAGCAGAAACACCCACAGAACTCGCAAATATTCATGAAAGGATCCATATCGCTCCTAATCTTTGTAATAGCAATTCTTTTTCCGATGTCATTAGCATGGTTATTTATTGGTGATAACTTATGCCGGTGTTTAGTTTGTTCAATCATTTTAATGTTTATAGTCTCAATACTAGGTTGGTTTACACACCGGTTACAATAAAAATGTTTAACCTTTAATTAGTTTTCGGGACATGATTACCCTTTTATTGCTGGTGAGTTGGGGACAATCTCATACTTTGTATCTTGTATCCTAGACTGAAGGCGGTCCAACTGCGACCGACTCTTCAATACCAGGAGCTACATCGCAATCCAGTGAGAACATTTCGAACCCAGCTGCATCATCGATGCCGACAGATAATGTACTCATCCTCCTTGCTTGGTTAATATATTTCATAAATTGTAAACCAACACACACTTGAATTCCCGGATTCAAATTTTGAAAGATTTGTGCAGGTGACACAAGCTTCAAACTACTCAACTGGCCCTAGATCTGCAACTGAAGACTTGACTGGGAGAGCAAAACAAAAGCTGCAGGATGCTTGGAATAATGCTCGAGACACGGTTGTTGATAAGACTAGAGAGACCAAGGAATCCCTCAAAGAGACTGCTTCCGAAGTTGAGGAGTCAATGAATACTAAAAACGATGTTTGAGTAATGATAAGTTTTTTCTTGTTCGAGAAGTCAACTGGAACCTACGCTATTTGATCGGTTTACTTTTTCTGTGATTGGATTTTCCCTTTTCATTCTCCACTCAGATGACATTTGAGTTCTTATGTTCGGTCAAATTGATGTAAGCTGTTCTTGATCTTTGTAATAGCACATCAGTTTGATTCTTCAAAGTTAATAAAGCTCTAAGCTTTTGTTCAAACACCATCCAAATGCTATTGTTACATCATGAAGGTTCCAAATTTCTCATGTTAGATCAGGTGTGCAGAATGTTCATGTCGATGACCGGTTTAGCATACATACGAGAAGGTAAATGACATTGGTGAGGCCAATGCACGACAGTCAAGCATCAACAACTCAACCGGCCGATGACCATGTTAAGGGTGCTAATCAGCAGTGACGTTTGATATTATCGACTGATAAAGTGCACGGCATTCGAGGATATAGAGTATACGCCCAAGACAACTATCCTTTTCCCTTTGATTGCAGATTAGTTTTGAACATAGGCACTGCCAAATTTGCAAACGGATTTCCTTTCCATGCATTGCATAAGTAGATGATTAGACAAGTAACATGCGGTCTCCTGTCCTATTTGGTGGAAATTCCAACAGCCCGACATTGGAAGGGCTGGTGATCAATGGTCACGGTCGTTGACAACTTGATCATTTGACATGATGGTAGAAGTACAATTGGTTTACCAAAGGCTATGCTTCTAATGATGGATGAAGAAACTAAACAGCCTAAAAATACCGTTTGGCACGTATGGAGTATATAGAACAGAAATAGCCACAACATTATATTGTAATAACACAAACCGCATATATCTCTGTTGAAGAAATATGTTGTATGACAGTAGCTATCATCAATACAAATTAATTCTTAGCGCAAGAGCATGTAGGACCGACCAACTTAAATTTTGGATTGCGTTTAGCAGCAAACTTTTCATTTACAAAAATTCCTTGAACAGTGCCATCTTACTTACTTGGGATTGGGGGTGCAACAAACACCAGATATCCTGAAAACCCTTCTAGATTTATCCTGATTGCGGGACGGATATTTTCTGCCTATAACGCAATAATCAACTTGGGAAGGTTGAAAAGTTTTAATGCAATGCCGAATTGTTCGTCATTTATTGCAAATACGTAAATGCATCAAGAAAAATCTAGTTCAATATCTACTAAAGTAGATCGCCGATATGGTTCTTTATTACAAATACGTAAAGCCGTTAAAAAAAAAATCTAGTCCCGTATCTACCATTAATGAGAGAAATCATTTCCGTTGACGAGCTTTCTGTACTTTCCGTAACTTCCGTGATACGGAAAGCAATGGAAAAGGTACTTCTCGAGAGTTTTCCGTCAATCTTCTATACGGAATTTATTCTTAATGTGACGGCATTACAGATGAATTAGGAGTAACATGATATGAACAGAAGTTGCTTAGTTGCCAAATCACGTTAAGTGGCTGTTGATGAATTCCATTTTGGTTTTTTTGGTTTGGTACAGCTACTGAATTTTCATATGGCCTTATAAGTCTACCAGCTAAGTCACCTTTACTTACTGTAAACTGTTCTTACCAAAATCAGGTGCTAGCTGCTCCCATCTTGTATCTCTTCTGATGAATTATGGTATGCATTATGTCGTTACCATCTAATAATCTTTCCACTGGGAGAGGTTCATTGACCAAATATCTAGGGAAACTTCAGAAAAGGGAAAATTCCATCCTAACTAAGGCAATCACACGATTTTTTTTTCCTCAATATTACCAAACTTGGCCGGCTGCAAATTTTCTCCACCAAAAAGAGCCTAGAAACCTTAGATATGTTTGAGATGGATGGCTCCGATGGTGCCACGTCAGATTCATTTGACACTTTTCTGAAAATTTCATGTATTCATGACCCTTCCCATCCTTAAAACGTAGTGCAGATTGTGGATCATTTATGGAGAAAATCCAAATTGGGATGCAAAAGAAAAGGTTGTATATATAGGCCTTCATTTTAGACTAGATCAATCTGCTTGAGAATCTTGGTCGGTCCCTTTGGTGTGGCTAAGAGAACAAATTGTGAGGTATGTAGTCCACCATTTTCAGCTAAGCTTGAGAGTCTATCCTTCATAGTTCATATCAATACGCCTTCAGATATCTGTGATCCCTTGCTTGGTCAGTTAGCTTGAGTCGTCTCTTCATTTGTTCTTTCTCGACCAATTTGGTACAGTAATATTGAAACATGTTTAGGCTCAAGTTATCGAGCAAAAGCATAGTTCTTTTGATAAGTTCATTTAATCTGTCACTTTTGTGCTTGTGAGGATGGAGAATGAATTTCAAAAATGACTTTCATGCCAAGTACTTGAAGGGTTCAATAGGATGACTATCTACCACCATAAATCCATTTGTTATCTGTCATAGCGAATGTGTTGAAGTCCTGCTCCTTTTTTTTTTTCACCACTGATTAAACAAGTCTACATACTGTTATGGATTCATAAAACCTTGCAAGCACCAGCATTTCTTAACTATTCCTGCTGAGTAGTATCTAATGAGGGGACATGTGAACGATTTTGCAGAGAAAAGATATGGGAAAAGAATAATTGCTCATTCAATTGCGCTTTTTTCTTGTCCAATGAATCTATCAACAGCCATTTCTGTAGCATGGATCCAATTTTTTTTTTCAGAAGAAGTTTACTTTCTGATATATGGGGTTTGTTCTCTTTCAGGAAACTGCGAATGTCGACCGAAGAAGTTGATTCACAAGATGCTTTGCACAGGCGGAAAATGCGAAGGGTGGGGTGACTATCTCTAATCTCTCTCATGCATAAGTTGTTGCAGTGATATTTCATAAGTAAGACTTCTATCAAGTTATCATCCTTTGCATAGGAAAAATCCCGCAAAAAAAATGGGCATTTAATTTTAAAAAGTGTTTCTCCATTCAAGTGAGAGAAGTTATACATCCTAGGGAAAATTTCAAATAAGGATTTGAAGTGACGCTATTTTCTCAAAAAAGGGCCTAGAGTCGACCGGTTGGGGAGATCGGGGCATTATTTGAGACTAAGTTGGCCATTTCTGGGCCTTATTTAAAACAACATTCACTCTGGGCGTTCTTTTGAGAAAACGGTCCCATTTCAAATCATTATTTAAAATTTCCCCAACGTTCTATTGCGTCAATAGATTAGATAATAACTCCACGATTAAATATACTCCATTTTATCACATTTGAGATACATGTGACATATCTATCGTATCTGAAATTTAATGCAAAGACACAACCATCAACGATTATGCACGAGTTTGACATATCTTTTCTGGTTATATCTCTATATAATAGATGAGATTTATTCAGAGGATTTCATTCTCACGAGTTTGATTGTGAATGTGCTCATTAGAAGGCAAAATAGCCCAAAACCTAGATGTTCTACATCACTCAGGACAAGAGGTAGAAAAAATGTAAAATTAAGCGGTAATACTAGGTGCTTGGTGTGCAATCAAGTGTAGCTTCGCCTTCTTATGAATCTTTTACCAGGTGGAGGAGCCTGTGGAGAAGAAAGGAGATTCACCGTCCTCTTCCTCTTCGGATGCACATAACGAGCCTCATGAGGATACCGGTGATCATGATGATCATACCAATGAGCATGATGCTCAATCTGACTGCGATGATCAATCTGAAGGAACCATGCTCAAAAGGTACATGATGTGTATCACTAAACGATCCTGTGGTACAAAAATTTCATTAGGAAGTGACAAAGTCCTTTGGTCTTGCATAATTTCTCAGCTTAAGTTCATTTACGAACTTTTTCCTTCGGCTTTCTTATAGTCGTGGCTAACCCATGATTTGAATTGTCTAGAAATCAACTGATTGACAACGTGAGCGTGGATTCTACTCTGGTGGCGCGTACTCCTGAATTGCAGAAAGCAGACCTGATTCCTGCATCAGAGGAGGAGACTACAGAGGCCTTCTCTCCTGCTCCGGTAACGCTCATCTTTTACGACTCCGTTACTTGCCTCTCAAGTTATTTGTTCACAATGTCGATGGTTATACCAATCGTTAATTTTCATATCATATTGCAAAGCGAATAAAACTCTTGCCAATTACAAGCAGGTAGAGGTGTCAACCATAAGTGGAGGTTCCCAGACCTTCCATACCGACCAAGATCCTCATTTGACCCCACAAGACCAGCTTCAGGTCCCTGTGCAAGGCAACTTGAGCCCTGAGCAATCGATTTTGTATGTTTTATTTTCTTTCAATTTGGATCTTAATAATTATTATTAACATCAAACTTCATAATTGTTATTCATAGAATCTGTTTCAACGAACTAAAATCACTCTTCCCATGTAAACTGAAAAATCTAGGCCTCCAGCCAGGGGGATGCAGTCTCAGCTGCCTCCATCAAACTTGCCTGTTGATCAACCGGTAAGAAGTGTTTATCGGCTTCCATGGGACTGTGGCCAACGTGCATAATGTCAACTCAACATCAATCTGCCCACACCAAACTTGCCTCCAGAGCTTCACTTGCCATCATCCGTAAGATTTCCTGGGTCCCAACTGAACCCATCGCACTCACAAGTTTTGGTGAGAAATGGCATTTGATTTTTGTAGCTTCTGCGTCCTTCTTTTGCATAATTTGTTCCCCCTTCTAGCTTCTATCATTGTGTATTAGTTTCCTGTACATCTTCAAATCGTCATTAGTTTGCAATTCTTGGTTAATTCACAGAGCCAGGTAGGAAATGGAATTGCCATCAGGACACAGTGGGCGAACTCTCATCCCCAGCAACAGATCAACATGTTTGAACCCTCAATAACATCGAGGTCATGCTTGCCTCTGTTTTATGGCTTTCGTTATTTGGGTGGTAACCGTATAACTGTGATGCAAAACAAAATGCTTCCAACAAGACATATCTTGCATGCTATCTTACACTCCAATTAAGCCTAAGAAATGAACTTGCGAACAAAATGACTCATTTAGAAGATGCTAGTGCAGGCAGCAAGACATTCAGTTCCAGAGACTGCTTCCTCATGTGTCTCTGCCTCCAAATCATAGCATTTATCAAAGTGGAGGGTCTCCTTTCCTTCAGCTTCCTAGCAATCCAACTCAGCCGGTACATATGCATGACATAATTTAGACTACTTTTCCTTTTCTTCTGTAAATTTATCTCCTGCATTCTACTTGCAACAGGGAATGGGTGCCTACAATATGGGACCGTTTCTTCCTCTTCATATGGAAGAATTGCCACCGATAGGTGACTTAAACCATGGGGTACATACATCCTCTGTATGACATTGTAACTGTATTCTTGTTTAAAGTTAGTTGTTGGCAAATGATCCAGCAGATCCTTGAACTATTTTTCATTTCAATGTGAGCAGCTAGGACTTGGAGTACAAGGACCCTTTCTGAGCGGGAGCCACATTGGTATGGGAGAGTCATCACCAAGACAACCTTCAAGACCACCCCTGGTAATCACCCGAGGCCTTGCCTCACGAGTGTGCTAAACCTCATCTAGTTCTTCTTTTTTCTTCCCCTAAAATTTTTGATTAACATGATATAATGAAATAAGAAATGGAATCAATGATATTTAGGTGAACATGGCTTGGTCCGACATTGTTCATCCAACCCGTGCTTCTGAGCTAACCAATAGGGTTACTCAAATTCAAGGTGCTCAGGGTCAGGTTCCCAACAATAGGTACTCCTCTTACTGATGGAAACTTCAGTTTCAGTTTTCCTGTTGATATTTCTTTTATTACTCATTTGATAAGTAATTATTGTGAAGAGAAAAATAATGAACCTTTATCCTCATGCATGTCAGGCCTATATTCAACTCAGTCTATGATCCAATGTATGAAGCAATGGGACTGCCCATTGACCCCCATCTGAGAATGTTCCTTGCCAGCAAGCGCGACCGTGATTCAGGTAGCACTCCAATCTGCCTTCTGGAAATCTATAGTTATAGAGAGTGGCATGCACACTCATGGACTAAACTTGCTCTTTAACATTCTTGTTTTTGCAGGAAAGTGAGAGAAGGTATGAACCAAAGGACCAGTGAAGCTGCCATCATTTACTTCTTTTAGTTCGTGTACCCCATCAATGCCGAGCATTATCATTTCGGACATTCTGTCTCTAAGTTTAATTAGTTTTGGTTTATCTTGGCTCCCTAGACTGTTTATGGTCTAGAACATTGTTGCTGTTTAACCTCTGCCTGAGAGAGACTAATATTTCAGCATAATTTGGACATAATAAGCTGATATTTCTGGATTATCTTTTATTCCTTCATCATTGAAATATGACTTGCTGATTGATGCATTAGGCAATGCCAAAACTTTATATTTGTTGCCAAGGATGCATTTGTTATTTTACTGTGTGATATGAGATTTGATTACTGGATGGATGTTTCAAAGGAAACCACAAGGTTGATTGAGGTTGGACGGACTCAGATCAACACCGCACGAACGTCTTCGTCGCCTCTGCTATTGTTTTCCTATCACCACCACCACCACCACTACCACAAAATCACCATTTCTCCCCACCAACACCAACTTTCATTTCTCCACCGCCAGCATCACCTCACAACCACCACCACTACCAATCGCCCATCATGACCACCACCTCCCTCCTCCGTCACTGCCGTCACTGTCCTACCACCTCCACAGCCATCCAAAAACCACCATCATCTCTGGCATTGCACTAGCACCACGCTGCCATGGGTTGAGGTGGGGACGAAAGGTGGGGGTTTAAAAGCCCAGCCAAACAGGGAAGAGAAAGAAAATCCAAAACATGCCTGTTTGTAGCTAGACATGAAAGCGACCACAGGTCCGCAACCTTAAGCGTGAGGATATTCACGTTCTGATTATTTTCATACTGCGGAGTGTCCGCTAAATCTAAATCCCGTGATCAAACTACTGTCTTGGATTGATTAGCGACAATTTTGTGGCAAGTGTCAAAGTAGGAACATGGCCCATATTATTAGCTGACAGGCTTGGACTGGACCCAGAAGCTGGGCCTATGGATTGACTTTTTCTTCCTCGTAGCATAAATCTCTTTAAACATATGTTACGTAATGGATTCTCCCGGTTCCCTCGCAGAGGAGCTAATGGCAGGAGTTGCTTATACTCATGAGATCTCCCAATGATTCTGGCCTTGAATAGTTAACCAATGTGGCCTACATTGGGTCACGGGAGCATAGTTGAAGCACTCTTTACAGTGACACTGAACCAAGATCTAAAATTCCCAGACGGGCAAGCATAATATTTCCTTGAAGAGTTTCACCTCGACAGAGAAAATAGTGTATGCCCTCTCCATGGATTCCCGTTTTGGTAACGCACTTGTAGCACTAGCTTTGGTAGTTTTTTAGGATTGTCAATACGTCTGTACACTCTGCTTGTGTTGAAGCCACAAAGGCTTAGAACCTTGCTCGGAAGGCAGGGCATCAGAGGACCGCCTGTATCATTCTTACTTGGAAACATCAGTGAGATCAAGAAATCACAGCTGACCACCGAAAAGCCTGTCAGAGGTGATTCTTCAGCCTCTCATGACTGTGCAGCTTCGCTCTTCCCTTCATTTGAGCAATGGAGAGCTCAATATGGTAACTATTGCTGTCAATACTAAATCATTGAACTTTATCAGCCAAGGAACAGAGAATTGTGCAGGAAGCTTCTCAACCTTATTTTCTTGTGTTTTCTTTAGGCGAAGTGTTCGTGTTTGCAGTGGGTAACATACAGATACTCTGTGTGAATCAACCTGATGTGGTGAGAGAGATAACCACATGCACCTCTTTGGACTTGGGAAAACCCTCCTACCAGCATAGAGAGAGAGGTCCTCTTCTCGGTCGGGGCATTCTGACTTCTAATGGCCGTGCATGGGCCCATCAGAGGAAGATCATTGCACCCGAGCTGTTCATGGACAAGGTCAAGGTATAATTTATCATGTCCAAGACTTGTATTTACTGTTTTAGCTGCTAAGTAATTATGGCCTTTTCTAACTGTCAACGTATCTTGAGCACAGCCCTCGTTGCATCAAATGGGCCATCTTCCGTATCTATAACTGGTCAGATTGGTAGATTAAGACTTAGACCCAAAAAAAGTTGAGAGACTGTCGATCGGCTAGTATCTAAAGCAGGGGGAGAAACACCCTCATGATATGATCTGACTTGATCTGATTTTACTGTGGAACCTGGGAGCAATGCGACTGATGAACAGAAGTGTGAGCTGGGCTGATGGACACTAGGATAATCTCTATATAATTACTCAGAGAAATTCCCACCCCTATCATGTGAATGTAGGTTGAATCGATTGAATGACGTAAACTTTCGTTCTTCTCATTTGCTGTTGTTTCATGGATATTCTGATGGAAACTAGTATGCTTCAAACTCTGGAAGGGCATGATACCATTGATTACTGAATCCACGGTGACATTGTTGGAATGCTGGAAAAGAAGAATTGAAACTGAGGGTGGAACTGCAGATATCAAAATCGACCACCACGTGAGGAGCTTCTCTGCAGATGTGATCTCAAGAGCCTGTTTTGGAAGCAACTTCAGTAGAGGGAAAGACATTTCCCATAAGCTAAGGCAGCTCCAAGAGTTGATGGCCAAGAAATACTTGGGTACTGGGATTCCTGGCATGAGGTTTTCCTTTTTCTCTGCCTATTTTATCATTGACAATTGTTGGCTAAAATGGGGAGTTTGATAATTAATAGTTGCTAGTACAGATATATTCCCACCAAGAGCAACAGAGTGGCCTGGGCTTTAGAGAAAGAGGTTAGAAGCTTGATACTCCAATTAGCGAAGGGGCGAAAAGAAGCTCCCGGCAAGAAGGATCTATTGCAGATGGTTCTTGATGGTGCCAAAAACGGTGGTCTGAGCCCGCACGCAACCGATAGCTTCATCGTTGATAATTGCAAGAACATTTACCTTGCAGGCTACGAGACTACTGCAGTTTCAGCCACATGGTGCCTCATGCTCTTGGCTTCAAACCCTGAGTGGCAAGCTCGGGTTCGCACAGAGGTCCTGCAGATTTGTGGGAATCGCTTCCCTGATGCGGATATGCTGCGTAGAATGAAACAGGTAGTACTGCTTCCGCTCACATGTAATACTAGCTTTTAAATCCGTTTCAAAAGGACAGAAACATGCTAAGTGGCATGATGACTCACGCTAGGCCAGTCCACATTTTAATTTGCAGCTGTCAATGGTAATTCAAGAATCGCTGCGTCTATATCCCCCGGTAGCCGTGGTATCGAGGGAGGCTCTTGAGGACATGAAACTCGGAGATATACAAGTACCAAGAGGCGTAAATGTTTGGATCATGGTGGCTACGTTGCACACTGACCCCGAAATATGGGGACCTGATGCATGCAAATTCAACCCGCAACGATTCGAAAATGGGATCGCAGGAGCCTGCAAGCTTCCACATCTGTACATGCCATTCGGGGTAGGTCCAAGGGTGTGCCTGGGTCAGAACTTGGCCATGGTTGAGCTCAAGATACTGATCTCACTTGTTCTTTGCAATTTCGATTTTTGCCTCTCCACCAAGTATACTCATTCACCCGCTCTTAGGCTGGTTATAGAACCAGAGCATGGAGTAGATCTCCAGGTGAGAAAATTGGAGGCCATGCCCTTCTAACTGAATCGTTTGTGTAACACAAGAATGGATGCAATTCCATCTAATTACTGGCGACAATCTGTGTATGTCTTGCATTTGATTGTTCAGCTCAAACTGCAGATTCATAAACCATTCAATCGAGCATGAGTCCGCGAAACTGAATGTCCTCCTCTGATATTTGAACTGTCGAGACAAGGCGCGGTTCTTAATAGCTTCTGGGATAGCCAAGGGGTTGGGAATGGACTGGACCACATTGAATAGGGAGAGGTACGAGTCAATACTATCGAGGATATTATTTCTTTAAGTGGGGGAGTTTGTGATATCTCAAGTCCCACATCGATCGAGGGAGACCTTGCGTGATTTTCTTCGGTGCTCCTTCCGAAGACGTGCTAATTGATAGAGATTATTCGAGCAAGTCGTAACAACTGAAATTGTTCGAGCGAAAGAGTTCAAGCAACAAGTCTTACTACGGATCAAATGTCGACATCCTCCATTTTCCTACTACTCTTAACACTATGCGGAAGCGAGCCCTAGAGCATGTAAACGACACAATACTCGACTTGCTAATCCAAGGCACGATGAAGAGAACGGCGAAAGACGGCTCGGAAGGTTGCGGCTCGGACCGGTCGGGGCTGAACGCTCCCCTGACCAGATCCGGAAAACCAGTCGGTCGAAGGGGGCACTCGGCCTCGATGCGGGGCCGAGCTTTGGCTCCTCCCGAGCCGAGGTCAAAGGCAAATGCGCGAGAAAGCGACCAAAGCGTGACCCCCCACTGAACCAAGTGCTGTTACCTGCACGTTATGCGAAATTCATTAGAATCCAAGAGCATTCTAACTTCGAAGCATGGTTATCTAACGGTAAAAGAGCCAGAAAAGTACTAAACTTTTTGTATTGATGTCAATTTAGCTATAAATACTTTTTTGGTATCAATTCAATCCTAAATTTTATATCTTTATGCCAATTTAGTCCTTCTGACTAATTTTAATCAAATTTTACCGACGTTAACGTTGGCTGACCTAAGTGACACCGCCGGCGATGATGTGGATAAATTTTAATAATATTTTAATATTTTTTGATTTTTTATATTTTCTTCATTTATATTTTCCCTCCAAGCCCTCCGGGGCTTGTCGAGAGCAGTGCTTTGCCCTCGCCTCTAACTTTAGGCTCGAGGGAGGAGATCCGCCCCGGGGACGGCGAATGTCCGATCTCGATACCAGAGTCCGAGAGATTCGAGAGTCTCGCGGCACTTGACGTTTTGTTCCCTCCGTTCTCGGCTTTGTTAACTTTAGGCTCGACAGCTCGTCCTCGGTGTGGACTCCCCCCAAAATTCTAAATGCGAGAAATTGCAAGCGAGAAATTGCAGATGCCGGAACACATGCAATAACAAGAATGCTTTGTTTGTATGGTGCTCAAGCTTCGACCGCAACCATCGATCTTGTTCCCTCATTTTGCCCGAAACGCGAATAGGTAAACCTCCCTCGGAGGCCAAAATTTCAGGTGCCGAAACGGTCCACGACGCCTTCACGGGGGGGCCCCGAAAGTCGGAAAAGGGCAGACGACGACCCAAGAAAAGTTAAGAAGAGCGAGGCGTTACATCGCCACATCACATGCATGGGCCACCCCCGCGTATGCAGAAAACCATCAAAGGCCCGCGTGCAACGCCCGTGATCCGAGCGCTCTGCCGTAACGAGAAATCCCTCGATCCGTTTGCTGGAAACGTGGTCGCCTCTCTTTCACTTGCAGCCAGCGTTGCTCCACTGTTTTCAAGTTTCGAAACCCCAATTGCGAAAGCAAGCATCCGAGGACGGTTTGCAGAATATTCGTGAATGTGACACTGGAGGTGACCTTACATTCGATGGACCAACGGGTTATCATCACGAAAAAAATCCCTAAATTGATATATTTGTGACAATTTTATCTCGAGTTAATTTCTTGACTATAGAAAAAATCATAAATTGGTATGCCCGTGACAAATTTACTTCATATTAATTTTTTGATCACCAAAAGTCCTGGACTGATACATTTGTGATAAATTTACCTTATGTTAAATTAGATCAATGTTACGAAAAATCACAAATCGGTACACCTGTGACAAACGAAGGGTAAAACGCCAAATTGGTACATCCGTTAATTGCCGAGTGTCATCCAACAAATAAATTTGACGGTAAAATTTGAGGAAAACCAACGGAGGGTAAATTTGTTATGAGTGTACTAATTTGGGATTTTTTGTGGCCAAAAAATTAATTTGGGATAAATTTATAATAAATGTACCAGTTTAGGGATTTTCGTGATAAACAACAAGCGGTTCTTAATAAGTTCTCTTTGGGATTTAGTAATTTTTTATTAGGAAAAAGTAATTGCTAGTTTACGTCATTAAAAAGAATGCGGCGATGTAAAGAAATCAAATTTAGGAACGGATATTATAGAATATGTGTAGACCATGTAAATCAAGCACATCTTGACTATTATGAATCATGTAGTAACATCTTTACATTTAGTCTCTGGTCATCACGAAAGTAGTGAACGCTAATCGCAAAAGGAGCCGATCGAGCATGGTTAGGCAATCCGTCTAAATGCGATAGATCATGTGTTCAGATAAGACCATTTTTTTTTTTTTTGCTAAAAACTGACATATGGATGGGATAATTTATATCCATTCATCGGAATTAATACGGTTGAAATTTTTTTCTATTACTCTCGATTTATTGAACACAAAAAAGGAGTGGTGACACCAGGCTTCGTCTGTTTTAAATGAACGATTTGAAAAATATTTTTCGAAAAATGACGGCTTCTATCGCTCGAAATAATCACTCAATGAAAAATATTTTCATTGTCGATAATAATTCATATCTAGACATTTTTATAGATAATGAAAATATTCTGCGTTCAATCGTTCTAGTAAGAATTACAAACGATTATTTTTTGAAAAATATTTTTTAGATTATTTATTTTCGGCCTAACAAAACAGAATCTCATACTTGTTGCGTTCGGAGATTCCGACGTTTGGCTGTTAGCGGTTGATTACCGCCATTGTCGGTTGCATTATCTGTCTCTCTCTAAACACTCGAGGACTCTCATTTCTTAGCACTACGTACGCTTCCACCCACTCACTGAAGGAGAGCTTCTTGCACGGCTTCAATGGCCGCCAATCTCCTCCTCCTCCCCTCCGCATCCTCCATTGCTACTCTGTCCAATCTCCAAACGAAGCTCCACACCGCCCGGTTCAGACAACCCACTCCTGCTAAACTGAAGGGTGTGTGCGTGTTGTGTGCGCGTGTCTGTGTCCTCTGAATTCTTGAAAAAGAAGAGGAAGAGGGTCTTTACGATGATTGCCGAAAATGGGTTCTTCCCCTTTTTTGAGGACGCCTTGTTTTGCTCGTTTTGCAGGTGACTACAGATGGGCGACGACGATCACCTGTGCTTCTTCGAACGGCAGGGAGCCCGGGTCTGTGGACAGCGGGGTGAAGAGCGTGGAGCGGTTGGTCGAGGAAAAACGGCGTGCCGAGCTGTCTGCTCGGATTGCTTCCGGCGAATTCACCGTTGAGCGATCCGGGTGAGTGAAAGTTCTCATTCGATTGCGGCTTGTTGGAATTTGGCAAAGGAAAGCAAGGATCTTGATGGGTTTAGCTTGTTCCCCATGGAAATTGTTCATCTGGGTGTGTTCAGTGAGAGCTATTTTCCTCCATTGGCTGATATTATGCAAATTGTGACAGTCTAGGTTTCCACTTGACATAAAAGTTTTTGCCAGCTAATCTGGGTCATCTTCAGTTTTTCTCCAGAAAAAATGCGTGTTTGATTTCTAGTTGTCTTGTTCATGTACGGGAGATGAATATTGTGCTAAACGGAGAAGATATAGAACATGTGATTAGCCCAGTTTCAGGACATCTAAAGGTTGCATCTAAGCAAAATAGACAGTAGAGATGTTTGTTCATTTTTTCCAGAGTAAAGGAATAACTCATCCACTTAAGAAGGAGGCCAATCCAGTGTCGAGCCAAACTCTTGGTACTTCAAGGGTGTCGAGCATTGACATTTTCATTTTTACTGGGAAGAGGATAAGAAACAGATTATAAACACTACTACGATTGTTCTGAGAGTAGCTTAAGAATTGGTTTTATTTACAAGCACCCAATATATCTTTGCTGATTATGACTTTTCTTCCCCCCTCGCCCTGGGTTGCCCTCTGGAAAAAGTTTTCCATCTCAGGTGAGGAATGGCTTGTCGAAATTGGGTGTTTCTCCTGAAGTTTTGGATTTTTTCTTCCAATGGTTTGATTCCAGTGAAGACCATCCGAAAATTCCAGAGGCAAAAGGTGCAATCAATGCCATTCGGAATGAGGCCTTCTTCATCCCCTTGTACGAACTTTATCTCACATATGGTGGAATTTTCAGGTTGACCATTGGTCCCAAGGTTTGCTTCTTCTACATGTGCATATAAGCTCTTATTGTTTTGTTGTGTTTCTTATATAATGTATAAGAACCGTCCCACTCCCAGTTATGCACGAATTCTTAGTACTCTAGCCAGTCATTTGTTGATTTCTGGATGCAGTCGTTTTTAATAGTTTCTGACCCATCAATTGCAAAGCATATATTGAAGGACAACTCAAAAGCTTATTCAAAGGTATATGATGGTTGACTTAATTGTTGTCCTTCAATTTTACTATGGTGTTTCATGAGTTTCTGGAGGTAAGTTTAGCGTGTCTCCAAATTTAAATCTGAACTTTGTGACGAACAGGGTATTTTGGCAGAAATTCTAGAGTTTGTCATGGGAAAGGGACTTATACCAGCAGATGGGGAAGTATGGCAAGTACGTAGACGTGCTATAGTCCCCGCTTTACATCAGAAGGTAATGCAATTTCAGATTGTTCACTTTTATCATTCCCAATTCTAATTCAATAGAAGTTAAATCTCTCTCTTTTCTCATATTTTCTCTTGCTCATTGAAGTCCTTAATTTGTTTGGTAGTATGTAGCAGCTATGATTAACTTGTTCGGAAAAGCTTCCCAAAGACTTTGCGATAAGCTTGATGTTGCTGCTTCTGAAAGGGAAGATGTAGAGATGGAATCACTCTTCTCCCGCTTGACTTTGGACATCATTGGAAAGGCAGTTTTTAACTATGATTTCGATTCATTGACAAATGATACTGGAATAGTTGAGGTAATGTGCCATTTGTGGTTTGTAAATTTCGTATCTGCGCATGCCTATTTAACTTCTTTCAAAATCTTTGCGATGGTTAATTTATTTCCATGATCTCTTTCTTGATGAGAGCAGGCTGTTTATACTGTGCTGCGGGAAGCAGAGGATCGAAGTGTTTCACCTATCCCATTCTGGGAAATTCCTATATGGAAAGATATCTCACCAAAGCAAAAGAAGGTCAATGAAGCTTTGAAGTTGGTCAATGATACCCTTAACAATTTGATAGCGACATGCAAGGTGACTTTTTTCGCCCTGCTCTGCCTAAGTGTCGAATTTATTTTTCCTTATATTAATGCATCTATGTAACATTGACGTAGCTATAGTTTCTTCCCATGACATGCTATTTTTCCACGTAGTTAGCCTTCTATTATTTTTCATTTGTTGAGGCACCAATGAATATGCTCCATCTTTGTTTATTGTGGTGATAAAGGCTTTGTCAGAGACTACTTTAGCTGTATCTGACTAGTTGCTTAGCTCATTGATAGGTGATAGATTTGCAGAGACAATTAAAGTTGTTGACTTTGTATTTGCAGAGGATGGTAGACGAGGAGGACTTGCAGTTTCATGAGGAATACATGAACGAAGAGGACCCTAGTATCCTTCACTTTCTCTTGGCATCGGAAGATGATGTATGGTGCCCTGCTTTTCCAATTTTTGTTAATCGTCTACGCAGATTGCTGAAGAAATCTTGCACCTTTTTGTAGTTTTCAAGTAAGCAACTCAGAGATGACCTGATGACGATGCTGATAGCTGGACACGAAACATCTGCTGCCGTGCTAACTTGGACCTTTTATCTTCTGTCGAAGGTACTTGGAGTGTATTTCAAAGGAAAAACATGTGATGGAAACGACAATGCTTTACTATGACTAGAATACCTATACAATGGACTAGATCATTGATAAGTTTGTACTTTGATTTGACAATTTGGAGTTAAAGGCAAAGTACAAGAATAGCTTCTCCACTTGCCTAATGCATTTTTCACTTACACAATTGCAGGAGCCTAGTGTCATGTCCAAGCTTCAAAACGAGGTAAGGTGTTGGTTTTTTATTTTAGATATATGGCTCGATGCATGTGTTATCATTCCCAACTCCCAATAAAATGTAAAAGAAATAGCAGTAAAGTTTGTTGCATCAATTAGTTCTCTTTCTAGACCTTGAAAATGCATTTCCTTGCAGTATACCCTGATTTGCAACATGAGTAAACTTTATTATTTGGTATCTGCCAACTGTATATCCTGATTACTAATTTCATTTCCTCAATGGATGTTTAAAGTTAAATCACATGATTCTCTGATCTTATCACCCTTTTAGGTTGATTCTGTTCTTGGCGACCGAATACCAACCATCGAGGACATGAAAAAACTAAAATATACAACTCGCGTTATCAATGAAGTAAGATTTCCTTTTGTCTTTAACTAATCAAGGTGCAAAACTCCAGTTTCTTGCGCACAGGATTGACATCTTCTCTCTCCTTTTTTCCAGTCATTGAGGCTCTACCCACAACCACCTGTCTTGATTCGTCGATCTCTTAAGAGCGATTTCCTTGGGAAGTACCCAATAAAAAGGTGATTATCTTAAAAGTTTCTTGACCTCATGAGGACAATATGCTCAGGAAGTACCTCTTATCTCTAGCCGTCTAGTTTAATTATGGGGAAAATCTCAAGTTGTTAAAATTTTCTTGATTGGTTGTCAACTTGACTGCTTGAGAAAGATTTCCTTGAGGAATGTTCTAATCTTGGTATGATTGATTTCGTGAGAGGAAAGCTTCAGTCGATAAGATTTTCTATTCTTGTCTCTGTGGTTGGTTTGTCATGGAAAGTAGCTCTTTACTGAGTTATTAATGGGAAACATCAGCATTCTAGGATATCGTTGATCTCCAGTCAATTTCTATCAAATTGTCTTAAAAACATGTGTTATCCTTCTCTGCACATCTTTGAGGATTATATCCATTGTAATCTTCATATAATTGTGCATTTTCCATGTTATTGTCCAGAATAATACTTCTACCCTGAGCTAAATAATTAGTGCTCTAATTTTTAATTTGTACATCTACTACATACAGATGTTCAAGTAGGTGTATCAACTTGACTTTATAATGATGTATCTAGTTGACTGACAGGGGTGAAGATATCTTTATTTCGGTCTGGAACCTCCATCGAAGTCCAAATCACTGGATTGATGCAGACAAGTTCAATCCCGAAAGATGGCCGCTAGATGGACCTAATCCAAATGAAACCAATCAAAATTTCAGGTTTGTTAGATGACAAAGTATTCCTGCTGTAACTTGGGAAATGCATTCTTCATCAATGCTTGTGAAATTTTTTTGGTTTATCCACTTGTCGTTAGTAATATTTGATTGTTTGTTGATATCCCTCAATTTTCTCACTCAGTTACTTGCCCTTCGGTGGAGGACCTAGGAAATGTGTAGGGGACATGTTCGCGTCATTCGAGGTAATGTTTTGAATCACTCCTTTATCTATACTCATTTAGCAGGTTGCGAGCATATCATTTATCTACTATATTGTAAGTTTCTCCTGTTTCCGCATTCATCTTACAGTAAGGATCTATGTATCACTGAATGTGTTTTTTTCCTGCAAATGAGGCGCTTCATTTATTGTTGCAGACAGTAGTGGCAGTGGCAATGCTTGCCCGGCGATTTAACTTTCAAATGGCTTTTGGAGCACCCGCAGTGAGTGAATTTATTATGTGCTCCTTCTGTAAATTGCTAGATGGATTTGAAAAACTGGTGGCCGCTTATATCATTTTAATTTTCACAAAACTTATGAACGTCGAGCTTTCCATCCTTTTGATTTGTAAAAGGAGTCAGAACTGTGATAGAAACAGCAATAGAGCAAATTCTTACCCCAGAACCTGTATCCAGGTAAACATGACCACAGGAGCAACAATCCACACAACCAAAGGGTTGAATATGACGGTTACACGAAGGCTACAACCCCCAATTATCCCTACAATAGAGATGCCACTGCTTAAAGTGGAGGCTTCCACAAGTAGTTCTCAAGGGGATTCGGTGTTGAGTAAGAAAGGAGAAGTTACATCTGCCCATTCTTGAACTTCTTGGGCATTTTGCCACATCATTCATGGTGATTTATATTTGGGAAATGCCTTCCCTTTTAGTGTAATATATTTTTCCCCTAGTCAGATTTTCGGGGAACATGCATATGTACAATGAGAACAGTTGCAGTCTCTGAGAAGTAAACTGGATCATGTATTCAAGTTTATGCATCTCTATTTATTTGGCCCTATGTTATATGCTGAGGACAGCATTTGCAAATATGAGGTGAGTTCCAATGGTTTAGAGCATCCTGGAGGAACCAGCTGTAATAAATGGAACAATCACAAGCAGAAGCCATAAACTCTTGGAAACTTTGCATCTCACCTCCAGAAATTGGGTAAGTCTGCCTTGCTGAGTCACAAAGCAAATTAGACTGCAAATGAAGGAACTTGTTTAGTGCATCTTGTTCAGTCTTGCCAAAATTGACTTGGACTTGGTGGTCGTGTGTTAAAGTCTCTTGTTTGCTTGACCTTACATGTTGTCATCACTCTATCACAAATGGTTTTAGCTCAGTTGAAAGGGTACAAGGGTGAGTTTGGGTATAGGCAGCATGATCTTGGCTAGTTATAGTTGAACCAGCGCACTGGTAGCAGATTTAAAAAGTCTAATCCTTTATTATGCCGAGTGGGATCACCCATATTATCTCTTTAGACAATTAAGTTCCAGTTTGTATCAACTATGAAGTTTTAAGTAAGATCTTAGTGCTTTAGACCTTTTCGTATCATCTCTTTCCAAGTCATTTTAGGTTTTCCTTTACCCCTTTTAATGCAAGTCTCTGTTTCATAGTCACATCTCCTCACTGGAGCATCCAGAGATGTCAATTTCACATGTACAATCCATTTCAATCCCATCTGCACAATGCTATTGCTAAACTGCAGATGTGTGCGCTGATTCCTGTATCATGCATTTAGAAGTCATTGAAAGTACATTGCCCTTTAAAAACCAATAGGAATGACGTTAGGGAGATAGGGAACAGCTTCGGAATACAGATAATGAATAGAACTTGGCAATTATTCATCTTCCTTGGTTTATTTGTACATGAATCTCATATTTGCCAGAATTAAAGATAGCTGGACAGTTGATGAATACAGTGAACTTAAGAAATCAACTGAGACTGTACAACGAATTATTTCAATGAACTGTATGTTCTTGCCTCGTCACATTTTAAGGATGCATGTTGCACAACAAATCTAACAATTGGAGGTGATTACATAAAATGGGAGCAATGAATCGACTTGTGAGTTCACGAGCAGCCAAAGCATCGTCTTATTGAGAGAAAGCTAGATGGACCAGGCAATGGTTCACATTCTGAACCCGAGTTTCTGCGAGGAAAATGCTTATAGAAGGAATTCACCATTCTACCCACTCCATCATCATTTTCCATCGCTGCAGCAAGGTCCATTGCACGCTCTTTCACCTGTTGTAAGATAGTCAGGGACTAATTGATCCAGAAACGTGAGGCAAGATGCAATAGTACCTTAGGATCCAGCATAAACCGTATGGCATCAATTAACTTCTTAAGAGAGAAATCATCAACTGGAATGGGTGCAGGACCTACTCCTCTGGCATATACTTGTTCACCCCAGAAGGTCTGGTCTCCAAAGAAAGGTATAATGGTTGTGGGACACTGTTCCATTGGAAAAGCGGGGAATCCACATAAGCTTAAAGGCCAATTGGCATCCACAGAAAGACACATATACAATTACAGTTCATGGCCGATCAAAAAACTTACAGCGGCTCTAAGACCAGCCGCAGTTGTACCAGCACCCCCATGATGTACCTGGTAATAGGGGCTCACATATCAGTTACCAGCCGTGGTATTCCTAGATCAAATGCAAGAAAAGAAACTTGAAAGTTGACTTCTGAACAGATGTCCAATTAATTTTTGGTGGAGTCAAAAGAATAAAGAATTGCTTAGTCAGACAATGTGTAGTGCGTTCAATGTACACGTAGTTTGGCAAATACGTTGAATATTCAGTAGCATAAAGTTCTTGTATGACTAGAGCTGCTTAATCCTCGATTCAATGGTTCATCTACCAGAAGAACACTGAAGGTTCTCCTTTTGGTGTAGCAGAACTAGTCAATAGACGCAGGTATGAACGGAGGTTTGATATTGATAAGCGATGCCCTGAAAAGAGGTTCAAGGGTCCTTCAGCCACCCCAACTAAGATGTCCATAGGTAGTAGTTCACATACAGCAGTTGCTTTAATAAAACTAAAGAGTTCTTCCTCAGTTTACTGACGTGAAAGCTTATCACTTTTATGAACTCGATGATCATTGTATGCTGCTCTGCAATCAGACAAAGTGACTTGCCAAATAAGTTAACTTCACATGAAAGAAACTCGAGTTTTACCACTGCACTACATCTTGCAAAAAGCCAGTCATGGGGACAATTGTCAAGAAGGTACACATCCTCCGTCGGTTCTGCCACTGCGGAACAGAAGGGCAAGAGAGCATCAAATGATAAGTACAAGCTGTCCATACAAAATTTAAGACATGGAAAGCTCGCTCCAGAATTAGTATAAATCAATTGCGCAATTATGCAATCTTCAATCAGCAGTGAAAGGATCTAGAACATACAGTTTCCAAGACCACCCCATCCTTTACTAATGATGCCCCTTTGTCCAGTTGTTTCAAGAGCTTTGATTATGATGTCTGTCATTCTCCGTGGTTCTTGAACTGGCTACTTAAACCAACACAAATAGAAAACTGATCAGAGAAGAAAAGGGAAACAAATCCAATAATCAGTGCAGAGATGCTGACAAGAAGGAACTCACAAGGCTACCAAAACCAATGTAGATGGGCCTTTCACCTTCTTCTAGCCATTTCACCAGAGAATCTGGTGGCTCGTAAGTTGATGCAAGGTCAAGAAAACAAAAGCCAACGACATCAATCTTGGGGCCCCAATCTGCAGAGCGAAGAAAGCTGGGCAACATCATGAAAGGCGTCCTTTAAAAGTACACAGATAACAAAAAGCGTAGGTAATTCAAGTTCATTATGTCATTGAAGAAACCAACAGTTTGGAAATTAAGGTTTCATAACTTGGAATATTGATTCAAGTGAGAAAGCTATCAGTAAATTTGTATCGAACTTAACTCTACCTTTAGGTTTAGGGACAAGGTGAGGACTCCACATATAACCAATAGGCACATCAGGAGGAGGGCTATTGGATCCACATAAATATGTGACAGGTCTAAGCTTCAACTTTTTCTTTCTAAACTCATTAATCATGTCTCGTATCGCAAGCCAAATTAATGCATCAATAATGTGATACGACAGCTGTAAATATGTTAAAAAGCATTAAGGATATGATAAAGAAGACAGCTACGAGACAAACAAAAAAATCCTGACAGACTTACTTTATACCCAGCTGGTACCTTCACACGGGATAAAGGATGCGGAAATTCACCAGTAGGGCTGAGGTAAATATTTTATTATCAGTGTGCATAGGATCAATGTGTACTGCATGCATCTCCATTAGTACATGCAGCATGTAACAAAGAGAATAACTAGGTTGAATGACTAAATAGAAGTTTATTTGTGAAACATATGATTATTGCTGTAATGGAAGGGAAATAAAGAAGGTAGGTAGAGCTGCAATCAGATTAGAAAACTTACGTCCATGGCATTGTGAAAAATATATGAAGTGGTATTTTTAGCGCCTCAGCAACATGAATATGCCCTAAAAGAAATTTCGCACTGTTAGCTGCAGTCCATTATTTCATTGAAGCAATGATTAAAGTAGTCTGTGGTGCCACACTAGACCAGTGACAAAATAAAGAAGGTTAATCATTGTACTAAACCTGCATTTTCCACTTAGAATCTATGATACTAGAAATCAAAAACCTTCCTTTCACCTTAAGGATAATGCTTTAAGCTTGAACAAAAACAAAGAAGAAGAAGAAAAAGGATACAGAAAGAAAGAGATAATGAAGTCTCACCACATGCTGGAGGATTAGCAATTATTGCATCTGCTTCAAACGGCATGTTAGAATGAGGATCGGGATCCATACATGCAGGAAGTAAAGAGAGAATAATATCCTTCAATTCATTTCTCTGAATTTGAATTTCTGAAGGTCTTGAAGGTAAGATGCCTTTGTTCTTCACCATGTCTGCAGGAAATGAACGAATCAATTGAATGTCAGCAGAGGAGAAACCTCTTGAGGGTTCATATTCCTACAATACCTCATTTTTACCATCTAGTTTCGCAAAAAAGTAAAAGAACCAAGACAAGAATGAGAAACCAACACCAAGCAAGAACTTTCGGATCTCCACCCAGAGGATAAAATTCTAATCCAGCAGTCAAGACAAACTCTCTGAAGTTTGAATGAGTTGCTAGTCTAACCCGGTGGCCATGTTCCTGCAGTGGGATTCCATAATTGTCAGTTCAGAGAGCAGCAATTTGATCACAGCTATTATAATCTTTATATTGTTTGAAAGGCATAAGATGAGTGAGATGTGCCTACAGTAGACTATGCAGTGAATATAGGCGAGCTGCGAGTATAGGTGGATTAACATATGTAGCATCTTTCCATACATCATTTTCAGAGTTTTGACATGAGCTGAATCAAATGTTGATCAGTCAACAGAAAAGATCCAGAACAAGGAAGAAGGAAAATTTGAAAGTTCATGCTTGGAAATGGAAACTCTAGAATTGTATTAATTGCCAGCAATTTGAATTCCATCAAGACCTGGATGAAACCACAATGCCTGCTGCATATCCCCTCTCTCTTTGCTTTCTTCATGAAGTCGTGCATTATGTTATTTGAGTACCATAGCACTTTAATTTCTTTTAAGGACTATGCTGGAGAAATAGTCATTTAATATTGTGCAATGGCACAAGTTGATGATTATCATCCCTCTATTGAAATAAAAGCCCAGTCAATTTCCAAAGCGAGAATATGGAAACAAAATCATAGTTCGCAATAACCTGAAATCGTTTTCCAATAGCAACAAATGGCTGTACGTCTCCTCGTGTTCCAACAATGAGCATTACTATTTGCAGTGGAGGTAAATCTTGAATGTCTGCCATACCAGGGTCTTCATCTGTTGGTCCAATTGATGGGAATTCAGACTCAAAATCAAGGTTCTGAGGCTTGATGTCAAGTGGAACTTCGAGCTGTACAGTTCCATCAGTTTTAACAGTAGCAACTTGATTGAGCCACTGGAGCTGCAAAATTTGGTAATAAACTGAATCAAGCCATAAATCAAAATCGTGTTACATAGATCCAATCAACCAAGATGCAACTAAGTTGCGAATTAGTCATGCTGCCAAAGGGAGTGGTGATGCCATACGCAAAAAGGAAGAGACTCTAGAATGGCAAAGTCAAATATCTACCTTTTTTGACACAGAAATTTTCTCATCAAAGAAGTTTGCTGCAAATAGACCTAGAGTTTTTTCATGCTTGAAATTCTCACTTTTCCTAAGTTGGTAGGAATTTCTCTCTGATTTTCCAGAAGTTGATGCTTCGCCAGTAGTGTTCTGGACAGTTGAAATCCCATCAATAAGCCCTGAAAAAATCGGATTTTCATGAAGTAGCGCATTAATACCTCAAGCAAGAGAGAAGGTCCAAATGCACCAAGCCATAGACATACCAATAGGAAAGTATGGAGGAGCTTCCAATTGCAATCTTGCTCAGAAACGTTAAGGTAAAACAAGGATCTCATACATAACTATCCTAAGACTGGAGGTATGAAGCAGATGGTTACATTTATAGTCTGAGATGGCGTGTCAAGTATGCATATGACATAATGCTCCAACACATCTATCCCGAATCAATTGCAGATGCATTCGAGAAATTTTGGAGCCACTAGGGTCGAGTGCCACTAGAATTAAAGCCATCCATGGAAAAGGATACAATATGTGAGCATCAGAACTAAGTTAAAAAAGAAAAGTGAACTTTCAAGATTTTTGGGTGTGTAATTGCTGCTACCTTGCAACGCATAAATATATAACAGATTAAACAAGGTCAACCTCATGGAAGGTCAAACGGGCATGTCACAATCACTAATGAATTTGCGTCGAATGAAACAACCGTTGCCTTCACGCAATCACACTCAGCTAGTTCAGACAGCATATCAAAAGGATCACTAGGTTCAAATTTCCAAAGAGATCAAAGATTTAGTTTTCTTTCTCAAAAACAATGGAACCACTGGAGATACCTCGATAATTATTTGTCTACTTTGTACCCCGTGCCGCGCTGTGCACCAGACGCGAGGCACACGAACACTCAGAATTTATGAGTGGCAAGGGAAGCCAGAATAAGCGGAACCAAAATGAAATTGCCAGCTTAAAGCAAACCAACCTGAAGATTCACCATCGTCTTCCCGTTCTGCCGTGTCCAAAGGAACCCTCAGAGGAGCTGTCCACATGATTTCCAGAAGATGTCAATCCCTTCACCAAGAGAGAGGAGCAAGTGAAAGGTTGTGAACTTTTCAAAGGAACTAAAGTCCCACAACAATGAAAACGAAATGGGGGGGTTGCTGGTGCCTAATTGTATAACACAAGATAGGAACAAGTCGGACTAACAGGAAAAAAAATTAAAAGAAGGGGGGGACATGACCGACAGAAGAATCTACCATTGTCTATGTATTTACTTTTGTGCTGTCAGCTTGGAAAGTATCAGATGATGTTTTTCTTGTTGGCGGGGAAGACTCAAGCCCAGGATTGCCTGTCTATTCATCCAACAACAACGAGCACCCAAAGACTCTCCTCTGTTCAGTCATCATTTAGTCATACTTTTATAATAAACGGAGGACAGGGAGATGAAACAGCACAGAACACTGACATTCTGAGGCATTTTCCATGCCACTTGCACAAGGGTGGTTGAGGACTCCCTATTCAGGTCAGTCGTTGGTCCTTTTTGTTCCTTGGTTATTTCAAACGCCAATGAACAAGAAAAGGGCAAAAACAGAGGAATCGACAGAAATGAGACGAGAGTAACATAGGAAAAGAAGAACAGTTTGGCCCCATAAGGTCATAACTAACCTTCTTCTCATACCTGCCCTTATCTTCGGTACTACCCCTGATTCCTGATCCTGCCGAAGGGGCTCCCCACAAGTTCTCCGAACCGCCAAACAGATACAAAAGTACGATTTCGTATGGTGAGATAGTTTCCATCCGGATCCATGTATTCCTTTGCAATATACAAAGTTTAATCTTTGCAGGGTGAAAGTGCAAGATTGGTGTTGACAAAAAGTCAACCTTTTTTTCCCAATCTGAGCATGCTATCTTAATTCCACAACCATCATGAGAAAGGTTAGCCCGAATGAATATCATCCTCGACTTACTTAGTACCATGTTGGTTGAGCTAAATATGTTCGGAAACCAATCCTCCAACAAAAGAGAAGACAAGAGGACAAAATCATAGAATAAAATAGTTAGCTTGGTGGCCTTAAAAAACTTTAAAAAATGATAGACACATCTTCGAAAATTATCTAAGATTGCCTTCTCAACTAATCTTCGCATATCATCAATTGTGACATAAAAAAATTCACTATTTGTATACCTTTTTCGGAAAGCTTGATCTGCCAAAATCAAGTCTAAGTCCTTTTTTCCCCGTATGCTCTCAAAAGTAGGTGAACTTCCTCCATTAGAATGCATCAAACTTCTATTCCAAACAAACCCCTTCCATTTGAACGAGGCAATCACTCTTTCAAGTTGTCCCCAAAGAAACCAGAACAAAAGAAGTCCACCTTATTGCATGCCACTGGACTCAGCAGTCGGCACCGCGTATATCTTCAGAGCCCAACTGGAGCCATGTTGGACTTGGGCCCGAAATGTGTCTCTCTCTCCCTCTCTCGATCAAAGTTCCCACGTGCCATGGTGAGTGGGGCCCACCCCGACAGCGATGACGTGGCATTCCGTAGCTCCGTCTCGACCATGCATCGCACGCTTACCTCTCCGTAGTGTGTGTCGTGTGTCTGTGCGTTTGTGGGGGCCACCCTCGGAAAGCCTGTTTACGCTGAGATGACAATTGAATTGACGTCGGAAACTGGGAAACGAAACGTTTTTGATCTATACCACTGTTCAATGCTCGCTCTCTCTCTCTCTATCTGTTGCACCAGCAACCCCGGGCAATAAAGCTCACGCTTTAACACAGTAGAGAGAGAAAAGTTTCAAACTTGCTGGCACCCACATAGAGATAGAGAGAGAAACAAAAAGTTTCGAGCTACCCCTTGGTTCATGGTCCTCTCCGGCGGGTATAGAGGTATGATCATAACGAGTCGTTGCTTGTTGTCAGCGGCTTTCAGTTTAGTTGTCTTTGGCTATTGAGTTTTCTATGCTTGCTTATTTGTTGATTTCAAGCAGAGGTAGTGAAGGGTATGGTGGTGTGGTGAGTTCGTCTTCTCTTGGTTGCTGAGACTTTTTGGGAATATTGCTGAGAATGTGAAGCAAAATGTTGAAATTTTGGGTTTTAATTTACTGTTTCAGCTGAAGTTTGGTTATGTTTGATGAAATGTGTTTTTTACTAAATGTTGTGTAATGTGTATAGAGGACATAAGCCAGTGTAAAATGGAGCTTCCATTTAATTTGTTCTCTGTGGAATGTTGATTTTATGGATTTCTTTCATTTCTTTAACACTTGAAGGTTGGGAATGACTTCTTATAAGAGTGCAAAGCTCAAAGATAGGTCCTTTATGGCCCGGTATATTTAGCTTCAGGGTGCAATTGCTTTCAGTATCATTATGGTTTGTCTTTGTCAATCCCTGTTATGTTGGATTCCTCTGTTTGCACTAAACTAACTACTTGAGGCTGTCCCTCACAATGGTATTACAAGGTCTGACTTAAGTATCTAGAATGTTTTCGGCCTCTCTATTTTCTTAATCACCTTTAATTCAGGATATCTTTATATTGGTGCAGACACTTGATGGTATGACGCTCCAGTCTGACCTCCTTTGCTTCTCCTCTCTCGGTGTGTATAGTTGCTGGGCATCATTTTAGTGTTCATATGTCGCTAGACATTACTTTGTAAGTATAGAACTTATTGGAAGGAGAAATGTCCGGCAAAAAAGTGCTTCTAACATACAGGAGGAAACGGCCATCATCAACAATATGTCTTGTTCAAGAACCAGGACAAAATGATTCGGCTTTAGAAGGATTAGCACTCACGCCACGTGCAAAAGAAGAATGTGAAAGCAATTTTTGGGAAAATCAGGGAACAAATATGCTGGTATGATGTGCAAAACTTTTGGCTAGAATTTCTGTGCTGCTTTGATGCATTCATGCATGCTCAGAGTCTGTCAAATTTAGCTGTAAATGATAATCCTATGGTTTTTCATCTGCTAGTTAATAAGCCTGTCAACAAGGGAAACCTCCATTTGAGGTTAGAGCTTCATGGAAATACTTCATAATTCATATGGGGCAATCTGCTGTTTTTGTTGGTTTATGACATTTGACACTGGTAAAGATATGCAGAGATTCTTATAGGCTATTCGATTGCAAAATGTCTCGTCATTTTTCATTTTTTCTCCACTCAAAATGTATTCTTTCCTGGGATTCAATAAACTGAGTGGAGCACCGGGTAAGACTGGTGAATCGAAAAGTAGTAGAAGGTGAATAGGATCCCTATCATATTCAGTAGAAATGAGGCAATGGAATCTATTTATTCTGACTTTAAAGCTTAGATAATAGGTTGATGGTACATCTGTAAAGGAAAAAATACCTCGTTCTGTGATACAGACTAGCCTGTATCAATAGGAAGAACCACAAATGCGAGATTTTCATGGTCTTAGAGGTTGGGCAAGGTTCAGGTATCAGGATATCAAGTTGCTACTTGCTAGAGATTATGCAGACTAGCTAGTGAGTTATACTCATTACCGTCCATTGTGCTTATAGTTTATAATGGCATTTTTTCACAACTAGAAAAACAGTTTGGAATTGAGACTGAGAGGGCTGAACTGCATGTGCAAGTGCGAAGTGGTGATCCCAGGATATTATCTCCAGTGTTGGCAGTGAATCATGACAGATCTATCTTGCTTCAAGAAGAGATTTGACCATCAAATGACTGCTATCAGCTGTATTATCTTCTATGGCATTGTCTGCATGAATTGTATCGATTTCACAAAGCACTTATGCTGTGGTTCCTGCTGTCCTCACCTGATATTAATTTTTTCCTACTTTAAAGCATGTTCATGACAAAAGCCCAAGCCACAGCTGTCTCACAGAACAAGATCCCTTGGCATCTTCGCCCACTGGTACTTCTTGGAGGCTTAAGGAGGATGACAGCACTAATGAACCTGATGCGCTTGTATTGGTTGTTCATGCATCTAAATCACCTTTATCGCATAATCCTTCAACAGATGCATCTGTTCAGAACTTCAATGAATTGTCTTCAGCATATACAAAGTCAAAAGGTCTGAAAAATGGTGACCATTCAGAGTCCTATCCAATATATCCGTCAGTATCCAAATCTGATGATGGCTGCTCAGTCTGTTGTGCCGATACCCTGTTATTGGCTGTCGATGCTGAAAAGGAAGACCATTATAGCTTAAATTCAACATTTCAGGAAAAGTGTGGCCTTCCAGATGGCAAAGTTTTATCTGTAAGAACATCAAACTCGGAGGACAATGGTTCACTCATCAAGGAGAATTCAGCTTCTGTATCTGGCGAGTTGCATGAGAAAATGAAATCACCCATTCCATTGATTACATTCAAGAGAAGGCACATAAGGAGAAAGTGTGTAGGCACTGATGTAGAAAGCAAATTGCTACCCGAGAAGAAATTTCGTAAGGAGCTTCAACAAGGGACCAACTTCATTCATGACATACAGTGTCTGTCTGCTGCAACATGTCAGTGCCGCCCTGAAGATGAGAGAACAGTGTCAAAAATGCCTGCTGATTTACATAGAATCCACATAACTGATCAAGTGTGTCTTCATTCCATTTCACACTTTGCCATTTGTTTTGTCAGCTTTCTGGTATTTCATCTTTTTCCTATCTTTAGTTTGCAGCATGTGTAGCTTGTGGGGGTTGTCTCAGTAACTTTTCACTAGGTTACTGTCACTAATCTGTGTATCAAAATATAGTAGGGCAGGATCACATACTGATGTTTCAATTAAATTCCACTCAAGAACATGAATTGAATTTCTCATTCATCTTATCAGTAATCATATTTGTGTTATCCAGCACAAGAAGAGTTCTGTCAATAGTAATCACTTACACTTGTACTTAAACATATGGATGCCATCATTCTCTTAAGAGGTCTAGTGAGCCACTCAGGAGATGCCAACAGCATGGCTGTTTATGTGCTGTGGTCCCTTGGCCTGGTTTTAGTATTTTTCAATTTGATATTTTTGAAAAATCATGGTTCGACAATCATCATAGAATAGAATTTCCCTTTGACTCTGCAGTTTACATCTGGCACGATCACAATTGTGATCATTTGACGCTTACTGTCTTGAACTTCGCCACTGTTTGAAAAGGTTCATCATTTTTGACAAAATAATCACATGTCAGTATGGGTAAGCTGGCCTCTAATGACTCTAATCTGAGGGATGAATTGGGATGGAATCGGGTTCAATTTGAGTTGAACATGGAGGCAAATATTACTCTAAAACCAATTTGGATTAACGATTTGGTTTGTTTTAGTACCAAATCGGGTCTAGATGATGGTTAACAGTTCTACCACCCCTGGTAATGTCCATGGAAGTGAAACTTAATTGCTGAACAACTATCGATCTTCAAGCAAACACTTAGTGATTACTGATGTGTCTTACATCTTTGATGGACACTGAAATCTATTAAAGCAAATCTTTACTAGTGTGCTAACACTTAAATCTTTTTTTTTTTTTTTTTCAGATAGAAGACGTTAATTCAATATCAACTCATTCCGGATCTTTTCCTGGAAAAAAGATGTATGTTGACAATACTCACTTGATGCTTATTTTGATGTAAATTAGTTCTTTGTTTATGAGCTTATGTGTTCATGTCATTTCTTGTTATGTTCATTAAAACAGTGTGACTGAGGGGAAACAAGTGCAAACGAAGTCTAATGGATCCTTGCCTAGTGTTGGATCAATAGCTGATGTTCACTCTGATAATACTTTGAATGTCAAGGGAGACTTTCTTCTCAAGTCCTCCGAATCTATTGTGGTTGACAACTCCACTGCTGATGCCACAGGTAGTGGCAAACAAACTGAAGATCCTAAATGCCAACTGCAATTTGATGAGGAATCTCAAATATGTTCAGTTGATGGTAGCAAGATTACATCTAAACCAGACTCTGGGAGAAGAGAATTATTTAGTCCTTGTTTAAATCTGTGTATTGCACCCCCTGGTATGTCTTTCCTTTGATACTTCTGTAGTTCAGATGCATTATGGAGACATGAACTTAGAGCATTTACAGTGTTGGATATGTTTCTGTTGCAATAATATCATAGATGCATTCATCTTGATGGAATTATATATCAAGTTACTTTTGCCTCAGCTAATTTAATATTGATTGACCTGTGCAGATTCTCGTGCTACACGTGAAAGCATCAATTTGAATGTGGAGTTTCAAAGTCAGCCAGCAAATGGTTGGTCTAAAGCTGTTCATGGCTCATCTCCCTCCCCAAATGAATTTAATGGCTCTCCTTCGGGTTTCGTGAATGTCACAAAAGAGGCGGTGGGAGAAACTCCATCCCTCAACCAAAGACAAGTGCATCCTGATCCATATATTGATGAGGAACTCCATGCCAAATGCAATAACGATTTGACTTCCATGGGTTTGACGATGGAAGTTTCACCAAAGATCAAATGCATGCAGGTAAGTAGTTTCTCCTATTGCATATCCGCCTTGTTGACATGCTTTTATTTGTTAGTGTACTTTTATTTCTGAGAGTGGTAGCTTTTTTAAGCATGAATTGAACTGCCAGCAGACGAAACACGATCTTTCACTTATACCATATTTTTTTGTCCTTTGTTATTCATTTACATTGCTTTAAGATATTGTTGTGTGGTAAAATTATTGTTTGCTTGTTGTCAATTGTTCTTGGAATCATTTTGGTTTACATTGGATATGATCGTTGCCTCATCCTCTAATTTCAGCTTCTTGTGGATGGTCAAACTGAAAAATCATTGCGCTCGCCAATTAAATCCCCAGAAATGGCTACTTTCCATGTTGCCGATGCAAGAGAAGATCTCCAATTAGGACTTGATACTCATTGCATGGATCAAACTTTTAGCAGATCTCAGTTTGCAGGTTCATATTTGCCAACTGAAACTAGGATTGGTGGATGTGCCTATGTAAACAGCTCCACTTCAGTGCCTTGGAGTGATAGAGAATTCATGCTGCATGCATTTCCCCAAGTTTTGTCGAGCCAGAGATCAGTGCTTCACAGACACAAACAGATGCTTGATAACATTATGAATCGAGCTAAAGCTTTGGCTGGAAAAGAAAATATGCGAGACAAGCTTAAGCCATATGTTGATATGTGGTCAGAAGAGGAGTTGGATGTTCTCTGGATAGGCGTGAGAAGATACGGAAAGAATAACTGGGATGCCATGCTAAGGGATCCAAGATTACACTTCTCACCTTGCAGGGTGGCAAGGGACCTTGCTGATCGATGGGAGGCGGAGCAGATTAAACTTTTGAGTGGTCATTGGTCACCGCAATTCAGAACCTCAAGTTCGCAGGATCAGCTGTTTAGTAGTTATCTCTTTAATCCCGGGACTCTACGAGGAAATTTGATGGATGAAACCCGACTCTCACTAGGGAATATATATGCTCATAGAAAGAATAAGAGACGCCGCCTGAATTGTCCAGATCTTGTCAACTATGGCATTCAGCAGCTCCAGGGTGATTATCCAAGAAGGAATCTATATGCAGATTTACTTGAGAAGAACTGTGATAAAATGTCTTTTGAGTATATGGAAAGAGATGCGATGGCAAGGCTTAGCGGGGGCTTTTTTAGGGGGGTTCGAGGAGTGGAAGGTAATTTGCCCCATTGGTTGAGGGAAGTTGTTAATACGCCTCCACCAAGGTTGACAGAGCGAACTCAGTCCTCGTGTCTTTCTTCCATTTCTCCTTCCGACAATATACAGATAATTCGATGTTATTCAGATTCTAGTGAACCACACTTGGGATCGACTAACAGTGTAGGTGGTGTCTCCGATGCATCGAGGCCAGGTAATATCCAGCCGTCTGGTAGTTCTGCTTTTGAAGGAAACTTCTCATTGCAAATGGGGCATGAAGCAGCTGAATTTTGCAAGGCTTCTGAGCATCACGTTGGTAAACAAGATGATTTGATTGTCATCAACAGTGATGCATCTTCTGAAGAGACCATATCTGATGACAACTGTGTTAGGCTGTGACATTGCAGATGTTTTAGTATGAACTTGTAAATAATTCTATGGTACTTCTGCTATGCATTTTGTCATGGAGCAATTTGGAAATGCAGAAGGTGCGACTTAGAGGCTATGTCCGGCCGACCCATAAACAATGTTATGGGACTTGGAAAGAAAGGCTCATTGTAGATGAATGCGCCAGTTCAGTGCCGATATTACCTGAAGGATTAGAGATATAGGGAACTGAGTAGCTTCAACATCTTTGGTAGATATTTTCCGCCATGACATTCAGAAAGTTGATGTCTGCAAATGAGAATCGTTCGTAGGAATCGATGGTATGTGATAGGAGTGGTGTGAATCATGACCTCTGTTCTCTCTCAAAACACCCAAACCACCATTCACTAATGGTTGGAACAAAGAGAACCGAAATCATTTACTTAATGCAGAGAAATATCAACCATGAAAGACGTACACAACTTGATGGGTATCTTTTGATACTTTCGACGACAGCATGGTATCTGTGTAATCGACAGGGCTGCCCGGGATATACATTAATGGACTAATCTCAGAACGACTACCACCCAGCGACTCTTCACTGGCCTCCCTGGGTAGTCCATCTTCGGATAGAAACTATGAGCTTTCCTAATTCCTTCAAGCTCCATAATAACTTCTCTGCCGAACGGCTGTCCCTTGTTAGCAAGACAAAGCTGGCAACTCGATGTCCGCCTTCATCGTCCCCTTAAGATGTTGGTAATCTGCCCAGTAAGTAACTTAACTAACAGATATCGGAAACTGCATTCGTCACTTTACCTGCGAATCGACTGGATTGGAAGTACTTAAATGTACCTTGCACGACCGTTGTTGGGTGGGTTTTGTTATATAGAACTGGCCTTGAAGTACGAAAACTTCGCGGACTTATGCATTGTATTTGTCTTGCTGATGACTCTGCTGAGACGGTGTGCTGTTGGGGATATGAACTCATACCCCAGTAAAGGAAGCTTGGTGTCCTAACAGCGACCTTTCGATTTCACAACGTTCCAATGATTAACCTATGATAGGACAACGACCTCATTGACGAATTGCCTGATTTGGGCTCTGTCAATGGTCTTCGACTTTTTCACAGCAACTATGGTACCATCAGGTAGCATCTATAAATGATAAGAAAGTTGGGTAGAGCGGAGTTTTGTGGTAGAGCCAGGTCATTACAAAAGCTCCATTCCCTCCCATTTTCCTGAACATTAATGGGACACATCACTTGATATTAATTAACCATCTCATCTGGTCTGATATAATGTTTCCAGAGCAATATATCAAGATCTATCCGTTTTACTTAATAATTTAAATGTAATTCAATTTAAAAGTCAATAAATCTAAACTTACCAATTAAGAAGTATATTTTGCTTTTCTCTCATATATTATTGGCGTATAATCTCTCTATTAAATATTAAATAACAATATCTGGAGATGTTTAAATGAGGGTCTGTCCATTTTTCACACATTTACGAACAATGAAGATTACTCCACTTTTCATATCTACAATATTAGCTTAATGAATCGGGAAAAGAACTGGAATAGATACTGCTCCATTGCACAACAAGCATGAGTGTCCATTCATTTTCATGAAACTTTTCTCTAAAGAAATTGAAGAGACAAGACTCTCTAATTTACCAAATCAGGTCCAGGTCAAGGTGAAGGGACAATGCTTTTCAGATCAACAGATAGAGTTGTTCCACATCAAAGCTCTCCTCTCATCAACCACAACAAAGCTCCTCTTTCATTTCCTCCCAGGGGAGAACTTTTGTTGCTACAACAATCCTCCATTTTGTTTGAACCTTCTGTCCTTTATAATTCTCTCTCTTTTTCTCTTTAGATATCTTCTTAACCAATTAGCTGAAAAGGAGAAGACCCAAGCAGCCAAGACCAGTGCCAGCACCTAAAGGAAAAATATGAAAGAAGAAAATTATAAGCAAACTTTCTTGCAATTCGTTCTCTGTCATCTGTTCATATATAAATGGCCTGACATGACCATATTATTGCAGTCGTTCTACTTAAAGAGCCAAGTACACCAAAAGAGTTTATCAAATCTAGTGAAATGGTATCACCAGGAGTGAGTTTGTTACCCATCATGAGAACCAGCTTCCTGGGGAACGTGTTACAATTATTTATGCATCCGAGGCCTCCTTCACTTCCGCCTACAATGTATCCATTGGGACAGTAGCAGAAACCCTTGCCTTGCTATTTAGGGGAACAAGAATAAGAGAAAAAGGGGTCTACAACATAGTTGGCGGGCAACATAATTTATGCCTCCTGTGTGCTTTGTGTGCTGCAGTCATGTCTTTCCGCAAGGATGTGATCCCCTCAACAGTCTGATTAGTATGTGGGCATGCGTATTTTAGCAGAATCAGTAGCTTTCCATCTAGTGTAGAATTACCATTATCCTTGTAGCTATGGTTAGCTATTGCCTGGCAAGAGGCCAGGCCTTGGAAAGTAAGATTGGCAATTGATGAATATGTGTAGCTGCTGGCCACAATATAAGAGACCAGTTGCAAGTAGACACCTCCGCAGCAATTGCATGAAACTGGATAAATGACCAAGCTTTCCGGGGGGTATCTTGTCGGTGATGGATGGAATGTTGTTGACGGCCCTATGACGGAAGAGTCCAAGCCGAGGAACAAACAGATGGTGAGAGGCGAGTCTTATCCCGGGGTTGCTCAAAAAGTCATGAAGGACTGGCACGAGGCTGGAGGGCCATTGCAGAGGTGTGAGCTCAGTGTGGAAGCAGAGGAGCGGCAAATTTCCTGCCCAGTCCAACACAGGGTTGTTGACAGTGGGAATTCAGTTACACGGAGAGGAAAGGAAGGTTATTCTGAGAACTAAGGACAGCTTCATAGTATTTGTTAAAAGTATCTGTTCTGGCACCCATCGTGTTCATATAAACCAAGGAAAACTAGGCAACAAGTGCACTTACTTGGCCCGTGTGGGATGTGGTTAAGAAACGTAAGCTAACTAAGAAGCACTGCTTTTGGATTCACCTACTCCACAAAGAATCATTTTTCCAGTCATTGTATTTTGACTTTGCTCTTTTTAGTCTTTCAATTTATCGCACAAGAAATGCGCTGGATAATTTTGCCAATCATTCTTGTTATCTGCTCTTTCAGTCTTTCAGTTATCCCAGAAGAATACACCGGTGTCAACCAGCAAAGCGGAAAACATGGTTTTTATCAACAACAAGGAAAACCACGAAAATCCATAAAAGATATTAATGTTGCCAAACTACATGTAACTGCTAATGTATGCTACACATGCTATCTTCGAACCAGTCTGGGATAAACAAAAATTGAAGAATGAATGCCAACTGCTCTAGCTTGATGTCAATATAGAGATTGATTCAATTTCAATTGACATGGATGTGATATTTATCGAGTCTTCAATGATATCACCGGGTAGTCCATCTTCAAATACGTAAGGACTCTGGCTGGTCTGAGAGAAACTCTGAGATTTTCTAAGTCCTTCAAGCTCCAAGGCAACCTCTCTCATAGTAGGTCTCTTTCTCCCATTTAATCTCAAACACCTCACGGCTAGCATTGCCACTGCTAGAACATCCTCCGCCTTTGCTTCATTAGCCACAACAGGATCTAGGATCTCTGACAAACCGTTTTCCTTCATTAGCAGGATAAAGCTAGCAACTAGATTTCTCCCTTCGTCGTCTCCTGATAAAGATGTTGGCTTCCGCCCTGTAAGTAACTCAACTAGCACTACTCCAAAACTGTACACGTCACTTTTATCTGAGAACTGACTGGATTGGAAGTATTCCGGGTCCAAATATCCGAAGGTACCTTGCACGGCCGTTGTCAAGTGAGTTTCTTCAGATGGAACCAGCCTTGAGGTACCAAAATCAGAGACTTTTGCAGTGTACTTGTCATCTAACAGAATGTTCGAAGGCTTTATGTCTCGGTGATAAATGGGAATTGAAGCTGCAGAATGCATGTATGCTACGGCTCCAGCAACTTCACATGCGATTCGATACCGATCTTCCCATGAAAGAGAACTATCTTTGTCACGCTGATGAATATGCTGGAACAGGGTACCATTAGGTATGAACTCATACACTAGTAAAGGAAGCTTAGTCTCCAAACAACATCCTATCAATTTTACAATGTTCCGATGATTAACCTGCGATAGAACAACCACTTCATTAATAAACTGCTCGATTTGGCCTCTCTCGATGGTCTTTGACTTCTTCACCGCAACTATGGTACCATCTCGTAGCATTCCTTTGTAAACCGTGCGAACCCTCCTTGACCAAGAAACCGGCTCTGGCTGTAGTTATCTGTTGCTCTTTGCAGATCTTCTTCAGAGAATATTGCTGCTATTCCATCTCTTCCATAAGGTGAGAACTTTTGTTGCAACAGCAAACCACCATTTTGCTCAAACAGTTTTTCCTTGACAATTCTGTCTCTTCGCTTCCTTAGACGTCTGTATAGCCAATAGCTGAAAAGCGAAAAACACAAGAATCCCATACCAATGCTGGCACCTAAAGCAAACAATAAGTCTATAAGGAAACTGAGAGATAACACATTCTAGTTTCATCTATTCAAATTCGCCTAGTAATTTGCCTGATATGACTAATACAATTTTACAATTCCTAAGTGCGGAACATGTCGCAATACTAACTTGCATGCTCTCCTAAAGCCAGCCTATGTTTTGGCTATTGCAGTAGATAATAGAACTCTTTTCTTCATTTCTTTTCTCTGGAAGCAAATTTGCAAAGAAGCCATAAAATTTGCGGCCTGCAATTTCTCGGTTACTTTGCCAATCCTAAAGGTGTACTGTCACGATCACTGCAGCATCCCTAGTCGTGACATCGTTCAATCACAAAACATAGCTTAGGAGAGAATAAACCATTTACTTAAAATGTCTTTTTACAAATAAAGAAGAAGAAAATGATGATTATTTGCATGAAAATACCAATAGACAGCCAATGAGATTTCTGCGTTGTATTTCAATCTATAAGCAAGGAAGAATCATCAGAGAGATCAAGTGCGTCGAATGGAGGAAGGTGCCTAATAGATAAGATGCGGAGAGCAAAAAGGCTTAGTTTACATAAGTGTAAAAGAAGTGCTACGGTCCAAACTGTAGTATGCAAAATGGCGGGTAAGAAATTGGAATAATTTCACCCTCGAGTTTTTATTTTCTTTTTGGGTATTGTATGCATTATTTTGCATTATCGAATGTAACATTCGTTGTTATAGTCAGAGACTTTCTAACTGCCATGATCAGAGCCAGAAATAGTACACGAAGAGGGTAACCTCTTGCAACAGGCATGAAGTGTTGCTGGACAGAATTAGCAGAGAGCTGAGGACTACCTATCACGAGAACCAGCTTGAAAGGAAACTTCTTCTTGTCAGGCATGCAATTGAGGCCATTTCTGTACACACCTTCGGCATATCCATTAGGACAAGAGCAGAAGGAACTCTGGGACCTGTTTGCACAATTAAGGGGAATAAGGATGGTAGTAAAAGGGTATATTACCGAGGCATCCGTCATCATATTTGCCTCCATAACGCTTTGCGCACTGATGCCATATCTTTCTGCGACTGAATATACAGAATCGCCTTGCGTTACCAAATATGTAAGCAACGATTTAACCCCATTAGTTGTCTCATTAGTACTTGGGCATGCACATCTTAGTGGAACCCGCAGCTGTGCATCTACAGCAAGAGCATCACCATCGTAGTAGTTCTGATCAATTAGAGCCGAGCAAGAGGAAAGGCCTTGGAATGTGATCGTGGATATGGCGGAATAGTTTTCACCACCGGCCACAGTGTAAGTGGCCTGATGCGAGTAAATAGTTCCAGTGCAGTAGCAAGGAACTGGAACTATGACCAAGTCATCATAAGGTATCTTTTCGGCGGTGGATTTGATGTTGTTGATGGTGGCTATGTCCAGCGCGTCTGAGCTGAGCAGCGAAGCGATGGCGAGCGGTGAGTTGTACAGCGAGGTAGATCGAAAGGTCAGGAAGGACTGGCATCCCGTTTGAGGGCCATTGCAGAGGTAACCTTTCAGTTGAGGTAATGTGGATGAGCAGTCAAGCTGCTGCTCGTTGTCAATATATGGCTGTTGACAGTAGGATATGTGATTAAACAGAGGTAAGAGAAATAGGATCGGTGTTAAGATCGAGAGGGGTGACAGATCCATGGTTTTGGAATGACAGAGGTTCGCCATGCACATTGCAGCAACTTTTGTATGCAAAGGACCAACCCCTGTTCTCGATGCAAACACCGATTGCAAAGTTGCCGTGGCTGGCACGCCGCAGAAAATCACCTTGCGTATTTTGACCAAGTAACTAGCCAAAGGGTGAAAAAACCACAAAGAAAAGGAAAATTTTGACTAGTCAACAAAAGGAAGACGCCGGACGTTCAGCTATTAAAAAGGGGAAAGCGCACGCACGAATAGAAAGAAAAACAAAAGAAAGAATGGGAAAGAAGAATAAAGGGGAAAGGAAAAAGGGGAGAGGCACACGCTACGGGGCCTCGCCAAGCCTGATTTAGTTCGTTTCGCAACGCCCGCTCATTCATTTAATTGCGAGATCTGATTTGGGAGTTGTTAAGCTGTGGAATTGCGTTGAAATCATAAATTAGGATGTTGTGGAGCCTTGAAATTTGATTGGAATCGATTTGATGTAAAGTTTTAATCGGAACGAAATTTTAAAATTTCACACGCGAGCTCCGCATTGCAAATAATTTTGAATATTTGCTTTGGGTAAGCGACTTGTTAATGCGCATGAGTCATTTCGTCAACGATTAAGCATAATTTAGTCAATTCATAATTGAGATAATGTTTTACTGGATTTTGATGTTATTTCTCACTTAATTAATAGGATTGCAAGTTTGTCGGTTTGAGTAATCTTTGTTTTTTGGTCTTAAACAATTCAAGGTGGGTGGTGCTATCTCTTATTTAAGTTTCGAAAGTAATATGAATTAGGTATAATATGAATTATGAAATAGCATTTCGGTTGCATAAAAGTCTGGATCAAGTATTTATACTCCTTTGCAAATATGGTTTATGAAATGAATTCTGCACTGATTTGAGAAAATGTTTTACAAAAGGTAATTTGAGTTGAGTTGCAAAAAGATATATGTTTTGGTTGTGAAATGTCTTTTAGGTTTATGAGATGGCTTTTGAATTTGATTTTTGGTATTTGAGGATGATGGTTTGATGCTCATTGTCATTGTAAACTTGCTTTTAGGTCTCTGGATATGCATACTGATTATAGGATATTTTATACAGGGAGACGTTGCCAAGGAGGGAAACTTGGTCGCCTTGTTACCAAGCGTTATGTCATGACCATAGTAGGATGTGAACAATAGATTTTACAATAGAATGGACCATTGATATGTGTATTTGATAAAGATTTATCAATGGACTCGATCATTGATAGAAGAATGGCTATGTCATTTCCTCATTTTTGTTGGATTTGGGGTGTGATACTACCGATTGTAGAAGAGATAATAAAACAAATAATCTTTAAACTTTGGCTAATATAGTTTGATGTGGTCCTCTCGACTTTTGCAAAATCTAAGCACTTCAAAGACTAAGAGTTCCATCAGGTCCAGAAGCCACCCCTCCAGTGGTACACGTAGCGGTAGACTTGCGGTGTTGACTGTTGACGGTGACGGTTCCTTTTTGAACGAAATGGCAAACGTGAAGAATTGTCAAACATTTGCTCTGGAACAGGTTTTTCATGTGATAATCAATTTGTTATGTTGCTCTGCTGGGTTTATGCCTCCTTCGCTGAAGTACCAACTTCCTTCGCTTATGTTATATCCGTGAAATGCTCATTTAAGATCCAAAGAGATGATACAGAAAACGGCACTAGGTCCTTTCATTTCCAACACAAAACGAAAACAATTACTTCACGGATTAGAAGAAATAAGGAGAAATTGTTGGGGATAGTTCATACTCTTTATTAGGGGTGATCGGTTCTCAGGCAATCCAGTTCTCAATTTTGGACGGTGCCCCTAGAACCGGTCGTTCCGGTCAGGTTCGGTGGGCCAATGAAATCAGTGGCATATTCTTTTTTCTTTTTTTTTGATTTATTGTTAATGTTTAAGATGAAATTAAAGATGTTCTTGATAATCAACTGTACCAAACTGAGGTTGGTCTAATTTCCTCTCAAATCATGTCATTACTCTCTAGCCCCTAGATTCAATCATCTTCAGTTGACTCGGTCTTAACTCGAGAATGCAAAATTTCTCGTTCCAAACGCGGCAAGAAGCAGCCAAGTTTCACAGTGATTCTGAGGATCATGTCAGTAAACAGGACGACTTGATCATTACCAAACAGTGATGCATCTTCTGAAGAAACCATATCTGATGATAGCTGTGTTAGGCCGTAAAAGTGCTGATGTTTTTTAGTATGAATTTGTGAATAATTCTATCCTACTTATGCTATGGATTTTGTCAAGAAGCAATTCGGAAATGCGGAAGCTGCAACTTGAGGCTAAGTCTGGATAACCCATAGGCCATAAACAATGTTGTCGAACTTGATAGATAGAAGCACTAGGCTTCAATACCAACATCACTTGAAGGATTACTCAAAAGGAGATTGAGGAAAGTGAGCAGCTTCAACGTATCCGCTAGATATTTTCCAGCAAGTTTCTAGCAAAGTTGATGTGTGCATATGACAAGTCTATAGGAGGAATCAGAAAATCTAGTTTATGACGTAGCCAGTTTGAAAAATATCCAAAGCCCCATGCATCAGTGATTGGGAAGGAGAGAACTATATCAATCGCCTAATGCAAAGAGAGTCAACCATTAATATTGATCCGTGAAAATGAGCTCTCCCACCTTAATTTGCAGCAAATCTTTAGAATGAAGCTTGGATAGGTATTCGATGCTTTAGAAAAACATCAAGCTGCAGTAAAGTAAAAAAGAATCGTTTAACTGGAAGGTATCTTCTGGTAACTGCATGCTACATATGCTATCTCCAAAGCTGTTTAGGATAAACAAACATTAAGTTCAGTATGAACGCCGAATATTGTAGCTCGATATCTATACTGAGATTGATACAGCTTCAAGTGATATGTAAGTGATATCTAATGATTCTTCATTGGCTTCACCGGGTAGTCCATCTTCAAATGCATAAGGATTTTGGCAGGTCTGAGAGAAACTTTGAGATTTCCCAACTCCTTCAAGCTCCATGGCGACCTCTCTCATTGTAGGTCTCTTTCTCCCATTCAATCTCAAACACCTCGTGGCAAGCCTTGCTACTGCAAGAACCTCCTCTGCCTTTGCTTCATTGGCCACAACAGGATCTAGGATCTCTGACAAACGGCATTCCTTCATTAGCAAGATAAAGCTAGCAACTAGATGTCTCCCTTCATCATCTCCTGAGAAGGATGCTGGCTTATGCCCTGTGAGTAACTCAACTAGCACAACTCCAAAACTGTACACATCACTTTTATCTGTGAACTGACTAGATTGGAAGTACTCCGGGTCCAAGTACCCGAAGGTGCCTTGCACGGCTGTCGTCAGGTGAGTTTTGTCAAATGGAACCGGCCTCGAGGTACCAAAATCAGAGACTTTTGCAATGTACTTGTCATCCAGCAGAATGTTCGACGGCTTTATGTCTCGATGATAAATGGGAATTGAAGCTGCAGAATGCATGTATGCTACTGCTCCGGCGACTTCGCTTGCGATTCGATACCGGTATTCCCATGAAAGGGAACAATCTCTATCTTGCGGATGAATATGCTGTGACAGGGTGCCATTAGGGATGAACTCATACACTAGTAAAGGAAACTTAGTCTCCAAACAACATCCTATCAATTTTACAATGTTCCGATGATTAACCTGCGATAGAACAACCACTTCATTAATAAAATGCTCAATTTGACCCCTGTCGATGGTCTTTGACTTCTTCACGGCAACTATGGTACCATCTGGTAGCATCCCTTTGTAAACCGTGCCAAACCCTCCTTGACCAAGAAACCGGCTCTGGCTGTAGTTATCTGTTGCGCTTTGCAGATCTTCTTCAGAGAATATTGCTGCTCTTCCATCTCTTCCATAAGGTGCTAACTTTTGTTGCAACAGCAAACCACCATTTTGCTCGAACAGTTTCTCCTTGACAATTCTGTCTCTTTGCTTCCTTAGATATCTGTATAGGCAATAGCTGAAAAGCGAAAGACACAAGAATCCGATACCAATGCCGGCACCTAAAGAAAACAGTAAGTCTATAAGGAAACTGTGAGATAACACATTCTAGTTCTGTGTATTCAAAATGCTCCTATTAATTCGCCTGAGATGACCAATCCGATTTTGCTAATCCTAAGTGGGGAGTATGTATGCTCTCCTAAGTCAGCCTATGTATAGGTCGTTGAAGTAGACAATAGAACTCCCTTCTACATCACTTTTCTCTAAAAGCAAATTCACAAAAAAGCCATCTAAACTATTCAAATTGCTGCCTGCAATTTCTTTGGTACTCTGCCAAATTGAAAGGAGTACTGTCACATCACTGCAACATCCCTAGTGGTGACAGCGTTCAATCACAAAACATAGCTTAGGAGAGAATAGACCATGAGCTTGAAATGTCATGTTGCAAATGAAGAAGTAAATGATGAATATTTGCATGAAGCCACAATACAAATACACAGCAAATGATATTCACGTGTTGTATTTCAATCTATAAGCAAGGAAGAATCATCAGAGAGATCAAGTGCGTCAACTGGAGCATTTGAGCAAGACCGGAAGGTGCCAAATAGATAAGATGCGGAGAGAAAAAAAGCTTAGTGTAAAAGACTGTAAAGAAAGTGCAAGGGTCCCGAGTGTAGTATGCAAAATGGCGTGCATAAGAAAATGGAATAATTTCAAACTTGAGCTTTTGTCTCAAGTATTGGATGCATAATTTTGCGTTATTGAATTTATCTCCTTGCAATACTCAGACTTTCTAACTGCCATCATCAGAGCCAATAATAGTACAGGAAAAGGGTAACCTCTTCCAATCAGGCATGCAGTGTTGCTGGACAGAATTAGCAGAGAGATTCAATGGCTACCTATCACGAGAACCAGCTTGAAAGGAAACTTCTTCCGGTCAGGCATGCAATTGAGGCCATTTCGGAGCCCTCCTTCGGCATATCCATTGGGACAATAACAGAAGGAACTCTTGGAATTGTTTGCACAATAAAGGGGAATGAGGATGGAAGTAAAAGGGAATATAGTAGAGTTGTCTGTCAGCATATTTGCCTCCAAAACGCTTTGCACAGTGACACCGAATCTTTCCGCAATTGAAGTCACAGTATCACCCCACGTCACCAAATATGCAAGCGAGGATTTAACCCCGTTAGCTGTCTCATTAGTACTTGGGCATGCGCATCTTAGTGGAACCAGCAGCTGTGCACCTACAGCAAGATCCTCACTTGTATAGTAGTTCCGATCAGCTAGAGCCTGGCAAGAGGACAGGCCTTGGAATGTATCATTGGCTACGGTGAAATAGGTTTCACCGCTGGCCACAGTGTAAGAGACCTGGTGCGCATAAATAGTTCCAGCGCAATTGCAAGGAACCGGAACTATGACCAAGTTACCGTAAGGTATCTCTTCGGCAGTGGAATTGACTTTGTTGACAATGGTTATGTCCAATGCATCTGAGCCGAGCAGCGAAGCGATGGTGAGCGGTGAGTTGTATAGGGAGGTAGATCGAAAGGTAAGGAAGGATTGGCATTGAGTTTGAGGGCCATTGCAGAGGTAACCTTTCAATTTAGACAATGGGGATGAGCAGTTAAGCTGCTCATTATCAACATATGGTTGTTGACAGTAGGATCTGTGATTAAACAGAGATAAGAGCAATAGGATCGGTGTTAAGATTGAGAAGGAGGACAGATCCATGTTTTTTGGAATAACTGATATTTGGCACGCACTTCGTTGCAACTTTTGAATGCAAAGAACCAACCTCTATGTTTGACGAAAACAACAAGTGCAACGTTGCCGTTGTTGACTCAGACTCGCCGTAGAAAATCACCTTCAAGGCCATCAATTGCAGAATCTCCTTCAAAGACTACAAGAGTTCCATCAGGTCTAGAAGCCACTCATCCAGACTTTTGATGGTGACGGTGCCATTTTCAACGAAATTAGCAAACCTGAAGAGCTGTCCATCATTGCTCTATGACAGGTTTTAGTGATTATTAATTAATTTATTATGTGCTCTTCTGTGTTTACGCTTCCTTAGCTGGGGGAGGCGGGGGGCAAGAGGTTCTCAGAAAACGGCACCAGGCCCTTTCATTCCCAACATAAGACGAAAATTAGAAGAAAACCAGGAACATTTCAAGTAGAAATGAGTAGAGTTTTCATGGTTGAACTTTATTGGTAGATAAAAATCGCCATCAAGACAGTCATCGGCTTTGACTCTGCTTTTCCAAGTCTTTCTTTTATCCCAGAAGAGACGCGCCGCCAGCAGCGATTACCACAGAAAATGGAGAAAATTGTCCGATAAGTCCTAAATATATTACACTTTTATTAATTCAATATTAAACCTTTCAATTTTACCGATTGAATTATAAATATTTTCACGTTTTTTCAATTGAGTCCATCCGGTCAATTTAGACCAGAAATCGTTGATATGGATGAAGGCAACATCACCCGCAGCTAGTGAGGCCATGGCCGCCTTCGCCCGCGGCCAGCAAGGCAGCCTCGCGCACGCCTTGCCCAAACCATGGCGAGGCGCTGCCTTCGGAAATGCTGACAACCGAGCGCATAAACCGTAGTCTTCTCGGTTCGATGAAAGTGGAAGCAGAGACTTCGCGGGGTTTTTCTTTGTAGAGGCAAGTCGGCCTGGGGGTTTTTGTTCGTCCAGTGCGCACATAACCCACATAAAAAATTAAGTTCAGATGTACCAAACTAAGCTTGGTCTAATTTGCTCTCAAATCACATCATTAATAAGCAGAGTTTTCGTGGATGAACAAAATTTCTCATTGCAAACGCGGCACGAAGCAGCAAAGTTTGATAGGGATTCTGAGGATCATGTCTGTGACACCCCGGGTTATATACTGTGTAATATTGTTTGCTTTGGCCCACTAACCCTCCTTGCTTTAAAAATACGTTACACAGATATAGAACCCTAAGTTTTATGAGTCAATCCAGGACTTTCCCCCGGCAATGAGGGACAAGGCAGGCTCCCTTTCCCTTTTCTACGCACGTCCGAGGGCTGAGGCGCGGACGCATCACCATCCCTCCTCCTTGCACACCGCCGCTAGGGCCGTCACACTTTCCACCTCTTACGGGCGCAGTGCCCTCGCTTTGGCGTGTTGAGAGTCGACTCTGATACCACCTATAACACTCCGGATCTGCACTGTGTAATATTATTCACTTTGGGCCCATTAACTCTCATGGCTTTAAAACAAGGAAGGTGATATTGGCTAAGTTGAAATAGGTTCCCCTTGGCCGCAGTGTAAGAGGCCTGATGTGAGTAAACACTTCCAGTGCAATAACAAGGAACTGGAACTATGACCAAGTCATCATAAGGTATCTTTTCTGCGGTGGATTTGATGTTGTTGATGGCGGCTGTGTCCAACGCGTCTGAGCCCAGCAGCAAAGCGATGGCGAGCGATGAGCTGTACAGCGAGGTAGATCGAAAGGTGAGGAAGGTGTTAGGAATATGCTTCAGGACTGAAACATGTTCACGTACTGCTTATGTTTTAGTCATTTCAGTTTGTTAAATGGTTGTCCTAGTCTTGAGGAAGCGGTTAAGTTTTTTTATTAGTGTTGTTGATCGTGGCTTATTTGTAGGGCCATGTTGTTAGTGGTTGGTTATTTTTTTCCTTCCTTTAAATTGTAATGTTTGCTGAAGTTATAATAGTAGTTGTCTTTTCCTTCCATACGCTTTTTTTAAGTCTGTTATCTTTCCTCTCTTGACTAAAAAATCCACAATTGGTATCAGAGCTATCTTCTTGAGGGATCTGTGTGTGAGTTTGAAATGTCATGGAAGCCGAAGCCGGTTTCTCATCAATTGTTCCGCCGGTTTTCGACGGAGACAACTACCCGGATTTGGGCAGTACGCATGGAGACATACTTGGATGCCTTGGATCTTTGGGAAGCAGTGGAAGAAGACTATGAAATTCCTGCTCTTCCAAACAATCCCACCATGGCACAGATCAAAGCGCAAAAGGAGAGGAAGACAAAGAAATCAAAGGCAAAGGCATGCTTGTTTGCTGCAGTCTCATCCACCATCTTTACTCGTATCATGTCTATGAAGTCAGCAAATGAGATATGGGATTATCTCGAGACTGAATATGAAGGAGACGAAAGGATCCGAGGGATGCAAGTGCTAAATCTGGTACGTGACTTTGAGTTGCAGAAGATGAAGCAAACTGAATCCATCAAAGAGTATTCTAACAGGTTGCTTAACATTGCAAGCCGAGTCAGACTACTCGGCTCTTCTTTGCCAGAATCAAGGATTGTTGAAAAAATCCTTGTAACGATGCCTGAAAAATTTGAGGCCACGATTACATCCTTAGAAAACACTAAGGATATGTCAAAAATCACTCTGGCAGAACTGTTGAATGCTTTACAAGCGCAAGAACAAAGAAGAGCTATGAGGCAGGAAGGTGAAATTGAAGGAGCCTTACCTGCAAAACATCATGAAGCTGACAAAAACAAGAAGAAAAAGAAGAAAAGCCAAGAGGGAAATTCAATCTTACCTGCTTCGAGTAGCAACAAAAGCAGAAATGGAAATTTCAAGGGTAAATACCCTCCTTGCCATCACTGTGGGAAGAAAGGTCATCCTCCATTCAAATGTTGGAGGAGACCTGACGCCAAATGTTCCAAATGCAATCAGCTCGGACACGAGGCAGTGATATGCAGGAATAAAAATCAGGTGCAGGAAGCAGATGCTCAAGTTGCAGACCAAGAAGAGGAGGATCAATTGTTTGTAGCCACTTGCTTCTCAAGCAGAGAATCAAATGTGAGTTGGCTGATAGATAGTGGTTGTACAAACCACATGACTCACGATCGCAGTCTTTTCAAAGAGTTGAAGCCCACGGCAATCACAAAGGTCAGAATAGGAAATGGTAACCATATTCCGGTGAAGGGAAAGGGAACCATTGTCATCTCAACAAATTCAGGTACAAAGTCAATTTCGGATGTTCTCTTTGTACCTGATATTGACCAAAATTTGTTGAGTGTTGGTCAGCTCATTGAAAAAGGATTCAAGGTGTTTTTTGAAGATAAACTTTGCCTCATACAAGATGCAAATGGAAAGGAAATAGTCAAAGCAAAAATGAGATGCAAGAGCTTCTCATTTGAACCAACCAAGGAGAGCAAACTGCTTATTCCATGGAGGAGAATGTGACTGAGACCTGGCACAAGAGACTAGGCCATTGTCACCTTTCAAGAATGTTGTTGATGAAGAAAAAGGAGTTGTCAAATGGTTTACCAGTCTTTGCAGACCATTTATCGAATTGTCATGCCTGTCAATTCGGTAAACAAAATAGAAAACCATTTCCTAAGTCAACTTGGAGAGCCTCTCACAAGTTGCAACTAATCCACACAGATGTTGCTGGTCCTCAAAGAACTCAATCACTCGCAGGTAGTCGGTACTACGTTATTTTCATAGATGATTTCAGTAGAATTTGTTGGATATTTTTCATGAAGCATAAATCAGAAGTGGCTAACACGTTCTGGAAGTTCAAGAAAATGGTGGAGAAGCAAAGTGGCAGCAACATTCAATGCATTAGATCTGACAATGGAAGAGAGTATACTTCAGAGCAGTTTAACAAGTTATGCAAAGAATCTGGCATTGAGCACCAACTCACAGCTCCCTACACTCCACAGCAGAATGGAGTCAGTGAGCGGAGAAACAGATATATAATGGAAATGACTCGATGCATCCTTCACGACAAGGAGTTGCCAAAGAATTCTGGCTGAGGCAACAAGCACTGCGGTTTTCTTGCAAAATAGATTGCCTACCTATGTATTAGAGGACAAAACTCCATTCGAGGCATGGTATGGTTATAAACCTTCATTCAACTTCCTTAGAGTGTTCGGTTGTATGTGTTTCTCTCACATTCCACAAGTCAAGCGTGATAAACTTGACAAGAAGTTAGAACCAGGCATCTTCGTGGGTTACAGTTCTTCTTCCAAGGCCTACAAGGTGTATCAACCTCAAACAGGGAAGATAATTGTCAGTAGAGATGTGTTCTTTAATGAAGATGAGAAGTGGAACTGGGCAAGTCTTCCCTTCCAAACAATAGAAGAGCGAGCAACAGAACAGTGGCAAGTAGAGTTGGAAGATGATCCTTCAATCCATGGAACAAGACTGCTCTCTGATATCTATCAGAGGTGCAATGTGGCCATTTGTGAACCTACAGGGTATGAAGAAGCTATTAAAGACCAGAATTGGAAGAAGGCAATGGAAGAGGAGTTGTCGATGATTAAAAAAAATAAGACTTGGGAGCTTGTCAACAAACCGAAGGATAGAAAGGTTATTGGAGTAAAGTGGGTGTTCATAACCAAGTTAAATGCAGATGGTTCCATCAACAAGTACAAGGCTAGACTTGTAGTTAAGTGTTATGCACAGATTTTTGGTGTTGATTATTCAGACACCTTTGCACCCGTGGCTAGATTGGACACCATAAGACTCTTGCTAGCAATTGCAGCTCAAAAGGGTTGGAAGGTGTTTCAACTAGATGTAAAATCTGCTTTCTTGAATGGTATTTTGCAGGAAGAGATCTATGTTGAACAGCCCGAGGGATTTGTGGAACAAGGTGAAGAGGAGAAGGTCTACTTGCTCAAGAAAGCTCTATACGGCTTGAAACAAGCACCTAGAGCATGGTATAACAAGATAGATGAGCATCTGTCAAGTCTCGGATTTGAAAAAAACATGTCAGAAGCTACTCTTTATGTGAAACATAAGGGAGATGATTTGCTTATAGTCTCTCTTTATGTTGATGATCTCTTAATCACAGGTGGTAATGCCAAGCTTGTTGAAGAGTTCAAAATAGAAATGATGCAAATCTTTGAAATGACAAACCTTGGACTAATGACATACTTTCTGGGAATGGAGATAAGCAGTTGGAAGATGAAGTTTTCATCTGTCAAAAGAAGTACGCCAAGGAAATTCTCAAGAAGTTTCGTATGGAGAATTGCAAGGCAATGGCCACTCCTATGAATCAAAAGGAGAAGCTATGCAAAGAAGATGGTGCGGATAAAGTTGATGAGGGATATTTCAGGAGTTTGATAGGTTGCTTAATGTATCTCACAGCAACAAGGCCTGACATTTTGAATGCTATAAGTATTTTGTCCAGATTTATGCATTGTGCAAGTGAATTGCATCTCAAGGCTGCCAAGAGAGTGATTCGATATATTAAAGGGACAAGTGATTTTGGTGTCAAATTCACGAAAAGCAAGGAGTTCAAGCTGGTTGGTTTTTCTGACAGTGATTGGGGAGGTTCCCTTGATGATATGAGAAGCACTTCAGGCTACTGTTTTGTTCTTGGATCTAGTGTTTTCTCTTGGAGCTCGAAGAAGCAAGAAACCGTGGCTCAATCCACTGTTGAAGCAGAGTTTGTTGCTGCAATAGCTTCTGTTAATCAAGCTTTGTGGCTAAGGAAAATTCTAATGGATCTCAATCTTGAGCAGAAAGAAAGCACTAAGATATTTGTTGACAACTAAGCTACTATTGCTATTTCTCACAATCCTGTGTTTCATGGGAAAACTAAGCATTTCAACATCAAGCTATTCTTTCTGAGAGAAGTGCAAAAAGAAGATTCTGTGACTTTGGTTTATTGCAAGTCTAAAGATCAGGCTGGCAGATCTATTTACAAAGCCTCTTCCAATCAGCAAGTTCAAGTTTCTGAGGCAGAAAATTGGCGTTTGCAGCTCCTAAAGCAAGGAGGGTGTTAGGAATATGCTTCAGGACTGAAACATGTTCACGTACTGCTTATGTTTTAGTCATTTTAGTTTGTTAAATGGTTGTCCTAGTCTTTAGGAAGCAGTTAAGTTTTTTTATTAGTCCTATTTGTAGGGCCATGTTGTTAGTGGTTGGTTATTTTTTTCCTTCCTTTAAATTATAATGTTTGCTGAAGTTATAATAGTAGTTGTCTTTTCCTTCCATACGCTTTTCTTAAGTCTGTTGTCTTTCCTCTCTCGACTAAAAAATCCACAACTGGCATTCCGTTTGAGGGCCATTGCAGAGGTAACCTTTCAGTTGAGATAACGTGGATGAGCAGTTAAGCTGCTGCTCGATGTCAACATATGGCTGTTGACAGTAGGATATGTGATTAAACAGAGGTAAGAGAAATAGGATCGGTGTTAAGATCGAGAGGGGTGACAGATCCATGGTTTTGGAATGACAGAGATTCGGCATGCACATTGCAGCAACTTTTGTATGCATAGAACCAACCCCTGTTCTCGATGCAAACACCAATTGCAAAGTTGCCGTGGCTGGCACGCCGCAGAAAATCACCTTCAAGACTATCTGTAATACTTGTGCATAATTTGGCCATTTGACTAGTCAAAGAATCCAAAAGTCAAGAAACCGAAAAAAGAGAAGGAAAATTCTGACTGGTCAAGGAAGAACGTGAACGTGACACGCCGCAGAAAATCTCTTTAGGACACAGTTGGCATTCCCCTCGGCAGCTGATGGCGTCGGCGACCCCCCATCCCAATCGTTGCTGACCAATTCAAAAACGTGACTAAATCTCAACCGGGACTGCTTCATCACCCTCGGCAGGTGAAGGCGTCGGCGACCCCCCATCACAATCGTTGTTGACCAATTCAAAAACGTGACTAAATCTCAACCGGGACTGCTTCATCACCCGCAGATCCAGCTCCAACCTCAACGGCGAATTCATGTGCTGGCCAAAGAGTGAAAAAACCACAAAGAAAAGGAAAATTTTGACTAGTCAACAAAAGGAAGACACCGGACGTTCAGCTATTAAAAAGGGGCAAGCGCACGCACGAATAGAAAGAAAAACAAAAGAAAGAATGGGAAAGAAGAATAAAGGGGAAAGGAAAAAGGGAAGAGATACACGCTACGGGGCCTCACGAAGCCGGATTTAGTTCGTTTCGCAACGCCCGCTAAAGATTTAAGTTCTTCTTTATTCATTTAATCGAGTCTTATGTAAAATTTGAAATGCGAGATCTGATTTTGGAGTTGTTAAGTTATGGAATTACGTTGAAATCATAAATTAGGATGTTGTGGAGCTTTGAGATTTGACTGGAATCGATTTGACGTAAAGTTTTAGTCGGAACGAAATTTTAAAATTTCACACGCGAGCTCTGCATTGCAGATAATTTTGAATATTTACTTTGGGTAAGCGATTTGTTGATGCGTAGAAGTCATTTTGTTGGCGATTAAGCATAATTTAGTCAATTCATAATTGAGATAATGTTTTACTCGATTTTGATGTTATTTCTTACTTAATTAATAGGATTGCAAGTTTGTCAATTTGAGTAACCTTTATTTTTTGGTCTTAGGCAATTCCAGATAAGTAGTGCTATCTCTTCTTTAAGTTTCGAAAGTAATATGAATTATGAAATAGCATTTTGGTTGCATAAAAGTATGGATTAAGTATTTATACTCCTTTGCAAATCTGGTTTATGAAATGAATTCTGCACTGATTTGAGAAAATGTTTTATGAAAGGTAATTTGAGTTGAGTTGCAAAACGATATATGTTTTGGTTGTGAAATGTCTTCAAGGTTTATGAGATGGCTTTTGAATTTGATTTTTGGTATTTGAGGATGATGGTTTGATGTTCATTATCACTGTGAACCTGCTTTTAGGTCTCTGGATATGCATACTGATTATAGGATATTTATACGGGGAGACGTTGCCGAGGGAGAAACTTGGTCGCCTTGTTACCAAGCGTTATGTTACGACCATAGTAGGATGTGAACAATAGATTTTATAATGAAATGGACCATTGATATGTGTGTTTGATAGAGATTGATCAATGGACTTGACTATTGATAAAAGAATGGCTGTGTCATTTCCTCATTTTTGTTGGATTTGGGGTGTGACACTATCAATTGTAGAAGAGATAATGACATAAATAATCTTTAAACTTCGGCTAATATAGTTTGACGTGTCCTCTGGACTTTTGCAAAGTCTAAGCACTTCAAAATCTAAGCACTTCAAAGACTAAGAGTTCCATCAGGTCCATAAGCCACCCGTCCGGTGGTACACGTAGCGGTTACACGTAGCGGTAGACTTTGCGGTGCTGACCGTTGACGGTGACGGTTCCTTTTTGAACGAAATAGCAAACGTGAAGAATTGTCAAACATTTGCTCCGGAACAGGTTTTTCATGTGATAATTAATTTGTTATGTTGCTCTGCCGGGTTTATGCCTCCTTCGCTGAAGTACCAACTTCCTTCGCTTATGTTATATCCGTGAAATGCTCATTTAAGATCCAAAGAGATGACACAGAAAACGGCACTAGGCCCTTTCATTTCCAACACAAAACGAAAACAATTACTTCGCGGATTAGAAGAAACAAGGAGAAATTGTTGGGGATAGTTCATACTCTTTATTAAGGGTGATCGGTTCTCGGGCAGTCCAGTTCCCAATTTCGGACGGTGCCCCCAGAATTAGTTAGTCCGGTCAGGTTCGGTGGGCCAATGAAACCGGTGGCATATTCATTTTTTTTTTTTTGTTGTTAATGTTCAAGATGAAATTGAAGATGTTTTTAATAATCAAAACATTTCTACAATGAGTGAGTTACGTGTAATATTGTAGGTTTCACAGAAATTTTTCCAATTTGTTGCAAAATTTCGTTGAAATAAGCAAATTACTATTGAGTTTTGATTTGTTCCTGTCATCTTTCTTACGTGCATAAGTAAGCATAATCGCTCTAGCCTTGAAAGGACTTCCTTAGTGAAATGGGAGATAGATTAGGGTTTTCTTTTACAGATTTTTAAAAAACTTTAAAAATTTTAAAAATCGGTCCCATTTCCACACTTGAAACCAGGAAACCTGGACCAAAATTCACTGGCTCCAATTTTACGGAACTAGACCGGTGCTCCTAAGAACCGCCCAAAACTGACTAGTTCAATTCAGTCTAAGCAATTTTTTTTTCTCATCCCTGCTCCCCATCAATAAGAAGGGGAGTATGAATAGCTATTAAGTGGCCTAGGGCTTTCACAGCCACTAGGATTTTCTTGTGTCACTTATATATAATCTCTTTTTTTTTTGTAATTGGGAGTTGTAATAGAAAGGTGGAAGATTCGAATTGTAGTGGAATCCTCTACTGGATATAGCTCTACTTTAAAAGAAAACCAGGATAAAACCTTATATCTCGGCCTCTTTTTCTCGCATTTACTCTTTATATGGTTGTGTTTGCGCACGTAATTCTAATAGAAACAGACAAAGTTTTCATGGTTGACCTTAGACTGGCAGATAAAAATCGCCTTCAAGGCAGTCCCACCAATCCTTCAAGAAAAGTCACCTACATTTGTTATGACTCTGCTACAACATTCTTCAGTTCAACTAATTGACTAGAAATTATACTGGCCAGTCATCCTTGGCTTTAGCTCTGCTTTCCTAAGTCTTTCATTTAGACCCAGCGCGGGCACCAGCGGGCGTACCGCACAGATTGCATCCAAATATGTTCTTGAAACCCGCATAAGGATTCCAACTCTTCCATGAGAACAAATGAATGGAGTTTACCTGGGTTGTGCCAATGATAGTTCGTGGCTGCGCTGAAATGTCAACCCCAATCGTCGCCGTTCTTCCTCATGAAGTTGCGTGGATCCAATTAACAATCCATTGTTTGGACACGGAACAAGTTTGAAGTTTCAAATTGAGTATGTAGCAGCTGCCGAAACTGGAAAAAGAAAATCGGTTAACCTTGAATAATCCGCCAAATGATCTCGAACAGCTCACGAGGACTAGAATGTCTACAGCTTTTTCAGTAAAACACAGAAAAGAAACGTTCATGCGCATATTAAATTAGGCATCGGGCGCTTGCTCGCCGGATCGAAAACCATTTGCTTCACGACATATGCCTTCCCCACTTGAGATTGAAGTAGATATAGATCATGAGCACGCTTTCCAGACTCTGTAGAAAGCTACAAAAAATTGACAAAGGCACATTGAAAGAACAACGACAGAAAAAGAGAGAAAGCTATTCATCAAGGGACAGTACATGCAAAGTTGCTCCCGCCCTGCATCATAAAGGCACTACCATTTCCCATCCTTGGGCCTGATTTCTATCCCTTCCACAACCAACCCAGCTTCCCAGTTTCCGCCATTCGTCTCCATCACACTCATTTCAACCTCCCCATCTTCTCCTTCCATTGACGAGAACTCGCGCAGCTCTATCTCTGACCGGCCATCTTGTCTCTCTTTAGGACAGTTCCCATTCCCCTCGGCAGGTAAAGGTGTCAGCGACCCCCCATCACAATCGTTGTCGACCAATTCAAAACGCACTGGTAAAATATGGAAGCCAATGCGCCTAAATCTCAACCGGGACTGCTTCATCACCGGCAAATCCAGCTCCAACCTCGACAGCCTGGAATTGGAATTCATATGCCATCGGGGTGGATTTGAATACCAAGTAAGGCAGGAGACTCGTCAGGGTATTTCGATTTCAATATAAAAATTAAGTTCAAATGTACCAAACTGAGCTTGGTCTAATTTCCTCTCAAATCATGTCATTACTCTCGAGCCCCTAGATTCAATCATCTTCAGTTGACTCAGTCTTAACTCGAGAATGCAAAATTTCTCATTGCAAACGCAGCACGAAGCAGCCAAGTTTCACAGGGATTCTGAGGATCATGCCAGTAAACAGGACAACTTGATCGTTATCGAACAGTGATGCATCTTCTGAAGAAACCATATCCGATGATAGCTGTGTTAGGCTGTAAAAGTGCTGATGTTATTTTAGTATGAACTTGTGAATAATTCTATCCTACTTATGCTATGGATTTTGTCAAGAAGCAATTCGGAAATGCGGAAGCTGCAACTCGAGGCTAAGTCTGGATAACCCATAGGCCATAAACAATGTTGTGGAACTTGATAGATAGTAGCACTAGGCTTCAATACCAACATCACTTGAAGGATTACTCAAAAGGAGATTGAGGAAAGTGAGCAGCTTCAACGTATTCGCTAGATATTTTCCAGCAAGTTCCTAGCAAAGTTGATGTGTGCATATGACGAGTCTATAGGAGGAATCAGAAACAATAGTTTATGATGTAGCCAGTTTGAAAAATATCCAAAGCACCATGCATCAGTGATTGGGAAAGAGAGAACTATATCAATCACCTAATGCAAAGAGAGTCAACCATTAATATTGATCCATGAAAATGAGCTCTCCCACCTTAATTTACAGCAAATCTTTGAAACAAAGTTTGGTTAGGTAGTCTATGCTTAAGAAAAACTTCAAGCTGAAGTAAAGTAAAAACGAATCATTTAATTGAAAGGTATCTTCTGGTGATTCTGATAATTGCTGCTGCTAACTGCATGCTACATATGCTATCTCCAAAGCTGTCTAGAATAAATAAGAATGTTCTAGCTCAATGTCTATACTGAGATTGATAAAACTTCAAGTGACATGGATGTGCTATCTATTGATTCTTCATTTGCGTCATCGGGTTGTCCATCTTCAAATGCATAACGATTTTGGCTGGTCTGAGAGAACCTTTGAAATTTCCTGAAGTCCTTCAAGCTCCATGGCGACCTCTCTCATGGTAGGCCTCTTTCTTCCATTCAATCTCAAACACCTCATGGCAAGCATTGCTACTGCAAGAATCTCTTCCGCCTTCGCTTCATTGGTCACAACAGGATCTAGGATCTTTGACAAACGGTTTTCCTTCATTAGCAAGATAAAGCTAGCAACTAGATGTCTCCCTTCCTCATCTCCTGAGAAGGATGTCAGCTTATGCCCCATAAGTAACTCGACTAGCACAACTCCGAAACTGTACACATCACTTTTATCTGTGAACTGACTAGATTGGAAGTACTCTGGGTCCAAGTATCTGAATGTGCCTTGCACGGCCGTTGTCAGCTGAGTTTTGTCAAATGGAACCAGCCTCGAGGTACCAAAATCAGAGACTTTTGCAGTGTACTTGTCATCCAGCAGAATGTTAGACGGCTTTATGTCTCGATGATAAATGGGAATTGAAGCTGCAGAATGCATGTATGCTACTGCTCCGGCAATTTCGTATTCGATTCGATACGGGTCTTCCCATGAAAGGGAGCAATCTTTATCCTGCTGATGAATATGGTGTGACAGGGTGCCATTAGGGATGAACTCATACACTAGTAAAGGAAACTTAGTCTCTAAACAACATCCTATCATTTTTACAATGTTCCGATGATTAACCTGCGATAGAACAACCACTTCATTAATAAAGTGCTCGATTTGACCACTGTCGATCGTCTTTGACTTCTTCACGGCAATTATGGCACCAAGGTGCGAACTTTTGTTGCAACAGCAAGCCACCATTTTTGTATAAAGTCACAATACAAATAGACAGCAAATGAGATTCACGCGTTGTATTTCAATCTATAAGCGATAAAGAATCATCAGAGAGATCAAGTGCATCGAATGGAGCATTTGAGCAAACAGGCAGGTGCCAAACAGATAAGATGCGGAGTGCAAAAAGGCTTAGGGTGCATTTATTTTGCGGAAAATGAATAATTTGAAAAATATTTTTCGAAAAATAATTGCTTGTATCGTTTGCAAACATAAATGAATAGAAAATTTTTCATCATCCATGAAAATAGTTAGGTATATATTACTATTGATTAAGAAAACATTTTCCGTGAACTAATTTTTCTAAACAAAATAAAAATCATTTTTTGGAAAATATTTACCAAATCATTCATTTTCCGCAAAACGAACGCACCCTTAGTGTACATAAGTGTATAGAAGGTGCAACAATACTAATTGTGGTGTGCAACATGGCATGTGTAAGAAAATGAAATAATTTCTCACTCGAGTTTTTTCTTTAGTATTTGATGCATTATTTTGCATTATCGAATGTCACTCTCTCTCGTTGCCGTAGTCACAGACTTTCTGATTGCCATCATCAGAGCCAATAACAGTACACGAATTAAGCAACCTCTTCCAATCAGGCATGAAGTGTTGCTGGACAGATTTAGCGGAGAGATTTGATGACTACCTATCACGAGAATCAGCTTGAAAGGAAACTACTTCCGGTCAGGCATGCAATTGAGGTCATTTGCAGGCCCACCTTCAGCATATCTATTGGGACAATAGCAGAAGTTACTCTTGGAATCTTTTGCACAAGTAAGGGGAATGAGAATGCTTGTTAAAGGGTATATTAGAGAGGGGTCCGTCATCATATTTGCCTCCATAACACTTTGCACATTGACGCCAAAGCTTTCGATAATTGAATCCACAGAATCTCCCCACGTCACCAAATATGTAAGCAAGGATTTAACCCCATTAGCTGTCTCGTGGGTACTTGGGCATGCGCATCTTAGTGGAACCATCAGCTTTGCAGCTACAACAAGATCCTCACCTGTATTAAAGTTTTGATCAAGTCGAGCCTGGCAAGAGGACAGGCCTTGGAATGTATCATTGGCTATGGTGAAATAGGCGTCCCCCTCGGCCACAGTGTAAGAGGCCTGGTGCAAAGTAAATACTTCCAGTGCAATAGCAAGAAACTGGAACTACGGCCAAGTTGCCATAACTTATCTTCTCGTCAGTGGATTTAATGTTGTGGATTGTGGCTATGTCCAAGGGGTCGGAGCCAAGCAGCGGAGCAATGGCAAGCGGTGAGTTGTACAGTGAGCTACATTAAAAGGTCACAAAAGGACCGGCATCGAGTTTGAGGGACATTGTAGTGGTAACTTTTTGGTTCAGATAATGTGGATGAGCAGTTAAGCTGCTTATCGTCAACATAAGGATGTTGACTGTAGAATATGTGAATAAACAGAGTTAAGAGAATAGGATCGGTGTCGAGATTAAGAGGGAGCCCAGATCCATGATTTTGGAATAACTGAGGTATGGCATGCGTATAGTTGCCACTCTTGGATGCAAAGAGCCAACCACTATGTTGACAAAAACAACAAGTGCAAAGTTGCCGTGGTTGATTTGAAAACTACAAGAGTTCCATCAAATCTAGAAGCCACTCATCCAGCGGTAAAGGTGGCGATAAACTTGCGGTATTGACTGTTGACAGTGGCAGTGGTGCCGTTTTCAACGTAATAGCAGACTTGAAGAACTGTCCAGCATTGCTCCGGAACAGGTTTCCATGTGATTATTGATTTATTATGTGCCGAAGTACGACTTGCTTCCATTTTGTTAGTATACGTGAAATGCTCATTAAGATCCAAAGAGAGTAATTTCTCCCTTAATTTGGAAGGTTTACATTATTGGCGGGGCCATGAATGGATTAAGTATGGTTGTCTCAGATTTGAGCACACTCCACCCTCATGAAGAAAACCAGGTTTTTCTGTTTTTCGGTTCAGACAACGGCACTAGGCCCTTTCGTTTCCAACATTAACTATAAGACACTAGGGGAACTTAACAAGGAGAAGTAAGCAGAGTTTTCATGGTTGAACTTGACTGGCAGATGAAAATCGCTTCCAAGATAGTTCCCCAATCCTGCAAGGTAAGGCACCTACAGTTTTTATGGGTGTGTTACAACGTGCTTTCGTTCGGCTAATCAACAAGAAATTATTTTAGCCCAGCCATTTGGCTTTGACTCTGCTTTTCTAAGTCTTTCTTTTATCCCGGAAAACGCGCAGGCACCAGCACACCCCACAAACGAATTGCATTCATATAATTTCAAAGGAGTCATAAATTCCCGTCGGCACCAGCAGAGGTGGTTGGAGTGGGAAGACGAGGAACCATTTTGCAGATGTTGTGAAAGGAACCAATCGCAGTATTTGAGTGTGTCTGAGCAAGTTTGTGGAAGTCTACATCTTAAGTTCCAACATTTCCACAGAAGGCATCGCTCCATGACAATATTATGCTTACCAAACTTACATTAAAGTCGGATATAGATCACAAGCGCGCTTTCTGATTTGGGTAGAAAGCTACTAAAAAAAACGACAAAAGAACATCGAAGAGAAAAAGCTATTAAACAAGGGATGGACGGTACATACAAACTTACTGATGCCCTGCATAAAGGGCACTCTTATATCCCCTCTTTGGGCCTAATTTCGATCCCTTCCACAATCAGCCCTTTCTTCCACTTACCCCCCTTCGTCTCCATGACACTCATTTGGACCTTCCCGTCTTCTCCTTCCTTTGTCAAGAACTCGCCCAACTCTATCTCTGACCACCCATCTCGTCTCTCTTTAGGATAGTTCCCATTACCCTCAGCAGGTGCATACATTGGCGGCATCGACCTAAGTCTCCGCCTGGTCCGCCGTCTGCCTGTGTTGCTATCTCTGGATAAGTAAACTAAACGCTCACGCTTGCCCACTTCATCACCAGCAAATCCAGCTCCAACCTCAACAGACTGGAATTCAAATCCATAAGACGATATGGCAAATTTGAATACCAAGTACGCTGCATAACGGGTTCCAGGCGACAGCATGCAAGAACTAATCGTGCCTTTGATTTCGAGCCAGCATACATCGATGAGCTCAGCCACTTCTGCAAACCTGTTCATTCACAAGGGCATGATCATCACCTTGAGGGAGAAACAACACAGTTCATTTTGGGACAAACAAATTAATGCCACGCCCATTTTCTTCTTGAAGGTGAGAGAGAGTGGAGGAAATAATGTATTACCTGGAGTTGGGCATGCAAGTCCATGACCAGTACATCGGAGTATCACCCCATGCTATAGACAGGGCCCTCGCTGAAAGCATGATACATTTCTTCCCACTGTGCCTGTCCAGCGAAAAGCTCTGCAGAGCATGTTAGATTCACATAAGCAACAAGAAGCCGGACCAAGGTCGTTTTGAGAAAAAAAATACTATTCCAGCAAATATAGTATGCGCAAAGCAATAAAGCTTAGCACTTATTCCACCATCTGCTGCCCCCTATGCACTTACCGACTATGCAGACAGAAAAACTAATCACTGCAACAAAAACCAAAATCAACAGGAAATATCTACATTATCCAAGTTTTGTGGCTACTATTCGATGGTGCAAAGTTAATGGCGGTAATGTCTAACTTTTAAAAGTTCAGGGGCCAATGTACAATGTCGACAGAGTTCAGGAGGGATTCGAGCAATTAACCGAAAACAAAAGTAGCCACACACTGAACTGCGAACACAGATTAAAAGGTAGCAGACAGTCCAAAAACAATATATACAGATCACCCCTAAACATACGATGAATTGATGGTCATCAAGCTACCACATCATTTGGGGTGATATTTGCTTATGCTCCTGACACCATATATTGAGTGATTATATATATATCTATCCACTCTTTGCTCCACCCACCATATGAATCTTGTCAATTTCAGATGAACGAGCCTTTCTTTCTTCTTCACCCATCATTTATCACCCTTTTATTTTGTGGATGTAAACCATGAGTTGGGTTCATAAGATTCAATCGACCTTTCCCATTCGGATCGTGGGTGTGTGCAAAAGAAGGAATGTCCAATGTAAAGCAGCTGCACAATCATTATGTAAGCCAAGAGTTGGGGTTCAGGCAGGAAGAAGAGGCCAAGAAACATGTGGCCGATGACACCGTCCTTCAGTTCAGCTATTCGGACAAAGAAAGAACCAATTTTTTGCCGGCCAAACTCGGCAGTGTTTCGAAACGTGCAGGGGACAGCACATCACGCGAATCGCATAAGGAACAGTCGTCGCACATCACCAGAAAAAGAACAAGATAGAGGCGGTGGGAGAGAGAGAGAGAGTTACCATCTTGCCGTCGCCGGCGAGGACCGGCTCGTCGCAGAGGCTGAAGTAGAGCTCCTTCAGCGACGGAGCCCTCCGGTGGGCCATCGAGAGGTACTCCGGCGGCAAGAACGAGGCCCAGACCGCGTCGGAGTCGCACGCCGACCTGAAGACCGACGAGACGGACGCGAGCCTGCACGCGTCGGGCGGGCTCGTGAAGGAGACGGCGCTCGCGATGCACCCTTCGGGCAGCGCCGAGAAGTCGGGACCGCCTCGACCCTCCGTCGCTCCGGCCACCGCCATGGGAAGGGAACTCCAAGAAATGGGTGTCGCGGAAACGGCTTAAATGCTACGACTTTCGGCGAGACGATGGTGATTCTCAGCGTGATTCGTTGTGTGTATATAGAGGGAGAGAGATAGAGGGCGTGGGTAGGTGACAACGCGTAGTGAAAAAACTTCGAGGTTGAGGCTACACATGGTAACTTTACCAAACAAAGATTTAATTTTATTCTTTTATTCCGAATCAGGTTTAAAAATAAAAATAAATTTATTTTTTTTTATTTTAATTTTATCAAAAATTGTTCTCAGAATCAGTTTTCAAGAATAAAAAAAAAAAAATAACTTTTTGATTCTGGGAACAATTTTGAGAATTATTTTTTTTTCTTCTTTCTTTTCTTGATTTTTAATGTAGCTTCTAATGTCCGGCCTGAGGACCGCCCCCTCACCGGATCTGACGAGAATAAAATATTTTTAATAAAAAAATATTATTACTAAAAAATATTATTAAAATAAAAAATATTTTACCGGTCATGACCGGCGATCAGGCCATGACAAAAAAATATTTTTTTGATAAAAATATTTTAATAAAAATATATTTAAAAAATTTTACCGGCCCGTGACCCCGTAACCAAACCGTGGCCCAAAAAAATTAAAATGTATATTTTTAATAAAAATATTTTAATAAAAAAAAAAAAAAAATATTTTACGCCATGGCCAAAGAACTGTGCCATGGCCAAAAAAAATAAAAAAGTATATTTTTAATAAAAATATTTTAATAAAAAAAAAAAAAATTTTTTTCGCCATGGCCAAAAAAAAAAAAATGTATATTTTTAATAAAAATATTATTAATAAAAAAAATATTTTACAGGCCATGGCCGGCAACCAAGCCATGGCCCAAAAAAAAAAAAAAAATGTATATTTTTAATAAAAATTTTAATTATTATTAAAAAAAATATTTTACCGGTCATGGCCAAAAAAAAAATAAAATGTATATTTTTAATAAAAATATTTTAATAAAAAATATATTTTACAGGCCATGGCCAAATCATCATGCCCATGGCCCAAAAAAAAAAAAATATATATTTTTTAATAAAAATATTTTACCAGCCATGGCAAAAAATGTATATTTTTAATAAAAATATTTTAATAAAAAATTATTAATAAAAAAAATATTTTACCAGCCATGGTCCGCAACCAGGCCATGGCCCAAAAAAAAAAAAAATATATATTTTTAATAAAATATTTTAATAAAAAATTTTTAATAAAATTTTTAATAAAAAATATTTTAACGGTCATGGCTGACAACCAGGCCATGGCCAAAAAAAAGAAAAACACTTTTAATAAAAATATTATTAATAAAAAAATATTTTACCGGTCATGGCCAAGCGAGAAGGCCATGGCCAAGAAGGAGGAAAAGAAAAAAAGAAAAGAAAAAAAAAGAAAGAAATATTTAAATATTTAAAAATGTTATTAATAAAAAAAAATTTGTGACGTTGCCAAACGCATTTCTATCCTTTTTTTATTCTAGGGATGGAATTTTGGGCCATTAACAAACGCCTTAAAATGCTTAGAATCAATTTCGAGTACAGAATAAAAAAGAATCATTTCTGAGCAGAATCTGTTCCCGGGCACAGAATCGTTGTCATGCGCAGTCTAAGGCTTGTGAATACAATGGAAAAGACAGAGGAAATAGGAATAAAATTTTATAAAATGGACAGACATGTATATACTTGTAAATAGAGGTTAACCCAAGATTATATTATGTTGCTGAGAATAATCATTTCTTGTCAGAGAAGCAAAATGCATAGGGTGACTTCACGCTTCAACGGGCTTAAAGAACGAATGGAATTCTTGGGTCATGTTAACGAGTGTCCAGAGATACTGATTAACTTGATAATGGGATATTTTGATTTTTTTTCAATACTTAATTACACGCACTATTAACAATTTTCTTTTACTGACGATAGAAATGTTAAATTGATTTCTGAAATGCCATGGCAATATCAAAAACAGGCCCTCACTTTTACACAGCCATATCCTCAGCTTTTAAGATCTGCAATTTGCATCTCTGGACAAAAGCCAAAGCTCAAGTGGCCACGTGCAAGTAAATCCTTGCGGTGCAACAGCGAGGAACTGGAACTATGACCAAGTTGTCATAAGGTACTTCTTCGGCAGTGGATTTGATGTTGTTTATGGTGGCTATGTCCAACGCATCTGAGCCAAGCAGTATGGGGAGGTAGATCAAAAGGTCAAGAAAGACTAGCATTGAGTTTGAAGGACAATGCAGAGGTACCCTTTTCGCTTTAGACACTGTGGCTGAGCAGTCAAGCTGCTTATTGTCAATATATGGATGTTGACAGTAAGATGTGTGATTAAACAGATATAAGAGTAATAGGATTGGTGTTAAGATTGATAGGAAGGACAGATCCATGATTTTGGAATAACTAAGATTTGGCACGCATATAGTTGCAACTTTTGTAACGCAAAAGGCCAACCGCTATGAGTTTTTTTGGTCAAAAACCGCTATGTTGATAAAAGCACTAGTGCTTTTAGAATCCCAGCAACTTTTGCACTTAGTGCTTTTAGAACCACAACGTTGATGAAAACACCACGTGGAAAGTTGCAGTAGTTTTTTGTTTTTCTTTTGTATCTATCCTATAACTCTCTCCTCTTTCTCTCGAAGCGTGAAAATTGGATCTCATTTTTAAAACTAAATGTCCTTGCTCCACTAATTTCCTTACCACGGCGTGCCCGATGGGTGAAAGTCGTCGTGGTTGACTCGTAGTAGACTAACACCTTTTAAGACCATTAATTGCAGAAATCCAGACCCTTGAAAGCTACTCATCCCGCGGTAAACGTGGTGGATGAATTGCGGTGCTGTCCGTTGGGGTAACATTTGGTGCCGTTTTCCACGAAATAGCAAACCTGAAGAACTTTCCAAGCATTGCCGTGGAGCAGGTTTTCATGTGATTGTTAATTTATCATGCGCTCCTGTCTTTTTGCTTTGCTTTGCTGAAGTACAACTTCCTTCCCCTTCTTTAGTATACTTGAAATGCTTAGCGAGAGGTGGTTGGAGTGGGAAGATGAGGAATCGTTCTGCAGATGTTCTAAAAGCAACTAATCACAGTGTTCGAGCGTCTCTGTGAGCTCGCGGAACCATACATATAAGTTTCATCATTTCTGCAGTGGGCATCGAGCGTTCGCTCACCAGATCAAAGAACCATTCGCTGCTTTCCCCACTTACATTAAGTCAATATAGATTACAAGTTCTGATCGGTGGAAAGCTACTAAATATTGATAAAGGAACATGGGAAGGACAACAGCAAAAACAGAGAAAAAAAGCCATTATTCAAGGGACGGACGGCACTAGAAGTGAGCGGTTTCACGTTCCTTATAAGTTCCACCTAAAACCCAAAACCTACCCGTCGGAAGAGGTTTTTTATGTTTTGGAACATGGAACATACCCTACTTGTTCTTGGAACCTACCTTATCACAGATTTCGGGATCGATTCTAAGGTCTATCAGGGTTTCACTTATATTCATAATTGAACGATTGCAGTGAATCATCACGTTTAATGATTACAATTTACTATTATAGTCCACTCACCACAACTTATATTTAGACACATGAATAATATAAAACATTAACAAAGTGAAAGTCCCATTCATTGATATCACCAAAAATAAAAGTTCAGACTAGTAATTTCAGATTACACACTCATCATCAAACGTCATAGAATACTAAGACATTGAACAAGCAAAACACAAAGACTTATTCTAAATTCAGGTTCCAGGTTCCTAGAACCTTCCCATCGGAACTAATTTTCTAATTTTTGGAATCTGAAACTTATCATGCTTACCTTAAAATTTGGAACCGCACTATTTTTTCCAAAAAATTTTTTTTTTCTTCTTTCTTTTTGATTTTTAATGTAAAATTCTGGAATGTTGGAACCGGGAAAAAATTTTCCAACGAAAAAAAATATTTTAATAAAAAATTTTCCAACTAAAAAAATTTTAATTAAAATAAAAAATATTTTAATTTTATTTTCGATCGAAAATTTGTTAAAAATTTTTAATAAAATTATTTTAAAAAAAAATACAAAAAAAAATTTTGGTCAAAATTGTGGGTTTTTTTTTTCCAACGAAAAATTTTTAAAAAATTACAAATTTTGTATCAAAAATCAAAAAAATTTTTTTTTCCAACAAAAAATTTCGTTGGAAAAAAATAATAAATTTTTTTTCAAAAAATATTTTAAAAAAAGTATTTTTCCAAAAAAATATTTTTCGCCATGGAAAATTATAATTTTTTTTAAAAAAAAATTATTTTTAAAAAAATTTTTTTTTTCAGGCCCATGGCCACGCCAACGAGGCCATGGCCCAAAAAAAAAAAAAAATATATTTTTAATAAAAAATTTTAATAAAAAATATTATTAATAAAAAAAAAATATTTTACCTGGTCATGGCCCAAAAAATAAAAATGTATATTTTTAATAAAAATATTATTAATAAAAAATATATTAAAAAATAGGCCATGGCCAATATGATCAGGCCATGGCCCAAAAAAAAAAAAAAATATATATTTTTAATAAAAATATTTTACTAGCCATGGTTTAAAAACCCATGCCATGGCAAAAAAATGTATATTTTAATAAAAAAATTTTAATAAAAAATTTATTAATAAAAAAATATTTTACCAAATTGGTCCGCAACTGTGCCATGGCTCAAAAAATAAAAATATATATTTTTTAATAAAATATTTTAATAAAATATATTTTTAATAAAATATTTTAATAAAAAAATATTTTAACGGTCATGGTTGACAACCGTGCCATGGCCAAAAAAAAAAAAAACACTTTTAATAAAAATATTATTAATAAAAATATTTTACCGGTTATAGTCAAGAGAAGGCCATGGCCAAGGAGGAAAAAAAAAAAAAAAAAAAAAAGAAATAAATATTTAAAATTTAAAAATTTTATTAATAAAAAAAAAAAAATTGTGACGTTACCAAACGCGTTTCTATTCTTTTTCTATTCTAGGGATGGAATTTTGGGCCATTAACAAACGCCTTAAAATGCTTAGAATCAATTTCGACCTGGAATAAAAAAAGAATCATTTCGAAGGAATTTGTTCCCGCACGTAATCGTTGGAGAAGAAGGAGGGGATCTAAGGCTCGTGAATACAATGGAAAAGACAGAGGAAATGGGAATAAAATTTTATAAAATGGACAGACATGTATATACTTGTAAATAGAGGTTAACCCAAGATTATATTATGTTGCTGAGAATAATCATTTCTTGTCAGAGAAGCAAAATGCATAGGGTGACTTCACGCTTCAACGGGCTTAAAGAACGAATGGAATTCTTGGGTCATGTTAACGAGTGTCCAGAGATACTTGATTAACTTGATAATGGGATATTTTGATTTTTTCAATACTTAATTACACGCACTATTAACAATTTTCTTTTACTGACGATAGAAATGTTAAATTGATTTCTGAAATGCCATGGCAATATCAAAAACAGGCCCTCACTTTTACACAGCCATATCCTCAGCTTTTAAGATCTGCAATTTGCATCTCTGGACAAAAGCCAAAGCTCAAGTTACGTGCAAGTAAATTGTTGCGGTGCAACAGCGAGGAACTGGAACTATGACCAAGTTGTCATAAGGTAAATTCTTCGGCAGTGGATTTGATGTTGTTTATGGTGGCTATGTCCAACGCATCTGAGCCAAGCAAAATGGGGAGGTAGATCAAAATCAAGAAAGACTAGCATTGAGTTTGAAGGACAATGCAGAGGTACCCTTTTCGCTTTAGACACTGTGGCTGAGCAGTCAAGCTGCTTATTGTCAATATATGGATGTTGACAGTAAGATATGTGATTAAACAGATATAAGAGTAATAGGATTGGTGTTAAGATTGATAGGAAGGACAGATCCATGATTTTGGAATAACTAAGATTTGGCACGCATATAGTTGCAACTTTTGTAACGCAAAAGGCCAACCGCTATGAGTTTTTTTGTCAAAAGCCGCTATGTTGATAAAAGCACTAGTGCTTTTAGAATCCCAGCAACTTTTGCACTTAGTGCTTTTAGAACCACAACGTTGATGAAAACACCACGTGGAAAGTTGCAGTAGTTTTTTGTTTTTCTTTTGTATCTATCCTATAACTCTCTCCTCTTTCTCTCGAAGCGTGAAAATTGGATCTCATTTTTAAAACTAAATGTCCTTGCTCCACTAATTTCCTTACCACGGCGTGCCCGATGGGTGAAAGTCGTCGTGGTTGACTCGTAGTAGACTAACACCTTTTAAGACCATTAATTGCAGAAATCCAGACCCTTGAAAGCTACTCATCCCGCGGTAAACGTGGTGGATGAATTGCGGTGCTGTCCGTTGGGGGTAACATTTGGTGCCGTTTTCCACGAAATAGCAAACCTGAAGAACTTTCCAAGCATTGCTGTGGAGCAGGTTTTCATGTGATTATTAATTTATCATGCGCTCCTGTCTTTTTGCTTTGCTTTGCTGAAGTACAACTTCCTTCCCCTTCTTTAGTATACTTGAAATGCTTAGCGAGAGGTGGTTGGAGTGGGAAGATGAGGAATCGTTCTGCAGATGTTCTAAAAGCAACTAATCACAGTGTTCGAGCGTCTCTGTGAGCTCGCGGAACCATACATATAAGTTTCATCATTTCTGCAGTGGGCATCGAGCGTTCGCTCACCAGATCAAAGAACCATTCGCTGCTTTCCCCACTTACATTAAGTCAATATAGATTACAAGTTCTGATCGGTGGAAAGCTACTAAATATTGATAAAGGAACATGGGAAGGACAACAGCAAAAACAGAGAAAAAAGCCATTATTCAAGGGACGGATTCACTAGAAGTGAGCGGTTTTTATCGTTCCTTATAAGTTCCACCTAAAACCCAAAACCTACCCGTCGGAAGAGGTTTTTATGTTTTGGAACATGGAACATACCCTAAAAATTGTTCTGGAACCTACCTTATCACATTTCGGGATCGATTCTAAGGTCTATCGGGGGTTTCACTTATATTCATAATTGAACGATTGCAAACGAATCATCACGTTTAATGATTACAATTTACTATTATAGTCCACTCACCACAACTTATATTTAGACACATGAATAATATAAAACATTAACAAAGTGAAAGTCCCATTCATTGATATCACCAAAAATAAAAGTTCAGACTAGTAATTTCAGATTACACACTCATCATCAAACGTCATAGAATACTAAGACATTGAACAAGCAAAACACAAAGACTTATTCTAAATTCAGGTTCCAGGTTCCTAGAACCTTCCCATCGGAACTAATTTTCTAATTTTTGGAATCTGAAACTTATCATGCTTACCTTAAAATTTGGAACCGCACTAGTTTTCCCCGATTCGGATCTTTGATTCTCGGTTTTACCCTGAAATCATGTTCACCCTGGATGGCACTTACAAACTTACTGATGCCCTGCGTAAAGGCACTTTCATATCCCCTCTTTTGGCCTAATTTTGATCCTTTCCACAATCAGCCTGGTCTTCCAGTTACCCCCCTTTCGTCTCCATGACAGTCACTTCAACCTCCCCATCTTCTCCTTCCTTCGTCAAGAACTCACCCAAATAACTCTAACCCTGATCACCCATCTCGTCTCTCTTTTGGATAGGTCCCATTCCCCTCGGCAAGTGTACGCATCGGCACCATCACAATCGCCGTCAAACAATTCAAAACGCACTAGTAAGATATGGAAACCAATGCGCCCAAATCTCAGTCTGGACTACCATCCGCGCGTGTTGTGCTCTCTAGAAAAACGAAATGGATAATTGTTCAAAACCACCTCATCTTCGGAACCACTGCATAATGACCACTGAAAAATTTTGTGAAGTTACTAATTACCCACTAAACTTTGATTTTTTGTTGCAGTCGCTAGTTATTCTATCTATATAGGTGTTAAATGTTACATGAAAATACACTTCCTTATTATTATTTTTTTAATACCAAAAGATCTCTATAAAATGTTAATAAAGTTGACAAAATAGAGAAGATACATGGTTTTGGAATAACTGAGGTACGGTATGCACAAAGTCGCCAGTCTTGTATGAAAAGAACCAACCACTATGTCGATGAAAACACCGAGTGCAAAGTTGCCACGGTTGATTCGAAGACTACAAGAGTTCCATCAAATCCAGAAGCTACTCATCCATCAGTAAACTTGCGGCGTTGGCTGTCAGACAGTGGCAATGCTGCCGTTTTCAACGGAATAGCGAACCTGAAGAATTGTCCGGCATTGCTCCGGAACAGGTTTCGATGTGATTATTGATACATTATGTGCTCCTGTGCTTTTGCATCCTTTGCTGAAGTACGACTTCCTTCCGTTGTGTTGGTACACGCGGAATGCTCATTAAGATCCAAAGAGAACTATTTCTCCATTAATCCTTTGGTAGGTTTACATTATTGGCGGGGCCATGAATGGATTAAGTATGGTTGTCTCAGATTTGAGCACGCTCCACCCTCACGGAGAAAACCGGGTTTTTTTCTTTTTAATTCAGAAGACAGGCACTAGGCCCTTCCGTTTCCAACATAAAACGAAAACTAGAAGAAAACTAGGAATTTAACTAGGAGAAGTAAGCAGAGTTTTCGTGGTTGAACTTGACAGGCAGATGAAAATCGCTTCCAGGACAGTTAATCAATCCTGCAAGGTAAGGCTCCTACAGGTTTTATGAGTGTGCTACAACGTGGTTTCATTCAGCTAGTCAACAAGAAATTATTTTAGCCCCGGTCAATTGGCTTTTCTAAAGGCCGTTTAGTTCAACTTTGCAAATGAGCTTTGAGGGAATGCAAATATATTTAGGTTAAAACCTTTTGGGGAAATGCAAATGGCATTTGATAAAAAAATTTTGTGAAGCCACTTTGCCACAAGTAGTGTTTGACAAATTTTTTTTGCAAAAAGCTTTAGGAATTTTCTTTTTATTAAAAAAAAAGCTTACTCTACCCTTCATCGGAGTTGATGAAGGGTTGCGACCGCCGGCGAGCTAGATCTAGCGCCAGTGGCTGTCGCCCGAGGTCGGGCGACTCAGGTGGCCCTCGCCGGAGTCACTCGACCCAAGCTGGCGGCACCTGGGCGGTCACGCAACCTCAGACGGCCATCACCTAGGTCATGTGACCTCACCGGCTTGATCTAGTGTCGTCGGCCCTCACCGGCCGCCCTCATACAAAGAAGATAAACAGTAACAATAAGGAGCAAAAACAGAATATTAAAGAATAAGTGAGGATAGTTTGGGGGCAAATAAATTTGTTTCATCATTTGGCAAATGCTAAAAGCCTAAAGCTGGTCTGAACCAGCTTTGGGCTTTGAGCAGTCCCAATGTTGACTTTTGGCTGAAAGCCCATTGGGAATGCTTGAACCGTTTCCCTAAGGGGCTTTCGAGACCGAAAGCCTCTTGGGAATATTGAACCGATTGGGGCCCAAGTCTTTCTTTTATCCCGGAAGAGACAGCAGCAGGCACCAGCGCACCACACAAACGAATTGCATTCATATACTTTCAATGGAGTCATAGATTCTAGTCGGTATCAACAGAGGTGATTGTTGTGGGAAGATGAGGAACCATTTTGCAGACGTTGTAAAAGGAACCAATCCCAGTATTTGAGTGTGTCCGTGTGAGTTTGTGGAAGTCTACTTCTTAAGTTCCGACATTTCCACAGATTGCATTGGGCGTTCACTAACCAGATCATAAACCATTCGCTCCAGGACACATGCTTTCCCCGCTTACATTAAAGTCGATATAAATCACAAGCACGCTTTCTGATTTGGTAGAAAGCTACTAAAAGTTGATATAAGAACATTCCAAGAACAACAGCACAACAGAGAGAAAAAGCTATTAATCAATAGCAAAACAGCAAAGGCATGTGTGAATTTGTATGTTTTTCAGCAAAACAGAAAGAGCATACGAACTTACACATGCCCTGCATAAAGGCACTTTTATTTGTCATCCTTGGGCCTAATTTCGATCCCTTCCACAACCAGCCCAGCCTTCCAGTTGCCGCCCTTCGTCTCCAGGACACTCATCTCAACCTCCCGGTCTTCTCCATCCTTCGTGAAGAACTCACCCAGCTCTATCTCTGACCAACCATCTCGTCTCTCTTTAGGATAGTCCCCATTCGCCTCGGCAGGTGAAGGTGTTGGCGACCCCCCATCACAATCCTCGTTGACCAATTCAAAAGGAGTACGTAAAGCATGGAAACCAATGCGCCCAAATCTCCGCCTGGGCTGCGGTCCACGCATGTTGTTCTCTCTGGATAAATAAACAGAGCGCTCACGCTTGCCCGCTTCATCACCAGCAAATCCAGCTCCAACCTCCACAGACTGGAATTCAAATCCATAAGATGCCGGGGTGGATTTGAATACCAAGTATGCTGCATAACGGGTTCCGGGCGACAACATTTGAGAACTAATCGTGCCTCTGATTTCGAGCCAACATACACTGATGAGTTCAGCAACTTCTTCAAACCTGTGAATTCGCAAGGACATTCCATACGATCATCACCTTGAGGGAGAAACAAAAGAGAGTCTATTTTGGGACGAACAAATTAATGCTACGCCCATTTTCTTCATGAAGGTGAGAGAGTGGAGGAAACAATGTATTACCTCGAGCTGGGCATGCGATTCCAAGACCAGTACCTCGGAGTATCACCCCATGTTATAGACAGGGCCCTTGCAGATAGCATGATACATTTCTTCCCACTGTGCCTGTCCAGCGAAAAGCTCTGCAAGGCATGTTGGATTCACGTAAGCAACAAGAAGCCCGACCGACGTCGTTTTGAGGAAAACAAGATTCACTGTTTCAGCTAACATGGTATGCGCAAAACAATAAAGCTTAGCACTTATTCCACCATCTGTACTTTGTCCCCTTTCCAATAAAATAGTGCGAGTGTTGTCTGGGCCTTTCCAAGCAAAAGTTGTTTATCAACTTTTCCCGCCAAGACTTGAAGAAGGAAAACACGTTTCACGTTAAATAAAAGCAATAGCCATGAGATTTTGATCAAAAGAAGATAAAAGGGATAATTGCTCGAAACCACCTCAACTTGAGAACCAATTGCATAAGGACCCTCAAAAAATTTGTAAAGTTACAAATTTCCCCATAAACTTTGATTTTTTGTTGTAGTCGCCAGTTATTCTATCTATGCATGCATTAAATGTCACGTGAAAATACACTTCCTAGTGATTATTATTATTTTTTTACCAGAAGATCTCTATCACATGGTAGATAAAGTTAAAAAAAAATAGAGAAGATAAATGATTGATAAAGTCAAGAAAATTCAGCAAAGGCTATTTCGTTCAAATGAATCGGGTCAATCCATTTTCAGGTAACACTTCAAATTTCGGGTGTAATCTGTAACTTTTCAAAATTACATGGCCACTATTCAACGGTGCAAATTTAAAGTTCAGGGGCTAATGAGCAATACTAACAAAGTTCGGGTGTAATCTGTAACTTTTCAAAATTACATGGCCACTATTCAACGGTGCAAATTTAAAGTTCAGGGGCTAATGAGCAATACTAACAAAGTTCGGGAGGTTTTTGAGCAATTAAACGAATATAAAAAGTAGACTCACTCCCAACTCCGAATCAACCAAAAGGTAGCCGACAGTCTTAAAGCCATATATACAGATCGCCCCTAAAAGATGCAATGCATCAGTGCTCATCAAGGCACCATATGAACAGTGGCGATAATCTTCATGCTCTTAGCACTGTACATTGGAGTGATTCAATATACATCCATCCATTCTTCGTTCCAACCATTTGAATCTTGTCATTTTCAGATGAAAGAAAGATCCTTGTCTTCCTTCTTCACCCATCATTCATCATTCATCATTCTTTATCTTGTGGACGTAAACCATGAGTTGGTTTATCCAATTCAATCAAACCTACCACATTCAGACCGTGGCCGTGTGCGAAAAGAGAAATGGTCCAGCGGAAGCCGCAACATGATTATTATATGACAATTGCTTCTCCTTGAAGAAACAACAATGCACTCCCTCGGTTCAGGAGGGAAGAGGCCAAGAAGCATGCGCTGACGACACCGCCTTTCAATTCAACTACCCGACAATGAAAGATCAACTACCCGACCGTGGCAGTGTTTCAAAACGTGCAGGCGACAGCACGTCACGCGGATGACATTTCAATATTATATTAAATCTAACATTAAGAATAGGAAGAGGCGGTTTGAGGTGGGAAGACGGGGGTGGGGGGAGAGAAGAGACTCACCATTTTGCCGTCGCCCACGATAACCGGGTCGTCGCAGAGGCTGAAGAAGAGCTCCTTCAGCGACGGAGCGCTCCGGCAGACCATCGAGCGGTACTCCGGCGGTAAGAACGAGGCCCAGACCGCGTCGGAGCCGCACGCCGACCTGAAGACCGACGAGACGGGCGCGAGCCTGCACGCGTCGCGGGGGCTCGTGAAGGAGAGGATGCACGCGACGCAACCTTCGGGCAGCGCGGAGAAGTCGGGACCGTCTCGACCCGTCGCCTCGGCCACCGCCGCCGCCGCCATCGGCAAAGACAAAAAAAGGAAAAAAATCCCCAAAGAAACGGGTGCCGGCCTAAAACGGCCCCGGAGTCGACGAGACGACGGCGGCCCGCGGCGCGATTCGTCGAGTTTTATAGAGAAACAGAGAGGGAGGGTTCCGGGAGAAATCCGATACTGGGCGCGCGCGGCTAGGGAGGCTCAAAAGTCGGACGCCTCTCGACGAGACCGGCGGCGATTCGCGGCGTGATCCGTCGTGTCTGCGGGCGAACGGAGCGAGCGGCTGCTGCTGCGGTAGGAACAAATCCCGATACTGGGTGGGGGCCCAAACGGCTCGAGGGTGGCGCCTTTTTGGAAGGGACGATGACGATGCAGAGCGTCATTCGATGCGCTTGCATTTATAGAGAGGGAGAGAGAGAGAGAGAGCAATACTTAGGGGCTAAGGCAACGTTGGGGTCCCCACCCAGAATCAGCAAGCGCCAGAAACGGACAGGCTGAAAGGGAGCGGAAAGGAAAGGAGAGGAGGGGAGGGAACACGGCCAGATAAATTATGCTGCTGCTGGGTGATAGTTTTAGATGGAGGGTTGACCAAAGGGTTTTGTGTCTGGGGCCCAGCAAATCGTTTCTTTCCAGAGAAGTAATGGGAAAAGGTGGTTCCGAGCTTCGGTGGGCTTGAAAAACGAGTGAAGATCTTGGGTGGCATTCCGTATAATAATTTTGTTTTTGCAAAATAATCTCGGTTCAGAAATTCCATTTTCGAAAATGATTTCTAAAAATTTGAGAGCGTTTAGTCACTATCCCGATATTTTTTATTTTTAAAATAAAAATATATATAAATCTTGGTAACCGCACAAATTTTTTTTATCAATAATATTTTGAATATTTTAATATATATCTCTCTTTTTTTTTTCTTCTTCTCCTTCCTTGGCCCATGGCCGAGTCGCCGACGTTGGCTACTAGCCATAGGCCAGGGTCGGCGAGGGCGAGGGCAAGACCCTCGCAGCCTCGGCGATGTCCGCCTCGCCGCCGCCGCCCTCGCCAGCTCTGGCGAGGGAGGCTCGTGGTGTGGGCAAGGGCCATCCTCATGGCCTGGGCAAGGGTTCGACAAGGGGAACCTCGGTAGCCACTGGCCAAGAAAGAAGAGGAGGAAAAAAAATTTTCTTTTCCATTTCTAATTCTTGTTTCCAGAATCAAGAATCAGCTTTTTTTTATTTTTTATTTTATTCCAAAACTGATTCTAGGAACAAATTTGTGCCCGGAAACAAAAAATTTACAAAATAGATTTTTGTTCTTTTTCTATTCTCAAAAACAAAATAATAGAATCAAACACTGTTTGGCCGGTTACTAAATAGGCCCTTAATAATCGGGGTCCCGTAAGCATCCATTAAATATAATTGATAATAAAATATTTTTATTTTCTCGATGAATTGATTACACACAAGTCGAGAGACGTAGAGTATTGCAAATTGCAATCTTTCGTTAAATGGATTTTTTTTTTTTTTCGCAAGTATTATCGATGCACTCATTAACAAAAAATTGTTACTAACGATAGGAATGTTAAATTTATTACTAAAATGCTATGGAAATATCCAAAACGCGTCATCGCTTTTACACAACCATATCAAATCGTATCATTAGGTTTGGAGATTTGCGATCTGCATCTCCATACATAAACCTAAGATTAACACGACCAATTTCCACAATTTGTCACGAGAGAGGGATTATTGAGGTCATATGCTATAAACTCAACGTTCGTCTTTTTACTAACGGTTTAAACTTTTAAGGAAAATAATTTGTCTTACATGGTATTCAAGCAATGTGAAGATTCAATTCCTAGTACCCCTCTAAATTTTCATTTCACGTCATTCTTCATGCTCTCTTGTCCCGGTTATCTCGCTGGCGTAATCCCATCCATATCATATCTTGCATGTGCGAAGATATCATCAGATTACCCACGAAAGAATGTTCCGAGTCATGTATGCTATAACTAAAGGATCGATTTACATGCAGGAGGGAGTATTAAGCCGCTAAGCTATTAATACATTGTTGACACATTTCTTAGCATTTCTTTTAATATAATCAAGGAAGTTGTAAGGAAAAGATCTCCCTAAATTTGGTTCCAAATGCTTAGCCAAAAAGCCTCGAGAAGGAATTGCTTCGAGTAGGGCCCCGCATGCACAATTCATTCATGCATAAATACATCTCCAAGTGGCCAAAAAAAAAAAACGTGCTTTAAGTCATGGAGAAGTTGGACGATCGTAAAGGCAATATAAAGAAAATGCTGTGGGATCTACTTTGAATTCGCGGAGGACTCTTTTGACGTGTTGAATATCAACTTTCTGATGTTGGATTGCCCCCCTTTGCGCTTGCATGTGACCTGCTCGATTAACTCCAATTTTGTGCACATGGTCCACCATTGACATGGTATTTAATAAAAAGCGCGGACCATTATGAAAAGTTATCACTAATCAGCTTGACTCTTTTTCGTAAAATTTCAGAATTAAAATCTGGAATGTATCGAGTGGGGGAGCGCATTCTTAGGATCGTTAGGAGTGGTAGTGACGCAGCATTCCACGAATGATTCAAGCAAAATCTTACTTAGAAAGAAAAATCTCGAAATTCAATATTGATGATAATAATGTTCTCCTTCAAAACAAACTCTAAACACTCTTTTATAGGGGTTAAACCTAATTTGAATTGAAAACCTAATCATAATAGGAAAGTTACCTAATTTGAATTGGAAACCTAATTATAATAGGAAAGTTACCTAATCTGAATTGGAAACCTAATCATAATAGGAAATCTAATCATAATAGGAAAGTTAATAAGCATCAAATAACAAAATTACAAAAACGACCCTTAAAAAACGACCCTTAAAATTAACTCATAAAAAAATACTAAAATAATAGGGAAAAAAATCATCTAATCGCATCACCGTTTCGCTTTCCGTTTGGACTTCTGTTTGTCCAATCGGTCCAGAAACGTACCACTAATAAATTCCACATCATTTTCCTCCACTTGAAAAGAACTCGTCCTCGAGTTAAAATCAAAATCTAGATATAACGATTCTATAGACTCATGAAACGGTGACAAAATCAGCAACATTAAAAGTGTTAGATATGCCCATGCTATGTGGAAGGTCTATAACATAAGCATTATCGTTGATCTTCTTGCTGACAGCATAAGGTCCATACTTCTTTGGCTGTAATTTACTGTAAGATCCAGCTGGTAATCGCTCTTTACGAAGAAAAACCATAACTTGATCACCTACCACAAACACCTGCTTTCGCCAGTGCTTATCTGCTGCAACTTTATACTTCTGATTAACTTCCTCCAGCTTCTGTTTGACTTCACAATGCACCTCCACAATCTGTTTAGCCATATAATTCGCTATTACACTTTTATTCGCTTGCTTATGCAACTGTACCAAATCCAGAGTATGTTGAGGTGCCTTTGTATAAACAACAGAAAAAGGCGACCTACCAATAAAACTATGAACTGCATTATTATAAGCAAACTCTGCTTGTGATAAAGCAACATCCCATTGCTTCAACTTATCTCCACAAATGCTTCGAATCAAGTTTCCTAGAGTTTTATTAACCACCTCCGTTTGCCCATCAGTCTGCAGTTGAGCAATGCTAATGAAATTCAAAGATGAATCAAACAACTTCCATAAAAGTCCGCCAAAAATGCCCTAGAAATTTACTATCCCTATATGAGGTAATAGGCTTGGGCACACCATGCAAACGAACCACTTCCTTAAAGAATAATCTGGCCACACTTACTACATCAGAAGTCTTCCTACAAGAAATGAAGTGTGTCATCTTGGAAAATCTGTCAACCACAACGAAAACAAAATCTACGCTTCTTTGTGTCCATGGTAAACCAAGCACAAAATCCTTGGACAGATCTTCCCATATATTGTTAGGAATAGGTAAAGGCATATACAGACCTATATTCTTAGATTGACCCTTAGCAGTCTGGCAAATATAACACTTTTGTACGTACCTACTGACATCTCTACGCAACTTGGGCGAGTAAAATGGCTCCCAGACTACAACAATAGTTTTATCACGACCTAAATGTGCAGCTAATTCACCATCATATAAATCACGAATTACCTTCTCTCGTAATGATGTTCAAGGAAGGCAAAGCTGATTGCCATGCATCAGATAACCATCCTGCACATAAAATTCCTGTACAGGTTGACCAGCAGCACATGACTCTCAAATTTTTCAAAGTCATCATCATCTTCATAACAGTCTTTCAGTTGCTTGAACCCTAGAATTTCTTGACTCAACGCTCTCCTACTTAATGCATCTGCTACGACATTATGCACACCTGACTTGTGCTATAATCTGAAAAGAAATTTTTGCAAAAATTGACACCATTGTGCATGCATATCTTTGCTAGTCCTATTCTAACTATTTAGATACTTCAAAGCTTTATGATCAGAATAAAGGACAAATTCTTTCCCAATTAGATAATGCTTCCAGGTCTTTAAAGCCCTTATGACATAATAGAATTATTTATCATAAGTGCTCCACTTCTGCTTTGCGTCACTGAGCTTCTCACTAAAATAGCAAACTGGTCTACGCTCTTGAGATAAAACAGCTCCTACACCCACTTCACTAGCATCACAGTCCACTTCAAATAGTTTATCAAGATCAGGTAAAGTAAGAATAGATGCAGTACATAACTTCTCCTTCAAAATAGCAAAACTATTATCAGCTTCCTCTTCCCATAGAAATTTGCCTTTCTTCATACATTCAGTAATTGGGGCTGCGATAGAATTAAAATTCTTAATAAATCGCCGATAAAAAGTAGCCAACCCATGAAAACTTCTAATATTAGAAACTGTTTTAGGAGTCGGTCACTCTTTGATTGCTCTTACCTTCGCCTCATCTACCTCTATTCCTTCAGCAGTAATAATAAATCCCAAGAATAACAGTTTATTAGTTAAAAAACTGTACTTCTTAAAATTAATATACAGCTTATTAATCTATAAGGCTGTCAACACTTCCCTTAAATGCATCAGATGATCCTCCTCAGTCTTACTATAAATCAGGATATCATCAAAATAAACTACAACAAATTTGCCAATAAAAGATTTCAGAACCTGATTCATAAGTCTCATGAAAGTGCTTGGAGTATTGGAAAGTCCGAAAGGCATCACCAACCATTCGTACAACCCCTCCTTTATTTTGAAAGCTGTCTTCCACTTATCTCCAGGCCGAATCCAAATCTGATAGTATCCATTCTTTAAATCCAGTTTTGAGAACCACTTAGCACCGTGCAACCTATCCAGCATGTCATCTAATCTCGGAATTGGAAACTTATAACCCACGGTTATTTTATTAATGGCCCTACTATCTACACACATCCGTTAACTCCCATCTTTCTTAGGAGTCAACAAAGTAAGAACAGCACATGGGCTCATGCTATTCTGAATGTGCTCCTTTCGCAACAACTCCTCCACCTTCTTTTTTAGAATATCGCTCTCTTTTGAACTCATCCTGTAGTGCGGTAAATTTGGCAGACTAACACCGGGAATTAAGTCTGTATGATGCTGAATATCATGCATAGAGGGCAACCCATCTGGAATTTCTTCAGGAATCAATTCGCTAAATTCCTTCAATAAAGACCTGACTGCTTCAGGCTTTGCTCCTCCACTTGTAATTCAACCTCAGTCTCAATTGCTTGTTTTACGACCAGCACATGAATCTGTCGAGTCTCCTTAACCTCAGCTTCAAATTTCCTTGTAAGGGTAAAGAAATTATTTTTAGCAGATTATTTTCCTTTGTTTTTCAGTGGCAATAACGTATACTTCACTCCATCCTTCATAAGGTTATACTGATTGCTTTTTCCAAATGCTGAGCATCTACGTCAAATTGCCACGATCTCCCAAATATCACATGACATACATCCATGTCTACTACATCACAATATAGCTCATCATGATATTTTTTAATGGAAAATGGAATTTTGCATCGTTCCGTCATCTGAATGTTTTCCACGCCAGATTTAATCCATTCTAACGTATAGGGATTAGGATGCTTCTACACGGGTATTCCTAGCTTCTTCACTACCTCCTTCCCAATAATATTCTCCACACTTCCATTATCAATAACTAGGGCAGGCAAAATGGGTCACGTACCCATTTTATAACTCATTTTTAGGAAGTCCATACTTATTTGGGTAACTCACTTTTCTAAAAAATGAGTTCAAATGGGTTAGAAAATATATAACACTCAAAAAATGGGTTAAAATATGGGTCATCAGCGGACCCATATTTTAAATCATCTTTCTAAATCCACTATCCGCGTTTTTGGGGCTAACATCCATCCACGAGCGATGCTTTGCTCCCAACCTAGCTTCTTCCTCCTCTTTCTATCGCTTGGCTCCTCTTCCTCCCCATCTTCTCTTAAATCCCTCCTCCTCCTCTCTCTCATCCCTCCCTCAATCTCGACTTCATCTTTGTAGTATCCATCTTCCTCCCTCTCTCTCTCTCTCTCTCTCTCTCTCTCTCTCTCTCTCTCTCTCTCTCTCTCTCTCTCTCTCTCTCTCGCATTTTATGGGTGTCGGGGATTTTGAGAACGGTGCCCAGTGTTGACTCCTCTGCACCTTCTTCTTCTTTTTGGGGTTTGTTGTTTGGTTGATTTGCTTTTATCTTGCGGATCCGTGGCGGGATCTAGGGTTTTAGTTTTGCGGCCCGTTTTGGTGGCTCCCATACATGTTCTCTGTAGATGGTTCGTCGGAAGGAGATTGGATTCTGTGGCTGTGAGATGGTTTGTCGGAAGGAGATTGATAGCTCCTGCTTTTTTTTTGCATTTGGTGGCACACATACATGTTCTTCCGTGTCGTGAACTTATGCCGTTGTAGCTTGATATCGGTTTTGGTGCTGCAAATGCAGCCCGATTTGGAAAAAAGTTTATTTGTTTTTTCTTTTTCAGTCGTTATATCTTGAGGTTTTTTCTTGTGGGTATGTTCACTGATTGATGGTGTGCTCGTTGATGTGGAGTTGAAGTTTTTCTTCGTCAGTGAAGTTTTTCTTCGTCAGTGTTCCTGTTATTTCCAAGTACCCAAATCTCCCTTTCGACTAACAAGACGATCCACCGGGTGAAAATGTATTAAAATGTATTAGGTGTGTGCAAATTTCTTTTTCTAATTGGTCGTAGGATGTCTTTGGCTTCTATTCGGCTTTTGAGCTGAATGTAGGGCAAGGCTATATTTGGATGGCTCACAAAACCCCGGGATCGGACATTTGGGGGTGGCGCGGAGAAGTCATCAACCTCGGAAAGTTTGACTATACATGATCAAGGCTTGAACCCTCAAGAAATGTTGGGATGGAAAAAGACGGTAAACAACTAGTCCTGCATGTATTATGAGACTCCCGATTGGCCTCTGTGGAACAACTTCATTTCTTTTGCGGCTTTCATTTACTTGGTCTAATTTGATTAGCTCGACTTTTAGAAATTTCGATGTTACTTCAACATATATTTTAGTGCAAATGGTCCGGAGATGTCATTAACATGGAGGTGTTGGCATTAATTTAATGGATCCGCTTAATGTAGAAAGTGCTCAAATGCAAAGCGGAAAAAGCCATGATATTGGCAATTGGTGGATGTATATACTTGATTGCCCTAGCAAAGGCAAAAAAAAGACAATTGTTTAAAATCTAGTAATATGCAAGAAATGAAAATTAATCGTGTAAGGATTGCTTATATTTCAACATGACGGTGTTAGTATTAACAAGGAGGTGTCAGCATTAATTTATTTAATTTATTTTTTATTATTTAATTTATTTTTTTAATTTGATGTGGAGTTTTTATTCTAATAACATATACATGTGAAGAGGTTAAAGTGAATTAAATGGATGGGTATAAGTTTTCCTAAATTATTAATGTGTTCTAGTAATATGGGTCGAGTCGGGTACAGGTCAGGTATGAGTCGGGTTGGGTATGGGTCACTATATTTGCATTGCATGAAAATGGGTCAAAACGGGTTAAATGGGTCAAATATGGGTCGACCCATATTCGACATTCTAGTCCCAAGTATCAATAACCACAACAAAGGTCTTTCCCAGAATGGTGCATCTGGTTCAGAATAACTGATGGCGGCTGCGAATTATCTTCCTATTTTTGAGGCCAACATCATTCTGCACACCGCACAGTTTACTTGCTCCTCTTCTTCATCTTCAAAATCATTGTCCTCACCATCTGGCGTACAGCAGTATCTATCTTCCTCTTCTTCTCTTGCTGCTACATTTACGGTCTTTCTTTGAGGGCATTCATTAGAATGGTGCCCAGGTTAATTACACCTATAACACTTTATCGCGACTAGTTTAGTATAAGGGTTAGGGTTCGCAGTTTTCTGTGCTTGTGTTCCCTTATCCCTTGACTCGTTTATAGGCGCATCTCTACCACATTATCTTCCTAATTTCGCCCTGCGTTAAAGCGATTATTGAAATTGCTCTTTTTCTACCGAATTTCTTGAACTGCTACCTCGATAATTTTCGTAGCCTCTTCTTCCCCTATCTTGTTGCATCAATTCTGCCTTGATCGCCATATTATTGGCTTTAGTTATTTCACAGAAGCTGCACTCTAATTTATCTCGAATGTTGGGTTTTAAATCATCGAGATATCTGGCCACTTGCTATCCTTCCGTCTTTGATAAATTATTCCACTCCGCCAATCTCATAAATTCGGCCGTATACTCATGCACAGTCCGATTACCCTGCTGGCAATGTTAGTACTGCTGAAACATAATCTGTTCATAATCGGGTGGAAGGAATTCTTGCTTCAACAGCCTTCTCATTCTAGTCCAAGTTTGAACTCTATCTTTCTCTTCTCGCTCCCTCTTATTCTGCAATCTCTCCCACCATGCAGACATACCCCTTTTAATCTACAGGCTACTAATCGCACCCTTTTCTCATCAGGGGTCTCCATATAGTCGAACAATCTCTCTATATCAGTAAGCCAATCCAGAAATTTTTCTATGCCCAAACTTCCATTAAAATAAGGAATATCGACTTTCAATTTAAAGTCGTTACCTTCACGATCGTCGTAACGTCGTCTTCCATCTCTCCGATCATATCCTCTTTGAAATCCTCCATGACAACGTCTGCCATCATAATCAGCACGTTCCTCATCAAAAATTTCAGTTTCTTCTTCTTTCGAACTCTTTGAAAACAAAGGGTTATTCTGCCTATGGACAGGAATAGGCCCATCAATAGGATCACTGCGAGCAAGATTTGCACCCGGCCTTCCGTCATTTCATCGATTCCGATTCACATCAACGCCAAGACCTTCGAATCGTTCTGTTAACTTGTCAATTGTTCTTCGAAACGACGAAGACTTTGATCGAATTGTTGATCCAAGCGTTCCATTAAATGTTGCTCCAAACGTTGCAGCGCGTCGTCTCCAAGGGTTGGGCCTCCAGTCTCCTGAGCATTGTCATGAAGGCCACCGCCAGTCACCATAGGCTTTGATACCACCTGATGCAGCGTTCTGCGAATAATTCAAGCAAAACCTTGCTTAAAGAGAAAAATCTCGAAATTCAATATTGATGATAATAATGTTCTCCTTCAAAACAAACCCTAAACACCCTTTTATAGGGGTTAAACCTAATTACAATAGGAAACCTAATCATAATAGAAAAATTATCTAATCTGAATTGGAAACTTAATCGTAATAGGAAATCTAATCATAATAGGAAAGTTAATAAGCATCAAATAGCAAAATTAAAAAAACGACCCTTAAAATTAACTCATAAAAAATACTGAAATAATAGAAAAAAAACCATCTAATCGCATTATCGTTTCGCTTTCCCTTTGGATTTCTGTTTTTCCAATCGGTTCAGAAACACACCACTAATAAATTCCACATCAGGTAGACAGGTCGAAATGCACACAAGCTAGCTCGAAAGTTAATAAACCCGCTACACAAAAAAAAAAATAAAGAGAGAGAGAGAGAGAGAGAGAGAGAGAGAGAGAGAGAGAGAGAGAGAGAGAGAAGCGTCACCCTATTTTGCATAAAGCCATAAATTCCAGTATTGTCCTAAGCAAACGTATTATAAGCATTCATTGACTTAGAGAATCAGTCATGATCTCCGCCTCCTTAGGTAAAAAAAAATTCATAAATTTAAATATGATATATTAATGAAAAACCTCTGTCCTCTCTTAGCGCCGAGTTTTAGCATTAATCGTCATTGACTAGTTCAACACAATCTTCCATAAAGGCACGAGAAATGCAAAAGAAACAATTGAGGAGTTTAACTTAAGTGAAATCCTTTATTTTGATAACTATTTTTATTATAAAAAAAGTTATTTTTTCTGGTGTCTTTACTTTCTTTTTCTCATCTTCTTTGTTTATCTCATTTAGTTAATTTATTTTGTAGAAAATGAATGATTCGAAAAAAACATTCCAAAAAATAATTGATTATATTGCTCATAAAAAGGTGAAAAAAAAAATCATCATGCATGAAAACATTTAGACACGAATTTCTGTTGATAATGAAAATATTTTTTCCTCGACTAATTATTTATTTAAGAGATATAAGTTATAATTTTGATTCATTTTCCACAAAATAAACAAAGTAAAAAAAAAACCGTCTAAGTCGGGCTCAAGTGGCCTGCACCGGGGAATTGGCGGCCCGAGCCCTTATTTGAGACTTTTAGGCATTTCAAATATTTATTTGAGACTAATTAGGCATTCTAAATTTTTATTTAACATTATATTCACTTTGAGCTTTCTTTTAAGAATTTGACCTCAGTTTGATTCTTAATTGAAATTTTCCCGCAAAAGAGACGATAGAAACGGTGAAACGGTAAGCGGCAGTAATCTGCTTCCGTGCTCGTGCTTCGTGCCCGTGGGACCTGTGGTGGTCAGCAGTAAGCAGTCAGCAGCAACCTCGGACGCAGAATCGAAAACAAAGAACGTCGGACCGACGAGGTTCGAACGCCATCGATCCCCCCCAACACCAAAAGAGGAGGATGGTGGAGATGGACGCGTTGCCCGAGGAGTGCATCGCCCACATCATCTCCCTCACCACCCCTCGCGACGCCGCCCGCTCCTCCGCCGTCTCCCGCGCCTTCCGCTCCGCCTCCGACTCCGACGCCGTCTGGCACAAGTTCCTCCCCCCCGATCTCGACCTCATCGTCTCCACTTCCTCTTCCTGGCCGGAGCCGCCTCTTGGGCCCTCGCTCACCAGGAAGAAGGACGTCTTCCTCCGTCTCTGCAGCTCCCCTCTCCTCATCGACTCCGGTCGCAAGGTAACTTTGATTTTTGTCGAGCGAGTTCTGGGTTTTGTGGGCCTGGAGTTTGATTTTGTTGGGTCTTGGAGTGAAAGGTGAAGGTCTTTGAGATCGGCTTGAGGGTCGAATGGTTCTCAACTTACTTCTGCACAGAACTCCGGTTTTGGGTAATCTGCATCTCGAAGACCATGGCCGATCTTTACGCGTTTTAAAGACAAAAGTTGAGCCATTTTCCGATGGTTCCAGGCTTTCAGAATAATTAGCGTAATCGGCTGCAATCTCCCAATTATCTCCATATTATTAGAACAGATGGTTCGACATTGAGTGCCTAACACCGTTAGTCTCAAAGGCATGAAGCATAAACCGTGTCAACTCGAACTTTAAGCTTTTGCCGAAATTGGCTCAGCACTCGGGCTTAATTTTGTTTTGTTTTGCATTTTCAAACTTGGGTCGGCTGGTCGGTTGGTTTTGGCTTCACTGCTTGTGCTGGGCACTCTGAAGAAACTGGTGATACTCGCTAGGATGATTTTAAAGTTTAAATTGTAGGTGAGAAAGGGCATCATTTCCGATAGGCTGTTGTGCTCCGAACTTGTGCACCGCCTGCAGGAGCTGAATACCAGAGTTAGGGAAATGGCTGTTGCAGTGTAACTGGCTTTAGTCAAAGTTGGGGATAGAATTGGAACATTGTTTGTTCCATAGAGAAGGTTCCATAGAGAAGCCTGCAGTGGAGGTGAAATTATCTCGTTGGTGCAGTCTCTGCTCACACGTATGTGATGACATAATTGTGAATGCAGGGCGAATTGTCTCCATGCGTGCTAAAACGTGATGTTCTTGTCTGAATCGAGGGTGGACTAGTTGAAAGCAGAGAATGACTTTGGAAGGTGTTGCTCCTAGAATTAGTTGGGCTGGATATAGAGATGGACCATCTATGATAACCATTTGGTTAATGTTGGACAGTTGACTTATCAAAGATTGAAGTGCATTCAATTGAAAAGTTCATAGCGTGATGGTTCTGCTATGTTTTGTGCTATTCTATTACTGGGAGAAGTTCACGGAACACAACCTGGTTGCAATGGTCTCTTTGAAGCAATGGCAGAAGAAGTTACTCTAGTTTGTTTTTTCGTTTCCGTTAAAGTGGAGATGATTGACATCCTAGGTACTTAATTTAAGTAGAACAATCTTATTTTAATCGTTTTGGGAATCGTGTCTCGAGGAGTATCATACATGTCCAATAAGCTGTTTGTTCAGCATATCAAATGACCAAATGATATATTTAGCTACTCGTAATCTGCACCCCACGATTATCTTTCATTATTATCATGTTCTTAAGGAGAGACAGCGTCATGTTAATTTCAAAATATTTCACATAGAATGATCTTTCCATGTCTTGCGCAGAGTTTTGCACTTGAAAAATGGAGTGGGAAGAAGTGTTATATGATTGGCTCCAGAGATCTGTCTATAGTATGGGGTGACGCTCCTCGCTCCTGGAGATGGAGTTCCCTCCCCGTCTCAAGGTCCATCCAATCTCCAGACTGCTGTTAAATTTTCCATTTTTTCTGTGGATACTGTCATCTGTCTTCTTATGTTTGGCATCTATCGTGTGGTTACTGAAATCTGTTCTTCTATCTGAAAGATTCCCAGAGGTGGCAGAGCTCCTTAGAGTATGCTGGCTCGAGGTTCACGCCAAGATGGAGACGCGACTTCTGTCTGCTGACACATACTATGCGGCTTACTTTATCTTCAAGTTTGTGCATGAGAACTATGGCTTCGAGAATCGACCAGTGGAAGTGTCCATCATTTCTGGTTCCATGAGTGAACGGAGCAATATTTTTTTGGATCCTGATGGGAGGTTGAGACAGCAATGTCAAACTGCACGAGAGAGATATTCGCATGTTTTCCATGAAGCATCCGCGGCAGGACTTGTTCAGGCTAGGGAGAAACAAATTCCTCGGGACAGAGGAGATGGGTGGAAGGAGGTTGATCTGGGCGAGTTTTTCGTGAGCGACCCTCCGACTGGGGAGGTTCAAATAAACTTGATGGAGGTGAAAAGTGGTAACTGGAAATCCGGTCTGGTCATCCAGGGGATTGAGCTTCGTCCTACACAGATGACTTCCCGAGAAAGCAGTCGTTAGCGCATCGGTCGATGGAGATGAGGTGAATGGGGATACTGTAAATGTTACAGATGATTTATACTTCACGTAAGATGTTACAGAACAAATATTTACTAGGGGGTGTTAATAAAAATGGAGGACCATTATGAAAAGTTATCATTGATCGGTTCGACCCTTCTTCGGAACATTTCAGGAGTAAAATCTGGATTGTATTAAGCCGATGTGGGGGAGTCCACTCTTAAGATTGTTTAAGAGGTGGACCAATTAAAATGCGCGAAAGCTGGCCTGAAAACCAACAAATTCTCTACCCAAAAAAGGAAAAGAAGAAGAAGCAATCTTTCATTGAGTGAGAAGAAACAAAAGATGCAGAAAAGATTAACGATTTTGTCATGCTATTTGAGTCATGTCATGAGCAAAATTGCTATAAAACACTCATTGATTTAGAGGAACTGTGGTGATATATGGGCGGATCTGGTATTTGAATACTAATTCTATCGATGATCTAGTTAATTATGAATAATTGACTATGAGATTTTGAAATGTAAATTATCCCTAAATAATGTAGAGATAACAAAAATTACTCAGTCCTTTTTTAATGAAATATTTATGTGGTAAGAGTTAAGTTAGGGTTGATTGACTCAGTATTCCATTTTCCTTAGACTCCTGCAAAAGGAAGCTTGATTGCAAGATCCACTCGTCGAGCAGAGACGAAAGTCGGCCTTAGTGATACGACGGTGTCCATGTAATATTTGAGATTTTTAACCAAGTCAAAAAGAAAACAGTGGGACCCACAAAAGGAAAAAGAAAAGGAAAAATTGCGAAGCAAAAGTGGCAGCCTTCAGCTTTTAAGGACAGAAGGCCGAGACACCCAAGGAGAAACTATTAGGTGAGTTTAACACTTCACGTGGGATTTGTAGAAAACCACTCATAAATTAACACGTGGCAATCGGGGGGCTCACATGTCAGCGAAAAGACTTGTCTCTCTCCTCTCTCTCACGCGCTCTGCTCTCCGTCTCTCTGCAACCCCGCGCTCAACCCCCTCTCTCTCTAACACCTTCGCTCCTGCCCGATGCACGACTAGCTCTGCTCTTTCTAGTCGCCATCGCCTCCGATCCATTTTCGGCGACAACTTCCCAAGATATTCAACCTTCGGGGACTCCGGAATTGTGGTCAACGCACTGGATTTGTCGTACCCAATGTAAAATCCATCATCCTCGCCGACGACGGGCGAATATGGACCGGCGACGCCAAACGCCGGGGTAGAGCTCGTCTTTAGCTTGAAGACCGAATGCAGTAGCTTCTATATCGACCATGAGATTCAGGAGTGCTTCGCCGTCGTTGAGGTCGCCAGTTGAGGCCGCGGAGGAATAGGGGAAAGGCGCGGCGGTTGGGGAGGTAAGGCATGGATAGGGAGCGGGCGGAGATGGCGGAGTCAAGCTTGAAGGACATTTTTTTTTTTTTGCTAGAAAGCTTGAAGGACTTGAGTTCAAAGGAGAGATGAATTGAAGAAGCTTGTCAGAACACGAGCGAAGGTGTTAGAGAGAGAGAGGGGGGGTTGAGCGCGGGGCTGCAGAGAGATGGAGAGCAGAGCGCGTGAGAGAGAGGAGAGAGATAAGTTTTTTCCCTGACATGTGGGCCCTGATTGCCACGCGTCAATTTGTGGGTGGTTTTCTGCAAATCCTACGTGGAGTGTTAAACTCACCCAATATTTTCTCGACACCCACGGGAGAGAAAAGAAGAAGAGAGAAAAGGGAAAGAAATAAAGGGAAAATGAAAGAGAAAAGAAGAGGAAGAAAGGAAAAGAGAAAGAAGAGGGGTTTCGCACGTGCTCGCCATGAATATTTTATCAAGCCGATTCAACTTTGGTTCACAATGTCCGGTAAGTACTCATGCCTTTCGTTCGTCCAATTGGAAAAGTTTTCTGGGTTAGGGTTTATATTTTGGAGTTATGTGATATTCAAATAGCGAAGTCCGATTTTTGAGTCATTGAGCTATATATATAGAAATGGTGGCATAGGGTGTTGTGGTGCCGTGGGACTTTACGAAACTCAATTTGGACTTATTGTTTGCCGGATACGAAGTTTTGAAGTTGCGCACACGTGGTGAACAGTGCGCAACCATCGGCTTTTAGGCCGATTTTCGTTGGTTTTCGACTCGATTTTGGGACGGCCCAACAAGGTTCTTGTAATTCTTTGAATGGGCTTTTTTTAACAATAAGATCGCTTGAAATGATGTTTGGTGGAGAAAGTTATGGCATAATCGAGTTTTGCGTTTAAACTCTGCGTTGCAGATGGCTTTGAGTAATCACTTGGGTGAGCAATTTGTGAGCACCTTTTAGTCGTTATGTTAACATTTAAGCCTAGTTTAGCCAAGTCGTAGTTGAGATATCGTTTTACTCGATTTTAATGTTGTTTCTCGCTTATTTGTTAAGATTGTGAGTTCGACGGATCGAATAATCTTTAAACATTCCCAGTTGAGTAATGATATATCTTCTTTGAGTCTATAAACTCAAGTTTTGAAAGTGATAAGGATTTGAGTATCATACGAGTTATTAAAGCTTGTTTGTTGCATAAAAGCCTGGATTGAGCAATTACTACTTTTTAATATTTGAGAAACGTTTTATGAAAGATGTTATTAAAGGTTATACATATCGATTTATAAATTATGTTAATGAAATGGTTTGGGAAACCTATTGTGATTATGACAAGGATTATGAAATGGTTTTGGAACCATATTGTGATTTATGAAATGGGTTATGAAATGATTTCTGAATTTCGCATTGAGGAAGATATTGTTGAGGATAAGTGTTTGATTATGATATTTAGGTACGTTTGTTAACCATTCTGTTTCTAAAAATAATTTTTGTATGAAAATCCATTCCTAAAAATAATTTTTAAGAATTTGAGGGCATTTGGTAAATGCCCAATATTTTTATTTCTAGAATAGAAAAAGAATATAAATGAGTTTGGTAACTACAAAAATTTTTTTTATTATTAATATTTTAATAATATTTTGAATTTTTTAATTTTTTTTTTTTTTTCTTCTTTTACTTCCTTGGCCCATGGTCGAGTCATCGACGTCGGCGACCAGCCACAAGCTAGGGTTGCCCTCGCTAGATTTGGCAAGAGCTAGCCCCTTGTCGCCGCCGTCGCCAGATCCAATGAGGGCGGCTTGTGGTTTGGGCGAGGGCCATCCTCATGGCCTGGGCAAGGGCTCGGTGAGGGGGACCCGTGGCGGCCATCGACCAAGAAAGAAGAAGGAAAAGAAAATTCTTTTCCACTTCTAATTTTTGTTTCCATAATCAAGAATGAACTTTTTTTTTATTTTGTTCAAAAATGATTTTGGGAACAAATTTATGCCCGGGAACAAAAATATACAAAATAAATTTATGTTCTTTTTTTTGTTTCCGAGAACGAAAGAATAGAATCAAGCACTATTTTGCCGATTACCAAACAGGCCCTTAATAATCGGGGTCCCGTTAACGAGTGTCCAGAGCATCCGTTAAATATAATTGATAATGAAATATTTTTATTTTCTCAATGAATTGATTACACATAAGTCGAGAGATGCAAATTATTGCAAATTGCAATCTTTCATTAAATGGGTTTTTTTTTTTTGCAAGTACCATCGATGCACTCATTAACAAATTTTTTTTACTAACGATAGGAATGTTAAATTTATTACTAAGATGCTATGGAAATATCTAAAACGGGCTATCGCTTTTACACAACCATATCAATTTGTATCATTGGGTTTGGAGATTTTGCGATCTGTATCTCCATACATAAACCTAAGATTAAAACAAACAATTTCCACAATTCGTCACGAGAGAGGGGAGTATTGAGGTCATATGCTATAAATCACCGTTGGTCTTTTTACTAACAGTTTAACCTTTTAAGGAAAACAAATCATTGACTTAGAAAATCAAGTGGTGATCTCCGTCTCCCTAGAAAAAAAAAAAAGAATTCCTTAAATTTATATATGATATATTAATGAAAACCCTATGTTCCACTCTTAGGATTGAGTTTTAGGATTAACCGCCATGGGCTTGCTTATCATAGTCTTCCAAGAAGTCACGAGAAATGAAAAAGAAACAATCGAGGAGTTTAATTTATGTAAGTCCTTTTTATTTAACTACTTTTTTTTTTTGTCGTAATTATAATAACTTTATTCATACAAAATAAAAAGTTATTTTTTCCGATGTTTTTGCTTCTTCTCTTTTTTCATTTTTGTAAGCAAACGTTTTTTGAAAATATTTTTCCAAATCATTCATTTTCCAAAAAATAAATGGACTAAATAAGATAATCAGAGAAGATGGGAATAGTTTTAGATATAAACTTTTGTCGATAATGAAAATATTCTTTTCTTGACTAATTATTTATTTAAGCGACATGAGCGATCGGTTTTAGTAAAACGTTTTTAAAATCATTCATTTTTCGCGAAATGAATAGAGTCTTGGAAAGAGCCAACCCGTCAAACGGAAGTTTCTAATAGGGGTGAGCAAGATGGATGACCAAATCGAGATGGACCGGACCAAACCGGATCGACCGGTTTGGTCTAGTTTTTAGAAATATTGGTCCGGTTCCCGGTTCCTAAAAGTGGAACCACTTTCCGGGTAGTTCGGTTCCGGGATTCTAGGATAGGAACCCGGACTAGGCCAGGACCGATCGGACCGGACCAATAAATATATATTTTTATAATTTTTTCATATATATATTTATTTACTTTTTAAATATTTATTTAAATAACAAAAGAAGCATTTGATAGTTCATTTTTATTCGGTTCCAATGGAACAAACCCAAAAATGCTTTCATATATTGATCCTGAAAATGCTTCCTAGTTCCCACTTGCCTTTATCAATTGATCTTATTGGGCCCGGACCTCGGATCGGATCGACCAGTTCGGTCTGGTCCACGGTCCCAAGAATAGTCGGTCCGTCCGATCCTAGAAATCCTCCTCCTCAATTCAATTCTTGGGTTGGGTTGGATAGGATCGAAACCACTCACCCTAGTTTCAGATATGCATCTCCCAAAAAAAAAAAAAAAAAAAAGGAAACCCGTCTTATTCCGGGTCGGGCTCGGCCCGCACCGGGGAGTTGACGACCCGAGGAAGACCAGCAAAAGCGACGACCAGAGCTGTGAAACCGCAAACAGCATCTTTGCTTCCGTACTTCATCGTGGCCATGGCTGAGGCGGATGCGGCGGTCGTCGGCATCGGCAACCTCGGACTCGGAATTCCGTCGTCCGAATCGGAAACAAGAACGTCGGACCGAGGAGGTTCGAACGCCATGGATCACCCAAAGGAGGTGGTGGAGATGGACGGCTTGCCCGAGGGGTGCGTCGCCCACATCATCTCCCTCACCACCCCTCGCTCGCGACGCCGCCCGCTGCTCCGCCGTCTCCCGCGCCTTCCACTCCGCCTCCGACTCCGACGCCGTCTGGCGCAAGTTCCTGCCCCCCGATCTCGACCTCATCGTCTCGACTTCGCCGCCGCCGCCGCCGCCGCCGCCGCCTCTGGGCCCCCCGCTGACCAGGAAGAAGGACGTCTTCCTCAGTCTCTGCGGCCCCCCTCTCCTCATCGACTCCGGTCGCAAGGTAACTTTGATTTTTGTCGAGCGAATTCTGGGTTTTTGTGACGGCCGCGAGGTGAAATGATTGTCGGGTTTTTGTGGGCCTGGAGTTTGATTTTGTCGGATCTTGGAGTGAAAGGTGACGGTCTTTGAGATCGGCTTGAGGGTCGAATGGTTCTGAACTTACTTCTGCACAGAACTCCGGTTTTGGGTAATCTGCATCTCGAAGACCATGGCCGATCTTACGCGTTAAAGACAAAAGTTGAGCCATTTTCCGATGGTTCCAGGCTTTCAGAATAATTAGCGTAATCGGTTGCAATCTCCCAATTATCTGCGTATTATTAGAACAGATGGTTCGATATTGGGTGCCTAACACCGTTAGTCTCAAAGGCATGAAGCATAAACCGTGTCTAACTCAAACTTTATGGTTTTGCCGAAATTGGCTCAGCACTCGGGTTTAATTTTGTTTTGTCTTGCTTTTTAAAACTTGGGTTGGCTGGTTGGTTGGTTGGTTTTTTGGCTTCACTGCTTGTGCTGGGCAGTCTGAAGAAACTGATGATACTCACTAGGATGAATTTGAAGTTAAACTTGTTAGTGAGAAAGGGCATCATTTCCGCCTGCAGTAGCTGAATACCAGAGTTAGGGAAATGGCTGTTGCGGTGTAACTGGCTTTAGTCAAAGTTGGGATAGAATTGGAACATTGTTTGTTCCATAGAGAAGCCTGCTGTGGAGGTGAAATTGTCCCGTTGGTGCAGTCTCTGCTCTCACGTACGTGATGACATAATTGTGAATGCAGGGAAAATTTTTGTCTCCATGTGTGCTAAAACGTGATGTTCTTGTCTGAATCAAGGGTGGACTAGTTGAAAGCAGAGAATGACTTTAGACGGTGTTGCTCCTAGAATTGTTTGGGCTGGATATAGAGATGGACCATCTATGCTAACCATTTGGTTAATGTTGGACGGTTGACTTATCAAAGAGTGAAGTGCATTCAATTGAAAAGTTTATAGCGTGATAGTTCTTCTATGTTTTGTGCTATTCTATTACTGGGAGAAGTTGACGGAACACAACCAGGTTGCGATGGTCTCTTTGAAGCAATGGCAGAAGAAGTTGCTCTAGTCTGTTTTTTCGTTTTTGTTAAAGTGGAGATGATTGACATCCTAAGTACTTAATTTAAGTACAACAATCTCAGTTTAAGTGTTTTGGGAATCATGTCTCGAGGAGTATCATACATGTTTGTTCAGCATATCAAATGACCGAATGATATAATTTGCTCCCCATGATTATCCTTCATTATTATCATGTTCCTTATGGAGAGACGGCGTCATCTTAATTTTCCAAATATTTCACATAGAATGATCTTTCCATGTCTTGCGCAGAGTTTTGCACTTGAAAAATGGAGCGGGAAGAAGTGTTATATGATTGGCACCAGAGATCTGGGTATAGTATGGCATTGGGATATCCTCGCTACTGGAGATGGAGTTCACTCCACGTCTCAAGGTCCATCCAATCTCCAAACTGCGGTTACATTTTCCAATTTTGCTGTGGATACTGTCATCTGTCTTCTTATGTTTGGCATCCATTGTGTGGTTACTGAAATCTGTTCTTCTATTTGAAAGATTCCCAGAGGTGGCAGAGCTCCTTAAAGTATGCTGGCTTGAGGTTTTCCTTCATATGGAGATGCGACTTCTGTCTGCTAACACATATTATGCAGCTTACTTTATCTTCAAGTTTGTGCATGGGAACTATGGCTTTGAGAATCAAGAAGTGGAAGTGTCCATCTCTTCTGGTTACGCTGTTGAACGATGCATTATTTTTTTGGATCCTGATGGGAGGTTGAGACAGCAATATCAAACCACGCAAGAGAGACCCGCGGCAACAGAAGTTCAGGCTAGGGAGAAACAGATTCCTCGGGACAGAGGAGATGGGTGGAAGGAAGTCGATCTGGGCGAGTTTTCGTGAGAGACCCTCCAGCTGGGGACGTCCGAATAAGCTTGACGGAGGTGAAAACTAATAAGTGGAAATCCGGGCTAGTCATCGAGGGTATCGAGCTTCGTCCTCTCCACAGATGACTTCTCGAGAAAGCAATCGCGTCAGGGCGTAGGTCGATGGAGATGAGGTGAATGGGGGATATTTGTGAATATTATAGATGATTATGTTTCGCAGAAGATGTTAACGGATAAATATTTGCAAGGGGTTGTTAATAAACTGGACCCTGGTCAAAGCTGTGCGAATATGTATATCTATCTAAGAGGCATTCTGTGTATGGCATTACTTTTCGGTCAGTGGTACTAAATGCCTTCTCTTTTCATGGTGAATTGGACCATTTCATGCACGAAGCAGCGCCATTTGGTTTTCTGACTAGACATGATCAGATGACCAGAAATCTTTTGTTCCCGTCTCGACCATTCTTGCACAAGTTCTCTCGGTTCGAACTCATTTTACGGTTTCGGCAGTAAGAGAACCAGAATAGGCATAATCAAATTTTGTATGTGGGTATGGTAAAACATCAGAACCAACCACGCGTAGGTACAAAATTCTTTTCCGTCACTGGTTTTGAGAGCCCGGTGCTCGAGTTAGTTCGCGTTTCCTCGACTGATTGAGTTGATTACGGTGGTGAGCTCACCCCATATATGAAATGACTCCTTAATTCGCTCGAGCGTGACCGACACGTTTCATCAATGAACGCGAGGAATAGCATCAATCGCCTTTCTTTTTAGTCGGCCACATGCAATGACGTATTTATGCGTATTTCTGTGGCGACTATCGGCTGTTGCTCTCATCGTTTTCCCTTTGCTTGCGTCCGTAGGAACCGCTGAAGATGCGCCGGAGAGTTCGCAAGAGATGGTGCCGTCCAGCGGCGACGACCGTGCGGTCCCCGGTCGGCTCAGTTCTGACCTTCATGGCCTTCATTGGCGTGTCCATTCTCGCAATTAGAGAAGTCAAGCCGCCCAACACCCCACCCCCCCAACCACCGCTGATATCGTCGGCGCGCGGTATGAAGGCGGCTCTGGCTGCACCGAGCAGTGGGGCCCCAAGGAAAACCAGAAAATAGGAAAAACAAAGTAGCGGCAAATATCACTAAAAATTCCAAACTAGTATATTTATATTTTTTGATCACCCAAAATCCCAAACTAGTATATCCGCGATAAATTTACCTTCTGTTAATTTCCATTAAACTTTACCATCAAATTGCTGAGTTTGATAATACGTGAGGATGTATCAGTTTCGGATTTTACTCTCCGTTTGTCACAGGTATATCGATTTGTGACTTTTCGCGGTATTAATCTAATTCAATGGAAACTAACGGTGGGTCAATTTGTTATAAATGTTCCGATTTGGGATTTCTGATAGTCAAAAAATTAGTTTGGGATAAATTTGTTACGGTTATATTAATATTTGGCTAAATTTGTTATAATGTAACAGTTTGGGGGGGAGTTTTTTGTGGAATTAAAAAAAAAAAAAAAAAAAAAAGAGGAAACCGGAAGCAGCGTCTGCTTCGTGCCTGTGGACCTGTGGTGACTCAGCAGTAAGCCGCAACCTCGGACGCAGAATTCCTCGTCCCGAATCGGAAACAAGAACATCGGACCGAGGTTCGAACGCCATCGATCCCCCAAAGAGGGAGGATGGTGGAGATGGACGCGTTGCCCGAGAAGTGCATCGCCCACATCATCTCCCTCACCACACCTCGCGACGCCGCCCGCTCCTCCGCCGTCTCCCGCGCCTTCCGCTCCGCCTCCGACTCCGACGCCGCCTGGCACAAGTTCCTGCCCCCCGATCTCGACCTCATCGTCTCCACTTCCTCTTCCTCCTCGCCGCCGCCGCCGCCGCCGCTTGGACCCTCGGTGACTAGGAAGAAGGACGTCTTCCTCCGCCTCTGCCGCGACCCTCTTCTCATCGACTCCGGTCGCAAGGTACTTCGATTTTTGTCTAGCGAATTCTGGGTTTTCTGTGCCGGCCGCGAGGTGAAATGATTGTCGGGTTTTGGGGGCCTGGAAGCTGATCTAGTTGAATCTTGGAGTGAAAGGTGAAGGTCTTTGAGATCGGCTTGAGGGTTTTGAACTTCTGCGTGGAACCCCGTTCTTGTGTAATCCGCTTCTCGAAGACCATGGCCGATCATACGCGTTAGTGACAAAAGTTGAGCCATTTTCCAATAGTTGCAGGCTTTCAGAATAATTAGTGTAATCAGCTGCAATCTCTCCATTATCTGCGTGTTATTAGAACAAATGGGTTTGATATTAAGCGCCTGACAACGTTAGTGCTGGGGTTTCCCTCATTCCATCTGCCTGCACCTGAAGGGTAGTCTCGCAGGTATGATGCATGAACCGTGTCAACTCAAACTTTAAGCTTTTGCCGAAATTGGCACAGCACTCAGGTTAAATCTTGTTTTGTTTTGCTTTTTCAAACTTGGGTTGGCTGGTTGGTTGGTTTTGGCTTCACTGCTTGTGCTGCACAGTCTGAAGAAACTGGCGATACTCACTAGAATGAATTTAAAGTTAAAATTGTAGGTGAGAAAGGGCATCAGTTCTGATGGGCAGTTGTGCTCTGAATTTGTGCACTGTCTGCAGGAGCTGAATACCAGAGTTAGGGATGGTTTTGAACGCTATGCTTTGGAATGGCTGTTGCAGTGTAACGGGTTTTGAGTTAATGTTGGGGATAGAATTGGAACATTGTTTGTTCCATAGAGAAGTCTGCTGTGGAGGTGAAATTGTCTCGTTGGTGCAGTCTCTGCTCACACGTACGTGATGACATAATTGTGGATGCAGGGCGAATTGTCTCCATGCGTGCTAAAACGTGATGTTCCTGTCTGAATCGTGATGTTCTCCTAGAATTGTTTGGGCTGGATATAGAAATGGACCATCTATGCTAACCATTTGGTTAATGTTGGACGGTTGACTTATCAAAGAGTGAAGTGCATTCGATTGAAAAGCTCAGAGCGTGATAGTTCTTCTATGTTTTGTGCTATTCTATTACTGGGAGAAGTTCACGGAACACAACCTGATTGCAATGGTCTCTTTGAAGCAATGGCAGAAGAAGTTACTCTAGTTTGTTTTTTCGTTTTTGTTAAAGTGGAGATGATTGACATCCTAAGTACTTAATTTAAGTACAACAATCTTAGTTTAATCGTTTTGAAAATCATGTCTCGAGGAGTATCATACATGTCCGACACGCTGTTTGTTCAGAATATCAAATGACCGAATGATATAATTTGCTCCCCATGATTATCCTTCATTATTATCATGTTCTTATGGAGAGATGGCGTCATCTTAATTTTCGAAATATTTCACACAGAATGATCTTTCCATGTCTTGCACAGAGTTTTGCACTTGAAAAATGGAGCGGGAAGAAGTGTTATATGATTGGCGCCAGAGGTCTGTCTATAGTATGGGGTGACACTCCTCGCTCCTGGAGATGGAGTTCACTCCACGTCTCAAGGTCCATCCAGTCTCCAAACTGCTGTTACATTTTCCTTTTTTCTGTGGATACTGTCATCTGTCTTCTTATGTTTGGCATCTGTTGTGTGGTTACTGAAATATGTTCTTCTATTTAAAAGATTCCCAGAGGTGGCAGAGCTCCTTAGAGTATGCTGGCTCGAGGTTCACGCCAAGATGGAGATGCGACTTCTGTCTGCTGATACATATTATGCAGCTTACTTTATCTTCAAGTTTGTGCATGAGAACTATGGCTTTGAGAATCGACCAGTGGAAGTGTCCATCTTTCCTGGTTCCGCGGGTGAGCGATTCACTATTTATTTGGATCCTGACGGGAGGTTGAGACAGCAATATGAAACCTGGCGAGAGAGATATCCGCATATTGCCCGTGATGCATACGCGACAAGAGTCATTCAGGATAATGAGAAACAAATTCCTCGGGACAGAGGAGATGGGTGGAAGGAGGTCGATCTGGGCAAGTTTTTCGTGAGCGACCCTCCGACTGGGGAGGTTCAAATAAACTTGATGGAGTTGAAAAGTGGTAACTGGAAATCCGGTCTAGTCATCCAGGGGATTGAGCTTCGTCCTACACAGATGACTTCCCGAGAAAGCAGTCGTTAGCGCATCGGTCGATGGAGATGAGGTGAATGGGGATACTGTATATGTTACAGATGATTTATATTTCACGTAAGATGTTATAAAACAAATATTTACTAGGGGGTGTTAATAAAAAGGGAGGACCATTATGGATCGGTTCAACCCTTCTTTGGAACATTTCAGGAGTAAAATCTGGATTGTATTAGGCCGACGTGGGGGAGTGCACTCTTAAGATAGTTTAAGAGGTGGACCAATTGAAATGCGCAAAAGCTGGCCCGAAAACTACCAAATTCTCTACCCAAATAAAGAAAAGAAGAAGAAGTAATCTTTCATTGAGAGAGACGAAACAAAAGATGCAGAAATGATTAACGTTTTTGTCATGCTACTTTGCTTAAGAACATAAATTTGAGTCATGGCACGAGCAAAACTGGTACAAACACTTATTATTGACTTAGAGAAACGGTGGTGATATAGGGGCGGATTTGGTATTTGGATACTACTTCGATCAATGATCTAGTCAATTATGAAAATGATTGGCTATTAGATCATGGAAATGTAAATTATCTCTAAATAATTAAGAGATAACAAAAAAAATTCATTCATTTTTATATGAAATATTTATGTAGTAAGAGTTAAGTTAGGGTTGATCAACCGAGTATTCCATTTTTCTTAGAGTCCTGCAGAATGAAGCTTGACCGCAAGATCCACCGGTCAAGCAGAGACAGGAAGTGGGCCTTAGTGATCCGACGGTGTCCTCGTCTCCCGAGTTCAAAAAATCCCTCAAATTTATATATGATATATTAATGGAAAATTTCTTTCTCTCCCTTAGTACCGAGTTCTACGATTAATCGCCATCGACTAGCTTGGCACAATTAGAGGTGATCGGTTTTGAGGTAGGTCGATTCCCACCCTTAAACTGAGAATTGGATCAGAAGAGTCAGTTTCTAATTTGTGAAATCAGGTGGGTCGAGGGACCAACCATGCCGTTACGGAATCCTTTCTTGGCCAGTTCTCACATTTTGGGCCAATTAAGGTAAACATCAACTGAAAAGGGAGATCAATAACTGTAATAGACTAGAAAACATGCCAAAATCATCCGTCAAATAACAAAACATTTTTCGTTAAAGGAGAACATAATTAATTTCTGACATTTCTTTTCGCATATTAGTTCAAGTAGATGTTCCAATTTTCCCATATATTCTTCTGGGGCAAACGCAAATAAGCAATTTTCACTAAAGGAAACAATCAAAATTTGTTTTAGCAGATTAGTTCAAATGTGTGTTCCAACTCTCCTCCTATATACTTCTGCAAGATGCAAATGTTAAAAGTTCGTAAGAGAATGAAGAATGAATCTATGCTACTGTAAATGTTGCGAACATAACTGAAGGAGGCAAATTTAACCTACTGCACAGTGTTTGATGTCCCTCTTATCATGATTTGATTCAAAAAATCTCAAAAGAGTCAACAGTGACAAGGAGGGTTAAAACGTTCCGTCCTAGACGCAAAAGAAAATGGGCTAATTATGACAGGAAGAGAGGTTTCTTACATAAAGGTGGCAATAGACAACCTTCGAAATCCCTACACAAGAAAATCATTTCTGATATATGAAACAAATGAAAGAAGGAATCATACTTACTCATCTAGTAACGAGCAAACGCTTGCTAGTGCCAAATTTCCAGCAGATTTAAGAAAGTGTGGCCTTGATATATATATATATCAATCCAGTTTGGTCCAGTTAGTTCGGATGGGTGGGTCTAGATGTGAGTGGTTCTAGGTTCCTTACAGGTTCCATGTGGAACCTGGAACCTATCCTCGGGTATAGATTTTTCATTTTTTGGAATCTAGAACCTATCCGTCGGAACTTAAAACTTAGAACTTACCTTGTCACAGGTTCCGGGGTAAGTTATAGGGTCCAATAAGTTCTTTTTTTTTTATTGCATTTTTAGTTAAACAAAACAAAAATGAACGCAATAATACTGAACAAACTTGTCATTCATTAAAGAGAATACAAAATATTAGTTTTCCTGACATTACGGTTCAAATAAATATAACTAAAATGAGAAGTCATTGTGTGAATCGATACTATGAGTAAGCAATTTCATGTTCCGTATAGGTTTCATCCATGATAATAGGTTCCTCATTTTTGGAATTTGGAACCTACTCTATCACAGGTTCGAGAGTCGGTTCTAGAATCTACTGAGGTTCTACATGTATTATTAATTGAACAATTGCAGTGAGTCATCACCTTTAATAACCACCACTTACAGCTATAATCCATTAGCCACAACTTATATTTAGACACACGAAAAATATGAAATATTAACAAGTCATAAAATGAAAGTTCAGACTAGTGGTTTTAGATTATACACTTATCATCTAATGCCATGAAACACCGCAGGATCACAAAAAGATAGGTTCACGTTCTAGGTTCCACTTACCTAGAACCTGGAACCTACCTATCAAAATAGGTTCTCCAATTTTTGGAACATAGAACCTACCCTATATACCTTAGAACCTGGAATCTACAAGTTACCATTGGTCAGTTCTCACGTTTCAGGGTAGAACCTAAAATCATACTCATCCCTAGCTGGGTCCATACTTGTAACTAGGAATTGGACCAATATTCGCCGGTTCCGATTTTTAGGAATTGGGAATTGCCCGAAATCGACCGGTTCGGCCCGGTTCCGGGTGGTTCTCGATTTGATATGGTTCTTTTGCTCACCCTTAAGCATAGTCTTCCATTAGGGCACAAGAAATGAAAAAGAATTGCTTCAGGAGTTTAACTTAAGTGAATTCCTTTATTATGATAACTCTATTTGATCGAAGAAGTTATATTTTCTAGTTTTTTTTTCATCTTCTTTATTTTTTTCTCCTTAATTAGGGGTGATCGGTTTTCGATTCAGTTGATCCTAGAACGGGGGACCAGACCGATCCAGTGGAACCAGTTACTTTTTTTCTTATTACTTAATGCCATCTCTTCGTGTTCCCCACTATTTTTTTAGAAAAAAAGATCCGAGTAAAAAGACCCTAACTATACGCTGATTTATCTTTTACGATAAACAACAATTAAAAAGCAAATTTATAAATTGCATATCGAAAACAGAAACTAAACCCACAATTATCGAGAGATAATGATTATTTAGCAACCGCGAATGATCAAATATTATTAATGATCCTCAAATTGAAAAGACAAACCGAAAAACATCCTAAGTTCAGTCCACATCTTACTAATTTTTTTCCGAAGAAATAAAAAACAAAAAAAAACACATGTAGTCGGTTCCAAAGGGAACTGGACTGCTCGGACAATGACCGGATCAATACTTTTGGGAACCGGATCAAACCGGCCAATTTACTCTGGTCCGAGCAATTTTCAATTTGAGCGGTCCGTTTTGCATATCCCTAACCCTTAATTGAAGTTTCGAAGGATATCGATATACATTTCAAAACAATGAAAACCGTTTTATTCCGGGTCGGGCTCGGGCCGCGCAGAAACCAGCAAAAGCGACAAAAAGAAGCTGGAAACTGTAAGCACTAATCAGCATCTGCTTCCGTGCTTCGTGCCTGTGTGACCTGGGGTGGTCAGCAGCAAGCAGTCGGCAGCAACCTCGGACGCAGAATCCCGTCGTCCGAATCGAAAACAAAGAACGTCGGACCGACGAGGTTCGAACGCCATCGATCCCGCCCCCACACCAAAAGAGGAGGATGGTGGAGATGGACGCGTTGCCCGAGGAGTGCATCGCCCACATCATCTCCCTCACCACCCCTCGCGACGCCGCCCGCTCCTCCGCCGTCTCCCGCGCCTTCCGCTCCGCCCTCCGACTCCGACGCCGCCTGGCCCGATGTCGACCTCATCGTCTCCACTTCCTCTTCCTCGCCGCCGCCGCCGCAGCCGCCTCTTGGACCCTCGGTGACTAGGAAGAAGGACGTCTTCCTCCGTCTCCGCAGCGCCCCTCTTCTCATCGACTCCGGTCGCAAGGTGCTTTGATTTTTCTCGACCGAATTCTGGGTTTTTGGTGCCGGCCGCGAGGTGAAATGATTGTCGGGTCTTGTGGGCCTGGAGTTTGATTTTGTCGAATCTTGGAGTGAAAGGTGACGGTCTTATGAGATCGGCTTGAGAGTTTTGAACTTCTTTCTGCACAGAACTCCGGTTCTGTGTAATCCGCTTCTCGAAGACCATGGCCGATCATACGCGTGAGGGACAAAAATCGAGCCATTTTCCAGCAGTTGCAGGCTTTCAGAATAATTAGCGTAATCAGCTGCAATCTCTCCATTATCTGCGTGTTATTAGAACAAATGGGTTTGATATTAAGTGCCTGACAACGTTAGTGCTGGGGTTTCCCTCATTCCATCTGCCTGCACCTGAAGGGTAGTCTCACAGGTATGAAGCATGAACCGTGTGAACTGAACTTTTAGCTTTTGCGGAAATTGGCTCAGCACTCGGGTTCGATTTTGTTTTGTTTTGCTTTTTTAAAATTGGGTTGGCTGTCCGACCAAAAAATAAAAAATTTGGGTTGGCTGGTTGATTGGTTTTGGCTTCACTGCTTGTGCTGGGCAGTCTTGAAGAAACTGGCGATACTCACTAGAGTGAATCTAATGTTAAAATGGTCGGTGAGAAAGGCATCATTTCCAATGGGCAGTTGTGCTCCGAATTTGTGCACTGCCTGCAGGAGCTGAATACCAGAGTTAGGGATGGTTTTGAACGCTATGCTTTGGAATGGCTGTTGCGGTGTAGCGGGTTTTGAGTTAAAGTTGGGGATAGAATTGGAGCATTGTTTGTTCCATGGAGAAGCCTGCTGTGGAGGTGAAATTATCCCGTTGGTGCAGTCTCTGCTCGCACGTACGTGATGATATAATTGTGAATGCAGGGCGAATTGTCTCCATGCATGCTAAAACGTGATGTTCTTGTCTGAATCGAGGGTGGACTAGTTGAAAGCAGAGAATGGCTTTGGAAGGTGTTAATCCTAGAGTAACCATTACTGGGAGAAGTTCAAAGAACACAACCTGGTTGCAATTGTCTTTTTGAAGCAATGGCCAAAGAAGTTACTCTAGTTTGTTTTTTCGTTTTTGTTAAAGTGGAGATCATCGGCATCCCATATACTTAATTTAAGTACAACAATCTTATTTTAATCGTTTTGGGAATCTTGTCTCGAGGAATATCATTTCTGTTCAATACATTGTTTGTTCAGCATATAAACGACTGAAAGATATATACCTACTTGTAATTCACTCCCCATAATTATCCTTCACTGTTATCATGTTCCTTATGGAGAGACGGTGTCATCTTGGTTTTCCAAATATATTACATAGAATGATCTTTCCATGTCATGTGCAGAGTTTTGCACTTGAAACATGGAGCGGGAAGAAGTGTTATATGATTGGCACCAGAGATCTGTCTATAGTATGGGGTGACACTCCTTGCTACTGGAGATGGACTTCACTCCTTGTCTCAAGGTCCAACCGATCTCCAAACTGCTGTTACATTTTCCATTTTTTCTGTGGATACTGTCATCTGTCTTCTTATGTTTGGCATCTATTGTGAGGTTACTGAAATCTGTTCTTTTATCTGAAAGATTCCCAGAGGTGGCAGAGCTCCTTAGAGTATACTGGCTTGAGGTTCACACCAAGATGGAGATGCGACTTCTGTCTGCTGGCACATATTATGCAGCTTACTTTATCTTCAAGTTCGTGCATGGAAACTATCGCTTTGAGAATCAAGCAGTGGAAGTGTCCATCTTTTCTGGTTCTGCAGGTGAGCGAGGCAATGTTTATTTGGATCCTGATGGGAGGTTTAGGCAGCAGTATGAAACCTGGCAAGAGAGATATCTGCATATTTCCCTTGGTGCATCAGGCTGTGAGAGTTGTTCAGGCTAGGGACAAACAAATTCCTCGGGACAGAGGAGATGGGTGGAAGGAGGTCGATTTAGGTGAGTTTTTCGTGAGCAACCCTCCAGCTGGGGAGGTTCAAATAAACTTGATGGAGGTGAAAAGTGGTAACTGGAAATCCGCACTAGTCATCCAGGGGATTGAGCTTCGTCCTACACAGATGACTCCCCGAGAAAGCAGTCGTCAGCGCATAGGTCGACAGAGATGAGGTGAATGGGGATATTGTGAATATTACAGATGATTAATTCACATAATATGTCACAGAATAAATTTTTACAAGGGGGTGTTAACTGGACCCTGTTCAAAGCTGTGTGAATGTGTTTATCTATCTAAGATGCATTCTATGTATGGCATTTCTTTTCTGTTGTGGTTCTAAATGCGTTCTCTTTTCATGGTTAATTGGACCATTTCATGCCCGACGCAGGGCCATTTGGTTTTCTGACTAGACATGATCAAATGACCGGAATTCTTTAGTTCCATCTTGACCATTCTTGTATAATTTCTCTCAGTTCGAACTCATTTTTCGCTTTCGGCAGTAAGAGAACCAGAATAGGCACAATCAAATTTTGCACACTTTAAGCATAAGATAGATGGCATTAACGTGGTTCACCGGAATAACAATAAAAAAAGGAACACGTCATTGCTACAATGAAAACAGGGAAGGCCTTCTTGTTTTTGGCCAGTATTAAAGCATTTACATGGAGAATGATTAGGTACAAGCAAGGCAGGCTCTGTAAGGCAAATGCTGCCTTCTTTGTGGCTGACCAAATGATTCATCTTCACGAGATATACATAGGAAGGCGGACATGTGAGGAGCTGAATTATGATTATATGTTTGGCTGAAAAAACATTAGGGCAATATGAATCAATCCACTCTCCATCTTTGTATTTGGAAGGGCATTTAAATCTGATCTTCTTTGTTAAATTTGCTGCATTTACCAATTATAAAACAGCTGGCATAAACATGAACCAAACCCAATTATGGTCCTCTCCTTGTAACTGACTTACCATGGAGGAACTTAACAAAAATTCCACATTTTCCTCTTCTGTTATGCCAAATTCACTTTACAGATCAGAGAAAATTTTCAGATGTTCTTCCCAAAGAAAAAGACCGCAAAATGGCTCGTTCATCTGGCGATTGTTCTTCATCCTGTTGACTCCAACATCAATTGTCTGAGGGGTCCTTCAAATTGTTGCGAGTGTAACAAAATTTGAAGGACCCTTGGCCTTTCACATTCCTTACTGGCCTCCATGAACCAGACCCAACTATGGTCCTCTCCTCGTAACTGACTTACCATGGAGGAACTTACCAAAAATCCCACATTTTCCTCTTCTGTTATGCCAAATTCACCTTATAGATCGGAGAAAATTTTCGGATCTTCTTCCCAAAAAAGAAGACCACAAAATGGCTCGTTCATCTGGTGATTGTTCTTCATCCTGTTGATTCCAACATCAATTGTCTGAGGGGTCCTTCAAATTGTTGCGAGTGTTCCAAAATTTGAAGGACCCTTGGCCTTCCACATTCCTTACTGGCCTCCTTCAGAGGGCTGCTTTCATGGTATTTCTTTTCACAGGATTCTTAATGTGAAAGAAGACAGTTTCTTGATCTGTGTCCAGGCATGAGTTGCTTCCCTTGTTTCTCATCACATGTTAAACAGATTAAGAGGGAGCACCTGACTCCAATCGAAGGCCACAACGCATCACACGCACCCGGTAAGACTGCATATGTTGCTTGTTTTCCTTAATTCTTTTGAATTACATCATATGCAAATTCTAGATGGTTCAAGTTCATCCATTATGTTCATATGGCCCCCTAAAACACCACCATATCTACATTTAAGTTTCATTTCTCCATCCGCCATCTTTTAGTATTTTCAAGGTTTGACCTAAAGGAGCCAGAAAATTTGGGCCGCAGTGGATCATAATGCATTGTTGTTTCTAATAAGCGGAGATTTAGAATGGAAAAGGTTGAGACTTCTATGGCATTACCACAGATCCAAATATGGTTCGATTTTACTCATGCACTTTCTTCTAGCTTATGTAACACAGAGCATTGGGTAGTAGAATAGCCAAATAAAAGGTACAATGTATTGGAGACTCGCCTTGAAATGTGGAAGATGAGTTGGGGTTACAGATTGATTTGCTCTGCTGATCTTCAAACAAAAAGTTCATACCTGCGGAGAGAAACTTTTCGTGGGCATTTTAAATTTGCCTTCGGCTATGCACCATCTAATTATTCCACACATCAAATTCACAGCATGTGCCCCTTTTGACCTTCATGCTAGTGTTGTCGCTAAGGTGAATTAATGTTCAAGAAAGTGCACTGGTGTAAATTTTCCGTCTTTTAATGCTGCAGGGGCTGAGAAGCAGAAACTAGTTGGTGAAACCCAAAACAAGCCAAACAGGGTGGACCGTGAAAAAATCAAAGTGCAACATTTCACTTTTCGTGAGCTCGCATCTGCTACAAAGAATTTCCGATCAGAGTATCTGTTGGGAGAAGGCGGATTCAGTAGGGTATACAAGGGCACTCTTCAAGGTAGTGGTCAGGTAATAAAAGTACCGTTCTACACTCTTTTTCTTTTACCTTTTTTCCAGGCAATTAAGTTCTTTGAGTCACTACTCAGGATTGTCCACAGGTGGTGGCTGTAAAGCAACTTGACAGAAACGGATTACATGAAAACCAGGAGTTTCTTGATGAAGTTATGGCATTGAGTCTAGCATGCCATGACAATCTGGTCAACCTCCTTGGTTATTGCGCCGATGGGGATCAGAGGCTTCTGGTATACGAATACTTGCCTGGGGGGACAGTGGAAGATCATCTGCTTGGTACCAAAAGCTTTCCACCAACCCCAAAAGCAAACAAAAAGGTACCTCTTTGTCGAAGTTTTAGAAGTTCAAATGGCAACATGATGCTTTAGGAAAGAAGAACGAAAAACTGCTTGAGTTTGCATGCAAAGTACTGGTGTATACTTCTTTTGTTGCTAACAGAGCAGCTTCCAAACTCTAATGAAGTATAATGTGTTTTGCAAGATGAACCATACATATTTCCACCTCTTGTTCTGGAGAAAAATTTCTTTGTCTAATTAATGGCTGGATTTTATGCCAAAACTTAAATGCAGATATTGCGCCAAATGAGGAACCTTTGGACTGGTTTGTGAGGATGAAGATCGTGTATGGTGCAGCAAAAGGACTCGAATATTTGCATTGTAGCTGCAATCCCCCTATTATACATGGCTATCTTAAGTCCACAAACATCTTGTTGGACGAAGAGTTTAAGCCAAAGCTGTCTGATTTTGGACTGGCGAAGCTTGGATCTGCTGGTAATAAAATGCATGTGTTGTCCAGGGTGATGAGGACTTATGGCTATTGTGCTCCAGAATACACAACAACAGGACAGTTAACACCAAAATCTGACGTTTACAGTTTTGGAGTAATTTTACTAGAACTCATCACTGGACAGAGAGTAATTGACACCACAAAACCCAGCAAGGAGCAGAATCTAGTTGCTTGGGTAATATGCATCTTTCATTTGTGCATTTTTCTCATCAAACATTTTGGACCGCTTTAAGTATTGATCGTAATTGTGGGACTTATACACCAAAATCAATCAAAATATTTGACTAATTATGGAGTGCTTGGATAATATGCAGGCATATCCGAAATTCGGAGATCCTAAACTATTCCCACAAATGGCAGATCCGCTACTCCAGGGGAAATTTCCCGAGAAAGACTTAAATCAAGCCGTTGCTATTGCTGCGATGTGTATTCAAGAGAAAGCATCTGTGAGACCACTGATGAGTGATGTCGTGACTGCTCTCAGTTTTCTTTCAGGGGCATCAGATGAGAGACCATGTTTATCTCTTGCGGATCCTGAGCTTCATTCCCCCGAGGAAAATGATGGAGAAACAGAACATGATGACGACAGTGACGGCAGACAAGATTACTGCAGAGAACATTCTGATGCGGTGGACATACATGAGAAAATTTTGTCATTTGGAGATCAGTTTTCATGGCGAGAAAAGGGAATATTCTGATCATGAGGACAAAATGGGTGAGAATGATTACCAGCAAATCGTTTTGGAAGCCAAATAAAGTCTCATTCGAGTTACCACAACAGCATGTCATCGGACGAAGAAGCCTTCTTTGAGAAAATGAAAGAAGCGGGACGCAGATGAAACAGAAGTGTCTATTAAGTGACAGAATCATGTGCCAATCTCATGATGGAAATATGTTTAAATCGTGAAACCAGCAAGAGATTGAATGGGGGGAGCAGCTTATGGATCCTGCTAAAGTTGCTAGGTAGATGTAATGAAGGTCCTAACCTGACTATCATATGAAGGTGAGATCACAGCGGGGGAAGTGTTCCTTTAGGTGACAAAGGCAAGCGAGATTAATGGAAATATTAGTGTCTTCTAGGACATAGAGCAGCTGGGACGAGAGATGACATCGGCTTTGTTTTTCTGTTTTCACCACTATAGATTACAATTGTGTGATTAAGCCAAAATAGCATCTGGGACTTGTTTGAGTTGAGCGCATCTAATTGCTTCCAGATGAAAGTGTTTAATCATGGATTACCATTGGTTTCATTAGATTTAGCATGTATTTATATTTGATGCTTCTTTGTGGGAAGGCTTTACGCTTTGATCTGTAGTGCTTTTGCAATTAAGTAATTTTATATCTCAGCATAAAAATTTCTGAATTGCTGTATCTGGGGTTTACAGTCACTCTTGAGACCCGGACTTTAGCTGATTCTAAGCTTGGCAACACTGTCGGAAAATTTTCGAAAAAAAACGGAAGCCTCTTAGATCTAATAATGTAGAACATCCATTAGTTGAAAAAAAACCGTGCTTATGAGTAATATTTTTCCACCAAATGCTCCGGAACTAGGGTTAGCCTGTTGACGGTCTATCTATATCAGGATGTCATCCTTACCTAACATTAGGAAAACATCTCAAAATAATCATATTGATGGGAACAAGCTCTACTCTGGACAAGCCCATCACCAAAATTCCTGCCTACATGCCTTTTATATTGTCGATCTTGTTCATGTCTTCCTGTTAGGCACAGAAAATTAATCCAAGGACATCCTCATGCTCTATGACCCAACCAACTCAATAGTTGTGTTCTTTATGCAAAATGACCTAGCTCTCCTTATTTTGTACTTAACAGAAATAATGTCCGAACACGGGATCTTTCGGGTTATAAATGGGTAAAGGGGCAATGAAAACGACGATTCTTTTACCTGCCCCCTCCCCCTCTTTTCACTTTGCAAGCTTGTTTCAGCAACGATTTGCATCATCAGACTGTAATAAAAACCTGATGTTTACATTTTGCTGTATCTCGTAACTTTAATCTCAAATTGTGAAAAGAAGAACATTGAAGCAACTACGACCATGCCAAATATCTGGCCCGTTACTTTAACTTGACAAAAGGACAAATCAGCTGCAGGATCAATAGGTTCTGTTGTCTTAGTCTGATGAATCCTCATTTATGTTTTTTTATTAGTACCATAAGTATGATAAATAATCATTATCGTTGTTATTATTGTTATTTCTATTATGTAAAAAGGATTTTTAAACTGTTAGTTTGAAGGTATCCGTGGGATATATAATAGAGCACATAATGGAGTACCAGAGTTAGCAAGGTGTTGGACCAAATGCGGATCATTTCCGGGACAATTTTATAATGGGGGATGGACATAGCTGGCGACATCAGATGCACACAACAAAAGCAGCACCAAGGTACTGAGTTAGAAAAAGAACACAAAAAGTATGTTGCTATCAAAACACGGCATAGGCTGTATCAAAATGAAGCAGACAGACCCTCCAATCATTGAAAAGGTCAAAACTTGAGCACTTCAAAAAATTATACGTTAAATAGAAAGAGTTATTGTGGTTGTCCCTATCTGGTATGTGATAGAGAATATGCATTTCCCTCCAAATGCATATAGACAGAGAACATATCAAATGTCTCACCCTGTGCTGCCCAGTGGTGGCTCATCCATCCTCCGTGGACTCTGTCAATTTTAGTGATCAGCCTGTCTTTTCAGTTTGTCCATTCTATATTGCTTTCCCACGAAAAAAGAATAAAACTTCATTGCAATTGTAATTGATGCGCATATGGTTTATCAGGGTGAGTGGTGTACTTGAGGCCACCAGATTCCATCTCCAAGTTTGCTTATTGTTGCTCCAAGGTCTCCACAATTCAACTTATCCGAGGAAGTTTTACAACTTCTTTCATGTTCTCGCCTTTCACATAATTCTATGAGAGATGGATGGTGAAGTGATAGTTGTGGCAGTTGATGCAAGTAAAGAGATAACGGATTATGCTCTCGAATGGGCAGTGCGCAATCTGACCAAGACTTCGGACTCTGTATTCCTATTTGCCGTTCTTCCTTCTAAAGCTCCCGCTGGTGCCAATAGGACACATGAGTCTAAGACATCACGGTTTTTCTCTGGTGAGCATCCCAAAGACAGCAAATTTAGCTTGTTAATGTAATTCTTTAAATTCTTGTTGTATGTTTGTGACCCTGTGGTCATTCCTTAGGCTTGCTCAAGAAGTGGGGTCTCGGCCACAATGACAAGATTTCATCAGATAACATGGCCCAAGCACTCAATGATGGAGTAGAAACTGATGTAAACCTGAAGGTGAAAGGTGTTTGTGAGCTTATGATGTGGCATGTATTTTCAGCTCACAAAATCAAGCAGGTAATCACATTTGTGGTTTATGATAAACAGTGATGGTGTAGTTTTAAATTGCTAGTGCCATTTCTGATGCATATTGTTGAGTGATAGGTGCACAGTATAGTCAAAGTCATAACAGATGCACAGCCAGGGTCAGTTGCGACTGCAGCTGGAGAGCTTGGAGCAACCTGGGTAGTTCTAGATAGGTAAGCACCCGTAATCTTACGCCCACATCTCAACTCTTGTGAAAAACATTATCCTTATTATCTAGGAGGAATTCCTCATAACAACTCAATGAATTAACCGTGTTTATTCTTCCTATTCTGAGTGATTAACTAGAGCACTAATGATGCTGGGAGCCTTTAAACTGCAGACGGTTGAAGAAAGAGGGTGACAACTGTTTGAAACAATTGATCTGTAACATAGTACTTGTAGACCACGCCATCCCAAGGATCCTGAGAGCAGTTAATCCCTGTATTGAGAAGAAAGTTAATACTAAAGTGGACCAAAATGACCCCACAGTAGCTGACATGTTCGGCGTAGTTACTGCATACAACTATAAAGATAATAGCAGTCCAGCGACTCATAGCAGTCTCAGGTTTGGAAGTCCAAATATTAAGGCAGACACATCGTCCTCACTTTCTACCACAAAGGACCCCTTTTACTTGCTCAATGCTACCACTGGAGATGTGACGCTGTACAGTTCGCGTATGCATCTCAATTCTCAGTATTTCCACCAGGAGAAGAAAATCCGGGCTGCATTCAAACCCTCTGTGGAAAATACCAATCATCAATTGGTGAGGAAGGTGTCAAACTCCAACATTGACGAGACACTTCTTAGAGCATCAGCTACTCCTTTGGAGCCAAAAAGGAAAAGCTATAGTGGTCCTCTGAAGCCTAAAAGCGGTAAGCCAAAATGAAAGAAAACATATTGAAAGAGCTTTGCACTAACACGCTAAAGCTGTTTGTTATTTTAAAGCAGAAATGGCGAAGGGTAATAATCTTAAAGCAGTGAACATGGTTCCAGTCCCAGCGAGAAGATCAGTAGAGTCATCATGCTTATGGCAAAAAGCAGCCAGCCCACAACAGTCAAAAGAGCTGATCACAAGAAAAGACCCTTCAACTGTCCACGACAATCAACCAACAGCAATCCCTTCTATTAGTATTCCACGAATATCGAGTGTCAGGAGAGCTGTGTCTCTCTCAATTAAGCATCCCCGACACCTCCACCTCTCTGCTCTGTCTGTAAGCTTAATGCTCCGCATTTTGGTAAGGCTCCTAGGAAGTTCAGTTATGAAGAGATTGAAAGAGCTACCAATAAATTCGCAGCAGAAAACTTCTTGGCAGAAGGTGGATTTGGTCCTGTCTATAGAGGAGTGTTAGCCGATGGACAAGTCATTGCAGTGAAGCAGCACAAGTTCTTGAGTGCACAAGGTGCATCAGAGTTCTGTTCCGAAATTGAAGTGCTGAGTTGTGCACAGCATAAGAACTTGGTTATGTTAGTGGGCTATTGCATCGAAACAGAATGGCTCCTCATATATGAGTTTGCTTGCAATGGTTCCTTGGACAAGCATCTGTACGGTAAAGCTCTGTAATGCTGTAGTTGTTTATGCTTCCTTTTGTTTTTGATCGGATCCTTTACCATCAGAAGTTCCGATAAAGCCATATTGTGATAGACACTTGCGCATGCAAAAATTACTTGATCTGATAGGCAAATAAAATTTCCAGGAAAAGAGTCATCCGAGTTGCTGACGTGGCCTAATCGGATGAAGGTTGCAATAGGAGCTGCAAGAGGCTTGAGATATCTTCATGAAGATTGTCGAGTCGGATGCATTATACATAGAGACTTCAGGCCCAACAACATCCTCCTCACCCATGACTTTGAACCCATGGTAATTCCATCGCTATTATTTACATACTTTTCAATACCTATGCCTGCATCGACTTCGTTCATGGCATGAATTTTCTTAAAATTCGCATATTTGCCTCTTCCAGATTGCGAACGTGGTAGGAAAAATAATTATGTGATTCAGTGACCAACCTATATAGCAGAAAACAAAAGCCTCATAAATGTATGGGCTCACAAGCATTATGTTAGACTACATGAAGATGCGGTTTTGAGCATTGCCTCATTATGATGCCTTAAGTCAATAGCTTGTTCATCTGTCAGTGGGAACTGTGATTTGAATGAAATACATTCCACATATGAAAGTAGTGAGTGATTTTAGCTACTGACAGCTGTGTCTCACATTTAGGTGGGTGATTTTGGCCTAGCAAGGTGGCAAGCAGATGGCCAAGCAGCCGAGGAGACTCGGGTTGTTGGTGCATTTGGGTATCTACTGAATCTTACTATTGTTCTATCATAATCTTCTAATTCTCAGCATCACAATTTGGTTAAAAATGGTGTTCTTCCCATAAATATCTTCATGTAATCTCTATGTGCTAATGGTTTTCTCTGCCTCCTATGAGACTACGAGTTCATATCTTGTTTGATTGTCACAATGAGCTTCAGTGAAGCAATTGCTTCCAGAGGCAACTTTCCTTAATGTTGGTATTACTTATTAGCAAGCTTCCCATAAATATCTTACTGACTAATTTTCTCGCAGAGTAAATTAATGGAGTGCCTTTTTTCCTACTTATGACTGAAAGAACGGTCACCTCCTTTTGGATTTTTTGGACGAGATCTATGAATCTGGTTTAGTAAACAAGCATGGAATAATTTCTAAGTAGATTCTACTGAATTTCCAGTCTAGCCTCCAGCAAATTATTTTATCAGAGAAAATGGCTCTTACACATAAATTAATGTTTATGTAGGTACTTGGCTCCAGAGTATACTCAGACTGGGCTTATAACAGAGAAAGCTGATGTATATGCATATGGGATAGTTCTGTTGGAGCTACTAAGTGGCTTTAAGGCCACTGATTTTTCAAGAAGTACTGGAAAACAGTTTGTGTCTGATTGGGCAAGTCTTCTCACCATCTTGCATTACACTGCATAGGAGAAACTGCAAAGAACCATTATTTTGTTAGTTTATAACTGGTAGACTCACTTTGATTATCTAGCACTTTTGACTTGGAAAAAATGGAAAACAACAGGATGAGATTAGTCTCTAATATCATCATTTTTTCTTTGTCTGTTGTGCAGGGCCTTCCGTTGCTGAAAAGGGGGATGATTAATGGGATAATAGATCCACAACTGTTAGACAAGTGCGTAAAATGGGAAGTGGATGCCATGATGCACGCTGCAGAATTGTGTCTCTCACCACTGCCAGAACAAAGACCAAGGATGTCGCAGGTATCTTTCAACACCACTAGAAGTCTTTAAATGTACCTAGAAAACAAATTGTACGTTGTCAATAAGTGAACCAACTTGTTTATTCTTTGATGATTGCACCCTTTTTCCCCACGACACTAGGACTTTATTAAAGAACATTTCTTTTTGCAGGTGTTGAAAATACTGGATGGAGATATGCCTGGTATGGCTTCGGCTTTGCCGCAGCATAACCCAAATGAACATGTAGACGGCCAAACCACCTCCTGGGTGATGCATCATAATGTGAACAAAAATCCTTCCAGAGTGAGTGAACCAAAACGAAATGGCCAAGATAGTGCATGCGAGCCGGCATTGCTTTCGGATGGTTCTGGAGTGGAAAGAAGTCCTCATGCTTCAAATTGTTCAGAGATGCTCGTAAGTGAAGAATACCAGGCATATTTACAGGGTTCATTGGCCAAATTTATACAGGATATGAGGGTACATTAACGGTAACATGTAGTAGCTGAACAAGTGATTATATTGGATGAATCAGTGTTGTAATGTTTTTGTAAACGGTATAGTTAAACGCATAGAATTGCAACTGCTGAGTACGAGGCTTAAGCAGAAGCATCTTCTGACCGGGCATATATTGGCGTTCACCACACAAGACTCTTCAATGTTTATCTACACAGTGACGAGTTTCTACTTTCTCCATAAAGTTAGTATTCATAAGATTCTTGTGTGAGCATGGAAACCCAACTAGAATGGGAGGTCTACAATGTTTCTGCCTTAAGTAATGAAGTGCCTTATAAAAGAGCTGTGGTCATTAGCTTCTTTTTTCAATAAAATAGCCACGCCAGCTTCTCATTAAACAGTGAATAACCATTGAACTACCTCATGTAATTCAGTAAGAGGTACTTTAATAGCAGACACTCTTAGCAAAAGTATATTTCAACAGTGAGATTTTTAGACAAGATGAGACAGTGAAGTGAGCTTGGAGATTATAGATAGTAATGGAACTTGCATTAACGGAACTTATTCATCTCTCTGCTTGTAAATTTTATTACCGTCACAAGGAAGATAACTACCTGAAATGATATATTGCCTTGTCTACTCAGATTCCATGATTCATTGGTAAATTTGAAGGATCATGTCCGATATGCAGTACAGATTCAACATTCAACATTTTCCAATATATGGGTCTTTCAGCTTACTTAGCGAATCCCTTTCATGAAAAGAAAGAAAATGAACCAATCATCATCTTGTCAAAATATAGCTTTGGTATTTGTTCTATATGGCCAAAATTCTGAGGGAACATATATAAACAACAAAAGGAGTATAATATAGATGACATATATGATAGCATCACAAGGTTTCAATGATCTATCAAAAAAAAAAAATCAAGTATTGGGTGTTGGAGTATGTTCTAATAATATTATAGAAGATCAAAGCTTGAGTGTTATGTGCAAAAAATCTCACCCCATCCGTCCGAACTGAAATCTCTAGCATCACGCACTTATGTGACTGGAAGTAAGCGTCAGGAACTGCGAAATTACTATAAACCAAGCGCTCTCTTCCCCTTATTCTTCTTAATTGCTGATATGTGTAAAGTTTCTCCAGCATAGCGCCACAAGAAATCTTGTCTCCGACATAGTAGAATATCAAGTTTGCAGCGAGCTAATGGATATTGTCGGATGGAAGATTATCATGGTTGTCCATGTGCAGCCCGAGTGAGGCATATATAGACGAAAGAACACAGAAAATTCTATCTTTATTGTGATTGCAATACCTCCAAGCATACATTGCACAGAAATTCAGGAATTATTTCATAGCAATTGTCACTTTGTTCATACGCAAGCACGAACATAGTATGTTATCTTCATAATATGTGCTAGAGAATCCACAAGTGTTGAGAGAAAAAACTGAATTGAATGCTTGGTTAGGTCTATATGATCCCAAGCTATCTATTTATAATAAAGCCAAAAGGCTAAAATTACAATAATACCTTTATTGCTGCAATACATAAAATAACAAAGGAAATAGACAAATACGCCCTTATTAGCCAAGTACTCTCAACACTCCCCCTCAAGTTGGAGTAGAGATATCACACATGCCCAACTTAACAAAAATAAGATAAAACGATTTACTCCCTAATCCTTTAGTCAACACATCAGCAAGTTGATCACCGAACTAAACAAAAGGCATACAAATTAAACCACTCCCCAATTTCTCGTTGATAAAGTGCCTGTCAATCTCCACATGTTTTGTACGATCATGTTATACATGATTGTGAGCAATATTAGTGGCTGCTTTATTATCACAATATAGCATCATATGAATAGAAACAGATACACTAAGATCTTCAAGTAATCCTTTAAGCCATAACAGTTCACAAACTCCATGTGCCATTGCACGAAGTTCTACTTCAGCACTAGATCGAGCAATCACATTCTGCTTTTTGCTGCGCCAAGTCACAAGATTCCCTCCTAAGAAAGTACAATACCCAGAAATAGACTTTTGGTCAGGAGATCCAGCCCAATCAGTATCTGTATAAGCTTCAACTTTCAAGCCATCATGAGGAGATAAAAGAAACCCTTTTCTGGGAGTAGACTTCAAATATCGAAGGATTCGAAGAACAGCATCCACATGAGTAGAGTATGGATCATGCATAATTTGACTCACTAGGCTCATAGCAAAAGCAATATCAGGTATGGTGTGGGATAAATAAATCAACTTGCCCACTAACCGTTGATAATAACCCTTATTTACAGGATCACCATCCTTTTCTCGAAGATGAGTATTGACCTCAATAAGTGTATCAGAGGGACGACATCCTAATAACTCAACTTCTGTTATAAGATCAGGGACATACTTCCTTTGGGATAAAAAAAATACCTTTTGAAGATATGGCAACTTCAATCCCAAGAAAATATCAGAGCTTTCCAAGATTCTTTATTTCAAACTCTTGTCCAAGAAAATTCTTCAACCAGCTTATCTCATCAGTATCATTCCTGTGATAGTAATGTCGTCTACATAGACAATAAGAATAGTCACTTTTGCACCTAATTTCTTCACAAACAAAATATGGTAAGCATTACTCTGTCTATACCCAACAAAGATCATAACTTTTTGAAACCTACCAAACTAAGCTCGAGGTGATTGCTTTAAACCATAAAGTGCACGTTTCGGCTTACACATTTTACCTTGGATTTTGTCACAAGAAAAACTTGGAGGAATCTCCATATATACCTCCTCTTCTAACTCTCCATGAAGAAAGACATTCTTCACATTTAATTGCTAAAGATCTCATCCCTGGTTTACAGCACGTGAAGTAACACTCAAACAGTATTCAACTTGGCAACAAGAGCAAAGGTTTCCTGATAGTCAATCTCATAAGTTTGAGTAAATTCCTTTGCCACCAACCATGTTTTATATCTATCCACAATACCGTCCATCTTATGTTTGACTACAAACACCCACTTACATCCTACCGGTTGTTTCCCAAGAGAAAGAACAACAAGATCCCACGTGTCATTTTCTTCAAAGCATGCATTTCCTCCACCATTGCTATCTTCCACTTCTCATCTGCAAAAGCTTCTTGCTAATTCCGTGGAATAGAAATAGAAGATAGTGAAGATACAAAAGTCTGATAAGAGCTGGACAAAGAGTCATATGAAACAACATTGGATATAGGGTGTTGAGTACAAGTTCTAATACCTTTTCAGAGTGCGATAGGAAGATCAAAAGGAGAAACCTCACTAGAAGGAGTAGTAGAATCTGGATCCGGAGATGATGACTGAATGGGCAATGTATCAATGGTCTTAATCTGCATGTCGGTAGTGGAATTTCTACGACGATATGTCTTCAGTGTTTTCCTACTATTAATTTGCCTTTGAAAGATATCAATACTTTGCTTAACAAATATGGTCTACTCATGAACCTTTGATATCTCCCCCTGAGGTATTGTATTATTATCTACTTGTGTTGCTTCGTTCTCCTCTTGAGAAGGAGGAGAACCATTATGACATTCCGAAATTCCATCAATTGGAATTTATTGAATAATTGAGTTTTATGAGATGTGCTCGCAGTAAATTCTCGCCTGAAACTGATCATTCCTGGGAATGCTAACCATTAGGGAAATGCTAATAAGGGAATTAAATTTGCGCGACTAAAGGAAATTCGATCGTGAATGGATTTTGACCATTAAATCGCGAAAGTGATATTTTGAGCCACTGTTGGCCGATCCAAGGATAGTTAGGGATCAGTTTGCCACTGTCCTAGTAGTGGATCACGGGTGATTCCGTTGGACCATGAAACGACTTGACGAATGATTTCGAAATTATACTGAACGATCGTACCCCTCGGATCAAGTGATTGATCTTCGCGATTTTAATAACAACCGAGGTCGTCACGCACTGAACGGACTTGCACGTGACTCGATTTAGTATCAGTCATGAGTAGATTCTGTGAATTTCCCCAGCAAGCCGCTTGTTAGCTCGAGAAACGCTCAAGTTGTGTTTAATAGAATTTAATTATGGAATTTTTGCCCAAACTGGACACTGAAAAATTAGGAAGTCACGCTAGAACGTTAGAGCGACGTTGCACGTGACACGTGTCAATTTTTTGTGCGCTTAAATCTTTCGGAAAAATTTGATTTCGACGAGAAATGGAGAAAGTGACGATTTTGCCCTTAAGGATTTTTAAAGGATTAGTTTTAGGGGCAAGGGGCATTTTGGTCATTTGTGCCTTAGATATTTTTAATCAAAGGCACTATTGAAGTCTAGACCTCTTTCTCTCTCTCCTCTCTCCCTTTCCTTCGTGAATTCCCCCCCCCTTTTTTTTGGCTGTGAAACCTCCCCCTCCACCGTGAGCTCCTTGCCGTCCACCGGGAAGCCCACCGCTGGCGTTGCCGCTCGCCACCACCGTCCGGACCACCCTCAAGCCGCTGTACCAGCCACAAGCCACCACCACTAGCCGTCGTCTCTCTCTTTCTCTCCCTTTCTCTCTCTCACATGAGGCAAGACCTACGGCCAAGCAAGCAGTGCCGTCGCCGCCCAAGCTGATCGCCGCCACCCGGGAGCTGTACACCGTCGCCCCCGTTCTCGATTTAGTGCCGCTGCTCTCCGTTCTAGTCGCGATAGTCTAGAACGCGGGTAAGTCGCGCTCTAAACCCAATTTAGAATTTCGAGTATCGACAGGCGATTTTGGGTGAAATCGAGAATAGATTAGGTACGGAATGGCATGATTTAGAAGTGGGATTAGGTGGCAGGCCTTAGAATTGAAACTGGAAAATTTTTATTGAAAAATTCAGAATAATAGTGGGTTGCGAATTACTGTTCACGAGCTGTGATTTACTGTTCACGGGGCTGTGATGATTTGTTCGGGATGCAAGTTAGATTTTTAGAACCATTATTTAATGGCGAGAAAGTGTCGTGAAGGATCGGAATTAATCCGAGGCCATTTGGTTAAAGAAAATTGGCAATTTACGTGTTTTAGGCATGTTTGAATCATTCTAGATGGGGTTAATTTAATTGAGTGCTTATTTGTGTGTTTATATAGTGGACATATGTTTGTTTGGTGCACGCGTGGGCGAGATCGAATTGATTGTTGATATTGGCCATGTGAATTGTTGAGTGAGCTTTGTCTGTGTGTGATTCGATGCGTGCATGGATCGCGTGTGATGGGTCAGTTGTGTGTGGTAAATGCATATCGAGTATGTGCATGAGCAAGGAGAAGTTGTGGTGTGACAAGTGATTGTGGAAAAGTATACGAAGGTGTGATAGTACGAGAATGGGATCGAGTCGAGTATCGTAAACTCGGGCAGCAATCACGTAGGTTTATTGCATATGGCACAGGCTGAGGCTTGAAAAAGCAAGTATAAAAATCGGTCCGAGGCACGATCAGCTCGAGTGAGATCGGGATTGGACCGAGGCATCATAAGCTCGGGTTCCAATCATGTAGGTCTGTCGCATTTGGCGCGAGCTGAGTTGGGATCGGGCCTGGGGCGTGTGATGCTCAAGTCGCGATTGGGGCCTGAGGCGTGAACGGGTACGCAGGCCGGATGTGGTGAATGATTACAGTGTTCCCGAGACGTGTACTTCAACGCGGGTCACTAGCGAAGAATGAGAAAGAGGAAATGAGGATGGAAAGAATAGTGGGATGAGAATGGTATATGCGCGTGTTTGCATATGATGTAATTGTGATTGAGTGCGGGTGTGCGCATGATTGAGCCTGACCATATTAATTGATGTGCCTGCTTTGTGATTACTTGATGTACGTGAATGTGTGTGATTGCGCAATTGTCCAAAGGTACGTGATAGTTTAAGTTGGGTTTAGGGGTGTACTTGCTGAGATATAATCTCATGGTTGTGTAAACCAACAATTTTCAGAACCCCGACCTGAGTGATGAACCCTCCACCACCGCCACCAGTACGTTTTGGAGTACCAATGCATTCGAAGTATGAGGTAGTTGAGTTTCCGATAAGTGACGGGATGACCTAGATAAGACACACGACGACCGTGTTTGTAGAAGTGGAAAAGCTTGCCTTGTATGAGAACCATTTTTGAGGTCGAACGTCAGGTCATCGACTCTTTTTTTATTTTGGTAGTTTTAGTAAAGTATGCACTGGTAGTCAGAGGTTTGTTTTATTGTATATATGGTGGAACAAGTTGAACAAGAAATGGAAATATATATTCTCCCAATTCTCCCCAGTTTAAGTTTGTCCGAGTGTTTTATGGTTTCCGTTTGAGCCGATTAAATCTCTAATGTTTAGTTGAGGTTGGCGATAACCTGGGACGTCGCAACTGTTCGACCGGAGGTGGGATGTCGCGGGTTCGACGGGGGTTCGAGGCGTGACAACCATTAGAGACTATTGGAGGAGGAGGAGAAGGAGAAGAGTAAGTAATATCCTCAGGAACATCTAGAATTGGCAACACCTCTATACTAGGACACTCCCTCCGAAGAGGTTGAGCTAATTAATACTAAGTAGACTCATGAAAAATCACATCTATAGATATTATACTGTGCCTAGAAGGAGGATGATAATACTTATAACCCTTTTGAGTAGCTGAATACCCAAGAAATATATAGCGGAAACCACGGGGTTCTAACTTACTCTTAGAGGTAGTGTTATGAGTATAACAAACACAACCAAAAATTTTTGGGGGAAGAATAAAAGTTGATGATGCATGTAAAAAATCAATAAGTGTGCGGAAATCAAGAATTCTAGTTGGCATCCGATTGATTAAATAGGTAGCGATTAAAATAGCATCACTCCAATACTAAGAGGAGACATAATATGCAAACATAAGAGACTTGGCGACTTCTAACAAATGTCAGTTCTTTCTTACAGTAATACCATTTTGTGCTGGGGTATTAACACTACTGGTTTGATGAATAATGCCATCATCAAAGAGATATCGTTGAAACTGACTTTCAGTGTACTCAGTGCCATTGTCATTGTGAACAATTTTCATAGTGGCGTTGAATTGAGTTTGAATCATTTTGTGAAAAATTTGAAAATAATAAAAAACGTCACTTTATGTTTCAACAAATAAACCCAAGTTGCACGAAATGACAATCGATAAAAGTAACGAACCATCGATGACCAAAAATAGAAGTACGTCGGGAAAGACCCCACACATCAGTATGAATCACATAAAAAAGGAAACAACTTTTATTATTTGAAGATGAATATGAAGAATGAGTTTGTTTAGCAAAGACACAAGCTTCACAAAAAAACTCATCTTTATTACAAGCTGAAACGAGATTTGGGAAAATTTTTCCTAAAGTTCCTAAAGGAGGATGACCTAATCTGTAGTGCCACTGATGGAGATCTGTCAATACTGAATTAACTTGATGAGGTGTAGTAGACGAAGTAGAAGTGAAAAGCCCACTACCCTCGAGCAGATAAAGACCACCATCTAATCTACCATATCCAATCTCCTTCTCCGTTACCAGATCTTGGAAAATACAGTAAGAAGAAAAAAAGATTACTTTACAATTTAAATCTCGAGTCAAACTACTAATAGAAAGGATATTAGTAGAGAATGATGGAATATGTAAAACAGAAAACAAGGAGAGTGTGGAGAAACAATTAATAGACCCTTTTCCAGCAATGGGAGAGAAGGTTAGCTACACGAACTTTGTCTCTATCGGAAGTAGAGGTCTATTGATGAAAGAGACTAGAAGAACCCGGCATATGATCTGTAGCCCTTGTATCAATGATCCATGGGCTGTAAACAACAGATGTATTAAACCCCCCAAAAAAGATACCTCAAGTGGCTAGATTTGAAGCAAAATGGGAAGATGAATTGGCAACTATGGAGGAAGCAGTAGTAGTAGAAGCTTTTAATAGACTTCGAAATGCCTAAAGTTCTTCCTAGGATAAACCGATATCAGTAGTAGGTATAGCAGTAACAATTTCATTATGGTTTGTTTTGTTTTGTTTTTTGCCTTTCTTTGTGCCTTTTTTTCCTTAAAATCTGCAGGTTTTCCATGTAACTTCTAGCAAGTAGCCTTAGTATGATAAGGCCTATGACAATATTCACACTTCACAACTTCCTTAGGGGTATCATTAAATCGAGAGAACGAACCAAATTTAGTAATAGTGCTAGCATTGATTTGAAGAGCAGATCGATTAATAGTAGAGGAGTGGAGCATTGTTGTCCTACGGCTTTATTCTAAGTGAACTAGGGCATAGGACTGTTTCAGAGTGGGGAATAGAGACCGGCTAAGGACTTGAACACGAATCTAATCATATTCAACATTTAATCCTACCTAGAAATCATAAACTCTGATTTTTTTCCACATGGTTCTTGTAGGCAGCGATGTTTGTAGCATTAGTTAGTTGATAATCGGTATAATGATCTAACTCTTGCCACAAACTCTGAAGCTCAACATAATATTGAGATACAATCATCTCCTTCTGAGAAGTGTCATGAACCCTTTTTCAAGGTCATACACATGTGCATCATTCCTGATTTGACCATAAGTATCCCTAGCGGCCGACCAAATCTTCACTGCAGTATCAAGAAGCAAATATCCTTTTGGAATATATGGCTGCATCGAGTTAAGCAAAAAAGATATTACCAAAGAGTCATTCAAGATCCACTTGTCTTGAATAGCACTTGATGTTTTCGGCTTGATAGAAGTGTTGTTGATATGACCTGTAAGCCCACGGCTTGTAATGGTCAAGAATACAGATCGAGACCATATCAAATAATTTGTGCCGTCAAGCTTCACAGAGATTGTAGTGAAAGTAATATAATCTGTACGGCCATCTCCTATAGTTGGAGGGTTCTCAACTGAACCGTCAGACATTGTGTCATTAGTAGTAGGCTAAAATTATCTTCCCAAAAAAAAATTAGCTAGATCATATCAAGGAAGAAAAGATCGATTTTTTCAAGGTTTTGAAAACTTGAAAAAATTGATAATTCTAATTTATCCCAAAGAATATGAAAAAATATGATGGCCCACAAATTGCAGTGCTTTGGTTTTCACACACATGAGAATTGTAGGCCAGCGGCAATGCGGAAACAATTCTAGACAAAAAGATCCAAAAATTGCAGAAAAAGTTGAACCACCTATCGCGGACTGCAAAGAAGTTTTAGTTATCTCATAGAGGTGAAGTTTAAGGCAGACACTAGATTCAAAGAATTGCCTCATTAGTGCTGCCCTACATTGTGAAAGAGAGCAAAGGAAAAGATGAGAAGGAAATGCGGTGGGAGAAAGTGAAGGTATGAAGAGAGAACAAAGAAAGGTTGTGCAGAGGAGAGATTAGGATTAGGATTTCAATTCATATATAACTCTGATACAATGTTGAGAGAAAAAACTGAACTGAATACTTGGTTAGGTTTATATGACTATAAGCTATCTATTTATAATAAAGCCAAAAGGTCAAAATTACAATATTACCCATATTATTGCAATACATAAAATAACAAAGGAAATAGATAAATATGCCCCTATTAGCCAAGTACTCTCAACACCAAGGACTCATGCTTTCCATGGTGTGTATGAGAAATGTTCATACATAAAGGAGGTCAAGGTTATCTCTTGAGTGTTCAAGAGAGTTAACGATGCATAGAGGTTCATCACAAAACAGGTCTGACAGAAAAAAGACTAGAAGCAAAACTTTATTAATCATGGAGTTCTAAGGAGTCTCCTCGTCTTGGAACTCCAAGACTTCCACCCTCAAGTTGTCGTCATCCTCGCCCGGAAGGGTAAATCTGACCCTGCGGCCGGATAACTTGTTCTCATTTTTCTTTAAACAAGATTTCAATTTAAAGGCCTCATCCCAAGATTGGTCAAGCTTCATTTCAGGGCCGCCTTTCCGAAAGACACGATTCCCTTTGTCATCACTTGGGCTGTACGGATCATCCTGTGCACAACCTGCCCATGTTAGATTCTCTGTCTTAGCTCCACCATAACGTCCTTGCATTTTCTGGCGATCACCAGAACCAATGGATTCTTTGCCATCAATAAGTATATCAAAGAATCGCTCACTTCCCATTCGCTGATCTCCATAGCGGGGGCTTTCCACATCTGGAGGCCGACGTTTCACGTGCCAATGAAAGCCACCCTCTTCAGGGGAAGACTCATGCCAACCTTGGGGATCTCCTGGAGGTCCATCTGCTTTGCTTTGGAGCCAAAAAGTAAAGCTATCTGATGACTTTCTGCGTTTTTCAAGATACTGCTCCTTGGAGGTTGTTCCTTCAGACTGACGGCCAAAATTTCCTGAATCAGATTCTCCCAGCTTGGGACTTCTCATATTCAGGCAAGCATAAAGAGATTGTCTTTTCATGAAAGGGGAATGCTTGCCACCAGTATATTTTCGACGAGAGAGTTTTGCAGGGCTAAGGTTATTTTCTAATGTCACTCTCCTCTGGAAATTAGTACCGGCTGGGGAATTCTTCTCAACAAACATATCACGATGCTGTTTAGTTGGGGTCAGCAGCACAGACTGATGATGCCCAATTGGATGCACCGATCTTCGATTTCCTTTGACATATCCTTCAAGCTTGTAACTTGGCATATTATGGCAAGCATCTGGGGATCGTCTCTTTAAGAGGTGATGAGTATGTGTCACCTCGTCTGAAGAATCATAGGCGCATGACTCTTCAAGAAGTTGTTCACATACTCTATGCCTGGAACTTGCTTTACTTCTTTCATTGGATGGAGAATCACGGCCTTGTTGCTGCTGCTGCAGGATCTCACCCAGTTGATCAAGACAGTGCTTCTTTGAGGATGTGAGGTTTCCTGCATCACATTCACCGAGCCTGCATCTTTCAGTTTTCTGGCAAGCATTTGGAGATCTCCTTTTCACTATTTTAGTCCTTTCTGAAGAAGAATCATACAGACACGATCCTATTTGAAAGGATTCACGGGCGTGTTCCCTCTCGAAATCTTCACTTGCACGGGAGTCCGGGCTTTGCTGCTGATTCAAGAGCTGATATTGACGGGCTTTGCGCTGCAGCAAGCCATGGACTGTATGGAATGGGACAATATAAAAGACGTCGCCAAGATGCAAGAGCGACTCGGGCCGAACAACTACCCAGGGGTACTTGAACACGTCCGGCCGAGTCACAAAGTGTCTGGGATTTTTCTTCATGACTTCAGCAGCAGTGATCGGTTTTTTGTGCGTTTTGATGATGCGTCCTGGATACACCAGCTTCAGCACAGGCTTCTTACAAATAATCGCATCCATCGCTAATGATGTGGTGGAGATTTTGGATCAGGAGACAGTCGAATGGACAGGGGTCGAAATATAAGCCGGCTCATTTAGTCCTAGAGAGCAGATATTTTTGCCGGCGTAGAAAGCCATGTAACCTGGGAATTGATGTTCTATGCAGTTTGTCTTGACCAGAATGATATTTTAAATGTTTCTGGATATTATCTATGCAATACACGTCCTCTTCGAGGACTCAGCTTCAGCCATTGACGTGGAGCTTTTGTTTCGGTTCAATGATAGCTCCTTCTACGGGATAGGGAGAGCGAAAACTCAGTCTGCATGATTTGGCTGTGCTCATTTTAAAAGTAATCAATTGGGGGGCAAGTCATTGTCACAGTTCTGATGATGAGGCAGGTGGGGTGAGTGAGAATATCTTGTAACCTTGTCTTCTGCCATGAAATATGATATTTGAGACCTTTGTTGGACTCTCTCCCAAATCTACTAGGCATCTAGGTTCTTATGTTTATTCAGTTTGCTAATATCAGAACTTAAGAGTGATCCGCTAAGGTTTGTTGTTTTGCCATCATCTTCAGAGTTTCAGTATTCCATTCGCTCTGTTCCTAGACTTGCTAGACTCCTAGTTCCCATGACCATCGATCCAATTCGCGGACCTTTGGAACTAATTGTTTTCTTTGTACTTCTTTTCACTTTAGAGAGCACAACCTAGATGTATATTAAGCTCCTAATTCAACTCCATGTCAGTGGTGCCAAGATAATGAACTAAATGATTTTGTTTTCTTGTCCCCCATCTGTCGCGTTTCTGAAGAGCAACATAAGCACATAGAGCAATCATTCAAACAATCACTACAACATGTAAAATTGGAAGACATCATAAAACAATTCCAATGTTTCCGGTCCGATGCGTCATGGGCTTTTAGGCTAGTTTCATCCTCTTCATAAGCCTATGGTAAAGATTGCCAGAGGACACGAGTGCATAGATGCATCCATTTGCAACTGAATTGGAGGAAACGTCCCATTCCAAAACAGAGCCAGATAAGGTTTCACAAGAACTGATTCTGACACAACTTTACGCTAACATGATCACTCATATAAAGAAGCGTCCTTTCTCTAGCTAATGGGAAAATATCAAAAAGATGCTAAGTATCAAAGATTTGGTATGGAGTGTCAGCAGGATTGACTCAGGGCCCATGCTGAGCATACCAAAGCTCAGGGGCTAAATCGGGGTTGATCACTAACTATTCTGATCGTCTCTCCAGCACAAAGAAACATTGACCCACCTGTTGGAAACAAGCAGGTAGAGCACATAGCGACGGCGGTGGCAGAGGACCCTCCACTTTTCGCTCAGAGTATATGAAGAGCAGCACATTTACATAAATACAATCAGTAGTCTTGCTTACTGGGGCATTCAGATGCCCTGTGCCCTGAACGGCCACATACGAAGCACGATCCTCCAAAGCTCCTGTCATGACACAATGCTGAATCAGTGAGATTTACATGGCCATGTGAAGTATTTCATTGGTGAGTGAAAAGGAATATCTTCGCTAAATGGGGGATACTGTATCAAATGTCCAACACGAAGTCTGCAACACTACATCAATTCCATATGTTCCAAGAGCGGACAAAAATGCTTGAGGAATACTTGCAAGATTTGCCTAAGCAGAAAGATATACCTGTCCCTCGAAGATGACCTACTGGATCGCCTACCACCTATAAGCCAATCACTATCATTGTTTCTTGAGGTACGACTTGAGGTGCGACTCCAGTTATTTTCAGTTCTGGAACCTCGGGCACCACGCTTAAAAAGACCATCATCATCATCATCATAACTACGACCACTGCCCCAGCCTAGGGACGACCTCGATCCTCTCCGGTCTCTAGGACTCATCCGACGACTCCTGTCTCTGCCAGAAAATCTACCATAGAAATCACTAGGGGGCCCATCATCTTGCAGAGCAGGTAACTGTCAATATACAAGATCCAAGTGAATTAGCTTTGAGCATGCAATTAGCACCGAAACTGACACTACAGCAATATCTAAGCATGGAAGCAACTGCATCTAGGTAAACCACAGTAATCTCAACCCTATGAGGTATCTCAAGCTCTCATACAACCTTCGAAATTCTTGTAATAGTGTTCCCAGGTGGTGTTTGCTTACTCAGCAACTCCTTTGCAATCTCCTCCGGAAGATCAAAAACCGCTGCTTGAACCTGTCATTGGCACCATTGACAATATGAAAAAAAATGTACAAGACAATAAAGAAAAAATAATGGGAAAATTTATAAAGATAGTGCTCTGGTTTGGTAGATACCCTTTCATCTGCAACCAAATGTATCTTCCCTAGTTCATCTGCTGCTGGAGAATAGACATCAGATAGAAATCCAGTGACAGATCGGGTAGAAAGGAAACCTCTAGAATAAGATGGATCCCGAGTCAATTGCAGCGTAACCCAACCCTACAACGCATGTGTACAGTAGAACATTGTAAGATACAGCAGCAGGCAAATTTTCCATTATCTCAAATTACCAGTTAATTGGCAAAAACATACAAAAACCATGTTCTGAAGAACCAATTGGTATCATTGGTTATATTAATCCATGTTCTCAAATTTTGACAGCAAACAGGATCAACAAATTATTTTCCTGACATAAATGGTCTGTGCCCCAATGAGCAACCACTTCTTTCACTAAATCTTGAAATAAATCTAATAACAGGTAGAGTTATAGAAGCACAGATGACAAGCAAAAGCAAAATTGCCACAAATTAGATGTTTCTAATCTACCTGCTCATGATTTATAAGAGACCGAGAAGTAGGAGGTTGCGAAAAACCACTCAAGTGAGCCAAAGCAGCAGCTAGAGCATTTACACCTTGCTCTTCAATTAGTTTTTGTGCTGTTGGAGTGAAAAACCCCAGAGACTCAGGATGAACTCCTTTGAGGGTCGCAACAACTTGCTCAGCGGATGACTCCAGAACCTCATGCATGGCTGGAGGGCTAATAAACTCAAATGTGCAACCTACATCTCGCTCAATGGATCTGACAGTTCTCCTCTGACTACTTGTATACATCAAGATAGCAGTTCCTTCTTTCCCGGCACGTCCAGTACGACCAGACCGATGGACAAAAGTCTCTGAATCATTCGGCAGTTCATAGTGGATAATCTGGCATTAGGAGATGCATAAACTCTTGTTACTCTTATACACATAGCTTCGTGAGAGGAAAACTATTAATGCAGGTAAACAAACATAAAGAACTAAATAACCTACAAGATCAACATTGGGGATATCAAGCCCACGAGATGCAACATCAGTAGCAACAAGAACAGTGAACTTCCCCTGCCGGAAACCATTAAGAGTTCTCTCCCTCTGATGCTGAGAGATATCCCCATGCAATGCTTCAGAGGCAATGCTACTCGTTAGTGCCATTGATACCTCATCAGCATCTCTTTTAGTCTGCGTGAAAACAATGGTCTTCCCACCTTTCGCATATACCTAAGATAGATATACAAAAGGTCATTTATCTAGTAAAAGCACAATCTCTTAAAGCCTACCATAAATCATGTAGGCAAGAACAAGATCAAAGCCTTCTTTCACTAAGCAGGAAGAATCTTAAGAAACAGCATGATAGAGAAATTCGGGACAAATGCCTAATGGGAGACATCCATATGCAAATGTTAGCGAATCAAACAAGCATCTTGATTGGGGAAAAAGCAATCAAATATGAGGGATGCATCTCCTACCGTGATGAGATCACTTAGAATGGTACGCTTTGAAGTTTGAGTTGCTGATATGGCGTAAATTTTAATTCCCTCAGCGAGTTTTTCATCTTGCTCTCCAACCTACATCAGGGAAATAAAGAGCAGGCAAACCACATAAGCCGTCGCACAACATTTTGATGAGCCAAAGTCCTCCATTTCTGTGACCATACTATGTAAAAGTTCAGGCCTATACCCGATATTGGATCATGCAAGAAGTTGGGCAGATGGAGGCAGATAGATTATCGAGAGAAGAACTTTACCAAGTCAATTGTCAAAGGATTGTTCAGGTGCTTTCTCGCCAGTTTCTTCACCCAGCCAGGCATTGTGGCAGAGAAAAGCATGCTCTGTCGCTGTGAGGGAAGCTTTTCCAAGATCACTTCCACATCTTCCTCAAAACCAACGGCAAGCATCTGATCAGCTTCATCAAGTACCAAAAATTCCACTTCCCCCAATTTAAGGCTGTTACCGTTGATCAAATCAATGATTCGACCAGGAGTACCGACAACTACATCGACCCCCCGGGAAAGGGCAGTTTGTTGGGTAATATAAGAAACTCCACCATAAACACACACAGTGTTTAAGTAAGGCGCAGATTCCTTAATTTCTTTCTCTACTTGCTTTGCTAATTCCCTTGTTGGTGCTAGGGCCAAAACTCTAGGAAGTCGCCCACGTCTAAGAGACATTTACAGTATAATGTGTCATTAGAAAAATGCTCAAACATTGGAGGTTACCAAAAAGGTAAAATTATCCCTCAAATACCTCGAACTTCTATGTTCATCACCATCAGTAAGATGTTTCAGTATAGGAATCCCGAAAGCTAAAGTCTTCCCTGTTCCAGTCTTTGCACGAGCAATTAAATCACGCCCTTCAAGCGCAGGGGTTAACACTGCTCTCTAAAAATCAAACAACAGTATGAGGAACATGAATTTGCCATTGAAAACATGAAGAAACTTTAGTAGAATGAACAATAAAAGGGGAAAAGTAACGAGTGAACTATCCCAGTGCTGGCAAAAGTAAAGAAACCGAATATCGAGTCGATAGAAAAAGGAAACTCTGCCTATGTAAAGCCTTAGACCCAACAACATCGTAATGTTGAACAGCTCGATTTTCATCATAGGATAGTCATCTGATGTAAGCTACCACAGAACATCCCAGTATACCTACATTATAATTGCCTGCACTTAACTCCATCCGTTGTTCGCCTAGTACATTAACAAAGACCAAAGTTTTCCACTCAATAATCCAGCCAACAAAGTATGCTCGGAAAAAGGAAAACTCATCCAGCAATAAACAACAGCAATCACACCCAAAACGAAAATTTACGATAAAACAGGGAAGGGGAAGGAAAAAAGGAACAAAACATACTTGAATGGGAAAGAGATGGGTAATGCCACGTTTCCCAAGAGATTCCACGAGCCTCTGAGGCAAACCCAGCTTGGAGAGAGCAAGCTCGTCCTCACTAGGACTCTTAGCCTCGCCACCCTCAGACACGAAACCACCCTCATCCTCACTCACGTCAATCTCACCCTCCGAGAACCCACCAGTCCCCAACTTCTTGAAAGCCTCCTCGCTCAGCACCGAGTTCGGCGTGGCGATAGCAGAAGTCACGAAGCTACTCAGACTCCGCCTAAGGCCGCGCCTTTTCACACACCCACTTTCGAAAGACCCAAAGGGTCTACGGACATGGCCCTCGTTAGATGAACAGAGCAAGGAATTGAAGTGGGGCTTCTCCAAAAAGGACAAAGAAACCACGGTACCAGCTGATGCAGCACACACTGCTGCTGCTGCTGCTGTTGGGGTCGGTTTCCTGGATGTCTCTAGAGACTGGCCATGACAAATGATAGACGGGGTCAGAGACCTACAAGCCATCGAAGATGGTAGCAGGAAACGCTCGACCGGCAGAAACTTTTGAGTGAAATTCGATGCTTTGGTGAGGCTGTTAGGAACAAGAAGAAACAGATACCGGCGGCTTGATAGGGAGGTGGGAAGGAGGGAGGGATAAGGTCACGGAGAGGGAGAGAAATGGAGAGGAGATATATGGCCTTCTATCCTCCACCTCTGTCCTCTGTTGCTACCGTATGCTATCGTTTTCTCTTTATAGAGGGGAGAATTAGCCGGAGGAGGACAGGCGCTGGCAGAGCTATAGAACTGCTGCGAATCTTGCTCCGTCCATCAACTGAAATGGGCCGATGTCCGATCCCTTCGCTGACTTTACAACAACCCATGGACCTCTTTTGGCCCGCTTCCCGTATTGCTTGGTTTGATTCTCTCTTACAAATCCTCTGTATTTTCACTAGTTGCCTTTTTCGTTGTTGCGATTCTTGCTCCGTCCATCGACTGAAATGGGCCGATGTGCGGTCACTTCGCCGACTTTCCAGCAACCCATGGACCTCTTTTGGCCCACTTCTAATATTGCTTGGTTAGATTTTCTCTTACAAATCCTCTGTATTTTCACTAGTTGCCTTTTTCATTGTTGCCTGTCTCTTCAGCTGCCTTTTTGGTCTCGACATCTAAACCGCTTGCTGCGAAAATCAGACGCAATCGAAAACAAAGTGCTTTTTGGTGACGCTGCAGCGACTGAATTACCTAATCAATTATGCGCTTCACCAGTATTGCCCTTTTCTTGGGTATGATCAGAGCTAGTCTTGTAATTATGGCTTATCGATCCGATTTCGCTAGATCATTTAATAACATACGATCCATTTATCAGCGCTTACTATTTTCATCTCTATTTTATAACCTCTCTCATGTCCTAATCGCAGATGTTCAGCCAAAGAGGCCATTTTGGTCATTCTGCAAGACTGATGTCATATTCCAACTGGGAAATTTTACAGCACCAAGAAAGTGATCATGATGATTATGAGCATTCTGGAACAACTGCATGCACTAAACAAAAGCGTATGAAATAGGTCCAATTTTTTCTATTTTTGGGCCCAAAAGAAAAGAACGAAAAATAAAAAAATATGCGACAGCATATGTTTATTGGACAACCAGAGTCCAGATTGAAGAGAGAGAGAGAGAGAGACCATCATGGGTTTGCCAGTGAAGCAACTGCTTCTCCTTCCCCTCGTTCCACCCTCCTCTCAATTTCTTGTTCCCACTCAACTCACTCCATTAAGCAATCCTCGATAAAAATCCCATCTTTCCAAGAAATCCCATTCTTTTCCAAGAAGTTGGACAAGATCATTACAACGTTGGACGCGGAGATCTGTTCCGTCTCCTTCAAATCTCCGACGATCCCGACCTCGGCGAGGTTAGTTTCCGGTTTTCTTCTTCCCACCCTTCTCTTTCTGTCCGAACACCCGCTCTTTTTCTTTGCGAAAGTTGTCGAATTTGAGTGATCGTTCGGTTAGCGCGATAATGCTTGTCGTTTGTTAATGGCGGCAGGTGCCCAAGTTGCGGTTCCACTGTTTTTTGCGAACCCCGCGTGAAGAAATGAATGGCGACCGGGATTGTTTAGCCAATTCGAGTGTCAAGGACCAAACTTTACACTAGTTGATGTGAACTTCGGCCGAGGTGCGTGTCTTGTGATTAGCTCTGCGTTAATATGTTTTGGTGGGTTTGGTGTTGTTTGTGCCGGTTCCGATTGGCTTAGTGTTTGGAGATGGTTTTCTCTGGTCATGTTAAAGGGAGGAGGACATTGGTGGAGAAGAAGGTTTGCGATGGGGGAATTCGTGCCGATTTACTTCAACATCATCGCGCTTATGTGCACGGTGGGGGCGATTGCAATAGCAATTCACCACATTTATATGCACTTGGTGAATTACACGGAGCCAACTTATCAACGATATATAGTTCGCATCATCTTCATGGTTCCGGTTAGTACCATGAAATTTCTATATATAAATCCATGAGAAAGATTGGGGAAGCCATGAATATCGCATTCTTTGTTGTATACTGATTAGCACCTTCCACATCACATTGATTAGCTCGCCTTGATGCCTTTTATTTGAATGTTGGGGAAAATGGCGGTGGACGTAAGACTTTGGGGTTAGTGATTCTGCATCAACATTCTGGAGGTTGAAACTAGATATACAAAACAAAAATTGCACTGAATTTTTGCGAAAACTTCAACCGCAACATTGGAGCTGTAGGTTCACTTTTACACCGGTGGTTTGTGAAGTTTTTTGGAGATTTTATCTTGCTTTCTTCCTTACTTTTATTGGATAGGGAAAAGCTCATTGCCTAGTTATAACAATTGAACTTTTGAAGTCAGTGTGAGAATTGAGAACATTGGTTGGCGCAGTCAGTAGCAGTTGTACTGATGCATCATATCTTATCTTACCTCATGTGTTATGAAATCATATAAATGATGGGTTTCTTGGCATATGGTGTGTTAGAAATGAAATTCTCCTGTAGAGTTGTCTAAATCCTGATTGATTAGCCAAAGAACACAGGCTTTGGTAGAATTTAAAATGAGAAAGCGCACGGAGACTGTCGAAATATATTATAACTTTCCAGTTTTCTAACCTTCACTGACTTTAAGCCCCTATACAACTCACCCCCCGCCCCTTTTTCCAGAGAAAGAAATTATTATATGTAGGAACCCCACACCCCCACAACACGAAAAATGAAAACTGCAAGTTAGACTTGAAATGTGTTTACTTTTTGAGATTATGATTTAACCTTTGTTGCCTTTACTATATAACTAATGTCCATCTTATGCTCTTGTCAGGTGTATGCATTGACTTCTTTCTTATCCCTCATAATGAACGAGAATTCAATTTATTTCAATTCCATTCGTGAAGTGTAAGTATTTGGATTTTTAATCCATGGTTACAAAGAATTGGAGAATTTGGTGCAATTTACATGTGCTTTGATGTTTCCTTTCCCTGTCAAATTTTTTTAATACTATAATGATGTTGAGTTTTTTACTTTCCCATCAAAATTTAAAAGATTACTCGAATTGAAAGTTTCAGGAGTTTTGGATTTAAAATAAGTCAAAGTGCATGAGCTGCAAGAATTAGGTTGAGCAAAAAGATAAAAAGTTATAGTCATTCCAAACATGCCCCAAGTATTTGACTTAATTCGTGAAATGTAAGTATTTGAATTTATATTTCTTGAAGGGATGTCTCTGTTTCACGTTTTATTGATTTTGTGTGCTATTCATGTTTTTGTTTTTCTGCTTCTGAAATTTAAGAATATACAGTTTCGGTTGCAAAAGGTAGATGATCGGCCACCTTCGTTGGTTGGCCTTTTCTTAGTTCATTGTGTGTCGCACGTACCTGCGTTACGGAGATACAGATTTTTTAACCCGCCTTTAAGGCACTCATAGATGTGATTTATAATTAGATAATGTTGGTGAGTCCTGATGATTATAACTTAGTTTGTTATTGCTAAATTTTCATAATTTTGGAATTTGCTCTTTCAGGTATGAAGCTTGGGTTATTTATAATTTCCTATCGCTCTGCCTCGCATGGGTCGGTGGTCCAGGAGCAGTTGTGCTGAATTTAAGTGGTCGGATTTTGAAACCATCTTGGTACTTAATGACGTGTTGCTTACCTCCAATGCCATTGGATGGGTGAGTGCTTACCACAAGGCCTTGCCTATTTAGTTTAGCGGGCTCTTTAGGAATATTCAATTCGAAACAGCGCAAGTTTCTTAATTAATCAAGTTACTCTGAGTTATATTTCTTACATTGCATTAGATACACTTCTGCTTCCCCAAGAAAGTCGAGCAATTCTTGTGAAGTTTCATCAAACTGCTTTCAAGGGAAAACAGAGTTTGACTGGAGTGTTCATATATTGAAACACTATGATTTCCACTTATTTGTGAATGATTTAGACTTCTGAATCTTTCATGCAGGCGCTTTATTCGTAGGTGCAAACAAGGTTGTTTACAGTTTGTGATACTGAAGCCCATTCTAGTTGCTGTCACACTTGTCCTCTACGCTAAGGGAAAATATCATGACGGAAATTTCAGTCCAGCACAGTCATACCTGTATCTCACCATCATCTACACCTTATCGTATACAATGGCACTTTATGCTTTGGTACTATTCTATGTGGCATGCAAAGATTTGCTCCAGCCGTTCAATCCAGTCCCGGAAGTTTATAATCATCAAGTCTGTTGTCTTTCTAACTTATTGGCAGGTGAAACTTTTGTTTTGTTTGTCACTACTCACTTGTGCATTCCTTGTTTTTCTTTCTGGGGGAAGTGTTTAATGAAAACCATACAAAAACAGGTTGTTGACTTGAGGATTGAAAACAAAGTTGTCATTTTGTCTATTGTGAATAAAAATATGTACGATGGGTTTTGATTTCCCAATAGGTTTTTCTCTAGTTTTATTTGCGAATTTTATTGCTTAGTGAATTGGGTTGCTGGAAAGTGTAAACTAGCTGTCTCTTCATGTCCTTAATATTCTTTTCCATATTGTAGGGCGTCTTGGTTTTCCTTGCTGCAAAGACTGGACTCATCAGAGATGCGGATGAAGCTGCTCAGTTCCAAGATTTCATAATATGTGTGGAGATGCTTATTGCTGCAGTAGGTCACCAATATGCCTTCCCATACAAAGAGTATGCGGGTGCAAATATTGGTGGTTCTCGTGGTTTTACTGCGAGTCTTGCACATGCACTAAAGTTAACTGACTTTTACGATGACACTGTCCACCAGGTAAAACTTGGAGGTTGCTGATGTCATTTCATGAATGCTATTTTTTTTTTTTTTTTGCTTGTGCTGCCCTTAAATGATGATTGAATCAATATTTGTTGCAGTTTGCACCAACTTACCATGAATACGTACTCTACAACCATGATGGTGGCGATGAGGGGACAAGGAAATACAGGTCGCGCACCTTTGTGCCGACTGGCCCGGAAATGGATGCCGTTAGAAGGAACAAGCACATGTTTGGTAACAAAATGGATGAAGTGCAACTCTCCAGCATGTCTTCTTCTGCTACTAGCACTCCTAAGAAATCATCAGTACTGCCCGATTCTGCTACCAGCTCAGAGATCATGAAGTCTTCCCTACTTGTTGACCCATCAAACTCTTCTGCAGTCCCCTACGACATGTCGCTCATTGATGTGGACATATCAAGTTATCCTCCGCATGTTCCTGCAGCAGATGAAGCTAGACAAAGATGACTTGTCGAGCAGTTTTCTCCTTTGGTGACGTTACAAGATTACTGTCAGGCAGCCTTACACGAGGAGGGAAAAAATGATGGAACAACAAAATTTTGCATGTTGTTTGATTTGGGACCATTTTGCGCCTAAGTTTGTGTAGTGTGATGCAGAAATTGAGCTTGGCTTCTCCCTGAAAGTGTCCTTCTAACAGCCTAATTGTCTGCTGAGCACTGTAGGTACAGAAATCTGTTACATACTTGTAAGCAGAAAATAGTCATGTAATTATCTGCACCAGTCCTTTTTTTTCCAGCTTCTTGAATGAGCGTTTGCATTCTTAGACATATCTTGGCATCGCGATTCTAGTTTTGGAGATCCTTAACTTATTCTCAGATTGCTGCCAGATGAATGGTATTTCCGGTGATCATCACGGTGAAGATTGTTTATTCATCGAGTCGACATGGTAGAATCAATAAGCAAGTGCGAGGGCCATGGCCAACCTTATCTTCATTTTAGAGTTGGCATCAGGTCGTACTTTTGACTTATGTCACGAAAGGTCAAGCATCAAAATGCACACCATGGGCTTTTCCCATTCCACCGGCGGCTGCGCAGTGCCTCTGCACGACTTCAAACCGAAGAGAATATTAATAAACGTGTGGAAGTTCACAGGTTTTTTACAAGAAACCAAGTAGTACTACTAGGACTTCCCAAAAACCAAAAAGGCAAGAAGAAACCCTACTTATTACTAATATTTCCCTTTGACCTCGTAACCTTTCTTCACTCTTACTTTCCACGGCATATAAACCCCCCGCGTCAGACTTTCTCACAACCCGCTCTCCCCTCCCTCTCTCTCTCTCTACCTGCCAATAGAGAGAGAAGACTCTTCTTCCTGTCCGTATAGCGCAACTTGAATCCCTGATACACATGGCCTCCGTGAACCCCAGCCTGATGGGTCCAGTCTTCAGGGTCGACTCCATGGAACACCAGTGCCTGATGATGGAGAAGAGACAGCTCTTCCTCAGGAGCTACCAATTCAGCAGAAAACGGAGCCTCTCGGAGAGGATCAAGAGGTCCTTCACCAGGGTCAAGAGGGTCCTCTGTTTCAGGCTGAGGTCCGCCCGCCGGCTCCGGAAGCTGGTCTGCTCAAGGCTCTCCAGGCTCAGGCACAGGCTCTGCTACTCCAGGAGAAGATCAAGGTTCCTTCCCTTCCTCTGCAACAGAAACTGCAACAACAATCACACAAGTGATTCATCATCTTGCTTCTCTTTCTTCTCTTGACTCTTATATTCGATTTATTTGTTCAGAGGATATAGTAGTTAATTAACTCCTGCCCTGAAAGATTAATCCCTAGTAGCAGCCTTCCATGCTGAAGTGAAATAGACCCAGAATTCTACATGTATCGAGGATTTAGATGAAGCTAAAATATGAACCTTTTTTCCTTTCTGGGTTTTGTTTGTCCGTCGTTCTTGATGAGTTTCACTACAAATTCAGACATACACCAACATATCATTGAACCCCATGAATGCAAATATCATAGCAGCCATCAAGAAACAGGGTTTACAGACATGTCTTCTCTGCTGTTCTATTCTCGGATATTTCTGGTACTACGTTTGTTCCTGTTTTTTTTATTTCTTTCTTAATTATATATGTTTATGTGCACCATGAATGAGGGATGTATAAAAGAATTGGGTGTGGCTTAATAAATGAGAATAATTGACCGAATTAAAGCGGAGATGAATACTGCAGCAAGAAGGCAGGTACGGTTTGTGCATGGACATTCAAGCATCCACACACATACACCCCGCAAGCTTTTTCTTCTTCTTTTTTTAATCGCTTTTCATAACTTAATGTTTAATATTTCGCTGCTGGAAACTGCAAAGGTGTCTACGTTTCATTGCTTTTATGGCGGACTGAATGATAATATCATTTATTATAATGATAGTAATGACGATCAACGGGAACTTATCTTCAAAGCTTAGACTCTAAAAGTCAAAGCATCCAGATGAATTCCGAGTTCGGATACCAAAATAAACAAATTTCCAACTTGTGTACGGATTTCAGGCCGGCGTTTTCTGGATTCGTTCTGGATCGATTTAATCCGGTTCAATCATGCTCGTTACTTAGAAATTCGGTTCAATATTTTCTTTCTTTCTTTCTTTATTTCTTTTTTCCGATGCGATTTTGTAAACAACCACCGGATGTAGGTGAAGTAAGATTTGATGGATCTGGACTAACCCTAGTTTAGTATATATGTATAGAGTATGTATATAAAGTGTAAACACGCGTGCAACAGTTTTCTTTGAATGAAAGTCAAAGAGTTGACAGAATGGCCGAAACCAATTTAGGGTTTCAAGAACGATGCGTGACTTTCTTCCGTCCAAATAAAGTTAGGAGATTTATTGCAGGCAGCTGTCTTTGAATTTGACCAAATTACAGCATGGCCATTATGGGAAGAAGGAAAAATAATATAATAATAATAAAAAGCAACACAAAATTCCTACTTTTGCAGGACCATGAAGAATTTAATGTGAAATAAATACAGTATGCTGCCGAACCCTTATGTTTTCATTATTTGTTGCTCTTACCACATCCATTGATTTGGTTCTTCTTACATTTGTATTTAATGCATGACAAACATAGGGCTACGAAGGCTAGCCAACCTTTTGGGTGCCCCTCCCACTTTAAAGCTCGTCTAGGTTAGATTAGAACACCGCAAACACAAATTATCTCAAGAAAAAAACCGGTCGATGCGATAGGAGAACCATTCAATTTCAAGTGAACCCTCCCTTGATAATCCAACACGTTTTCCTTTTCCGAGAAATAATGCCAAGAGCTGAATCCGGTCAACCGGTTGGCTTATCAGAGTATCTTTGGCTGTATGTGTTGGGAAGATGAAGAGGGATCTCCTCTCGTGCACAAAACGAAACGATATCTCTATATTTTCTGAACTAGGAAACCAGAGATGGGTCCTCATACATGAATCACTAAGTGTATCTTGGTGATCTTTGTGCTAAACAAGAAACTTGGTAACCACGAGAACAGATTGGATTAGATTGAGGGAAGCTAGCAATCAGAAACAACAACATGGGATGTTCATCTTTGTTTGCTTGTGATTCTTGCTGGGAAGGATACAACTGTGAAACTTGGGATCTGATGAGCACAGGATAATCCTAAAACAAAAGAATGAAACATAAAAATGGAGGACAGACGGATGATCCGTGGTTCAACGTGAGGACGGCAAGTTGACGTGAAGCAAGAATATGAATATGAAACTCCAACCTTGAAGTCATCGGCTGATTTGATGGGGGACCTTGGAGATATGTGTTTTGCATGCATCAGCAAGGCCAAGACGTGATCGCAGACGCCTTTGGACAGTAGCAAGCAGCTCTTAAATTAAGTTAATGATGTGTGCGCTTGGTTTGATGTGTGCATGCGGCTTGTGAGATCAGTTTAAATTTGGGGTGGGGCGGTTGGAGCGCGGCGCGCGGGGGGAGGCGAATTGCTTCAAATGTGCACAAAACGGAATCTGGCTGTCTCATTGATTCTAACCACCGGGCATATCTTTCACTGAGGATGTTGTGTTCCTTCACCCCGAATGTTGTCCATGCCTAAAGACAACTCCGACCCAAATCCCGATAAAATTGTATGAGCGAATGAGCGATAACTTCTTGGAGATGGGACTTTCTCTTGCGCTCTGTACGGGGATTTGGTCGCAACAAACTCACCATTGACGCTTCCGTTGATTTTTGTGCATTGATCGGGGCATCACATCCTACATTGCCACATGCAAAACGCCGTAGACTCGTAGCAATCATCATGCTACATGTTAATGGCCCTAAGCCGCCACACCCCTGGCCAAATTGGGCAACACTTAAAACACTTGAAGGTTCGATGGAACCCTACCAAAAAGAATCTTGATACCGATTGTTAATGATAATATCCACATAGGTTATTGATTACAGCATTCTCTTCAATGAATGCTACTCTCAATGAGAAATCCACAATTGTCAAAAGTATTTTTGAATAGTCTGGGATACATGATTCCCTTAATCGATTTCATGTTAATCACATGAATTTCTACATTTGGTCTGAAAAGATGTTGAACATAAGAACATGGATTACACAAATACAACCATATTTTTGTTCCAAAGTCTCCAAACATGCATGAGTCCGTTCCAATCGGCGAAAGCAGATTGATCTCTGTGCATTACGCAAGAACAACGCATGTGTGGCTGCTCAATTCTTACGTAACTCCACCCATCAAGTGCCAGCCCATTTTGCCATTTAAGTCCAATTGAATAAGCCCATGTTAAAAGGTACAACAAGAGGGCCCAAAACCCAAAAGCAAAGAGAGAATCTTTAGACTGCTTGCAAATTTTCAAATGCCTGCGACTTGGCAGGGGCCAGTAGAAACTGTCAAAGGGATGATACAGATACTAATAATTGCTGATTAAACAACTGCTTCCTCTTGTATTCTTCAATCTGGGACAAGTTAGACCAATAATCATACAGGCTTGACTTGATTCTGAAACAATCTGTGTCAAACGAATTAGAATAAACCAGCAGATCTGTTAATCTTTTTTGAATGATGACTGCCAATATTCATTCCTTTCCTTAATGATTGGCCTCGATAGGTACACTAACATGGGAAGCAATCATTGCACATGCCTCTCACTATTCCTCTCAACCATCTGTTTCAGTTTGTCCTCACTCAAGCAGCTGAGAAGAGGGCCTCATAGTCCAAGTTGTTAGGCTGTGGCTATGGCTATGGAAACTGATGTTAGCCATGTGTTAAAAAGGTTAGTAACCTTGAACTGTGTTTGGGTTAAACTATAATGGAAGCCATGTGTTTGAGGAATCCCAACTGCAGATTATATCATTATTTTGGTACGAAATCTTGTCTCAAAATATTTTGAAAACCCAATTCCTGCCAAAATAACTAGCAATAGGTCACCTCCTTATAAGCTGTCCACATACTCTTTATGCTAGGGGCAGTTGATTGTATAGCAACCTCAGCTGAGAAGCAGCTAGGCTCTCTTCATCTCCTCTTATTTTTTTCCCTCTATCATCATTCCTGAATGCTGCAGATGGGTCTGCAAGATATTGGTGCTGGCCGCTTCAGGTATCAATACGAGAAGCTGATCAACGTCGATGAGAAAACAACAAGGCCTAGGGGGCGTTGGGTGAGGAATGTGAACGGAAAGCTCAAGGCTCTCCGGCTGTCTCGTTCGAGGAAACTTACTCTGAGGGCGTTTTCACTGATCGCATTGCCCAGCAAGATGGCCAGGATCTATAGAGATATCGTCAACCGGATGAATTTGGATGGTATCTACCCGGCCATCACTTTTTCCTCTCAATGGGGGCTCCCAGTTCTGTCTCATTCCTCTGTGAAATGTAGAAGAGGTGTCGTATCTCTTGATAGACGCTGGGCTTGCACTTGATATGCAGGCATTTTGTCTGCAGTAGTAACCTGAAAACTTGCTATTATGTTGATTTTGCATTAAGTTCCTCTCGTTAATCTACAGTCGGTCAATCCCCATTCTTAATTTGGCAGAGTGGAGGATTCGACAATGCTTCTTAGTTTATACTTGATGTGTCTAGGACGTACGAATATACCAAATAGTTCAGTTCCAGACTTACAGAATGAAAGAAAGGAAACATAATATGCACACACCAGTAATATCAAGACTTACTTTGACAATTCAGTTCTTGGTTAGTCTAGAGTGGAAGCAGGACTTACCTCTCAATTTCAGGAGATGGTGAATACCGAATATATATTACTGCACTCTGCTCGATATGGTTAAACCTGCCCTTTGTGGCATGCCATGCAAATGAATAGTATACTTTCCAAGCACCTTTTAAAAGTGTCCTTAAAACAATGATTTGAGCGTCATCTCCAAACAAATTTGCTGGCCACTTGATTGATTACTTTCTAACATGTTGCATTCAGTCCAATCTCACTCAAAAGATTAAGCAGATGCATTTGCAGATAAGATTGCACATTAGCTAGTCCATTAACCACTATCCACGAGTAAGTATAACCACCCATATCTTGTAGTTTTATCTGAAATTTGGCCAACCCTCGTCATCTCCTGCTACATATAACCTCTGCCTTTCCTTTCATATTTCCAAACTTACTTCCGAGTAAATTCTTCTTTGGCATAAGGGTTATCTCTCGTTTCGCTGCTGTCGCTGTCAAATCCAAAATTTTGAGCTTCCTCGGTGATTTGTTGGATAATACATGACTGTTGTAGAGTAATCTCTCGTGCCATGCATTTATTTTAGATAAGATGCAATGGCTGGTGAACCCCCTTGTTGCCGGCGCACTCCCAACACGTGCTTAAATTTTCCTACCACGTGGCAGAAAATGGAGTGTTTTATGGACTTGAACTTCTACATTTTCTATGAATGGCATCTTTGGGTGTTGGAACAGCCAATGACTGCTTGTCATTGCACTTGGTCAACAAGTTTTATGACACATTTAGTATCTACACCATTTACTTTAAGGTGACTGAGATGGATGTGAGATGCATCCAACTTCCTACCTCATCGATGCAAGCCTAGGCCAGAGTTCACTTTAGGCCAGAAGGCAGATCCTTACAGCTGAAATTTGTAAGGAGCCCACTGCAATTCACTACCGGCATGCTGTAACTAATAATCATAAACCGGGAAAGGAAATAACAGAAAGGGCCACATTGTTTTCATCAGATTTCAGCATTTTCACAACAGTAGCTTGTTGACATCTGAATTTTAGTCAGCAATTCAAATTTTCTAAGTCCACTAAAAATCCACCTAATTGTTGGTGCTATGATGTGGTGAATTTTGGTCGTGACTTTGTGTGTTCTAAGTCCACTACAAGGAAGACAAAAGACATAGAAAATTAGAGGTAAAAATGATATAATAAGAAAGGAGTAGTAAATTATTAGGGATGTTGAGGAGTGTTTCAGCAGTGGAATTTGGATTAGTCTTTGGACTTTGAACTGGCTCAGGTGAGTTCATTTTTGCTGATAATTTGTGGAAAGCCTTAAATTTTTGGGCTTGATAAGAAGCAAAACCTGGGAATGGTGGTAAGCTTTGGGTGAGTTGTTCTGAGCTTTAGGAAGAAAACGAATGGGTTCAAAAAAGAAAGAGAAAGGAAATAAGGAACAATAAGAAAAATGGGGTTTGAAGGTTTAGAACTAAAAAAGGGGCTTTTATAAAAGCCCGATCCGGTCTTTTGGCCCACACCAGTGAAACCACATTGAACCATACTCGTATTCAGCTGATGTGACTGTATCTTCTACTTGTTCTTCATTTACTATTGTTAAGGTGTTTGTTGTGACTGCTTTTATATCTTTTTTTTTTTGTTGTAGTTCATTTTCATAGTTGAGTGGTTAGGTTTCATTCCAGGATCATATTAAACATAAAAATATCTCATGGACATTTAGTGGACGTGAACTTTAGGATTCATAATTGGGTTAAACAAAGGGACTATATGTGACACTTAGTTTTGACAAATAATCAAGTTTAGATACTTTAATACTAATTAGATAACTAATGTAATCAACTCGCTGACTTTAAATTGAGTACACTCCCATACATCACTTGATTTCTAGCCGACCCCAATAGACTAGTAGCAAGTTCTTATATAGAATTTCCATAGGTTTAATTAAATTTAAATGAAAATTCCAACCTCGCGAGAGGTAAAGGTTTGGGAGAACTCACGCCGATTAAGGACTATTGTCTCTTAACTCGATATTATCTCTAAAACTGTATTTTCCCAATGCTCGAGACACAGCTTACTTCAATTTTACCATATCTGAAACTCAAACAAAAAAATGGACATTTGGATTCACCTGATGCTATACCAGGCATGATTGTCTCTTTATATAGTCAATATATTAGAAACTGATTTTCATTTTCTTGAATAGTAGGGTGAATGGCTTGAAATCCAATTGCTGAAGAGATAAATAACATAGTATATCCAAAACAAGCGAAAGCAGGACTATGCATTATTAGCTCCACAATTATTACACACCATATGGCAGAGGAGATATGAGAAGTTTCTTATTCTCTAGTTGTTAACAAGCTGAAACTGCCATGTGAATGACTCTACAACAGGAATCCAAACAGTCAATGGATACTACTGCCTGAAATAATATGATTTGGCAGAGCAAAGCACAAATTCTAACAACTTCTCAGCGGGGATCCAAACGCATACAGATACCCAACTCGATGATCACGAAATACCTATCTTTCAGTCCTTGAGATTACCTTCAGCTGCTCAAATCAGAGACTAGCCGAATCAAGAAATTAGTACTGAAGGAGCCCTCCGAAGCTACCTTTGGAGGCGAAACCGGTTATGAAGAGCGCATAAGAATCCCGGAAACTGAACTGAGGCATGAACAGATGTCCCATCTTGACCTTGACCTCGAACATCCTTCCCTTCTTGATCTCTTGCCGGTGTCTCGGCGGCATCAAGTTGTCATCAGAGAACTCTGGTTCTTCTTGGATTGTTGCGAGCTTCGTCTTCAATATCACCTCTATGTCCTTCTGTGACTCTGTCCTCAGGGTCTTCCTGCTCGTGCAAGGGACCGCCCTCGACACCCTTCTATAAGCTTTCCTCATTTCCACTGCCGAAATGTCTTAGACTCTCGAAATTTTTCGACGTATCTTTTCTTCAATTCATCGACATACTGATGTCCCTCTCACAATTAATGCAACACATATCACTAGACTTTTTGGGCTTCTGAGTATCGGTTGTACTTATAAATGAGGTGATACAAGGAAGTGAGCACATGAATGTTTATGAATTGGTTGGAGAGGCAATATCTGGGCAGACCAGAGAGGGTGGCTTACTTGTATTAGCTAATGACTTTACAGCGATGGTTCAATCATTATGGTCATTTCTTTAATCAGCTTTATGTCCACCCACCAAACCTGTCCTCGTTAAAGACATAATAAAGAAGATGATGTTCCACTTTCTTTCTGTCGACAAACATATCTCTATCGATCCCCTGTCTAGCTTCAACATGCATAAGCCTGAGCTCCAAACAAAAAGAAGTTGTTTCCTGGAAGCCCACTTGTTGAAGGGTAGCATTCTTCCATTGCTGAAAACCAGCTGATTTGTTGAAGGAAGCAGTGACAGATACCAACATGAGCGATGTAGCAAAGAAGAGGAGATGCAAAACAGGAACATGACTGGGGTGATATGCTAAAAGTGAAACATGAATTAGTGCCTTTTTATCATGATAAGATGAATATGATACATGGATTAGTTGGTTCCTTGATTAAGGAAACTCGAGAGAGAACATGAGAAGCCCATCCAGCCAGCAAATGCTTACATAGAATTAGGATATTTACTCATTCAAGGCATGAGATAAGATATCAGGCATTTTAATAAAAGGTGCATTACCTACTTTGCACCTGAAGAATATTCCACCACCACCTGAAGGGAAGAGAAAAGTTGATGCCTTTCTTGCATTGCCAACTCGTGTGGTCAATGAAGTGGTGATTTTGTGATTCTATGATATCATACTCTTCCAATCGCCTCGCGAAACGTTACTCTACCTAAATCATTTTGAGTTGTCTTTCACGCTTCAAACTAAGCAATATTTTTTTATCACGTCTCAAATGTACATATGTCGCTTGATAAAGTATTTAATTGAATTAAAAAGTTCATCATATATAATATATATTATATACATATATATATATATATATGTTTATTTTATTCAAAAGTTATTAGATCTAGCACACAAAACAAAAAGGGATGGCAGGGGATGCAGAAGGGTGTAAGGATGATGCCTCATTTTTTGATTGGACAAAACATCCAATGTTTTCTTTTCCTAGGGGCAACAGCAATATAAAACTTCTCATCGATGAAGGAAATATGAGGAACAACGGTATATCCTATTATGCTGTGGTCATCCAACGGTCGAGATCTATCAGACAATAGCTGGTATGCAGCACGATATTGTGACATGTTGTAAGATTCTTGTGATCAGTCCCATGGGGAAAAAAATGAAACAGTCTCGTGACTTTATGAGATTTACAGTATGAAGATCATGTCTGTAGTAGGGTGAGAACGGTTTTTGGGTAAAACCAAAAACTAAAGAACCAAACTAGTTCTAGATATGAATGGTAGGTTTAGGTTTAATGGTAACCATTTTATTCCGTAAATCAAATTCTTGCCGTAAATTGATTTCTCTGAATTTTGCTGTCTTTCGGAAGAGAAACTGTTTGGTAAAACATGACTAATTCTCTCCGTAAATTGATTTACTGAATAGAAATCTATTTTGATTTTTTATTTTTTTTTGCACCTAAAAAAATTTAAATTTTACTCAAAGGTTTTCAGAAAGTTTTGAAATTTTTATTTTTAAATTTTTTGGACACCTAAAAAATTAAATTCACTTAAAGTGGGTGGCCAAAGCAGGTATTCTAAGCCATTTTGTGAAGTTTTTTTTTTTTTATTATTTTATATATTTTTTAAATTTTTTTTTTGGGCACCTCAAAAATTTAAATTTTACTTCAAAGTTCAAATATTCTAAGCCATTCTAAGTTTTGACATTTTTGTTATTTTTTTATTTTTTGGGCACCTCAAAAAATTTTAATTTCACTCAAAGTGGATGGCCACATGTATTTTAAGCCATTTTGTGAAGTTTTGAAAATTTTTATTTTTTTTTTTTTTTTTTTTTTTTTTTGTATCTCAAAAATTTAAATTTCACTTTCAAAGAGTTTTTAAGTCATTTTGTGAATTTTTCAAAATTTTTATTTTTTTTTTTTTTTTTGGCACATCAAAAATTTAAATTCACTTAAAGTAGGTGGCTAAATTTTAAAAGCATTTTGTGAAATTTTAAAATTTTTTTTTTTTTGGGCACATCAAAAATTTAAATTTCACTTCAAAGTGGATGGCCAATGTATTTTAAGCTATTCTCATGAAGTTTTGGAATTTTTGATTTTTTTATTTTTTATAAAAAAATCACCAAATTTCATATTTTCCCGAAATCTGACTTTTTTTTTTTTCTGAAATTTTTATGAATTTTTCTAGAATTTTTCAATTTTTATGCATTTTCTGAAAAAAAAAAAAATGTAAGAAGATAGGGAAATGCATTCCTAATCAAGAAGCTACAAAAGTAACTTCTCTTTTCTTGCCAAAAACTCATTTTGGAATCAAAAACGATTCTGAATCAAGAATGCATTCCTAATCAAGATTTTTAACAAACGATTTTTATTCCGAATCGCAAAAATCCATGCATTCCGAACAAAATTTTTATTCCGAATGCATTCCATATTTAGGTTCCAAAAAATTGAGGAACTGGTTCTGATGTTTAGGTTTTAGGTTCCGATCTGAGCTTGAAATAAATTTTTGTGTTTTTCTTGTTCTATATCTTTGTGAAATCCTATGTTATTTCAAATCAAATCTAATGTGAAACTAAACTAGTTGTGTAAGCTTCCATTTCCAGTGATATCCATGACTGAAACTTATACTTTATTAAGAAGATAGATGGAACATAGGTAGATCTTGAAACCTATGACTGGGTGGGTTTTAGAGTATGCAGGGTAAGTTCTAGGTTCTAAAAATTTAGGAATCCGTTTTGACGAGTAGGTTTCAGATAGAACCTAGACTGACCCTAAAAGTGCTCACCCCTAATCTGTATCATAATAATGGATATGGAACTTGCAAATGATTCTAGATATGTATGGAAAAGGAAAACTATCCAAAAAGTCCTAAATTTATTGCACTTTAGCCAATTAAGTCCTAAACCTTACAATTTTGCTAATTGAGTCTTAAACATTTTCAAGCTTGACCAATTGAGTCCACCTAGCCAATTTTAGATGGAAATTACTGACGATGGATGTCGGCAGTCCTATGTAGCACGTGACACGACCGGCGCTGACATATACAATTTTTATAATTTTTAAAAATTTATGAATTTTTTTATATTATATAAATCTTTTCTTTCTGACTTTCTTTTCTTCCAAGACCAGTGATGGTCGCTAGGTGAGGGCTTCGTGGCCCTCGTCAAATTTGGACGAGGGTCGCCAGCCCTTGCCGAACTTAGTAGAAAAAAAAAGGAAAAGAAAGAAAGAAAAATAAAAGAAATATAAAAATATAAAAAATTTCCGCGTTAGTGCAAACCATCCTTCGTAGTACTGCGAGTGTTCATGTTAGCGATTTCCGGTTAAAAGTGATCATATGGACTCAATTGACATAATATGAAAAGATTTAAGACTAGATTGGTAAAAAAAATTGCATAATGATTTTTGTCACCTTTCTATTAATGGAGTAGAGCCCGAAATCAATTTAAAGGTAGTAAAAAATAAACCAAGTTGCACATAATAGTAACTTTCTCAATTTTTCATGGTAATTTTGCGAAAATGTTATGACTTGGTGACATTAATTTGTATTTCGATAGGTTTTATGAATAAACGAGAGAGAGTGTTCAAATATGAAATCTAGCTCAAAGAAACCTTCTTGAATTTCACATAATAAATTGACACAAATGGTCCATAAACTTTGACCGAATATGCAATGTGGTCTCTGTACTTTTAATTTATTCAATGTGGTCCATGAATTTTAACCCAATGAGCAATGTGATCCTTGAACTTTTAATTTAATTAATGTGGTATGTGAATTTTTTTATATATATTAATTTATCAACTAACTAAATTTCTTGAACATGTAAAATTTCAAAAGTTTATGTATCAAATTGAAAAATTTAAAAATTTAAAAATTTCAAGGACCACATTACATATTGGGTTGAAGTTCATAGATCACATTGAACAACTTAGAAGTTCAGAGATTACATTGTCTATTAGGCCAAAGTGAAATGACAATTTGTGTTGTCATTATCCCTCATTATATCTATCTTCTCCCTTCTACTTAAACAAGAAATTTGTCATAATATCAAGTATACCCAACTCGATCTACAAAATTAATCAAGTATAAGTGCTTCGAGTGCAGCAATTAGGTAATCGCTCGAGGAAATTTTGCAACTTCTAACACACGAAATTACTTTCGTGTTACTTCAAAAATTTCTCGTTTCAAATCTGAGTATTCGAACACTTGTTGACACAACCCTTGTACAAAATTGATGGACTTACGTGTTATAGGCTACGATAGGGACACGCACGATCAAAGGTGCCACCTTTCGGCTTTCGCCACATCGAAGACTCGCCACGCGTCGCATGCAAGTGTCGTCGGCTGTCACCATTTTGCGCCCTCTATACTCCCATTAATTTAATTCAAAACCCAGACGTATGAACAGAAAACTCCGATGAATCATTCTTGAGAAGACCCTCTTGTTTGCTTGTGGGTGCTGGAAGTTATCGCGGTTGGAAGGAAACCTCCCCTCTTGGCTTGCCTCGAACCGCTCTTCGGACCGCGGAAATCGTCGTCATCCCTCGAAAAACGTGCGCAGCACACGATTCTGTTCGAATCCTCAACTGGGTGTTGTTCTTTTTCGTCGTTTCCCTCGCGTGTTCTCCGGCCGCAAACGATTTGGATGAGGTTATACAGTTGTCCGCACGAATGGTACGTTGTTCTGGAGTTTGTCTTTCGTCCACGCCGTTTGATTCTTGGATTTTGGGCAACCCCTTGATCGTTGATGTCAGTTTCTGATAAGGAGATATCTAGTCCTGTGGGTAACGTCATCGTTGATGATGGTAATGTTGGTGATGGAGAGAACAAGGATGATGGTAAGGGCGATGATGGTGGAGATGGTGGAGTTGGGGTCTCTGTGGCGCATGAGAATGATCAGAGGAGACAGAGGGGTTGTGGGTGTATGCCGCGATGGAATCTTGCCAAGGTTAGGAAGGCCTTTGGGTCTTCATCCAACAGGAAATTATCGAGACAACGCAGGAGAAGGAAGGGTAAAGGTTCTGGTTCCTGCTTTAGCAAGCCCGAAACTGTGGAATCGCTGGCCGAGTCGCATTTGAGCGATCCCGAGGATCCGGCTTTCACACATGAGATGCTGCGGGATTTGTTGGAGAGGAATGCTTTTTACTCTAGGGAATGCAATACCCACTTGGACATCCATTTCGCTTCGTGTGAGCATAGCTGGGGAAGGTAAGTTTTTCGATTGAATTGTTTGTATTTCTATGCCTCTACGGGTAGTTGCAGAGGAGTTTGTGGAAAGTCTTCAATCAGAGGTGTTGCAAGATTGTTGAAAATGTTGAATTCGTGATCACCATGCTGATTCCGATTCTTCCGCAGCAGTTGGGTTGTGAATTAAAATTGGAGTTCAAGTGTTAATGGTTGGATGGATTATGGAGATGTGGTTGGCTCATCGGTTAATCAAATTGGATGGATCTTGAATTCTCGCTTCTCGATCAGGTGATGAGTTGCAGAGTCATTAGGCCTCTTGCTTGGTCTGCACTTTCGGCCTTGGTTCTCGCCTCGCTTTTCTGGAGGTGCTATGAGCTTGGCGTAAGGATTGTATAGTTGAGAGGAATACTCAGGGCATGGAAAATCTGTCTTCTGCAAAGTTTATGGTAGATTAGCTGTCCGCGTCAATGTGGAAGAATTGAATTCTTTGATTTCTTTTTAAATTGTTGAGCTATACTTTTATGAGGAGATTTGAGCATGTTTCTGCCAATGATATACTAAGGGAATACTTGTTTGTGAAACTTTTGGATCAATACTGCAATGGGAAAGACTTCTATGTCCAGTAGGTTGGGGTAGTAGTTTGTTTGCTTGCTCTGTTTATCTACTTTTTCTAACTTTATGCCACTTTTGAATGGACAAGACGAAGCATGGCTCTACCTCGACCCTCATTTAGCTTCCATTCAATTTTGATGAAGACCATGCGTTGCGATGTTGATTTAGCTAGTGCTCGGGGTGAAGACTCTTGGCGTCAGCTGAAATTAGCGGCTGCCATCCATGTCTTTTAGTACGCCTTTCGCTTTATATTGTGTGGCTACCTAACAGATGAGAATAAAATGGCATGGCTGACAGGCGACTGGGGTGTGTCTTCCTCTTGCATTATTGCTTTGTGCTAGAAAATGTACATTCGGATGGCCTTTGCATCTAGTACCGGAAATTACTGGTGATTGATAGAACGACACAATAGAGAGTTGCCTTTCAGAACCTTTAGGTAGAATGCTTTGTTCCTGAGGCTCATAAACCAATAAGCACTTCTTTTTTCTTGGTCAGAAAAACCAATAAGCACTCGAAATATGCTTGTGAATAGGTGAATAAAATCCCTTCTTTTTTCGAAGTGGGGGTAGCTGGTGCTTGCAGAAATTGACTGGTTTCTACATTGCAGATTACTTTCTGTGCTTTGTACCCGGGAGAATTTCCTGACTACTAGTCAGGTTCTGAACCTCAAGTTTCAAATGGCTGAGCAGCTGATATCCTTACTATGTGCACATGTCAGGTTTATCTCGACCATATCCAAACTCTTGTCAGATCAGATGAATCCAGGTAGCAACACAGCAGCTACTAGTCACCCAACCAAATGACTCCTATAATAGACTATACGGTACAGACCAGATCATGGGCCAATAAAAGGGAAAATTTCGTTTTGGTACCCAAAGTGGGGCCTTTTTCTCAATTTGGTATCCAAAGTGGACATTGTCTCAAATTGGTACCCAAAGTGCCCATTCAGTCTCAATTTGGTACCCGAAGTGCCTATTTGGTCTCAATTTGGTACCTAGGTTCGCCGGCCGGTCAAATGCTCACCGGCCGGCTAGAATTTACCTGCTCGCCACTTTGGGTACCAAATTGAGACTGAATGGGCACTTTGGGTACCAATTTGAGACAATGTCCACTTTGGGTACCAAATTGAGAAAAAGGCCCCACTTTGGGTACCAAAACAAAATTTTGCCCCAATAAAATCAAGTAAAGACGTATGTAATGCTGGAAAATCCTTATCCATAAGGGTACGTGTGATATCCTTAACTTGTTAGACACCCACAAGGGTCTTTTCTTGAGATGGCGTGTGGACAAATTTTTAGGAGGTGGTGAAAATTTAGTTGTAAGAAAATAAAAATGAACAAAAAGGAAGTAAATGAAACAATTCCAGGTCTTACATAATTGTTTGTGAGAGTAATAGCATAGTTTGAAAAAGCGGACCTCATAATAATTTATAGGGTTAATACCATGAAAAACCCTAAACTGGTACACTTGTGACACATTTACTTTAAATTATTTTTTTTACCACAAAAAATCCCAAACTGGTACACCTGTGATAATTTTACCCAGAATTAATTTTTTAATATTATTTTTTTTATTATTTTTCATTTTTAAACTCGTCGGCCGCCGATCCGGGCGACCGGCCAGAGGCGTTTCCAAGATGACAGCCCATTGCCCGATGCAGCGAGGGTCGCCCCTCGTCGAATCCAAGCGAGGGCGACCCTTGCCTACGCCGGGGCGAGGGCCGGCCCCGCCGCCTGTGGCAAGGGCGACCCCTCGCCCGACTCAAGCGAGGGCGACCCTCGCCGGTATCGAGCGAGGGCTGCCCTCGCCGGTGAGGGCGGCCCTCGCCAGCTTTCGCCTCTAGTAGGTCGCCGGACCGTCGACCGGCCAGAGTTTGAAAATGAAAAAAGAAAAGAAAAGAAAAGAAAAGAATAAAAAAATAAATAAAATTTCGAAAAAAATAAAAATAAAAATATTAAAATTTTAATTCAGGGTAAAATTATCACATATGTACCAGTTTGGGGTTTTTTGTGGTAAGTTCAGGGTAAAATTGTCACAGGTGTACCAGTTTGGGGTTTTTGGTAGTCAAAAAAATAATTTAGGATAAAATTGTCACATGTGTACTAGTTTGGGGTTTTTTATGGTAAAAAAAATAGTTTGGAGTAAATGTGTCATAAGTATACCAGTTTAGGATTTTTCGTGTTATTAACCCTAATTTGTAATTATTTATTATTGCAGTCCAGAGCATAATGTTATTTTTAAGTATATCAAAGACCATCACTAATCATTTCTATTTGTGCAACTTCCTTGAATGAATGTCCACATTCAATGATGCTGTGAAAAGGTAACCCACCTGAGGGTAATTTCGGATTGAATTTTTGGCAATCGATTCTTAGATATTTTTTAAGTTCCATTTTGGGAGGAAAGATTTGTGGCCTAGAGATTTTTATTTCCTAAGTAAATTTATGTTTGTTGGTCAAAATCTCCTTAACAAATTACCACCTAAGAATTTCGAATTCTACGTGCATCCAATCGCCGGGGGGGGGTCCCTTTTAAAATCCACCTCCTGCATCTGGTTCCCTAACCAAATTTTATTAATTTGGACACCATTTCTTGCATCAACATTCTAAACTAAACACAAATTGCAAAAAATCCCATAGGCTGAAACGTCCCAATAAAGATATATTATCGTTTGTAAAGGACGCGCCGTCATTTTCAAGCCGTGCGCAAACCATGTAGAGAAAACGAAAAAAAAATCTCCCTATTGCGTACGGCCAACAAGCATGTGTTTCAAAGGGATTCATTAATAAGATTTCAATTTGTTATATCGAAGTCCTTTTTTTTTTTTTTTTGGTCACAAGAGGTACTTTAATTCATTCATAAAAAAAAGAGGTCTATATGATGAAAATGAACAAGTCTCCGAAAACAAAATATCCCGAAGGAGCTGGGGAGGGTGAAGACACCCAATTTGGAGGAAGAGTTCTTGTATGATGATGGGCTTTAAGCTGGCCTCCCTAGATGGAATGGCTTAATGGAGGAAGAAGATATTCCATAAGGCCCAAGGGGGCTTCTTGCCACTAAGGATGAACTGGGGAAAATCCTCCTCTTCTCCTCCCTTCTTCTCCTTCAAAAAAACAAAATAAATTTTCAACACCATTCTCCATCTAAGGATGAACTGCCGCCTCACCCACTTGTGACACTTCACTTTCTATATAAAAACCCTTGAAAACTAGAAAATTTTTTGACCTCCCTATTTCTCCTCCCCTTCTTCTCCTTCAATTTTCCAAGAAATTCAACATTTTTATATTTTTTCAAGGGGGCTTTTCTTTTCTTTCTCCAAAAATTGACACCATTTCCATTAAGGATGAACTGCCGCTCTCACACTCCCACTGCACTTTCTATACTTGTCCTTGAAAACTAGAAAATCCTCCCTATTTCTCCTCCCCTTCTTCTCCTTCAAAAAAAAAAAAATAATAGAATTTTCCAAGAAGATTCAACATGGAAGTCAAGTCAAACTTCCTTTTCCATCTCCAAAAATGAAAAAAAAAAGAAAGTGAAAATGTAAAAAACAGGAGGAGAAAAGACGGGGCGGGGCAAAAAAAATCCAATGGGCTACTTGGCTGTCTCCCGTTTGAGACTTTTTCGCATGTTAGCGTTGCGTTCACGATCCACGGACCAAGAACGAGGAGTATATTACAAATGTTGAAAAACCCTACACGCCCTCGTCATCGTCTCTTCGCTCTCTCCGAGCTGCTTCGAGCTTGATCTGGGAACCTCCCCTCTGCTCCGTGCGCGTGATTTGGAGCGGGGATTCGCGGAAATGGAGATCGCCCAGTTGTCCTTCGCGGCCGATTGCCCCCCTCTCTCCGCCATCGCGGCGGCGGGGCTCGCCGGCGTCCCCCTGCACCTCGATCCCTCCCTCCCTCCTGGGTCGCCTCCGTTTTTGCTCTGCTCCGATGGGTACGCCCTCTTTCGCTCTCGCGCTCGCGGTTCGCCATCTGGGTCGTTTCGCCCTCGCCCCGCGTTGTTCTGGCATCGTTCCTGCTCTGGTTTTTGGGTGCTGTTCTGTTCATCTTTCTTGGTCGCGATTGGGGTTTCTTCCCGCTACGGTTTCCTCTTACGGTGATTGGGTGGAGTTTTCCTTTGCCGGTGTCCAGGGTGATAGAATCGAGATGAGAATATGGTCTCAGGCTAGTAGGATATAGTTTGAGCAGTAGGCAGGATTCATTGTCCTGTTCTTTTAGGCACCGATAAATACATCCAGAATGTATCTCGAGTGGTCTAGTCATGGCCATCCTCCTGCACACGGTTGAGTTGGGCGTGATTATATGGAATGTGCTTTGGAAAGTTTACTGTGTGGTGTAGAAGCGAATAATTTGATGGTTTAATTATCTGCTGTTGTTATCTAACTGGAGGGTTTGGTGGAATTGTCTTTCATGTTCGCTTTTGATCATCCTGTTATTTTAGGCATAAGTTGCACGGGGCACCTGATCTTCTCCGACACATTGCTAGCGTGTCCAAGACTCAAGGCTTATATGGGAGTAGCGTATCTGAATCCAGTGAGGTGATTCTTTTTGTTTCTGATCAAGTCTTTTTGTTTGTTTGTCGCTGTATAGTATATGCAAGATATGTAATTTAAGTTTACGGACACAATCTTTCATTTTTTATTTGATAGCAGGTTGATAAGTGGCTGGATTATGCCCCTATTCTTTCATCTGGTTCTGAATTCGAAAATGCATGCAAATACTTGGATGAGTATCTGGAAAAGAGTACATTTTTGGTGGGTCATTCTCTGACTGTTGCAGACATAGCAATCTGGTCTGGTCTTGCCGGTATTTACATTTTTCCCATATTTTTATTTATTGAATAAGTTATTATCCTATGTATCACGATGTCTGACGGGCTACTACCAAGCGGCAAGACATCAGGAGCAATCTTTTGACTATGAATGTATAAAGTATCCTGGTTCTCAACCATAGAGTATGGTTTTACTGTCCACTATTGCTGTCAAAAGCTGTTGACTTTAGAAACTATTCTATTATGGGGGCATTTACTGTCCTTTAGCTTTGATCTTTCCATTTACGTGATTTTCATGTGACTGTGCTCGTGTAGCTATGTCTCCTTAATGTTGCTTTTAATGTGTGGTGTTCATTGACAGTCCCAATTCAAATGTTCTGCAGGAGTAGGGCTGCGTTGGGAAAGTTTGAGGAAGTCAAAGAAGTACCAAAATCTAGTACGTTGGTTCAATTCTATATATTCTGAGTACAATGATATCCTAGATGCAATTATCGCAACGTATGTTGGCAAGAAAGGTTCAGGGAAAGCGGCAACTGGAAAACAGGGTTCCAGTAACCAATCGAGGAGTGTTAATGGAGATGTGTCTGACAAGGGGAAAGGAATTAACAAGTCATCGGCTGAAGTAGATCTTCCTGATGCTGAATTTGGAAAGGTGTGCCTGCGATTTGCACCGGAACCTAGCGGTTATCTTCACATAGGGCACTCCAAAGCAGCACTCATGAATCAGTATTTCGCGCAACGGTACCAAGGCAAGGTGATTGTGCGTTTTGATGATACAAATCCTGCGAAAGAAAGCAATGAGTTCGTGGACAACATTTTGAAGGATATTGAGACTCTCGGTGTTAAGTATGATAGGGTGACCTATACGTCAGACTATTTCCCAGAGTTGATGGAAATGGCTGAAAAGGTGATCCGCGAGGGTAAAGCATATGTAGATGATACACCCAGGGGAGGAAATGCAGAAAATGCGGATGGATGGCGTGGAATCAAAATGTAGGAGTAATAGTGTAGAGGAGAACTTGAAACTGTGGAAAGAAATGATAGAGGCATCTGAAAGGGGTCAGCAGTGTTGTCTTCGAGGCAAACTTGATATGCAGGACCCAAACAAATCTCTTCGAGATCCAGTGTATTACCGTTGCCACCCATTGCCCCACCATCGCATTGGGTCCAAGTACAAGCTGTACCCCACCTATGATTTTGCATGTCCTTTTGTTGATTCTATAGAAGGAATAACACATGCACTCCGATCTAGTGAGTACCATGATCGGAATGCACAGTATTACCGCATTCAAGAGGATATGGGCTTGAGGAAAGTCCTGATTTATGAATTCAGCAGGTTAAATATGGTCTATACGCTTCTCAGCAAGCGTAAGCTTCTCTGGTTTGTCCAAAATGGAAAAGTTGATGGCTGGGACGATCCTCGCTTTCCGACGGTACAGGGGATTGTTCGTAGAGGTCTTAAAATTGAGGCACTGATTCAATTTATTCTCGAGCAGGTAAAACAAATACATTTTGTCACCTAAAGCTTTAATCATGTCTTAGTAGTAATTGTTAGTTATTGCCTTAGACTTTGAGGTACCAAATGTGTTTCACGGGCAAGTATTAGAAATATTTCAGGAATTTGAATCTTCTTGTATTCTTTTAGTGATAATTGGCTTCACATTCTTCACTTTCGGTAGAGTGGGAAAGCTCAATCACACAGCTTGTTTTCTGTTCATAAGTGACTTCTCTTCTGAAGTTATTTTGTGTGAGGGCAGTACCCTGGTTACCTTCTTAATGAATCTTTATTTACCATTCGACTGGAAATAGGATTTCAGTACAAATGCTTTACAAGATTGGCACTCAACTTGTTGCATGATAAATGTTTTGTTTTCGTTTTTCAGGGTGCATCAAAGAATCTTAACCTTATGGAATGGGATAAGCTTTGGAGCATCAATAAAAGGATTGTCGATCCTGTTTGCCCTAGACATACTGCTGTTATTGAAGAGCGGCGGGTGTTGTTGCACTTAATTGATGGTCCTGAGACGCCCTTTGTTCGTATCATCCCGAGGCACAAGAAATATGAAGGTGCTGGAGAAAAGGCTACTACTTACACAAAGAAGATATGGTTAGAACATGCGGATGCCGAGTGTATCTCAGTGGATGAGGAAATAACCCTGATGGACTGGGGAAATGCTATAGTCAAGGGAATTGAGAAGGACAAGGATGGGAACATCACACAGTTAACAGGGGTTCTGCACCTTGAAGGATCTGTTAAGACCACAAAGTTGAAGTTGACGTGGCTTCCCGAGACAAATGAATTGGTTAATCTCTCATTGGTTGAGTTTGACTATCTAATTACAAAGAAGAAGGTATGTCGTGTCAGTTAGACTGCTGGACCTTTTCTTCTTTCCACTTTGTTTAGCTTCTGCTTTTATCATTCTTTATAGTTGTGTTTTTTGAGATTGTCATCTCCTAGTTTGCATTTGCACTAGTAAGAAAAGTAGTTGAACTGGAAGTTCTACGTGGCATTCAGATGATACTTAATCATTCTTAAGGCCCTCCTCATATTGACTTTTATTACGGATAGAAAAATGCCTCATTTGATTCTCAATCTAACAAGTTTAAGTATATGCCAACTGTGATTATAGTTTGCTAGGTGGCGGTTGTGCCACATGCATCTGAGGAATGGAGACTACGTTTAGACAGGGACATGGACCTGTCATAGACTTTGCTTTTGTCTTGGTTTAGCTTGGTTGATTGCTCAATTTTCTCTTTATTCACATGACATGAAGGCATGCATTTAGAAATACAGAAACAGTTGCTCAATTGTGAAAATGACATCAGATAGAATACTGATACTTAAATATACTACTGTCTTTGGGAATTCAGATACAGAACTTTAGTTAAAGCTTACTGAACTTTAGTTAAAGGTTGATCAACTTGCCCATATTTTAGTTGATGTCCGTGTCTTTTGCAAATATGCCAGCTGGAAGAAGGGGAAGATTTTCTTGATGTCCTGAACCCAAGTACAAAGAAGGTAACGGCAGCACTCGGGGATTCAAACATGAGGAATCTGAAGCACGGTGAGATCATACAGCTGGAGAGGAAGGGCTATTTCAGATGCGACGTTCCGTTCATTAGACCCTCGAAGCCCATGGTTTTGATAGCCATTCCAGATGGCAGGCAACAAGCTGTGCTGAAGTAGGATCGTCCACACTGAAGTTAATTTTGGTTTGTGCCATCCATGGTCACTTACACCTGGATTGTGAAGTCAGAATTCTGTGACAGGAGAAACAATGCAGGACTCTCTGATCTTTATGCATTTTAGCTGACAATGACTCTTTACACTGATTGATTTTCTGGGTTTTTGATCTACGATGCTAATTGAAGGGGTTGAATATATTCTGCCAGTTTTTTCTGGAGCTGAAGTTGCACAACTACTGCTAGACAAAGAGATAAATGGCACAATGTGCAATAAGAACAAATGATAGAAGGCCAATGCGCTTCTGCTTTCACCGTGTAGTAGTGGCAATTGCAGACAGTAACGGCTCAATTGCACAGGTCCCATGTGCATGTTTGATTCCAAACGATAAAAAAATACCAGCTAAAATCAAACCCCTTCAAAGGAACTTATGAACTACAATAGTATGGGATCACCTGTTATTATACTGGTACACGACAAGGTGCTAATTGTTTAATGAGCAACATGGGTCCATCTTATCTTCCTCTTGGTCTCTGCTTAATTCGTCCCACGTGTTAACTCTTCCTCTCTTGATAGCTGGCATATTAATGATAATATAAATATAAAGTTTTCTGACTATTTCTTTTCCCAAAGTTTAGTTTTCTGACAATTCACGAAAGCCATCTGGTGCAAAGGTGTTTTCATGCTCAGCGGATGCTGTACCAGCTGAAGTTAACCGTGCAAGCAAGATGGTAATTGGTAGGATACTAATTAATCCATGCTTAGCTTTCTCAAGCAGAGAAATCTTTTTACTGCAAAGATGGAGGCTAAACGGCTCGCTTGGTCCCCCTTGTCAGCAAGGTGTCACTATAAATTTGATTAAATTCTTCTATCTTTCTTTCCTCTCTTTTTTCCATTTTCTTTTTATTTTTCCAACTGACCCAAAACGACAATCAATAAGAACACCTTGCCATGTCTGATTTGTACTTGATTTCAAGACTAGGACAATTTATCTGAATAATCCAAGGTTGGTATCATGTCATCCAGCTCAACCTCAGAGCTCACTTTGTTGAAGAATGCCCCCCATCATTTGGGTTACTAGAGATTTCGAAGGCCCCGTCAAATGGCTCTTCATGATACTGCCTGGAAGTCACCTCCCAACCAAGGTTGTACTGAATCCAACACCATACATACAGATGTCTTTTTTCCTTCCCCCGTCAACCGCATTTCTAAGAAAAATCATTAACAAGATTGAGTGCTGAAAATAATCCAAGAATGGAAAGGAAAAATTTTGAATAAGTCAATGACATTGAACGTGTGGGCCAAAAGAAAATGACATTAGGTGCGGGTCACAGGTTCGCACACGCTGAATCTAAAGGCCATAATAAATGTAGCCACCAAAGTAGTAATATCTTGCAACTTGATACAAAAAATAAATAATAATAATAATAACGACGATAACAACAAGAGCAAATGTTCCTCCAACTCCCCTACAATGCTTTGGTACTTGGTTGCCGATGATGCATTAAATTCCTAAACACGAGGCAAGAAGTAATTATTTGTCACACTTTTGGATTAACTCACTTGATGTATTACCCGTTTTGATCCGTTCGATACCAAATACTACGATTTTGTCATATGGCATACATGTGGTCACTTTTTCAAGAGATCACCTTCTTGATAGGGCTCTTGCTTGAGCATGCCTAATATTAGAGTTCCAACACCAAATGTTACCGTTGCGTTAAAAAGCGCCTCTTATGAGTTAATTTCAGTTTCGCATATATATTCCAGAAACATTCTCCCCTTATTTGGTGTGTAATTCGATTCATTTATGTTCCTTTTATCATCTTAAAAGCTTGTCAAAACCCATTTCTTGTCTAGGCACTTTGCCTAAACAAACATTTCCTGTCCTCGTAAGATCCGGTTATTATATTACTTCTGATTTATGGGTGTCTTGAATTAGATCTGATACAGCGGGAGACGATAGAGTACAAAGCAAAGAATGAAATTGCCCTTGAAGCCTTGAAGGGATCAGTGGATCACACCCATGTGAATGAGATTGCCTTCAATTAAAAGATATCTCTGCTTTTATTTGATTGTCAACCTACTTCTACTGGAGATGGTGACACGACACTAAAAAGGGGAAAGATTAGCACACATGATCCTTAATGAATCACTTATTGAATCAGTTAATTTCTTTTTTATTTTCTTTCTTTCTCGGATCAAACACCAAATTCACATATCCACCCACAATTCATAAAGCAAAAAAAGAGAGCCTCTTCCCGTCGGATTTGAACTAATGAAACTTCCATCACAATAAGCTGAAATTACATCTTAGGGGCAAGCCTGCTCTTGATCTTCTCAACCTCCTTGGTGCCCACCTGGAATGCCTTGGTCAACACATTGTCCGGCACCGGTGGGGTGGCGGCGAACAGCGTGACAGCGATCGATTGAGTCCCTGGCAATTGGCTGTTGAAGGCGGAGATGACGGCGGCGGACACCTTGCCGTTGTTCTTCTGGAAGTGGACAAGGCCTCTAGGGAACACAAAGATTTCCCCTTTCTTGATGGACTTGGAGACCAGGACGTTGGCGGTGGTTATGAACCCAACGTCCAACTCGCCCTCAAGCACGAACACCGTCTCGGTGGCACGCGGGTGGGTGTGGGGTGGGTTCAGGCCCCCGGGGGCGTAGTCGATGCGTGCGAGCGAGATGCCGAGGGTGTTGAGGCCCGGGATCTTTTCGACGTTGGCAGTGGTCACGAGCGATCCCATCGAGTTGTTGGTTAGCCCCGGCTTGGCCAGCCTGTCGGAGAAGAAGTCCGTCGCGTTAAAGGTCGCCTTGCACGCGAACCCATTGACCTTCACTCCTATCCATTCAAATCAATGACCAAAAATGTTTTGGTCGGTTCAGTCACATTTTCGAAATCAAGGTCAACAATGTAATGGAAATAGTCCTATATCGGAATTAGTTAAGAGTCTAAACAATTGGTCTATCAATACAGAATGCCAGCAATACTATGTTTCGGCCCAGAATAAGTTCCTATACTGCAGATCAGCTTGCTAATGTTCAGAAATGCAGACAACTTTATGTCCCATATTCTGTTTTCTCCAACAAAAGAAGTGGGATTTCGCATAATCATTTGAAATTTCTGAATGAAATTTCCCAAGAACTAATAGATTTTCGCGGGTATATTATGATCTCAATGAAAGAGAAAGGAACAAAAGAAAAAGACAGCTGAGGTGATTTGGAGGGTAATGAATTGATCATACGTTAGAAGGAGAAAGGAGGAAAGTAATGATAGCTGCCAAGAACAGTAACGGCCTAAAACGATTGGCATTGGAAAAACACAAAAAGCAAGGAAAATCATGACCCAAATGATGGGTTGGTTTGATCAATTATCACTTTAATAATGTAATTAGGTGAGAAGATCAGATGACTAACAAGTAAAAGCAAGTCAACTCATCATTCCCAAGCAACCAAGAAAAAAATCGGAAGGGTTTTGCTCAGCCATTTTTTTTTCTTTTTTGAGCTGCTCTTCTCCTGTATATCAAACAAAGAAACCTCCCTCTTTTGTGCACACCCGTACCGGATTTCAAGAATCCGTTCCATCATTTCAAGGAGGAAAAGAGGAACAGACCGGCAGTACTAATTACCTGAGGCAAGATCAGCAACGCAGACATCCTGAAGGGGGTCAGGGTCGGCAGAAACAGAGCCCAAGGAGACGGTGATGAACAGGGCACAGAGCTTCAAGATGGACGCCATCTTTGCAGATTTTGTCGTGGGGTGACCGCCAGGAAAAGGTGTCGGCGAGGAGAGAGAGAGAGAGGGTGACTAGATAAGAGGCCAAAAGAGAGGAGTAGGTGTGGGAGTTCGAATGAAGTTGCAGGACAGGGAGATGGGATCTGCAAACTGGCTACTTATAACCAGGACCGGACTGAACAGAAGAGGAAGGAACGATTAAAAAAACAAACGAGAATGTCGTCGAGGAGGCACCAACGCGCAAAATTCAAGAAAATATTGGGTAGGACTGATTTTTCACGTCATCCATAAGTCACCCCATTCCTGGGGCGACGCGTGGCAACGCGGGTCCCACTATCAGCCTTTGCTCCGCTTTCTTTCTCTCCCTTGGTCGCTCTTTCCTCTCCGTCATCGTCTCTCGCCCAGACTTTTCTTTTGCCTACGGCCATTACTCTCTCTCTCTCTCCCATCACCCCCACCTTTCACCATCTTCTTCTTCGGCACACATTCATACCCACGACGCCTCCATCAATTAATGCACAATTTGCCGAAGAGAAGCTTCATTTGTCTTTTTCTTTCTCTTTTTCTTTATCTGTGGTCATAATCTCTACAACGTGCTTGATCTCCAAGCATTTGGCGACTTGATTTTTGTGCACGGGAAGAACAAGTGTTGCTAAATCCGCAGAGATCACAGCAACAACAATTCTCGATACTACAATACTGAGAATCTAGCTTTGATTGATATAACTCTTTCTCATTTGCTCTCTAATTACAGGCTCACAAGGAAATTTAAAAAGAAGGAATCTTTTTCGTCAACCTCACCAACCTGAAGACAGAGAAAAAAAAACTGGAAAATAAGAAAAGAATAAACTCTTGAAACAATCTTGGTAACGTCTAGAAAGAGAAGAAGGACAAGAAACTTGGTCCATTGGGGTCTAGAGCTGGGGATCTTTTATTCCATCGATTATGGATCTCTCCTCCTCTTCCTCGTTCTCTCTTTTTTTTTTTTTTGGTCTTTCAATTTCCTTTGCTTAGATCTCTCACTCGGCATTACATCAATCAATCAATAAGCTTCGACGACAATCTCTTGCCATGATCGAAGTTCTAGGCATAGCTCATTGAATCGCACCAATAAGTCTAGGGGAGGTAGACGAAGAAGAAGAAAAAAGTGTAGAGCGGAAGAGAGAGGGTCGGTCAGTAACGTTAACAGTAACGGGGAAGAGAGAGTGACGGAGAGGAGAAAGAGTGGGACTCACATTGCCACGCGGATAACGTGGAAAACCAGTCCCACCCAATATTTTATCGCTTCGTAGACCCAAAGTTAAAGGCATCGAATCAAGATTGAAGAAGAGAGAGAGAGAGAGAGAGAGAGAGAGAGAGAGAGAGAGAGAGAGAGAGAGAGAGAGAGAGAGAGAGAGAGAGAGAGAGAGAGAGAGAGAGAGCGCGAGCCCAGAAAAAGCCTTTGCATTTGGGCCTCTTTGAACCCTTTTGCGTCCGCTGCAATTCTGACCCACATGCCCTTTCGTTGCAAAATCTACATGGTTATTTCCCATTTTTGCGGGGGGTTGTACTGCGGACTGTCGACAAGATAAGAAAGGATTCAAGGAGAGAACGTCGTGCCGTTTACGGTTGACGTTGCCTTCCCTTGTTATCATCTCGTTGTGATCTGATCTTTGATTCTTAAGGACTGCAATGCTGTCTTCTAAGATTGCCAATTTGGCCACTTTTTCCTTTCTACATTGATTTCTTTCTGTTTGGGTTCTGTTTGTTTTGGATTGAAGTTTGATTCTTAGTTCCAATGTTTGGTGATTGGACAGCCCACCTTGGACCCGAACTGGTTAGGATAAGAAACTATGTTTGTTGTAAATATGCAATTTCGACTTCACAATAGCTCATCCTGGTTCGCCATCTCGTCGGGATAGGAACAACCGAGCTTCTCTACTTGGTCCTAGTCGGTTTGCGGAGACCCTCTTGTCCGGAGGTAGTATTTTGTGCGAGTGCAACAGTTGCACGGCGCATGGTCGACCATCAGAGTTGATCGAATTCCACGTTCGAAAGCCAATCTCCTAATTTACCAAAGCTCAATCATCATCATCATCATCACCACCACCTTGATCTTCAATTCAATTTCTGCCCTCAATTTTGTGGCTTTGTGCTTCCACTTAGAGGTTCGGTAAGGGACAATTAGTATTTGTTTAACTAATGGTTTGTAGAATATCAACAGCTTATAAATGATTATTCCATTTCTTGGAAAAAAATAAAACCTATCCCTTTATCCCTTCACTTTCTCCAAACAAAGAAAATAGAAAGAAAGGAACGGATAACAACTCTCCACCAAAAATTTGCTTATAAGTTGGTATCGGAGGAGACTTTTTATCATCTCGGGCAAAGAGAACGAGAGTGCACATATGAATTGTCAAAGCTCGATGGGAACTGGAGAAATTTTTACCTACCAATCTTCCTTGCTTCTCAATCCAAATCCAAGTAATGCAACTGTAATTAGCGTCATAATTCCCCTTATTGTTTATCTTAATTTCTTTTCCAACATAATAAGTGGCGGAAAAAATTCCGTCCTCATATGACAGAAAATGTAGAGAAATATGGGAGAATTGTGATTGTGTTGCTCATTAAATCAATTGTACAAATGTATGGGTGTATTTATAGTACAAAGGAGAAATCGGGAAGAACATAGACAATATTATCTTTTGAATATTCTTATAATATTCCATGTCAACGATTTCCTCTATCGGTTATAGAATCGGAATAGTGATCAAGGATCAATCAAGAATCAAATCAAATCCTTTCTCCAACGGATCATTTGTTCATTTTGACTTTTTGAAATGTGTGCTTGATTGCTTATTTTTTTAACAAGTGTTCTTAGACAATTATTAAATATCGAAAAAATAAAGTAAATTTGCCATTTCAAAATAATATTTTTCTTGTATTATACACGATCTGTACATTGAAAATGTGAATATTTCTTTATTAGGTATGTTAATAAGCGCTCTGATGACATTCGTTAATAAGATTCCTATTAATTTTGGGAAGAAAAAAATAATTGCTCATGTAAATATTATTGCGCAGTGGATATACGAACCCTTTAAAAAATACTTATAAATTTGAAAATAACTAATGGCAACATGTTTAATCTTGACTATCATGCGAGCATTTTAGCTCCTTTTTGCATAATAGTGGATTGGGAAAATTATCAAAAAAGTTCTAAATTTATTGCATTTGTGACAATCTAGTCCTAAACTTTTTAATTTGGCCAATTTAATCTATTTTGATAATTTACCAATGTAATCTATCTGGCCAATTTTGGTTGGAAATTGCTGACTTAGGCGCTAGGTTGTTATCTATGTAGCATGACTAGCGCTAATGTGGTCGATTTTTCTAATTTTTTTCCTTTTCTGTTTTCTTTTTTTCTCTTTTCCTTCTTTTCTTTTCTCTTTTTCATTGTGACTGTCGGAGGTCGCGGCTCTCATCCGACCTAGCCCAAATCTAGGTGAGGCCATTGTGGCCGCGAAAGGCGACGCCATGGTGGGGCCAGCCTCACCTAGACCATCATAGCCACGAGCAAGACTGCCTTGCCCAAATTGGGGCAAGGCTAGCCTTACCCAGTGGTCGGCGAGCTTCAATGACCATTGCCACCACAGTGAAAAAGACTAGGGTTAAAGGTGGGTGTTGTGATGTAGCAACGCGGGCTTGACGACATACTTTATGGTTCGTTTTGGAGAAAGAGACCAAGGATGAAGGTAGACAATTCAAGTTAAGATATATTAGTGCAAAAGGATATCTGAATAAGAGGGAGCAAATTGAGGGCAAGGTTATTGAGATGCCTGTCTAAGTCGTGTTAAAAAAAGTTTCATATCACAGAATTGATGTGGTATGGAGCAGTTATATCATTGTTGGCTCATAATTCATTAGTTTAAACTTTTGAGTGAACGTGGGTCTAATTAAATATATTGACTGGTTTGGACTCGGGCTCCATCTCCCTAGTGAAAGTATCAAGTTTTTGCTGTGCTCTCATCATGAAGAACAATCGGCACCACTTCTTGGTTACATACTCACACCCAAAGCATATAATGAGGCTCGGGCGGACGCAGCTAAATTAACCTCCTTATAAGAACGGAGAAAATGAAGGTGAAACAATTGCATAAAGGATCATAAATTAACCTAATTGGAAACTTAGGAATAAGATACATGGATCGACTAAATAAGAAACATACATGCTTGAACACTATAGTATAAATATTGGGTTTCGGTAATTGAAAGTCTAAAAATGAAGAAAAGGAGACTGTCTAGCTATCTTTTATCTATATTGTTACAAAAGTAAAAATAAAAAGTGGGCTCCCTAAACAAAAATGAGCTATTAAACCTTATTGATCTTTTCAATTTGTCCTCATCTGTACATTTTTAAATTTATATCTCATGTTCTCATATCTCGATTTATCGCCGCCGCAGTTGACGCGAACAGCTACCACATCTTATGTGGCTCAAAATACTCCCCTTCTGTTGGCAACCTCACTCCACGTCCATTTCCCACAATTATCCGTTTTCACATTTTCTTTTCATTAGAATGACTTCGATTGCTTGAGTTATAAGTGTATTCGTCCTCGCTCAATGTCTAGATTCGAATCATCAACCTTGGGCAATCCGGATTTGTAGCAGCCATGTTTAGCAAACTAATATTTGGTTCAAACCATTCCATCCGGCTCATTTAGCATTTTCCTTTGACAGTTATTTCGTTAATTTAATTTTTATTCCTTTGAAGTGCGTTTATTTCACGAAAAATGAATGATTTGAAATTTTTTCCCAAAAATAATTTCTTGTATCTCTTATAAAAATGAATGAATGAAAAATATTGTTATCATCCACTAAAGTAAATAGACATAAATTGTTGTCAGTTATGAAAATATTTTTTATTAACTAATTATTTTAAGCAATATAAGCGATCATTTTTTGGAAATATTTTCTAAATTATATATTTTCCACGGAACAAATGGAGTCTTAATTGCTCCCATTTTTACCCTTACATGACGTTCCTCTTTAAAGGAAAAAAAAATCAACAGTAATTTCATAAATACTAATTAAATAAGACATTTTTTTTATTATTTACAATTCTAATGTAAATAAACGTGATGGCTTTAATTGGACTAATCCATTTTCTTCTTAATCTAATATGGTGCAATCTTAAATCTTGATGCATCTCTCAATAGTCAAAGAAGAGACTCGCTGGCCATCGCCAAGGCCCCGACCACCCCCGGTCGCTCTTATAGGAAGATGAAAAGTGTGGAAAAAAAAAGAAGAGAAAAAAGAAAAGAAAAGAAAGAAGTCAAAAAACATAAAAAGAAATCAAAAAATTTAAAAATAATTACAAAAATTATCTATTTCAGAGATTGATCGTACCACGTAAGTGGGTCCTCTCTGTTGGTCCTAGTTCATTTTCCAAGGGGACTAGGTTGGTCCTTGGTCTTAAGACCCCAAAACCTGCATTGTGCAGGTTGGTCCTCGGTCTTAAAACTTTAGGGTTGGTCCGGACCAACCTAGACCATACCTATACACATAAAATTATATATATATATATTTATATATATATATTCTTTATCACTCCTCTTCTTCTATTTTTCCATTTAAATCAGAAAGTTAAAGACCCTATTGCCTCTTTTTTTTGGGTCGAATGTTGCCTCTCTTTGCCAAGCTAAGTTCGCTTGCTTCTCTTTGATAGATCTCTCGCCTCTCTTCCCTTGCCCCACGAACACAACTCAGATGGTGAGTTCCCAGTCTGTGCTTGATTTGAGAGCTTCAAACTCGTGTGAGTTCTCGGTTTGTGTTGGGTATTTATTTTTCCACTTTCACTTCTCGGTTTGTGCTTGATCTAAGAGCTTCAAGCTCATGTGATTTCTCAATTTGTGTTGTGTATATATATTTCCCCTTTTGCTTCCTGGTTTATACTTGATCAGAAAGCTTTATGCTCATTAGAAAAACCTTTTTCTTTTTAATTTTTGGCAAATAGAGATTTCTGCTGTTGCCTTATCTTAGATTTGTATTCATGGTTTGGTTGCTCAATATCGCATTGTAGATGTATATGTAATTTCAAATAGTGTGTTTGTCCTTTCAAGGAATAAAAAAAAAAAAAAAAACAAAATTGGTTGGTCCCGGGTTTACCTTGAACCAGACCGAACGCATAGGATTAGTCTAGTCCTCGGTCCCAAGCTCTATAGGGTTGGTCCGCGGTCTCAAAAATTGGGGACCAAAACTATGTGGGTTGGTCCTTGAATTAGATGCTAGACTGGTCCAATCCAAATCATGCTATCGTACAATAAGTTTAGGACTTTTTGGACAATAATCCCTTATAATATGTCCCTAGTTGGACCTATGGCTCATCCACTTGAATTTGAAAATTTAAATGAACGAAGATAAGATAAAAACAAAGAGAGAACAAGTTCGAGTTCAGCATACGGTCCTCTAGAGTTCACACATTGCCAAAGTCTCTTTCTACACCAAACCAAAGTTGGAGGAATTGCTGGATCGTGTCTAATTTTCAAGCCATTTCAAAACTGACATGCAATCTCGCCATTGATTTGGTGAACTAAATTATATAGCATGGTCGCTTTAAGGTTGTTTGGCTTGTTGCTCGGACTTCAAAGATGCCCCTCCCAACAGCACAATTAAACTAGCTTTATCCTTGCAGCCGCCACTATTCTTTTTCTATGCACGTAGGCAGAGTTGGCCCGACAAACATTCAATTTCAAAAGCACATATAATATACTATTCCTTCAGAATAACGTGCTAAAAGCAAGGGGGCTCGCTTTGGTACATGCTAAGTCTAGGTTCAGGACTTAACTCGGGCTCTCCCAAGCCCATACCATATCGCGACTTAAGGTTTAAGTTTTTTAACATGTAGGTGATTTGCATGCGTGAGTCGCCACTAATCAATTTGGGGTAGGCTGATTAGGAACCTAAATAGGGTGACGGAGAATCACCCTATTCCTACGAACTAGAGATTAACCGGATTCGGGGACTTGGTTACACTAGTTAGATAACTAATGCCCTTTCGGTACCATTCTTTACCCCGCTCATTTTTGAAAACATTTATCGTGCAATTTGGATTGATTTTAGGACCTTCCTCCTAACATGTGAGGTGATCGAGCGAGTGCATAATCGAAAATGATCAAGCAATCGGAACACAAGTCATGCAAATTTAGGGTTCTAATCCTAGCTAAGCCGATGACATTCAAAATACGGGCAGCTTCATGCAATTGTATTAAAACATGCATACTAACTATGCTACAAATAATTAAAAAAAACATGCAACATGCTATCGTGCGATTTCAAACCTATTTAATTTAAGTAAAACCACAACATGCATAATTATAAAGGAGGAAAACACTCATATAAGTCATGCAAAAAAAAAAAAAAAAATTTTTTTTTTTCGGAAATTTTTTTTTTTGAAAAAAAAACGAGATGAAAAAAAAAAAAAAAAAAAAAAAAGAAATATAAACATTTTAAGAAATTTTTAATTTTTTTTTTTTTTTTTTTTTTTTTTTAAAATTTTTTTAAAAAAAAAAAAAAAAAAAAAAAAAAAAGAAAATAAAAAAGAAATAAAAAGAAAAAAAAAAAAAAAAAAAAAAAAAAAAAATTTATATATATAAAAAGAAAAAAAAAAAAAAAAAAATAAAAACCATTTTTTAAAAAAATAAAACCATTTTTTTTTTTTTTTTTTTAAAAAAATTTTTAAAAAAAAAAAAAATAAAAAAGAAAAAAAAATCCGTCGGGCCGGTCGGTCCGGTCGGACCGGTCCGACCCGGTCAACGGATCCGATCCGGGCGTTGACCCGGCCTGATCCATCGATCCGGCTCCCGGCCTGGATCGACCCGAGTCATCGATCCGACCCGGGCGGCATTGACCGGGCCTGGATCTGATCTCGGCCGATCCGACCCGACCAATGTACCACGGGAGAGGGCGGCCGGCGAGGCCAAAATTGGCCGTTCGCACGGCCGACCCAGACCGCCGCCGCCCTCAGCCGACTCCCTGACACCCATGACCATCCTCTCCACCCCTTCTACTCGTCGTCCGACCGATCACCGCTACCGCCGGGCGACCAACAACAAAAATCCGGCTCATTGAGGAATATAGCCGAACAGTGGGGGGCGCAGGAGAAAACCGCGATTCTCGACCTCCTCCCATGCAGACACATGGGCCTCGGGACTTTACCTTGCCTATGACGATGACACACGACGGCGCGGGGGATTAGGGTGATACCGAATCACGCCCTGAGGCGGCCGCGGTCCCGCCAAAAATCTGAACAAAAAACGAGGGAGAACAGAGGGAAGCTCGGGCCGGGGAGAGAGCTCACCAGGCGTCGGCCAGCGTCTTGGGGGACCGGGTACACTTTCGAAGAAGCGTGGCGGCCTTGTTGAGGACCGCAAACACTACTCTCCTCTCACTTTCTCTCTCTTATTATTCTCTGTTTCTCTCACTCTCTCTCTACATTTCTGTTCTCTCTCTCTCTCGGTCTCCAGAACCTCAGCTTCCCTCCACCCAGCCCGAAGCGGCGGGGTGCTATTTTGCTCGGTGGGGCAAAAAGGAAAAGAGGAGAGGAGGGGAAAAGAAAAGGAAAAGAGGAGAGGAGGGAAGGGCCAAGGGGAAGTCGGGCCGCGGGAGAAGAGGAAGAGGGGGGGGTCCAGCCTTGGCCCAAATTTTCGATCCGATTTTTTTTTTTTTAATAATAAATTTAAAATAGATTATTATTATTATTATTATTATTATTATTTATTATTATTTTTTTTAAATTTTAATTAACATTTTAATAGACCCTATTAACACAAATATGCCTAATTTCTATATGCAATGCACTTAAATAGAAATATTTTTTGTTTTAGGAATTAAAAAAAATTAATTCCTAAATTTTGCATAATTAATTTTGGGCAAATTTAAAAATAGGTGTCAACAGCTGCCCCTCTTTGAAGGTGAGCTCGTAGAGGTTGATCTTGCAGAGGTTACATTCAAAGATAAAATGACACCTAAATTTGGCCCATGCATGCTCAATGAATGTTATTTTTTTGCGAGACCATGAGTCCCATTTTTTTTGTAATGCGATAAGATGATGCGTGCTAAAGCAAATAAAAACTTACCTGGGGCTACTTACCTTGCCGAAGGGTAGAGTAATTCCAGATAGTTGATATTGTGTGTCGAGGACCCGAACCTTTCTTCGGTCGCCTTGACGGGGGGGAAATGGTTTGTCTAGGACCCGAACCTTTCTTTGGTCGCCTTGACTGGGGGGAAATCACTTGCACAGGACCCGAACCTTTCTTCGGTCGCCTTTTTGATCGATTTCGCTTTGTCGCGGACCCGAATCTACCTTCGGTTGCCGTGACTGGGGAGAAATCACTTACACAGGGGCCGAACCTTTCTTCGGTCGCCAGCTGGATTTCGTTTGTCTAGGACCCGAACCTTTCTTCGGTCGCCTTGACTGTCTGGATTTTGTTTAGGACCCGAACCTTTCTTCGGTCACCTTGACTGTCTGGATTTTTGCCAAAGTACCTGCGGGTCCTTGCCCAAGGATTTTGACGATTTGCCTGGCGGGTCCTCGCCATCAGGTCTTAGAAAGCTCAAATGATGAGCACCTCGAGGTCCTCGCCCGAGGATTTGATGGTTTGCCTGGTGGGTCCTCGCCAAGGTCTTGGAAAGCTCAAATGATGAGCACCTCGGGGTCCTCGCCCGAGGATTTGATGGTTTGCCTAGTGGGTCCTCGCCAGCAGGTCTTGAAAAGCTCAAACGATGAGCACCTCGGGGTCCTCGCCCGAGGATTTGATGGTTTGCCTGGTGGGTCCTCGCCAGCAGGTCTTGAAAAGCTCAAATGAGCGATGAGCACCCCCGGGGTCCTCGCCCGAGGATTTGATGGTTTGCTTGGTGGGTCCTCGCCAAAGTCTTGAAAAGCTCAAACGATGAGCACCTCGGGGTCCTCGCCCGAGGATTTGATGTGAATAGAGGGAGTCAGTTCCGTGCTCAAAAGGGTGAACAAAGGGGTTAGTCCAATGTTCAAAAGGCACCATAACAATTATAGGTACATGGATTTTTGAACCGTGCATTGGTAGAATATACTTACCGGATACGCCCTCGCCTCTTAAGGGCATGTCTCCTGTCAGACAAATTTTTCTTTGTGCAAACATATATGCATTCATTGAAGGAATAGACAACTGAGGCTATTCTTGAATATTGTACGAAATATCTTGACCAGCTAGTCAAGATGCATTTCATTTTCAAAGAAACACCCGGTTTACCTTCTGGGTAGTTTGAAAAGCAATCAGATGATTTTGAAATCAAGTAAGGGTAGAATGTACTTACCTGGGCACGTTCCCGGAGGTTTGATGTATCATCTGCTGAATAACCAACCTTTTTCGGGGCATCTCTCTTGGGATGATAATGAGGGCTTTTTCAGTGCCCGAATTTTTGTACTCCATCACTGGGGATTAAAACTCTGAGCTGTCAAAGATGATTAGCACAAACATACATGCATTCATCAGGGATAGACAAGCTGGGCTGTTCCAGAGTGTGCATTTGAGGGTTCATGCATGATGATTTTTATCATGTTTGCATCACCAAAAATCCACCGAGGGTTAACCAAGATAATTTTTCGCAAGGTGGACTTTCTCGAGATGATGAACGAGTGACTTTCAGTCAGAGAGGACTTCCCACTCGCTCTCATTGAAAAAGGCTGTTTGTCCCGGCCCATTAATGCAGAGCATCGAAAACACTCAATCTGACCGTTACCACATCAACAAGGGTCTGAGTTTTCTCGCAAGCGGTACGACACTGCCAATCTGAGAGGTCTTCTTCAGGGTCGTAATGTAGGCTTGGTCAATGGCTTAACAAAGGTGACTGTTCAAGTCAAGGCCATGAAAGAAAATATTTTGCAATTATCTCCAGGTCTACAAATCAAGAACCCTGCAAAAGAGATAAAAATAGTCTTGCTCGCACCTCCTCGAGTATTGTTTATAAACATTTGAAATCCTGCTAATTCAAATGACCCAAATGAAAAGAGACTTTATGAGGGATATAACATGGGTTTGATTTAAGGGTTGAGAAACGAAATAATCGTTAGGCTCAAAAATGTGTGTAAAGGTGAGAATTGGTGATCCTCTTGGCATTGTCACCAAGTCTTCCTTTCCACTATCGATCCTTTTGGAAGACTCCCGGGTAATCCCGTGTTTTAGCATCTTTGACAACTTCTTCCGAGGAGTTTTTGGAAATTAGGGACTCCTTTCTCTTCATCTTTTTTTTCATCATTTTTCTTCTTCTCCATTTCTTTTTTTTTTTTTTTTTTTTTTTTTTCATGGGCATTGGCCTTGCTTTTTACCAGCACACACTTTTTTTCATGCCCCGCTTTTTTTTTTTTGCATTTTTTTTTTGTGCTGTTTTTTTTTTTGGTGTTGTCGGACTAGCCCCGAACAAGATTGAACAGAACAATGTTTTTAGGCTCTTGGAGTCTTCATCTTCATTCGGTACTTGAGACCGTGATGCTCAAACTGTGGTGACTTTTGTCTTGCCCCGGCGTGGAGGATGATCACCAAATGGGTTCATATGAAATGAAATTGATGGCTCAATTGGGCTAGCAAAAGATATGAGTGTATGGGGTAGAAGAAAAAATTGCTCTTCATCATCCTGGGGCACTTAAATTATCGCAAGAGTTCATCTGCAATAAAAACACTCAAAGAATGCAAGTGAAAGCAAGAAAATTTCTATACATCTTTTCGCCTTTGTGCAAGCTGTTGCAAAGATGATCATAGAAAATTTTAGATATTACAAACTCTTCATCCTTCTTATCTTGCTCGACTGAAAACATCATCAAGTATCAATAATATCATTGGCATTCTGGGCAAGCATTAGTTTGTTGCTTCTCTCCTGACAGAGCCTTCTTAGTCTCGACTGTCCGGCCATCGATGGTGTGTTTGTCTTGGAGGACTCCGTCGAGGACCATGGGTTCCATGAAAATAGCGAGGTCGGAGCCAGGGGGCGGTGACCGAAAGGAAGGGATGTTTTTCTTGTTTCCTCTGAGTTTGAATCCATCCTGTGTGGCTAATTTGCCTCAAGTTGCCCCAATGCGGGGTGGTTCTTGACAGGGGTAATTTGAAAGGAATCTCTGAGTGTATGGGCTCAAAAATGGTCAAGCAAAGGATCAATGGTAGTGTATGGGGCAGAGAAATGAACCGCCTCTCGTTACTTTGGCTACCGTACCTTATGCGAGAAATCCCTTTACCTTGTAGAAATGCAACTCTTTCGCTCATCTTGCACGAGTTTGGTATGTGTATAGACCAAGGATTGCCTCTCATCATCCTGATACACCTCGTTCAATGCATCGGAGCAGTTCGACACCATTCGTCGAATTGTCAAAATTTTCACAGGGAATTGGTGAATTAAACAGTAAAATTACCATGCCAGGGGGCCTTTCGTAATGCACTTTGAGGAAGGAAATAGTATCCATTTTCTTTAATTATTTCTTCCTTCTTGTTTCTTTTTACTCTTATGAGAAAAGTTTCTTTTAGAGAAAGAGATACTTACCTATGCTGGGACAGCGGAGCATACCTGCAAGGTAATAAGAAAGATCATGTTAATGAATGGGCTTTTGAAAGGGAAGGAATTGGAAACGATACAACATTACCCTTCGTGATTCCCTTCATTGAAGATTTGACTAACAACTCCTTGAGTTTTCTCGGATGTTGATAACTCTCTTCTGACAAAAACAGGAGTTTATATTAGAAGTGAAATGATTAAGGGGAAATTGAGAACGATACAGATTACCCTTCTTCCATTTTGCCTTCAAAGCTAGTAGAGTCTTTTCTCCTCTTTATTTTGTTCAGCCTTCTCTGCCTCAGTCTGCTCCTCCCTAAACTTGAGCTCAAGCTCGAATGAGATCCTCTATAATTAAAGGTGTCTTGAACTCGAAAGTCCTATTGTCGGCGCATGCTATGCTATGCTAACTTTCGGTTCGCATGCTAAGGTATTTCCTGAAAATCCTCTGATTCCGGACATGCATAGGGTATGTGCAATTGCTTGCATGGGGATCTTCGCAGCAAAGCTAATCTCTACTTTAAAGGTCTTTGACTGATGTATGCGTGACTACTGTTGAGACGCAAATGGTTGGCGGGGATCAGCCTTGGCACAATTCCGCATATGCATGGGTATGTGCAATTGCTTGCATGGGGATCTTCGCAGCAAAGCTAATCTCTACTTTAAAGGTCTTTGACCGATGTACGCGTGATCATCGTTGAGACGCCAATGGTTGGCGTGGATCAGCCTTGGCACAATTCCGCATAAATTCTCCAACAAGGATTCTTATTAATAACTTTTCTCGCCAATTCCCTTGTTATCAATCGTGGGCATAGCAATTATTTCAAGAGTAGTACTTCTTCACAAAGATCCGAGTTGACCGGATTGGAGAATTGGCGCCCATCCATTTCAGAATAATCAAGGCTCCTCCCGGAGTGTCTTTTTCACGACATAGGGACCTTTATAGTTCGAGCAAATTTGCCTCCAAGTTCGTGGAGGTAATGGTAGTACTTTCCTTAAGACAAGGTCACCGCTCAAGTGTCTTGGGCGTATTTTTTTCGTTAAATGATCCGCTATTCTCTCTTGATAACATTGTCCGTGACAAATAGCTTTCAAACGCTTTTCATCAATTATATTTAATCGCTCCAATCTTTGCTTTGCTTCCATTCCGCTTCGCATAATTTCACCGGATAAAACTCGAGCGAGGGAATCTCTACTTCAATTGGCAAAACCGCCCCATGCCATATACTAGAGAAAAAGGGGTTGCTCCAAAGGATGTCCGGATGGATGTTCGGTATGCCATCAATGCAAAAGGCAATCTTTCATGCCAATCTCGGTAGTTCTCAGCAGTCTTGGCTAAGATCTTCTTAATGTTTTTGTTAGCGGCCTCAACAGCTCCATTCATTTGAGGACGATAGGGAGACGAGTTCAAATGGCGGACTTTGAATTCATTGAGCAAATCATCAACAAACTTGTTATTCAGATTTGTCCCATTATCAGTAACGATGGCTTCAGGACACCATAACGGGCGATTATATCTCGCTTAATGAATTTCATCACATGCCGAGCAGTGACATTAGTATATGACGCGGCCTCGATCCATTTAGAAAAATAATCAATTGCGACCAAGATAAAACGATGCCCATTTGATGCTTTCGGATTAATTGGGCCAATCACATCAATGCCCCACATTGAAAATGGCCACGGTTCTGACAACTGATGTAGCTCAAGAGGGTGGAGCGCTTATCTTGTTTCCGTGGATCTGACAACGATGACAATTTCGAACGTGTCGGATGCAATCACCTTCTAAAGAAAGCCAATAATAACCCAATCTGGTTATTTTCCTAGCCAACATGTGTCCATTCATGTGTGGACCGCATACTCCTTCATGCAATTCTTGCATGATTTGCGTCGCTTCAATCGCATCCACGATCTTAGCAACATAGAGTCATGAGATCTCTTATACAATTTCTCCCCGTCGACAAAGAACTTCGTTGCCATCTTCATTATATATTTCCTGTCTGCAGAGGTAATTCCTTCAGGGAATTGTTGTTCCCTGATGTAGTTCATGATGTCATGGTACCAAGGTTTACCATCAGGTTCTCTCGTCACAAATCATGCAAAGGAGCCGGTTTTTGTCGACATCAATCTTCAAAGGTTCCACTTCCAAACCATTGGTAACTCAGAGCATGGATGATAGCGTGGCCAACGATCAGCAAATTGGTTATGAGATCTAGATAGGTAATCAAACGAGATCTCATCGAATTCAAACCAACTCGGCCCGTATAGTCATGATAGGGTATTAGTTTAGCATCCCTAGTCTTCCATTCTCCGACGGTCCGAGTATGATTAAGGCGTAATCACCAAACACTTTTAATTTGGCGATTTTCATATCAATTGTTGCTTGTGTCGAGAATACATGCTTCATACTCGCCATATTATTGGTACAAGGGAACACCAATTTTGCAGCCACAGGATAGTGCTGTCCATCCGAGATATCAAGACCCGCCCAAAGATTTCGTAACCAGATAGATTTACTCGCCCATCGAAAAACATGGTCCACGGTGTTCCTCCGCTGATAAAATGCGATCATCCGGGAGATTATCCTCATGTATTTCTCCAGGGCATTCAGCCAAAGATATCAGCGATCACCGACCTTTTACTGATTTTTGTGATGACATCCGAATGTCAAATTCAGAAATTAGAATTTGCCATTTAGCTAATTTTCCCACTAACGCTGGTCGACATTAAAAAATACCGGACAGGGTCATTTTCAAATACGAGGAACGCCTGATGGTGCAAAGTATATTGTCGGCCTTTGCGCAAAACCCACACCAATGCGACACATGTTTTTTCTGATTCGAATAATTTTGTTCAAATGGTGAATTTCTTGCTCGATAATAAATGGCTCGCTCTTTTCCATCATCGGGTGGCTCAAATAATAGGGCCCAACGATTCACTATGAATCGTTAAATAGAGAGTTAGAGGATGCCCTGCAACTGGTGGGACTAGTACCGGGGGACTCATTAAATATTGCTTCAGCTTTTCAAATGCTTCCCGACAGTCTTCATCCCAATTGATTTGGGCGCCTTTCCTCAGAAGTTTGAAGAAAGGTCGTGCAGTTTCAGAGAGTTGGGAGATGAACCGAGCAATATAGTTCAACCTTCCCAATAGGCTTCTGACCTCTTTTACCGTGGACGGGGGTTGTAATTCACATATTGCTTTGACTTTCGAAGGGTCAACCTCAATTCCTTTGCTACTCACGATAAATCCAAGTAACTTACCAGAGGTCGCTCCAAAAATGCACTTTGCAGGGTTCAGGCGTAATTTGAACTCACGCAACCGGCTAAATAGTTTCTTCAAGGCTTCAATATGATCTTCTCCACACCTGGTCTTGGCGATCATGTCATCGACATAAACCTCAATTTCTTTGTGCATTAGGTCGTGAAAGAGAGTAACCATAGCACGTTGGTATGTTGCCCCGGCATTCTTCAATCCAAAAGGCATAACTCAGAATGAAAGGTCCCCAAGGAGTGATGAACGCGGTTTTCTCCTTTGTCCCGATCATTCATCCTTATTTGGTTGTATCCAGAGAATCCATCCATGAAAGAAAATATTTCGAACCCGGCAGTGCTATCTACAAGGACATCTATGTGAGGAAGCGGAAAGTCATCTTTCGGACTGGCCTTGTTCAAGTCGCGATAATCCACACAAACTCGAATTCGACCGTCCTTCTTCTTTACTGGTACGATATTTGCTATCCAATCGATATTAGAAACCTCGATGAACCCAACTTTCAAGAATTTCATCACTTCTTCTTCGATCTTTTTCGACAGCTCGTGCTTGGTCCTTCGTAGCCTTTGCTTTTTGGGTGGCATGTCGGGATTGGTAGGCAAGCCGTGCTCGATAACCGAGGATCTAATCCTCGCATATCGAATAAGACCATGCGAAGACGCCCCGGTATTCCTTAAGAAGAGTTGTTAGTCGATGGCTTTCTCTTCGTGAAGACCGCCCCAATCTTTACTTTTTTTGGATTCCGAGTATCGCCCAAATTGATGGTAATGGTATCTTCGATTGTAAGGGGCTTGATCCGTTCATATTGCTCCCAACTTTTTGGATTTCAAAGAGGGTCATCGCTGAATCGCCGAATCACTATCACAAGATTTACCTCGTCAGCCGATCGCATTAACTCCCTTGCAAGCCGCAGATCATGCCTCAAAACACAAGGTAAATCGATCGCATAAACAAACAGGATAAATATTTTTGTTCCTTTCGCTTTGAAACATTTTTTTTCGAAAACCTTATGAGATTTTTTTAGAAACGAGGAAGCATGGGGTAGACCGGCCTCGTAATACTTTCCTTTTTCATGGTCGATATCATCAACGGGCCGGTTTAGTGTACTACCCCATGCCCTCAAAACATCATTTATTTATAATACAAAATTTACAACCTCAAAAGAGGGAAAGTTTGAAAAGACATTTCTTTCAACATAAAACAACATAAAAAGAAACAAAACACAAGGATAGCCCCTTGTCCGGGGTTCATGCAGAAGAGGAAGAGGAATTTACTCAAAGGGCTTGCGCCCAATCCCTCCACCGGTCCTTCGCCTATTGCGCCCACCGAAGAAATCTTCCAAATCATCGCTCCAGAATCCAACATCGACCCCTCTTCATTGGTGTCGCTTTTCCAAGTCGCTCCATCCACTAGGAGTACCATTCGATCGCCTTCATAAAAACCGGATGGCATCCGTAGTCAACGAATAGTCGAATTTACCACCGGGTTGGCCCAGTAGTATCCATAACAGCTTTTCCTTTGCGCGCCTTATCGAAAAACCTCGTGGGCAAAAAATGGGGTCGGGCACCACCAAAAGGTCATCTTCACCATGACACAGCCACGAGCACGAAAAAGTAAATGCCCCGCATCCAATAGGTCCCGAACCTTATTTTTCGTAGCATCGCAATCATCCAAATGAGTGCCCAACCTCTCCCGAGTGAAAGTCACAAGACCGAAGGATCATAATTAATGAAATACTCAGAGTAGGATGACTTGGCCTCCTTGTGATTAGTCCTTTTCGCAAAAGGATAGGGAATATGACATCCAAGGATTTGGGAGCCGGCGAATATCGCCGACATTGCCCCGCCACCGTAGGAGTTGAAGGTCTCGCCAAGTTTCGCCGAAAAAGTTTCGACGATGAACCGCCTTTTAGGACGATTTATCCGAGTCACCGCCCCCCGATCGAAACCGAAGTGACACGCCGAAGATTTGGCGAACAAGATTCGCTAGCGACGCAAGTAATTCTACTAGCTCGCCTAATCGAACCGCAAACGCGTGAGTAAATCAAAGCGGGTTTGTACTCGATTCCGAGGTTGAGTCCTCTCGTATGGCCCCTATAAAATGTCGCCAAATAGAGTGACCACCTTATCCAAAGACTTCTTCTCGTCCACAATCTTCTTCAATTGGTAGCTTGTCCGGGTTCGATGTTGATTAACAACAACATTTAAGGGAAGCTTAGAGGAACTCGCTGGTTTGAACATTCGCCCGACGCTTGATCCCCATTAAATCGCTCGAGGGATTAAGATAAATTTTTTCCTCCCGTAAATAATTTAGCAGTGTGACGGAAGGTTTCACGGATATGGGAGGTAACAAACCGACCGACCCGCCATATGCCCCTTGCTGGTTTGTGGATTTCCTCCTCGATACCCCTGCACCAAGCAGACGGTGATGTTTGGTGACTTGATAGGTTCTCGAATGCCCCGGCCTCCTCCGCCGAGTCCCTGACCTGGGGTGAAACCATTTCCAACCATGACTTTTCCTACCATGACGGAAGCTTTTGACATATCGGGGACAAAAGGAGAAGTTCCCCGATTACCATGAACAGTTGAAACGAGTTCAATGGATTGATAACTAGATTCCACCTTGCCGCTTGGCTCAACATACGGGATGGCGGTTTCCTCGGTAGAGACTCGATGGTCTTCCTCTCCAAGGACAAAGGATCGCCTTTCCTTGGGCTACAAACTTTACACTTTGGTGAAGGCTAGAAGGTATAGCTCCAAAGAGAGTGAATCCAGTGGACGGCCCAACAGAAACTAAAAGCAAATGGGGATGTCCATTACTTGAAACAGATGCTGAATACTATTGGGCCAATTTGGACATCCAAGTCGATTTCTCCCACGTTGTCCTTTTTCATTCCGGCAAAAGCTCCTGACAGATGTTTTGAGGTGCGGCTTAGATGTGTCCACATTAAGACGATGTAAGGTTGCTGGGGCGATATTTAAAGCGGACCCATTATCTACCGTAACCCAGCTACATGAGCATTTTTACATTTGACGGAAATGTAAAGACCCTTGGTATGTCCCCTTCCTTCACCGGAAATTGCCTTCTCGAGAAAGTTATCCGATCCTTCAAAAGGATAGACCCCACAAATGCTTCCAAATTTGTCATGCTCAATTGTCTCCCAGACATTTACTTTTAATCGAGTACTTTCATCGTGGCTTTCCTGTTTCACGGACGCTTGAAGCAAATAACAGGGAAATCAAGGTGCAACTTTCAGAAATGATCCACGACGTTATATTCACTAGCCTTAATAATGGCCAGAATTCTTTGGCTTCCTCATCGAGACAAAGTCGGAGGTTGAGCTGCCCGCTTGGGCATACGCTCGTCCCGACCGGTGATTAGGTCCACATCCAATTCAGAGGACCACGGATCAAGGCTGCCATTTTTCATACCGGTAGGGCTGAGGTATTTCGATCACTACTTGTTCCGCCGGTAGAGGTACCCCAATTGTCGCCCCTTCTCCACGCCCGGGCTATCGAATGCAGGTTCGCTCACGAGCGTGGGGGGTAGATTCACTTGCCTCAAAGATTCGGGCCGAGAGTTCTTTATCCCACCAATGATGACCTCGTAGATGGTGGCAACTATGCCGTACAGCCAAGATACACAATCAATCCTCGCCCGCCCATGCCGGCAACTCTTTCTTTCATTAGGGACAAGGGTAGGACTTCGCCAAATAGATAATACCCCTTCTCACCGAGCATTGTAAACATCAATGGTGTATACCCTCTCACTTCGATTCAAACAAAGATGATGATGGATATGACATTGATTCTGCTTTCATGTTCGGGTAGCGGGTTGCTTTGAACATTCGGTTTAGATGTCCGAAAGGAAAAGGCTTTGGTGTCAAGCAAGTTTTGATTCGTGTTTGAGAGTATAATAAATCATCCGTCGAATGCCCTACTTCACCCATATGATAGTCACATTTTTGGACGGATCATAATTCAAAAAACTTTCCGAGTTGGGCCGCTTTTGGTTCAAGAGAAAGCGATTCTTCTTCCCGAGTATGGCCAGACTTGTGAAGGGGATCCGTGCAACGGAGTGAATTGTCTTTTCTTATACCGCCTTGAGGTTGACGACTTGAGGTAGACCGCCGCCAAAGTTTACTTGACCGTCCGGGAGGATGAACGGTTTGAGGTACGAAACGCCCTTCCGTGAGGGGCTCCTTTTTCTTTTCGTATTCGGGTCTTTTGCTTGTAGACGAGGGGTCCGTAAAACCATCCATCACGCAATCCCATTTCAATTCGCTCTCCCACAGAACAAGACGATTAAGAGATTCAAAGAAATGGCACCTACCACCAAAGCGGTGTCTATATTCATATGGGAGCGACTTTTATGAACAACTTCACTTGTTCATGATCGGTGAGTTGCGGAGTAACCCGGGCGCCAAGTTTCTCCATCCGTAGCATACTCTTTGAAGGATTCACTCTTTTTCTTTTCAAAGGCGCTCCAAATCATCCCGAGTAAAGGTGACGCCGAGATTAAATTGATATCGCTTGAGAAATGCATCAGCAACATCGCCCCGTGATTTGAAAGCATCAATATCCTTTGACATATACCATGTCGTGGCTGGTCCTGCTAAACTTGCCTCGAAAAGTCCGAATCATGAGGGGTTCATTATCAACGTATCAAGGCCATCCGCACATGATACATGTGCAAATGGTGTCCGGGGCATGTGGTCCCATCATACTTTTCGAATTCCGCATCTTGAACTTCTCCGGTACTTTGACCCGCTTATATATAGACAGTCGAGCGGGACAAAGATTTTATGGACCTTGAGTCAAGTTTTCAAAGATCTCTTCGACTTTTGCAAGGCGCTTTGTCATGTTCTCACATCGGTGCAACTTCGTATTCAGGCTTCCCGACAAAGAAGGGAAGTGGATCGCCCTCAGCGTAGGCATTTTGTGTCACTACTAGCGTAGGCTTTATCTTTTCCTAGAGAAGGTGGGGACAACACCACTTCAACAAATGCAGCGCGGGCGTGAGCTTGCCCTGAATGGATTCCACCTGTTTTGTAAGATTTTGAATTGCATTAAGAACCAACTTCATTTCGTCCTCCATGGCATTGAGACGGACGTTTTCTTCGGCCATTTTTATAACTACCTGTGAAAACGTTAAAATAAATGAGTATAATATTCAATTAAGAATCATTCCATAATCTAAAGATATCATTATTGCATAATTTATTTATTTGCAACAAAAAAATAGAAAAAGAATGAGAAAAAAGATTTTTATTAATATATATTACAAGCGGCGTCCCCGGTTCAACCCCGGTCGCTTTTCGACCGCTTTCCCCATTCCCGATACCACTGGGCCAAAGGCCGCGGTGGTGTCACAAAGGGACAAGGAAATTCATTTAAGGCTTAAAAAAAAACGGCGCTGGCTAAATTAACATTAGTACAACCCAAAACGCTTTTACGCATAAAACCAAAACCCCTAACATAACTACTAATAAAATAAAATAAAGGCTTTTTAAAAAAAAAAAAAAAAAAAAAAAGGTCCTCCCTACTGCTCATTCTATAAACGATGGGGAAGCTACAGGTCTCCCGGTCGCTTATTTTTCGCGGACAAGCTCCGCAATAAGCGTATCCTTTGTCCCCATTGTCCTTTCGAGCTGGTCGATTTGTGTTTGACGACCGGGCTTGTTGGTCACATCCGGGACTTTTGGCTGAGATCGGCCGGATTTGGTGATGTACGATGTAGTATAAAGAAGCATGGTGAGCCTTTTCCCCGTCCCTTCAATAGCTTGGGTACAAGAATGCTCTCGGGTGACACCGAGTCCATTTTCTCCGAATGTCACGAATTTCCTCGGATAGTTGTAGTTCGAGCGGTAAATCGAACTCAAAACATGTCTATCTTGAGGGGCGGTGGGGTTTCTCAAGGGCCCTCAGATCGGGCGGGCTACCCGGTAAGGGTAGTATGAAGTAATACCGATAGACCAAGTAGCGGCACAGGGTTATGAAACCGGGTGGGGCGAAAACGGGCCTCGACCCTCATGGAACCACTTAGCATGCCACAAGAAAGCCTCGATCGGGTTTTTCAAAAAGTTTATCCAAGTAGAATAATCTTTATGAGGGGTATTATTTTTTAAAACTTCAAACCTTTGAATCGGATGCGTAAAGTCATCTATTTCAAAAAGCTGCATGAGATGCCCAAATCCCCTCAAATGAGATAAAAACCAAATTTGCAAAATCTCTGGGGCGGCCCGCATGATTTTATCATCATTTTGTTTAAAACGGTTTAAAGATAAAAATGTTTCTGCCAAAACCGAGTTAACATAGCCCGAGCCAAAGGTAAAATTTTTTTGGCCACACATGCAATCGAGGGGTTTATTGAATTTCGCGCGATGGGGAAAAAGGACACATCCGACAAAAAGCAAGGATAAAAATCTTAGCTTTTTGGATCATGGGTTGACTTTCAAAAACGCCATTTAGGAAAAACCAAAGGCAGGCATTGCAATGAGCTTTGACAACTCTTTTCACGTTGCTATCGGGCCGCAAAAAACCGGGATAGTTCGGACAAAGGGGGCACACCCAAGAGTGGTTTGATGAGGTCGATCCCAAAGGCTTTCCAATGAGAGTGCTATATTCTTCCAAGGTCGGGGTCATTTCAAATTTACCAAATATGAAAGTGGATGTCTCAGGGCACCGTAAATGTCCTAATGCCTCGCATCATGCCGTAATGGATGTTGATTTTGAGCAAGGGGAGTAGGCGACCAATCCTTGATTTGACATACTGCTGGGCATTTTGATCGAGTCGGTCCCACCATGCCAAAAGCTCTTCTTTAGGAGTGGGGACGAATTGGACATCAGCTCTTCCCATCGTGTATAGAATGCAATCAACGGAGTGACCTAATAATAACAAATCAATTGAATTAGTAGGCTGTATAATAATAATAAAATAAGAGGGGATAGAATGTATACCTTTCCTTGAACCATGGCAATCACAAAGACATACACATGAGGAGTGAGGCTCGATTTCTATCTAGACTGGCTTAGCAAAGTGAAATTAAAAGGGTGCCCCCACCATCGCAGCCTCGCCTCGCTGGTGTCAAGTCCTTTTAACCTCGGCCAAATCGAAAGGAACATCTTATAGTCACGCCGAATAGCGGCAAAGATATTTCTTTACGATTTTTAGAAATAAATTTCGGGAAAAGAAAGGCAACCTCTACATCGCGGACTCGCTCGAGGTCGATCTTTCTTAACACCATCCTAAAATGCCCTATCGCGCCCGGTCCGGCAAAGAAAGTGGTTGTGTGCAATAGTGTAGTGCTAAATCATTAAAACATGCGCAAAAAATTATAAACAATCAATTGAAACCTGCAAGAACAAATAACACCTTATTGTCGCTCATACCAAGTCCTTGCCGCCAAATAAAAATTATTTTGAACAGGGTAAAAAAATTGGCTTAAGTCCACTTTTAAAAAAAAAAAAAAAAAAAAAAAAAAAAAAAAAAAAGGAGTCGCCAAATCTGTCATGACCGAACTCCCCCGAGCCTTTTAGAATAACGTGTTAAAAAAAGCAAGGGGGCTCGCCGGTACATGCTAAGTCTAGGTTCAGACTTAACTCGGCCTCCCAAGCCCATACCATATCGCGACTTAAGGTTTAAGTTTTTTAACATGTAGGTGATTTGCATGCAGGAGTCGCCACTAATCAATTTGGGGTAGGCTGATTAGGAACCCAAATAGGGTGACGGAGAATCACCCTATTCCTACGAACTAGAGATTAACCGGATTCGGGACTTGGTTACACTAGTTAGATAACTAATGCCCTTTCGGTACCATTTTACCCCCTGCTCATTTTTTTGAAACATTTATCGTGCAATTTGGATTGATTTTAGGACCTTCCTCCTAACATGTGAGGTGATCGAAGCGAGTGCATAATCGAAATGATCAGCAATCAGAACACAAGTCATGCAAATTTAGGGTTCTAATCCTAACTAAGCCGATGACATTCAAAATACGGCAGCTCATGCAATTGTATTAAAACATGCATACTAACTATGCTACGGTAATTAAAAAAATATGCAACATGCTATCGTGCAATTCAAACTTATTTAATTTAAATAAAACCACAACATGCATAATTATAAAGGAGGAAAACATTCATATAAGTCATGCAAAAAAAAAAAAATTTTTTTTTTTTTTTTTTTTTTTTTTGAAAAAAACGAAATGAAAAAAAAAATAAAAAGAAAAATATAAACATTTTAAGAAATTTTTTAATTTTTTTTTTTTTTTTTTTTTTTTTTTTTTTTTTTTTTTAAAAAAAAAAAAAAAAAAAAAAAAGGAAATAAAAAGAAAAGAAAAAAAAAAAATTTTTTTAAAAAAAAATTTATATATATAAAAAAAGAAAAAAAAAAAAAAAAAATAAAAACCATTTTTTAAAAAGTTTTTTTTTTTTTTAATTTTTTTTTTAATTTTTTTTAAAAAAAAAAAAAAAAAAAATAAAAAAAAAAATCCGGCGGGGTCGGGTCCGGTCCGGTCGGACCGGCCCCGACTCGTCAACGGATCCGATCCGGCGTTGACCCGGCCCGATCCATCGATCCGGCCGGGCCGGGATCGACCCGAGTCAACGGATCCGACCCGGCGGACCGACCGGGCCTGATCTCGCTGATCTCGGCCGATCCGACCCGACCAATGCATCCCAGGGAGAGGCGGCCGGCGAGGCCAAATTGGCCGCTCACGGGCCGACCTGCACCCGCCCCCCCCACCGACTCCCGACACCCATGACCATCCTTCCACCCTTCTACCTGCCGTCCGATCACTGTTCGCACGCCTACGACCAACACAAAAACCCGCCCATTGAGGAATATAGTCGAACGGTGGGGGCGCTGAGGAGAAACCGAACTTTCTCGAGCATGACAAATGATCGACTGGGACTTACCTTGCCTATGACGATGACCACCACCTGGCAGGGGGGGCGGTATGGGCGAGGAATCGCGCCACAAGGCGGCGCAAGTCCGACCAAAATCTGAACAAAAAGCGGGGAGAGCGAGGGGCGACTCGGGCCGGGGGAGGCTCACAGGTCGGCCAGTCTTGAGGGGACTTCTGGTACGCTTTCGAAGGCGGCCGGCCGGCGGTGAGGACCTGCAAAACACTACTCTCCTCTCTTTCTCTCTCTATTATTCTCTGTTTCTCTCACTCTCTCTCTCTGTTCTGTTCTCTCTCTCTCTCGGTCTCCAGGGCCTCAAAGCTTCCTCCACCGGCAGCCGAAGGGTGCTATTTTTGCTCCGGTGAGGCCTTACTCACGCTCACTCTCTCGATTTTTCTCTCTTTTCTCTCTCGATCTCTCTCGGTTCTCTCTTTTCTCTCTCGGTCTCTCTCTCTCTGTTTTTTTTTGGAAAATGGCCGACCCCCTCACTCTCTCTCTCTCTGGCCTTTTTATAGGCCCGGCGGCTGTTTCTTGGCTCCCCCTCTCCCGTGGGGCGTCTGGTGCGTGACGATGGTGGCGTTCACGGTAGCGACTTGAAGAGCCGGCGGGCAGGGCGCGAGGGATGCAGAGAGAGGAACAGAGGGCTGAGAGAGAGGAGAGGATAAGGGAGAGACTGAAAAGGGGAGAGACTGGACTGCCTTAATTGCCAGTCCGTTGGCGTGCACACCATGCCCTCTTCTGACCGGATGACGACGAGGAGGAGGAGGCGCGCGCCGCCGGCCATCGCCTTTGGGTCGCGCATGGGAGAACAGAGGAGGGAACAAAATGACGCTGGAGGGAGAAGGAGAAGGAAGAGAGGCTGGGCCGGGCTGGGCCTAGACGCGCAAAGGGGGAGAGGAGAAAGGAGAAGCGGGCTGGGCCGGCCGAAGGAAAAGAAAAGGAAAAGAGGAGAGGAGGGCCACGCCGCTGGGGGGGGAAGCCGGGTCAAGGCTGGGGAGGAGAGGAAGAGGAAGGGGAAGGGTCAAAAGCCTTGGCCCAAATTTCGATCCGATTTTTTTTTTTTTTTAATAATAAATTTAAAATAGATTATTATTATTATTATTATTATTTATTATTATTATTATTTTAAATTTTAATAACATTTTAATTATTAACACAAATATTTAATTTCTATATGCAATTTTAAATAGAAATATTTTTTGTTTTAGGAATTAAAAAATTAATTCCTAAATTTTTTAGACCCTAGGTTTTTGTTTATCTATTTTTGTGGGAATTCACATGCATGTGAAATCCTTATTCAAGTATATGCCTCGATTCAAGCCCTATATCTCCGAAAAAGAAAACACAAATATATTTACCTTGGAAAGAGTGTCCAAGAAGTCCTAAACCTATTGTTGAAAATATGTCTCGAGTTTAAGCCCGAAGCGAAAATCTAAATATTTTAAATTGAATATTTTGCGGATTTCCGAAATCGAGCAAAAGAAAATATTGGAAATTTGCTTTCCTAATATGTAAGAGTTGGCAGCAAACTTCAAGAAAAGGAAAGCTAATTGAAGTTGATCAAAAGAGGAAAGTTCACTAGTTGACTGAATAATATGGTTTCCTAATTCTTGTTGACGTGGGCTTCCGAAGGTGTTCTTCTTTTGGCTATAAAGATATTCAGTGGGCACTTTGAGCGTAGAGTTGTTGTTGATAAAGAAGTCTTGAAGCGCCGCGGTTGACGTGAAGACGTTCGTGAGTGCTTGGCGGTGGGTGTTTCCGTGGATTCTCGTTCGTGAATTACATCCAAGAAGAATTAGTGTTCAAGCGTAAATCTTGTGTTAAGATTAGTGTACAATTCTTTTGCGAGATTGAAAGATTATTTCGTGAGGAATTGTGGGGCTAAACACTGCGTGAGTTATTGGGTGTAATTGGGGCTTGGGAAACACCGAGAGTGTTTGAGTAACTCGAGTGTGGTTGTAATCTCCGTTGTATCGCTTGATCTATAGTGGAATTCCGTGCTGCTCTCCCCGTGGACGTAGGTCACTACGACCGAACCACGTAAATCTGGTGTCCGATTTATTTTCTTATTCTGTCAATTTATTGTTCGATCGCTTGGCTTCCGCAACACCTATTGTATGGCGACCAATTCAGTAATAAACCTTTCGATTGTGCCAATTTAGTTTTAAACTTTTTGACAATTCGCCAATTCAATCATAAATCTTTCAATAATGCTAATTTAGTTTTAAACCTTTTGAGAATTTGCTAATTTAGTCTTACACATTTTAACGAATTACAAATGGAGTCTTTCCAACTAATTTTGGATGGAAATCGTTGACGTAACGATCCAGTCAACACTGACGTTCTACATAGCGTGAATGGCACTAACATTGACAAATTTTTAATTTCTTTCTGAATTTTCATTGATTTATTTTATTTTATTTTTATTTTTTCCAACCCCACCAGGCATTGGTCAAGGGCCAGCAATCCCCATTAGCTTGGGGCAAGGGCTGTGAAGCCCTTGCTGGCCACAGGCGAGGGTCGTGGCCCTCATCTAATCTGGCAAGGCCCAAGCCCTTGTCGGCCACTATGAGGGCTCATAAGCCCTCCCCCAAATCCGATGAGTGCATCATGGCCCTTGCTCGAGGGCCGGCGGGGATCGCCGACCATTTGAAGAAAAAAAGATAAAAAGAAGAAAAGAAAAGAAAAAATAAAAAATCAATAAGAAACTTAGAAAAGTTTTTAAAAATAAAAATTTGTCCATGTTGTGATTTCCAATCAAAATTTTTCGGAAAGATTATATTAGCAATTCGTTAACAGGTTTACGACTAAATTGACAAATCCTCGAATGGCTTAAAACTAAATTGGCATAATTGAAAAGTTTATGATTGAATTAGCCGCCGTACGATATGTTTATAATTAAATTGACATAATGAAAAGATTTATGACTTAATTGGTCACCATATAATATGTTTATAACTTTTTGGATAATCTTACCCTGCACTTGTCGCATGCAAGAAAGAGGGGGAGGGGTCAATGGGAACACGATGGCACTCTTTAAGGTATATTGAGAAAAGTCCCACTTTGTGGGCTCGTTTAGGAAAGGAATCCAATCTAAAGTTTTTCGTTGGAAATATTTTTTAAAAATAATAAGGGTTAATACCACCAAAAATCCCAAACTAGTACGTGTGTGACAATTTTGCCTCGAAGTTTTTTTTTTACTATAAAAAACCCTAAACTGGTACACATGTGATAATTTTACCCCAAACATACCCCAAAAAACCCCAAATTGATACACTTGTGACAATTTTATCCTGAACATACAACAAAAAACCCCAAACTGGTACACATGTGATAATTTTACCCTGAACTAAAATTTTAATATTATTTTTTCGAATTTCTATTATTTTTTCTTTTCTTTTTTTTCTTCATCTTCAACCTTTGGTTTTCTTTTTTGACCCTCGCTTCATCTTCATCTAGCGAGGGCGACCATCGCCTGCGTCGGGCAAGGGCTGCCTTCGCCGGCGTCGGGCGAGGCCAGCCCTCGCTTGGGCGAGCGAGGGCAACCCTCGCTTGAGTCGGGTGAGGACAACCATCTCCTGACTCAAGCGAGGGTCGCCCGGAAGGCGGGCGACATCTCCTCGCCCGCCAGCGAGGGTCGACCATCGCCGACGCCGGGCGGGGCCTCACTGAGTCGGGTGAGGGCTGACCTCGCCTAGGCCGGCGAGGATAGCCCTCACCCAACACCGGCGAGCTACCTACCTGGGCGGCAACTGACCCTCCGACATCGGCGAGGGCCGCCCTTGCCGATTCTGGCTAGGGCGACCCTCCGAAGTCGCGAGGTCCTCCTTGCCAGTCGATTTGCCCGGCCGGTCGGCGTTGAAGATTGGCCGGAAAGAAAAAAAAAAAAAAAAAGAAAAGAAAAGAAAAAAAAAAAAAAAATACGAAAAGATAAAAAAATAATATTAAAAAATTATTAGTTCGGGGTAAAATTGTCACATGTGTACCAGTTTGAGGTTTTTCGTGGTAAAAAAAAAAGTTTAGGTAAATTTGTTACGAGTTTATCAGTTTAGAGTAAAATTGTCATAGGTGTACTAGTTTGGAGTTTTTGGTGGTAAAAAAAAAAGTTTGGGGTAAAATTATCACAGGTTATCGGTTTAGGGTTTTTGATGGTAAAAAAAAAGTTCGGGATAAAATTATCACACACTTATCAGTTTAGGGTTTTTGGTGGTATTAACCCAAATAATAATAATGATGCCAACAACGACAAGACTTAAAAGAGGAAGCTTCGCCCCAAATTAAACTTCGTTTAAATATATACAAAAAAAGGCCTCGTCATTGCACTGGCCATGGCGATTATTCTAGTAGAGATTCCACGTGGACATTTTGATGAGCTTCATCCTTAAAACAAACCACCACAAACTTGTCTCCTTCACTTATTGATTAGCTTCATGCAAATGTTACAAATTGGTTCATACTGTCCTCACAATATCAATGAAGCTGGTCAATCCCGTTGCTCCACCCTCTTCGCATCCATGGCAAAGGTAACTTTTGCATGCATGCACTCTCTTCTCTCCATGCAATAATTTCTTGCATTTTCTTCCTCGAAATGAATTAACCTCAGAAGCATTGATGAACTTTGCCATCTGCCAAACTCGAGGGTAAGAGGTCATATGCTCATCTTGGCCCATATGTTTGGGTCATTAACAATGACCAAGGGCGATTATTCTAAGTGAAGATTCCGCTCGCTTGATATGATAATCTCATCCTTTGACAAATCCGTCACAAACTTTGTCTTATCAACTCATTGATTGACCATTGATAACCTTGAAAAAGCTCGGTCCATTCCGGTCATATTTGACTTGTGCTTCAAATGAGAGCCTTTCAATATAGTTCACATGATGGGTTACGACTCGACTGGCCATAGATATAGAGTTAGAGCGAGCTAACGTGGGAACAGACGAATAAAATGCCGGGGACATACTGCGTGAAACGACACGGGGATCATGGTGACCACGGGCAATGACCACCAGTTTCTTGTTTGTCCCTAATAACTGTGTGTTGCTTCCTGTGTGAATGCAGCACGAGATGAGATAGATCTAACAGTTGTATTAGGGCAATGAGAATCATATCCTCGGATTTGACACAAACATGCATGGCAAATCTTACGGATGATATTCAAAATGGGGAGCTAAGAGCTAGCACAGTAACCTAGTGAATGAAAGAAAGTGGCCGAAGTCGATCCATTAACTAAAGTGCAGCACTGCTGCAATATATGGCGTATCCACTGTGTCAGCGCATAGCAGGAACGAAAGCTTACATGCGTGCCCGCATCTGTGCATGCATATGATTGTGTGTGCAGCACAATTGTGCGTGCTTGTCCGTCTGCGCGTCCATTTGGTGCGCATGTGCATGGGTGAAGGCATGCTCGCGAGAGAGAGATAGAGAACAAATCGATGTCAGACTACCTGTATTCCACCAGAAAGATTCGTTCTTGTCCTGATTCTTCCATTTTCATCAAGGCAAAATCAATCGTCATGCTGGCTGCCAGTCAAATATGTTCAGAGACGTCGGCCTGAGTTAGGTGATCGAAGAACTTAGACGAAAGGTGGGAAAGAAAGCGGAGGTTGCGAGTGTTGGAGAAGATGAATATATCCCGAGCCGCCTCGAGAGAGCGTGTCCTCCAAATAATCATCCTCCGGATAAGACTTCCTTTTTCACGAATGAGAAGAATAGACGCTTAGCAATTTAAGAAATAATTGCGTTCATTTCGTCGCATTTAACCATTCATTACTAGATCTCCAACCCGTCACAACATCAATCATCCAAACAAGATGGGTCACTGTTCAACTTGCCGCTCCCGCAAAGTGATTAGATTCGATTTCGCACAAAAGTTAAGTCGATATATCATCAGTCGACTGAATATATTAACTAACAAGAACACTGTAATGCGGTCAGCAATTTACTTAGGCTCTCGGTAGACAATCATTTGATGATTCTTATATACACATGGAACAACCCCACAAACACCTTGACCCTTGGGCTCATCCAACGAACAAGATAAGACAAAACAAAGAGAGCATAAGTTCCGGCATGCAGCGCTCTGGATTTGACATTTGCCGAAGTCGCTTTCGATACCAAACGCGAGCTTAAGGGAATCGCATATTAGGTCTAGTTTAATTCCAGCCATTTCAAGATCTTCACGCAAATTGGCCATTGATAATGATATGGTGAGGGTGAATCAATAGCGGTCACGTTAAGGCTGTTTGCCTGTCCAACAGTCAACTAAAATCACGTGAATCATAATCGCTTCAGAGGATTACATCTGCAATTCCTTCGTTATAACAAGGGAGAATTCCGAAAGAATCCCTGGATCAGACGTCAAGGCCTCGCGAGCTTGACATTTCTCGAAACACCTCTCCGTGTACTGCTGTGCTCCGGTTATGCCCTCGCCCCATTGCCGACCATAAAGCACCTTCCGGGGCCATAGGACTTCACCTGCCCATTTCTTGCTGTTGGCCAGGAGCATTTTTATGCCAAGAAATCAATTTCCACTCAATTGGAACTAAACCCTAAATTCCCAATTGCTTGGCCAACAAAACCCTTTATTGAATTAGAGCAATTACGCAAGTCCTTTGAACGTTCGAAGTTTTGAGCGAGTTCTCGAACTAGGTTTCAATAGAAGCAATGGCGAGCTCTCATTTGGTGGAACAAGAGAATGATCAGCCGACGCTAAGCAATTTCTATGCAATGAATGTTTTTATCTTTTGCAAGTTTGCTTTTGTTTATCTACTTTTGTGGGAATTCACATGAATGTGAAGTCTATATTGATTCCGCAGCTCGTAAAATCCCTTGGTTCAAACATTAAACATAATTACTAAAAAAAGCACAAATTTCACGTATTCTGTACTTTTAGCATGCGAGAAACCGCCTCCTCGGGTTCAACTCAGTCCATGATGTCTTCAATCGATCCCTGCTTCCACCTTTGCAGTTGTCCTCCATGCCTTCATGTCGACTTGTGCCCTAATCCGAAACCCTAATCGGAAGTCCTAGCTCCCTCAATTTGTTTCTCAATTTGGCCCCCTTTTGGCTGGTTTTCATTGAGAAAACTAATACTTTTGGAGAAAAATGCCCCTATCCAACGTCAAGAAATTGGCACGTGACGGTTGCGTCATTTCTGGAAGGTGCCTTTATCTTCGGCGATGAGGTTGGAGGTATTTTAAGAAAAGTTCCATTTTAGGAGCTCTTTTGAGAAAAGGCATCCACTTTGAATTCTTTTGAAATAATAATAATAATAATACCACCAACGACAAGAATCAAAGAGGGAACTTTTCCCCCAGATGATACATCGTATAAATCTATAAAAAGACCGAGTCATTTCAATAAACATGTCGATTATTCTAGTGAAGCCATCCGACTTGCATACTATGATCATTTGTAAGCATTAACGGCAAGAAAAAGAAGAGGGCGATAATAAAAGCGGTCGCCAAACTCGAATGGTTGCGTACTGATTAACCAAATCGATATGGTTGCCATCACACATGTAAATAAATGATATGAATGTGCAGGTATCAGCGGACATCGAGAAGGGGACACGAACTGTCGTAGGCGACACTGACCCGGTGCGCATCATCACGAGCCTGAGAAAGAAACGTGGGAGGTGTGTGGAAATCGGCGCTGTCGGACCACCGAAGCCACCAGAAAAGGACGACAGGCCTAAAACTAAATGCCTATAACCGGTGCCGACTCCTGCCGCACCCTCTGTGCCGCTGCCCTTATTCTTGCTCTGTTGCGAGTAGGCCGCTATTACTTGCTCCGTCCTTTTGATGAGCGCTTAACGATTGAATTCAAGTGCCGCGATCCAATGACACGATTTGATCTTTGGTCACGGATATGGGATTTATGCTATCTCCAAGAGACTAAAATTTAAATAATCATGGATGAACATGATGGGCTAATCGCTGTAATTCAGTACGTTCCTTGGTTGATTATCCTAAAGCCTATGGTCGTGTGTAACCGTAAGTAAACGATGTTATTGAACCGTAAAACGGGGTTATGAGTAAAAATGCCTTTGACCGCGGGAAATAAAATGACATTATGGCAAGATTTGTATGGCACTATAGATATATATCTCCTCTTGTTACCCCAGTGGCCACTCTTCTCACTTGAGAAGGGGGAGGTGGGGAGTTCGAATCCCCACCTTCGCAGGGGGGTAGGGGTGGGGCCGCGTAGTTTTAAGAGGTGGGTTTCGACGCCCACGCCCTACAAGAGGTGGGGCGCAAGTCTGAGTGTGCATTGTGAGTGAGAGATAGAGTAAGACCGACCAAAAAAAAGTATTAAAAAAGTTCTAAACCTTTTGCATTGGTGCCAATTTATCCTAAACCTTTTTTTTGTGCCAATTTAGTCTTAAACCTTTTGTTTTTGTGTCAATTCATTCTTTCTAGCCAATTTTGGCCAAATTTTGTTGACGTGGTCGCTGATCGGCCACCGGCACTGACATGGACAAATTTTAACATTTTTTTGAATATTTATTTATTTTTTCGTCCACTCCTTCCTTCCTCCAATCGGTCGCCTCGCTAGCCACTAGTGAGGCTCGCCCTCACCGGATGGCCATGAGGGCGGCCTTGCGTTGGGCAGGCGAGGCTCGAGACCTCGCCAAAGGCCTTCGACCTTGCGGCCTCCGGCAAGGTCAGGCCTTGCCCAACCACAGGCAAGGCTCGACCTCACCAGATCTGGCGAGGTCGAGCCTCACCGGCGGCTGGGCGAGGCTTGACCTTGCCAGATCTGACGAGATCCAGCCTCGCCCAACCATGGTGAGGCTTGCCTTCACCGTCGTTGGAGAGGGCAAGCCTCATCGGCCTTTGGGTGATTGTCGGTCCGGCAATCGGTTGGAGGAAGGAGGGAGGGGAGGGGAAAAAAAAAGAAACAAAGAAAAAAAATGAAAAAAATATTAAAATATTATTAAAAGTTGTCCATGTCAGCGCCGGTTAGACATGGCCATGGGCCAGTTTCAGCCCGGAACCAGCCCAGGTCAAACCCGGGACCGGTTAAAAAAAACTGCAAATTTATTTTTCTCTTTTTTTCCCCAAATTTGATTACAATGTACATTTTGATTACATTTTATATTGAATAATTCATTATTTCATAATTTGATAATTCATTATTTTTTTATTTCATAATTTATTTTTTTTTAATTTTTACTGGCTCGGAACCGCCAGTTTTGATTCATACATGGCCACGAACCGGAACCGCTGGTTCTGAACCGTGGCCATGTCTAGCGTCAATAACCAACCGCCGGCTAGTCAACTTTCATATCAGCAAAATCCTGCCAAAATTGACCGGAAGGACTGAATTGATACAAAGACAAAATGTTTAAGACTGAATTGGTACAAATGCAAAATGTTTAGGATTGAATTGACACCAAAAAAAGGTTTATGACTAAATTGGCATTAATGCAAAAAGGTTTAGGACTGAATTGGCACAATAAAAAGGTTTAGGACTAAATTGGCATAAATACAAAAAGTTTATGACTGAATTGACACAAAAAATGTTTATGACTAAATTGACACAAATGCAAAATGTTTAGGACTTTTTTTAACACTTTTCCCTTTCTCCTTTTGTAGCGCAAGGTACCATTGAATACTATCATTGATTTAATGGGGTGCTTTATTGTTCAATTCGATGATATGACATCGACATATTACGTCATGCACATGCCTTGCAAGATTTATTTTATGAGCTTGACTATAGAGTAGGTTATAAGTGGCTTTGGGTCGATTCCAAGCTGAGAACCTGGAATCTATTCCGTTCAAGCCAGTTTCCTGTTATTGGAATCAAAAACCGAATCGGAGAACTAGCCTAGAATATAACCAAATGGACCCGAGAACCAGCCTACTTTTTTATTATAATTTGTTTTTGTTTCATTTTTAATTTTATTGCTTTACTGCACACATTAATTTTGCAAAAGTTCTCAATTAGGACACTGTAGATGGCAGGCTTAAGTTGGGATGCTCAACCTTATTGGTTTTTGCAAAAGTTTTCAATTAAGAGACTTGTATGGTTTGGTTATGAACCGATTCAAGGCCAAGAACCAGAAACCGGAACTGTCAAGGCTAGTTCTTAAATTTTTTTTATCCTAAAGCTAAATCGGTCCCCGTGTGAACCGACTTGGAGCTGATCAAGTCAGTTCGATTCTTGGATTGAACCAGTCTGGTTGCTCACCTTCATGTGCGAGGGAGAACATTGGTCAATATAAGTAAGAAAAAGCAGCATGGCATATAAATTTAATTGACAAATAAGACACTGATTCTATCCTTCAAAGCTGACTTATTGGGACCTTGTCCACATTCAATTTCTTTTTCTTCTTTTCAACAAATTTCACTAAACAAATGAATTCAGATTCTTATTTTTATTTTGTTTTTCCTAATCAGATGACGAGCTATGCAAATTTTCACTAATTTAATTGCCTTCCAATATAAAAGCGCCGGCCTAATGATTGGGGAACAACTTATTGTTCTTCGATGAAATTAATAATTTGTATTAAACAGACAATGATGATGTACCAACCGAGACGTTGGTAACAGGTTAACAGCAAATATGGTCTGTCCGTCCACCAATTTATCTTGCTTAGACGACATGTTGAATATTGTTAATAATTATTTATTTTTTAATATATATATGTTTCCTGGGATGGTGTAATGCGGTCGAGGCAGGCTTAAGTCATTAGAGAAGTAGAGTATTGAGGGACGATGTACGTCGAATTAAACTAGATTATCTACCCCCCAAAAAATGTCAACAAAAGGTCAAAATAAGTCGTAGAGAAAAGTAGCAAGGAATCTATTATTTCTAAATTGAAGATCAGACTATTATAAGTGAAACAAAAGCATGTACTTAAATTCGGGAGGGCAATGATGGACCGACGGGTGAGCTGGTTGGGGGTCATCGCCCTACCGATTGATTGATACTTGATGTAGTTTCTCGAAATATATGTTATCATCTATGAGATTTCACATAGACTATCGACATTTCGTCCCCCGCATCCCCTTCCCGAGCTAAAAGCTGTAAATTTTTTTTTGTCCGGCCTTATTTGAGCTAGGTTTGTGGGCGCCACTGCTAGAGTGGAATGACTTTAGATTAAAATCGCATTTGTTTTGCGAAAAATAAATGATTTGAAAATTATGTTATTAAAAATGATTGCTTGTATCTTTTAAAATAATTAGTTAATGATAAATATTTTCATTATTCACGATGATGATGGTATCTTTCTCATTCATTTTTTTTTGTAAACGATACAAGCGATCATTTTTAAGAAAACATTTTTCGAATAATTTATTTTCTGCGAGACAAACACACCCTAATACATATATGTATACTGATGTACCGACCCTCATGCACGGCCACACGAAAAAGTGATTGAGTCTTGACTTATTTGTTAGAACTAAACCAATGACAACGTTTCACAGATCATTTGAGAGCCACAATATAGACTTTAGACGTGATACGCAATGTGGTTGGCTTGATTTACTAGACCACCGAACCAATGCGTCGACTTCCCCGCGAAAAAACATGTTGCGCGCTTGAGACATTTGGTCCGCGTCATCCTCCAAACAAAAAAAAAACATGCGGAAAGAAAGAACTTCATTAATCTCTACGTCCCCGAAATGATACTGTTCTGGTGCAAAAGTCACAGCCTTCCTCTTGCATAATATAATGCACATGGCCATCCAAACGGGGTGGTAGATGGAGTCCTAACACTTTGTCTGTTCTTCACTGCTAAATTATAGAGTTTTTGCAGGTCTTGAAAAGTGTATAAATAGGGCATTTTTGTTTCGCAAATTAGTGAAGCTGATCATACTTCCTTTGTCCACCCCCTGCTGCATCCATGGCCCTGGTAATCAGATTGCGTCCTTCTCTATGATCAAGAGCTAATATATATATAATGGCATTTTTCTCTCTATCTATCTTCGTAACTGTCAATGTAGTTTTGTATTCTAACTTTCTCCGTCTTGTGGTGTCTCAATCTCAGAAAATAGTGATAAAGGTTATCATCAAATGCGGGAAGGACACGAAATATATTTTCAAAGCGGTCGCCAAACTTGAAGGTATGATCTCCCTATACTTGCCTCGCCAGAACCAGTTTGCTAAGTTGAATACATGCAGTCGCAAGTGGATCGCCTTCCTGATTTCTTTCTAGTCGTTCCCTAGCGAATTGATAACTTGATTGTTGAAGGGGACGTACATGCGAATTCAAGGTTTGTGGCATAAATATGCAGGTATCACCAGTATGACGATAGACGCTGGCAAGGGAACATTAACAATCATTGGAACCGTGGATCCAGTGTGCGTGGTCTTGGCTCTGAGAAAGAAATGCGGGATATGCGTGGAGATCGTAACAGTCGGACCAGAAAAGCCTCCGGAACCTAAAAAAGACCCGCCTAAATGCCCAGTGTGCCCTAAAAAATGCCTTCCGACGTGCCCTACAAAATGCCTTCCAACGTGCCCTACAACATGCCATCCAACGTGCCCTACAAAATGCCCTCCACTGTGCCTGCCTCCGCCGTGCCCTCAACCATGCTCTCCTCCGCCATGCCGCTACCCTCCACCGTGCTCTCTTGACCGTTGTCCTTCTCGTCATTGCAATTACGATAGGAACTCCTGCCCCATCCTTTGAACGATGACTCGTTGTTGGCTACCCTTTGTGAAAAGCACGTGTTCTTCTGTCGAATTCCGGCGACAGGACAAATAAAGGGATCGTCCCTTGCCAAATGTTTATTGTCTTTCCTAAATGTCTGTTCCCTAGCAAAGTTCATCTCCATGCCTTGTAAAGGATTTGTTTATCATATGGCGACCAGTTTTAACGCAGCTGTCATTGACTTATCGATGTGACATGACTGATTTTGTCCATTTGTTCTATCGTTGTCACGCTTAACAAAGTCACTGGCACATTATAATCTTGCAATGAGTTCATCCGTACATAGAATATGGCCACCGCACTAGGGATTTTAAATGGGAAAGAGTGCAAGAAAACAAGATCAAAACTTTCATCACCTGCTTTAGGTTCTCACCTTCTTGTTCTAGGTTTGAAGTTCACTGAAATTGATCGGTCAAAACTTTCATCAAATGAAATGACATCAGACTTGATCCATTAATTCCTTGGGTTCGCCTCACTCCATGATATTTTGGACAAAAAACAAAGCCCTTGGCCAAAGTGAAGATGTGGGTAGCTGACCATCATAGTTGTACGCTTTGCGGGTTGAGAAAAGTCCCATTTTGGGTGTTTTTGTGAGAAAAAACGTCGTATCTTAATTCTTTTGATATTTTTCCTGATTATGATAACACTGATAATACTAATAAGAATAATAATAATTCGAATAATACCAACAACAACAAGCTTAGAGAGAACTTTGCCACCAACAAAAAGACCAAGTCAAATTGCAATGACCATGGCGATTATTCAAGTGAAAATTCCACGTGCATATTCTTGATAAGCTCGCCCTTAAACAAACCCTCGAACTTGTCTTATTCAATCATTGGTTAGCATAATGCAAGTCTTACAAATAGATTCAAATGTTCTCACAAGATCAATGATTTTCATTGCTCCACCATCTTTGCATCCGCTGCAAAGGTAATTTTGCATGCATACGCTCTCTTCTCTGCATGCAATAGATTCTAGCTTTCCTTTATCTCAAAAACTAGTAAACCTTCCGGTCATTGATGAACTTCGCCATCGCTTTGTTGATTTGCCACATTGTAATTGCGCAGAAAATGGTAACAAAGGTAAGCATTAACAGCGAGAAAGATAGAAGGGCAATACTAAAAGAGATCTCAAAACTCAAAGGTACGAGGTCATGCTCATCTTGCCAGATCATATTTGAGTCATTAACAATGGCCATGGAGATTATTCTAGTGAAGATTCCGCTCGCTTGATATGATAAGCTCGTCCTATGACAAATCCGTCACAAACTTGTCTTATTCACTTATTGATCGACCATTAAAAACGTTGAAAAATCTTGGTCCATAACGGGTCATTTGACTAGTAATTAAAATAAGAGCCTTCCAATATAGTTCACATAATGGGTTACGATTTGACAGACTATAGATCTAAAGTTTGAGCGAGCTAGCAAGAGAACAGACAGATAAAATTCTGGAGACATACCCCGTGGAACAGCACAAGGATCATCATGTTGACTGGGTCCACCTTATGTGGGGCCAGCTTGCATAAAGCAAATAAAAAGAAAAGAAACAAAAGTCAAAATAGAAAAGAACAAAGAGAAAAGGGCAGCTTCGTGCATGTGCCCAAGAAGAAGAGAGAGAAAAAGCAAAAGTGAGTCTCACCGAGACTCACCGAGAGTGCAGGGGAGAAGAGGAAGAAAGGGGCGCATTTTTGCGGTTCGATTTCGAAGGCCAAACGTTGTCGGAATTGGCTCAAATTTTAGTATGTTGTTCGTGAGACCGAGAGCTACGAGTTGATCGGTTTCATTCGTTGAAAATGTCCTCCGAACTCTTCAATCGCGATTAGGGTTTCTCTCCTCATTTTATGTAAATTCACCTTCGCGGTGATGAAATGATGTTGTAATGTTGAGGTTGTGCCTCTAGTGTGTGACTAGAGAAGAACTTGGTGTATCCTACTATTCTCGGTGATTAGTGAAAGTTTTTGGGGGCGGTCCGTGGTTTTTTCCCGCTTTGAGTTTCCACGTTAAATATTGATGTCGATTGTTGTATTTGTTTCCTTATTATTGCGTGGTTATATTACTGGAATATCATTGGTTGTTATTGGAATTAAGTCGATTTCAGTCGGTTTAATTTTGGGGGAGATATTGATCCTGGATTGGTTTGGTTCTTAGTGAATCGTTGCCGCGGTTCTCTCCAACAAAGTGGTATCAGAGCTTGCGTTGATATTCTAGTATTGAATGTAGGAAACTAGTGGCACCGTGTTTAAGTTAAATGCCTCAAATTACAACATTTGGAAGCCTCGGATGGAAGACATGTTATATTGCAAAGATTTATTTGATCCCGTTGAGGGTGATGAGGTTAAAGGAAATAAGGAAGACAAATAATGGGAGCGTATGAATCGGAAAACGGTTGGGTTTATTCGACAATGGATTGATGATAGTGTGTTTCATCATGTTGCTCAAGAAACAAAAGCGGACACTTTGTGAAAGAAATTGCAAGATCTTTATGAGAGGAGAACCTCACAAAATAAAACTTTTCTAGTTAAAAGACTTATGAACTTGAGATACAAGGAGGGAAATAGCATGTTAAAACACTTGAGTCAATTTCAAGATGTTGTAAATCAATTGACAAATCTTGAGATTGACTTAGGTGATGAATTGCAAGCATGTCTATTGCTTGGTACTCTTCCCGATAGTTGGGATACTTTGGTTGTGGCATTAAACAACTCAGCTCCGTTTGGTGTGCTTTCTATGAGCATGGTCAAAGAAAGCCTATTCAATGAAGAAACAAGAAGAAAAGGCTTGAATTATGCTTCTAAATCGGAGGCACTTGTCACAGAATCACAGAAAACAGGGGGAGAAATCAATCAAGAAATTTTCAGAATTTTGATAAAAAAGGCAAGTCAAGAGGAAGATCGAAGTCCAGGCCGAGGAGTAGTGTGAAGTGCTACAATTGTGGCAAGATGTGACATTATGCAAGAGAATGTAAGTTGTCAAAGAGAGAAAAATTTCATGATAGAAATGAAGATCAAAAGAAAGAAGAAAAACAAGTTACAACGACAGTGGCATCCGACAGCGATATTGTGTTTATTTGTGATGACACTTGTGTGAACCTTACATGCCAAGACTCTGGTTGGGTTGTTGATTCCGGAGCTTCATTTCACGTCACCTCATGGCTTGACTATTTTACTTCCTATCGCAGCGGTGATTTTGGTTGTGTTAGGATGGGAAATAGTGGTATTTCCAAGGTTATCGGCATGGGGGACATTCATTTGGAGATCGATGTTGGATGTAGTTTACTTTTGAAAAATGTGAGACATGTTCCGGATATTCGACTTCACTTGATCTCCACAGTTGCCTTGGATGATGATGGTTATTGCAATATCTTCGGTGACGGCAAATGGAAATTGACTAAGGGTTCCATGATAGTGGCTAAGGGTAATAAGACATGCACTCTTTACACCATGCAAGCTAAGTTAGTCAAGGAAGATGTGAATGTAGTGGAGGACTCCTCAGTTGATCTATGGCATATGAGACTCGGTCATCTTAGTGAGTAGGGGCTTGAAACTCTTACTAGAAAAAATCTTCTACCATTGAAGGAGAAAAATCGGAAGGAATGTGCTCATTGCCTTAAAGGTAAGCAACATAGATTCTCATTTCATAGTTCCTCTCTACATACAAAATCAAATGTACTTGATTTAATTCACACTGATGTTTGCTGCATGGATGCTAGAACACTTGGCAGTGCATTGTACTTTGTGACATTTATTGATGATTATTCTAGAAAAGTATGGGCTATTGCTTTGAAATCTAAAGATCAGGTGCTTGCAGTTTTCTAACAATTTCATGTCAATGTGGAAAGAGAAACCGGGAAGAAGTTGAAATGTGTTCGAGCTGACAATGGTGGTGAATATAGAGGCCTGTTTGAACATTATTGCAGGGATTATGGCATCAAGCTTGAGAAGACTGTTCCAAAAACGCCACAACAAAATGGAGTGGCGGAGAGAATGAACCAGACAATTAATGATCGGATTCGGTGTATGCTCTCTCATGCAAAGTTGCCTAAGTCATTTTGGGGTGAAGCGATGAGAACAGCAGTGGACTTGATAAATCTTTCTCCACCAGTTCCTCTTAAGGGGGATGTTCCACAAAGAATTTGGAGTGAGAAAGATGTTTCATATAATTACTTGAAAGTGTTCGGTTGCCGAGCATTTGTGCATGTTCCAAAAGATGAAAGGTCGAAGCTTGATTACAAGTTTAAACAGTGTATCTTCTTGGGTTATGGACATGAAGAGTTTGGCTACAGGTTATGGGATCCAGTTGCAAGAAAATCATTAGAAGCCGAGATGTGGTATTCTTTGAGCATCAAACCATTGAAGACATTGACAATCTAGGAAGGCCAAAGAATGCAGCTCAGCATTATGTTAGTTTCAGTCCAAGTCCTCTTACCATATTGGGTGGAAATCACGGGGGAGAAGTACATGGAAATCATGAAGATAGTGAATCCTCACAAAATGTTGATCCTTTAGATGAGACGGGTGAAACAGTTGAGCAACAATAGCCAGTTGAGCCAGCGGAGCCAGTTGAGCAAGAACAGCCGGTCTTACCTCAGGTTAGAAGATCTGAAAGAGAACGTAGGCCCTCACAAAAATATCAGTTGCATGAGTATGTGTTACTCACCGATGCAGGAGAGCCAGAAACTTATGTAGAGGCTATGTCATGTGATCAAAAGAACGAGTGGTATGAAGCCATGCAAGAGGAGCTTAAATCATTGCATGAGAACCACACATTTGAATTGGTGAAGTTATCTAAAGGCAATAGAACACTCACAAATAAGTGGGTGTACAAGTTGAAAACGGAAGAAAGTAGTTTGCAACCACGATATAAGGCTAGGCTTGTCGTGAAGGGTTTTCGTCAAAAGAAAGGCATCGACTTTGAAGAAATATTTTCACCGGTTGTAAAAATGCCTTCTATTCGAATTGTTTTTGGGTTGGCCGCCACCTTGAATTTAGAAATTGAACAACTTGATGTAAAGACTGCTTTTCTTCATGGAGACCTAGAGGAAGAAATATATATGGAGCAACCGAAGGGTTTTATAGTCAAAAGCAAAGAACATCATGTATGTAAATTGAGAAAAAGTTTGTACGGTCTCAAGCAAGCGCCAAGACAATGGTATATGAAGTTCGAATCATTCATGGAAGATCACGGGTATGGTAAGACCAACTCTAATTCTTGTGTTTTTATGAAAAGATTCTCGGATAATGATTTTCTTATCCTCCTACTCTATGTGGATGATATGTTGATTGTCGGACATGATGCTAAGAAAATCAAGAGTTTGAAAAATGAGTTGAGTATAGCTTTTGCAATGAAGGATTTAGGTTCGGCAAAGCAAATCCTTGGCATGAAAATTACTCGTGACAGGTTGAACAAGAAACTTTGGCTATCTCAAGAGAAGTACATTGACAAAGTGTTGGAAAGATTCAATATGAGCACATGTAAACCGGTAAGTACTCCACTTGCTAGTCATTTTAAATTGAGTAGTGACTAGTGTCCTACAAGTGAAAAGGAGAAGGAAGAGATGATGAAAATTCCTTATGCATCGGCCGTGGGTAGTTTGATGTATGCAATGGTTTGTACAAGACCAGACATTGCTCATGCAGTTGGTATTGTGAGTTTGTTTCTGTCAAATCCCAATAAAGAGCATTAGGCTGCTATTAAATGGATTTTCAGGTATCTTAAAGGCACTTCCAGATTCTGCTTATGTTATGGAAATGGAAAGCCTGAGTTGAGTGGCTATTCAGATGCGGACTATGCCGGTGATATTGACTCTCGAAAGTCTACATCGGGTTACATGATGATTTTTGCAGGGGGAGCGGTTTTATGGCAATTAAGATTGCAAAAGTGTGTTACTTTGTCTACGATTGAAGCGGAGTATATCACAATTACCGAAGGAGGTAAAGAACTTTTGTGGATGCAGAAATTCCTACAAGAGTTGGGCTTAAAGCAATAGAAGACCGTTCTATATTGTGATAGCATGAGTGCTATCTATCTTAGCAAAAATCCGGTGCTGCATTCAAGATCGAAGCATATTAATGTGAAGTATCATTGGGTCTAAGAAAAATTAGAATAGAAGCTCTTTCAACTCGAGAAAGTCCGCACCGACGACAATGGATCCGATATGATAACTAAAACCTTGCCCGTGACGAAACTTGACTCCTGTAGAAGTAAAGCAGGCATGATGGATCTTCCCACATGAGGTGGAGGAGGAGATTTGTTGACTGGGTCCACCTTATGTGGGGCCCAGCTTGCATAAAGCAAATAAAAAGAAAAGAAACAAAAGTCAAAATAGAAAATAACAAAAAGAAAAGGGCAGCTTCGTGCGTGTGCCCAAGAAGAAGAGAAATAAAAAGCAAAAGTGAGTCCCACCGAGACTCACCGAGAGTGCAGGGGAGAAGAGGAAGAAAGGGGCACATCTTCGCGGTCCGATTTAGAAGGCCAAACGTTGTTGGAATTGGCTCAAATTTCAGTATGTTGTTCGTGAGACCGAGAGCTACAAGTTGATCGGTTTCGTTCGTTGAAAATGTCCTCCGAACTCTTCAATCAAGGTTAGGGTTTCTCTCCTCATTTTATGTAAATCCACCTTCGCGGTGATGAAAATGATGTTGTAATGTTGAGATTGTGCCTCTAGTGTGTGACTAGAGAAGAACTTGGTGTATCATACTATTCTCGGTGATTAGTGGAAGTTTTTGGGGGTGGTCCGTGGTTTTTTTCCGCTTTGGGTTTCCACGTTAAATATTGGTGTCGATTATTGTATTTGTTTCATTATTATTGTGTGGTTATATTGCTGGAATATCATTGTTTGTCATTGGAATTAAGTCAATTTCGGTCAGTTTAATTTTGGGGGAGATATTGATCCTGGATTGGTTTGGTTCTTGGTGAATCGTTGCCGCGGTTCTTCCCAACACATCACGGCCCCAGGCAATCAGCTCTGTTTCTTGTTTCTCCCTTGTAACGGCACGTTGCGTTCTCTGTGAATGCATCACGAGACAAGATCAATTTAAAAGTCACATTAAGGAATGAGAATCATATCCTAGGTTTTGACACAAAGAGGCATGGCAAATCTTTTGGATGATACTCAAAATGGGAAAATAAGAGCTAGCATACTCCGCTGCAGAATGAAAGACAGTGTTCAAAGTCAATACATCACCAAAAATGCAGCACTGTTGCAACGTACGGGCGTCCACTGTGTGAGCACATAGCAGGAACGTAAGCTTATACATGCCCGCATCTGTGCATGTATACTGATAAAGGGTGCAGTACACATGTGCGTGCTTGCCCGTCTGTGCGTGCATGTTAGTGTGCATGCGCGCGTGTTCGGAGTGGAGCATGAGATGCCTATCCCTGCACCAACCAGAAAGATATGTTCTCGTTGTGATTCTTCCTTTTTAATTCATCATCATGCTAGCTAATACGTTCGAAGACGTCGACCTGAGTTCTGAGATCAAAGAACTTGGAAAGGTGGGAAAAACAGCAGAGGTTGTGAGCGTCGAAGAAGATGAGTATCAGGGAGCCGGCTCAAGAGAGTGTGCTCTCTCTCCAAATTATCATCGTTCTAATAAAACTTCCTTTGTCATGGATGAGAAGATTAGACGTTTAATAAGCCAATAATTACTAGATCCTTAACCTGTTACAATACCAATCATCCAAATTACGATCGGTCCCCATTCAACCTATTGCGTGTCACAAAGTAATTAGATTTAACTTCACACAAAAGTTAAGTCAATAAATTTTAAACCGAATATTAACTAATACGAATGTTGTAATACAATCGGCAATGTACTTAGGCTCTTGGTAGACAATTATTAGATGATTCTTTTATAAACAAGGAACAAGAGTTTGACCCTAGGGCTCATCCGCTTTAATTTGAGATTTAAGTGAATAAGATTTGACCAAAAAAAAAACTAGAGAATCAGTTCCAACGTGGGGTCCTCTAGATTTGACAATGCCAAAAGTCTCTTTCCATACCAAACGAAAGTTCCAAGGAATTGCTCGTTGTGTCCACTTTAATTCAAACAATTTCAAGATTTCCATGCAAACTGGCCATTCGATATGGGGGTGGGTGGTGTGGGTGAACATAGAGCAGTCACGTCAAGACTGTTGGACTTATTGCTCGTACTTCAAAGATGCCCCTTCCAATGGAACATATATTAATTTAGTTTTGTCCTTGCTGGTGCGTCTAAGTCTAATGTGATAGGCAGAGCTTCCCGTCCAACAGTCAACGAAAATCACGTGAATTAAAATCACTTAGAGGGTTATGTTTTTGGGAATAATAATGCTAATGATCCTTAAATTTTAGCCCTATATATAATATGATCTATAAGTTTTAATTTATTCAATATAATACATGAACTTTATCTTAATGTGTAATTTAGTCCATCAACTTTTTATTTGTTAAAAGCTATTGCTAGGATAATCGTGCCATTATTTTTTATTGGCAGCAGTGCAACCATGGCTGCACTTTTTATTTCGTGGAAGGTGGGCCACTGGTTGGAGAGGTAGTTGTAATGTACATATACAATCACTCAATCAAAAAGGACAAATTCATTGGAAATCGAATAGAGAAGTTTCCAAATTTCAAGCATAAAACAAGAGGTGGATGAGGCTCCATCACTATTGTAGGACCGACGAAGCCATCATCTAAGCTTTTCCCTTTGTTAATTGTAATCCCTAACTTTTTGGTACATGTTGAATTTATACCTTTAACTATATGAAAATATTCAATGTTGTCATTCCTTAATTCAAGTTTAGGGACAGTCTAGAGATTAAATTGAACATGTATCAAAAGTCTCACATTGAATAATTCAAAAGTTCAGAGATCTTATTGTATATTGAGCTAAAGTTTAAAGATCATACTAAACAAATTAAAAATTCATGGACCACGTTGCACATTGAATCAAAATTTAATGACTATTTATGTCATTTTCCCTACTTTTTACTATCCCTTCATTACGTTAAGGAAAAGTTCTAATAGAATCCCAAGATTGGACACCTTTTCTCAAAAAACTTCCCCTGAGTGGGACATTTCTCAAAATACCTCTTTATGTACCACTGTGTTCCAATTATCAAGAAAATATTGGGTAAGACTAATTTTCCACGTCATTCATAAGTCACTCCACTCCTTCGGCGACGTGTGGCAATGGCTGTCCCACTCTTTCTCCGCTCAATTGCTCTTAGGGGTGTGCAAAAAACCCGGTACCCGCCCAACCCGCCCAGGACCGCCCGGAACCGGACCAGGACCGGTGGGTTCTAAGGGTTTCGGTCCGGTTCCCGGTTCCAATTTTTTGGAACCGGTGAGTACCGGTCCGATTCCCGGTTCCGGGTGTGGAACCACCCACCCGCCCACCGGACTGGACCGGTATAATATATATAATATAATATTTTTAATTTTTAATTTAAAAAATTCAAAACCCTAAATCAAGATACTCTCCCACAAGTTATGAGAGTGCTCGTCCGGTTCCCAATTCCGGGTTACAGTCTTGTTATTGAAAGTGCTCGTCCCACTCACTACTAGCCTTTTGTCGCTCGCCACTCGCCGCGCTCGGTCCGATCCAAACCCATTGGGTCGATTGGTCCAGGGTTAAACCTGGTACAAAAAATGAAATAAAAAAATTATCGATTGGTCCCGGGTTGACCCTGGACCGGACCGAACCCATTGGGTCGGTCCGGTCCTCGGTCCTAGGCTCAATAGGGTCGGTCCTCGGTCCCAAAAATTGAGGACCAATACTGTGCGGGTTGGTCCTAGGGTTAGGGGGTGGACCGGCCCAACCCGGACCATGCTCACCCGTAGTTGCTCTCTCTTCTCTATTACTATCAACGTTACTGACCGACTCTCTCTTTGCTGCTCTACACTTTTCTCTTCTTCTTCTTCGTCTACCTCCCATAGACCTATTAATGCAACTCAATGAGCTATGCCCAGAACTTACATCACAGCAGGAGATTGTCGTCGTTCGTTGTTCATCCAAGCTTATTGATTGATTGAAGTAATGCCGTAGTGAGAGAGTTAAGTAAAGGAAATCGAAAAAAAAAAAAGGAGAACGAGGAAGAGGAGGAGAGATCCATAATTGATCGAATAAAAGATCCCCAGATCTAGACCCCAATGGATTGAGTTCCCTATCTTTCTTCTTCTTTTTCTAGCTATTACCAAGATTGTTTCAAGAGTTTATTATTTTCTTGTTTTCCGATTTTTTTTCTCTGTCTTCATGTTGGTGAGGTTGATGAAAAAGATTGCTTTTTTTTTTTTTTAAATTTCCTTGTGAGCCTGTAATTAGATAGCAAATGAGAAAGAGTTATATCAATCAAAGCTAGATTCTTAGTATTGTAGTATCAAGAATTGTTGTTGTTGGGGTCCCTATGGATTTAGCAACATTTGTTCTTCCTATGGACAAAAATCAAGTCACCAAATTCTTGGAGATTAAGCACATTGCAGAGATTATGGCCACAAAAAAAAAAAAAAAAAAATGAAGCTCCTCTTCTGCATTGTGCGTTGATGATGGAGGTGTCGTCGGTATGGATGTGTACCGAAGAAGAAGATGGTGAAAGGTGGGATATAGGGGTGAGCATGATTCGAGTGGGCGGTTCCCACCCTAGAATCGGGAACTGCCTACTAAGGATCGGTTCCGAAAAATTGGAACAAGAAATTGCCCGTTGGTTCTGTGAATCCACCTGGGAATTGGACTGCCAGTCTGATCCGGTTCCCGGATGAGTCCATGGAACCGGTTCCATTAGCCAAGGACGGAAATGGAAAGACGGAGACGAAAAAGGAGACAGAGATGGAAAGATGGTGAGGTGAACATCAATTGAGAAGAGTGAGAGAGTGAGAGTGAGCATGAGACAAAAGCGAAAGGTGTTTCTTGGCTCAATGTGAGGCTGTGAGCGTCAAACGAGTTAGATTTAGTTTGAAGATTTAGGATTTTTCTTTTTTTAAAAAAAAAAAATTAAAAAATATATTATATTTATTATAATATTACCGGTCCGATCCAAGTACGTAGGCAGGCGGTTCCACACCTGGAACCAGGAACTGAACCAGTACCTATCGGTTCTCAAAAATTGAAACTGGAACCGGAATGGTTCACTTAGGAACCATCGGTTCCAGGCGGTCCGATTGATTCGAGCGGTTCCCAGTTCTTTTGCACACCCTTATCTCTCACTCATGGTCCGAGTAGTCTCTCTATCTCTCATGGGAACCGCCTAGGACCTGCATAGTCCGAGTAGTCTCTCTATCTCTCATTCATGGTCTCAACTCTCAAGATCAACGCCCATTGACTCACGGCCACGCTTCCGGCCATTGGCCATTCATCGCCTCCCTCTCTCACTCTTGATCACCTCCATTTGTATGAAACTTGGTGGGATCAGTTCATTGATCCACCGGGGAATCGGACCGAACTAGCGATTCAGTTCCTAGTTCCAATTTTTCGGAATTGGTCTTTGGTGGGCGATTCTTGGTTCCATGGTGAGAACCGCCCACCCAGACCATGTTCACCCCTAAAGTGATACACTTAAGGGGTATTTTGAGAGAGATCCCATTTTAGAGCCTCTTTTGAGAAAAATGCGTCCAGTTTGGGTTCTTTTGGAACTTTCACAATAATGATAATAGGAAAAAGGACACCAGAAGTGCCATAAGTTATGTACGGAGATCACTTTGGTGTTATAACTTTTTTTTTCAGATCATTTTGATGCTAAATCAGAGGAAAATAGATCACTTTAGTGACTTCGGCCAAAATTCTGGCTAAAAAGCTGATGTGGCATTTATATTTTTAAAAAAAATGGTCTGACTTGTACACGTGAAAATTATGTGGCTTTTTTTCAAATTTTTTTAATCTTTTTTTCCTAACTTTTTCCTCTTCGCCGGTTCGCAACCGCCGTAGGGGAGGATCTCTCAACTTGCTAGCAAAGGCGATCGCTTCCTCTCAACAAGGGTCACCGGACCCCAGTTAGGGGCGGTGGTGGGGTGGCAGCGGTAGCGGCGAAGGAGCCCTTGTCGCTGCTGCAATGTTTGATTTTTTTAAATATAAATAAATATAATATGAATTTTATTTTTCTAAAAAAGTACACGTCGGTGGACTAAATAGTGTCGTTTTTTGTTTTAATAATGACTGGACCTCTCCGGCGAGCCATGTCAGCGCCATGTAGGATTTCCAGCAAGCCATGTCCGCATTGGCACTAAAGTAATTGTTTTTCAAAAAAGTTGGCACCAAAGTGATTTGAAAAAAAAGTTATGGTATCAAAGTGATTTCCGTACACAAATTATAACACCAATAGTGTCCTTTTGCCAATAATAATAATACCAACAACAAAATGAATCAAAGAGGGAACCTTGCCCTTTCAATTTTTATGAAAAGTTTGAGTCATTGCAATAACCATGACAATTATTCTAGTGGAGTCATTCGACTTGCAGAGTATGATAGGACCATCCATAAACAGATCCACCACAAACTTGTCTTATTCACTTATTGATTAGCATTATCCAAGTCTTATGAATAGGTCCATATGTTGTCAAAATCAATGAAGCTGAGTAATTTTTCGTTGCTCCACCCTCTTTACATTCATGGCAAAGGCAATCTTGCATGCTCGTAGTACCAAGCTCTCAGTTTCTTTGTCATCTCATTTGGATTGATTCAATCCAAATTAGATTTCTTGCTCTTTATAAGCAGACATGATGGCATCATTACTTGTTTCTTGGTGATATAATTTTGACAGGAAGTGATACAAAATTTTTGCAAAAGTTTGTGAGAGCTCTTGTGGGTAAATTTTCACTAAGGATATAGGAATCTAAATTACTTCTTGGGAGTTGAGGTGATATGCACAAAGTCTAATCTCTTTCTCACCCAACACAAGTATATAAAGGGATATTCTTCATCGAGCAACCATGTTAGGAGCCAAGGAGATTACCACCCCAATAACTACTAGTAGCTCTCTCACTCTTGTTGATGGGTCACCTCATACAAATGCAACTAAATATAGGAAGATTGTTGGTGCTCTTCAATATCTTGCATTCACAAGGCCTGATATTACTTTTGTCGTCAACAAACTTTCCCAATTTATGCATCAACCAACAACATTACATTGCAGTGTTATTAAACATGTTTTACATTATCTCAAAGGGACTATCAATCTTGATGCTAATTGGTTTGGCAATCAGGATGACCGTAAGTCTATAGCCGCCTACATAGTTTATATTGTCCGGAATCTTATATCGTTGTGCTCTTGAAGTAATGATTTTTTTCTCATTCATCAACTGCAGCTGAGTATCATGTTGTTGCTGCGACAACTTCTGAGCTCACATGGATTCAATCTCTCGTACATGAACTTGGAGTATCTTCTTCGACCACACCTAACATCTATTGCGATAACATTGGTACTATGTGTGTGTGGGCTAATCCCGTTTTTTACTCCAAGATGAAACACATTTCCATTGATTATCATTTTGTTCGCGACAGGGTTAACGAAGGTCTATTACGATTGTGTCACGTGTCCACTCATGGTGTCCACGCATGACCAACTTTCGGATGCACTAACAAAGCCTCTTGCACGGCAATGGTTTCTCCGCTTACAGTCCAAGGTTGGCATTGGCAATGGAACGCCTCTCTTGTAGGGGTGTATTTGGAGAAAATATTTATTGGCAGCAAATCAATTCCAAATTTGCTCACAATCATATCAAGACCAGTCAAGCAATTCTTGTATTCTTGGCACGTGCAGCAAGAGTTTCTACAATTGAAACTCATTTTATTATTAATTGTATAGGGGATTTTATCTTTCCATGTATAAAAGCCATAGCTCGGGAAAGTTATTGTATTACAAATTTTCTAGCTAATGTCTTTCTATAAACCATAAGCTACCTTGTACTTTAAATACACGTAAGAAATTATTAGAAATTAAACCAAATTCATTGAAAGTCGCCGATTCATTAACCAAGTTACCGAAGGCTATTCAACTTCCCAAGACCGGTGCACGTGTTCAAGAAGAATCTTTATTGTAGTGTTGTTTCCAAAGAGTCTGTTCGTATTTCTATATCTTCACTGTTCGTGTTTTTAGGTCTAGTTAATGTTGTGTAAATTCCTAGGAACCGATCTTCTTGGAATAGTAGATACATTTATGAGTCATTTAAGAGTAAGTCTAAGAGTCATGTATCTCGTCTATAAATCGGTGAGTCTTGTAATTGTTTCTGATAAGATGAAATAAAGAAAACAGAGAAGTCTATTCATCTCATTCTCCTTCTTGAGATAGTAAGACTTGAGAGTGTTTCACCTTCGAATTTATCTCTTTAAATTGGTATCAGAGCTTATGGTTTGTGATCATGGCCTCAACAAACAATTAGCTTGCTCTTTAATACTCTCATCTTGCAAAAGAAAATTATGGTAATTGGGCTGCTAGAATGAAAGCTCTTCTTGGCACCTATAGTGTGTAGGAAGTTGTCAACACCAGCTATGATGAGCCAGAGGACGACGCCGCGTTGAATCAAAACTAGAGGAATGCCTTGGAGAAAGTTTGAGCAAAAGATCAATATGCCTTTTCAATCATCTATTAAGCTTTAGATGATTCGATGTTTGAGAGGGTGTCGAATGCTACTACTTTTAAGGAAGCATGGGAGATTCTTCACAACACCCACCAAGGAGTGCAAAAAGTCTAGAAAATTCACCTTCAAACTTTAAGAGGTGAATTCCAGGTAGTCCGTATGAAAGAATCTGAATCGATTGCCTATTATTTCACAAGAGTGTTAGCAATTGTCAACCAAATGAAAAGAAATGGAGAAGATGTTCTAAATGTTCGTGTTGTCAAGAAGATTCTTCGATCCTTAGACAAAAAGTACGATCACATTGGTGTTGTAATCGAAGAGTCCAAAGACCTTGATGCCATGACAATCGATGAGCTCATGGGTCATTGCAAGCCTATGAAGAAAGATTAAGAAGAAACAAGATTGAGCCGATGGAGGAAGTACTCCAAACTCGGTTGACCATTTGAAATGAGAAGGAGCAAAATAGAAATCCCGTCAAAACTCGTGGGACTTATCAAGATTGAGGTCAATGCCAAGGTCGTTTTCAAGGAAGAGTCGTGGACGAAGCAAAGGACATATTGCTCAAAATGACAGTAAATACCAAAATCAAAGAGTTGCTCGTGAAAGAGGACAGAACTCAAGAGGGCAATGGTATGATAAATCTAAAATTCGATGTTATCATTGCAATAAACTTGGCCATTATTGTTCTACCTGTTCGAACAAAGAGAGTAGCGGAGTAGATGAAAAAGCAAACTTGTAACGCCGAGCAAGTTCTTTTATTGGCATTCAAAGAAGATGAAGGAAGACAAAATGATATGTGATACTTGGATACCGATGCAAGCAACCACGTGTGCGGGCGAAGGGAGATGTTTGCCGAGTTAGATGAGACAATAAAAGTAAAAGTCTCGTTCGTTAATAATTCTAAAATTCTTGTCAAAGGTAAAGGTACAATTCTTATTCACTTGAAGAATGGTGTATATTAGTTTATTACTAATGTTTATTATGTACAAAAAATGTCAAGCAATATCTTGAGTTTGGGATAGCTTCTAGAGAAAGGCTATTTTGTCCACATGAAAATCTTAGCATTGTGCTAAAAGATCCAATAATAAAGTGATTGCAAATGTGAAGATATCGAAGAACAAGATGTTACTCTCAATATAAAGAATGACATGTCTTGATGCTTAAAGGCATGCATGGATGATCCTCAATAGTTGTGGCATTTGAGGTTCGGCTATCTTAATTTTGGTGGACTCAATTTGCTTTCCCACAAGAAGATGATTTATGGCTTACCACATATTGATCATCCCGATCAATTATGTGAAAGATGTATCATCGGTAAGCATTTCAGAACTAACTTTCCAAAGGAAGCAACTTATCGAGCAAAGAAGCCACTTGAGTGGATTCACTCTTATGTGTGCAGCCCAATCAATCCTTAAACATACAGTAATCATCGATATTTTATTACTTTTATTAATGATTATACTCGAAAAACTTGAGTGTATTTCTTGAAGGAAAAGTTATAACTGTTTGATACTTTCAAATAATTCAAGAGCTTAGTTGAAAAAGGAAGTGGATATTTTATCAAAGCCATAAGGACTGATCGAGGAGGAGAATCCACTTCAACCATATTCAACAAATTCTGTGAGGATAATGATATTCGACGTTTCTTGACAGCTCCATATTCTCTTCAACAAAATGGCGTGGCTAAATGAAAAAACAGAACAATTCTTGATATGGTTCACAACATGTTGAAAAGCAAGAATTTGCCCAAGGAACTTTGGGATGAAGCTATTATATGTGCTGCCTATCTACAAAATAGATGTCCCATATATGGACTTGAAGGCATGACTCCACAAGACACATGGAGCAGGAAAACACCAAGTGTTTTGCACTAGAGAATTTTCGAGAGCATTGCCTATGCTGGTATCTTGGACTAGAAAAGATCGAAGTTGGAAGATGAGCAAAAAGCTCATGTTTATCAAGTAATCCAAAGCCTATCGATTATTTAACCTTAACACTTTGAAAGTGTATATAAGCAGAGATGTCAAGTTTGATGAAGAAGGCACGTTGGAAGAAATTCCAAAAGATGAAGCAAATGCTCATGGTGATTCAAACCAAATAAAGTTGAAGGATCTCTCTTCACCTCCACTTAAGTTTGTAACCAATTCTCCAGCGGAGTCGCCAAGCCAGTCTAACCTACCTCTCGAGGACCGAACTCGATGAAGTGGGTTTAGAGGTAAGTGTTCATGAAATGGACCATATGACACATCATAAAAGACGTCTTATCAAAGCATTAATCTTTTGGTCATCCATACAATCCATTAATCATGAACATGGATTTTCCCTAAATCCATACCTTGTGTGACAGCGGATTGATTTTATCATTTTTAGAAATCGCCACTGGCCTAGGTCGGGGGTCAACTAAAATACCCAACCAAAATGCGGGAATTTCGTCTTGGTTTCCACGAGAATAAGAGATTATGGGTTCGGGGACTAGTTTACGCTAATATTTCTATTAATATCCTTTCAGTACCTCTAAACCTAACATGGTTATTATCTAAGTTGTCATGTATTTAATTTTAGGTTAATACCACGAAAAACCCCAAACTGGTACACCTGTGACAAATTTACCCCAAACCATTTTTTTGACCATAAAAAACCCTAAACTGGTATACATGTGATAATTTTACTCCGAACTATTTTTTTGACCATCAAAAACCCTACACTGGTATACCTGTGACAATTTTACCCCCGAACTAATTTTTTGACCACCAAAAACCCCAAACTGGTACACCTGTGACAAATTTACCCTCCATTAGTTTTTTTTTTAAATTTTACTGTCAAATTGCTAAGTTTAATGACACGTGGTAATTGACATGTGTACCAGTTTTGAGTTTTACCCCTCTGTTTGTCACAATTTTATCAATTTGTAATTTTTCGTGATATTAATATAATTTAACGGACACTAATAGTGGGTAAATTTATCACAAATGTATCAGTTTGGGGTTTTTAGTGATTAAAAAATTAGTTCGGGGGTAAAATTATCACAGGTGTACCAGTTTGGGGTTTTTGGTGGTCAAAGAAATAGTTCGGGGTAAAATTGTCACAAGTGTACCAGTTTAGGGTTTTTTATGGTTAAAAAAATAGTTCGGGGTAAATTTGTCACAGATGTACCAGTTTAAGGTTTTTCATGGTATTAACCCTTTAATTTTTTTTACCATTTTTCATGCCAAAGTCTTAGTCCACTAGGTGATCATGCATCTTGTTTTTGTGCTTTCATTTAAGCTTCTAAACTAATCCTATTTTAGTCTAGAAAAGAAAAAAAACCAAATAATTGTATTGAAAATCATTGCGTAAAGTAAACACCTAAGGTATTGAAACAACGAGCTAATTCTAGGTGCAAGAAAGTAAAACCCGCAACTTATTAGGTGTTTATTACAACACATATTGAAAGCCCGACACATGTTCGGGAACAAATGAATTGAATACAAATTGAGGCCGGATTCAACATCGATCTATCATCACCGTCTTTTACAACTTTTGACTATCTTCTCCATGGACCGTCTCTCAGGTGTTGGTTTTTACATCCATAAGATACATTAATAACAAACAATGCACAAAGGAGCAACCAAAGGAAGGCAACGATGCAAACAATTCACTAATTAAATACGTGCCTCGGGATCAGCCTTTGCTTGGCACGCATTATTTACCCACCCACTTAATCATCTAATATTATTTGATTAATGGTTAACGATAACATGCTACCATTTACATTCACAAAACGGTAACTTATATCGGTTAACCCCTAAAGTCGAGTTCTAAATGACCATCATGAGCTACCCGCCGAACATGCACCGAGCCTAATATACATCTAACAAACACATCCAAGACAATGGATAATGCATGCACTTAGGTCCATGGGCCTTATTTCTCAATCAATCAAGCAATGGGAAGTGGGCCTCACAAATAGAACACTTATTCATGTATTATTATCAAATTTGGACTCATTATGTTCATGTGTAATTAATCAGCCTAATGATGTCCAAATGAAGTAAATTAGGTGTCATTAGAAATCTTATGTCGTGAGGATCAAAAGTCAAGAAGACTACTTTTTCTAATTCCTTACCAATTTTCACGAAAATGACAAATTTTCCCTTGGCGATAGTCTAGACCCGGTTTGAATTTGAATTCAAAATAAATTACAGGAAAAATAGTGACCGTTATCAAAATTTCACCAAATTTTTTGAGTAGTTAGGATTCTCCATTTCTAGAAACTTTTATGTTTTTATGTTTTGCTGCAAAGTCATCAAAATTTTTATAAAATTCATTTTTCACCTAGGACTCATTTGCAAACTGGATTTTAGCCCGAGAGGACCTTATCTGAGACTTTTAGCAAATTGACCCACTAAAAATTGCTATTAGGTCCCCAAAATTTTCAATCTTCATAATAAGACCCTAATTAACAACTTGGTGGTTTTTAGTTTTCGCAAAAAAAGGACTCTAACTCTATCAAATTCGTAGAAACATATTTTGAATTTCAAAGGAATTAAAATCATATCTGAACACGGATACTGACTAAGATATGAAAATTTGTTTTAAAAATCCAAATGAACTTTGATTTTGATAAAATTGATTCTACTGAAAAGCTCTGGATCTTAGTGTGACTTTTTATGAGGAACATTTTTCCAGATTTCGAACATAAGAATTTATAAAAATCAAAGAACACATAAAGGTCGGTCAAAAATGCATCTACCACAGGAACTAAGCCTAGATGACGTGCTAATCATTCTAACCTAACATGCTTAGAATTTTATGAAAATCTTACAGTGAACAGATCTAAATATGCTTTACAACTTTCATGGGGAAGTTTTCTCAAATAATGAACATAGAAAATCAAAAAAATCATAAAATTGAGCAAGGTCATTCAATAGTATACAAGAACAAAACACAACATTCTCATTCCAACTTCTGATCTCAACTTTCAAAAGAGTTTTGACCTAGCAAACGATGTTCGTTTAAGGCATGCAATCTATCAAATTGAAGTTCGAGACATATTCTATGACTCTTTAGGTCATCACTTCGTGAGATTCTAACATTTCGAAGTCAAATCATCATCACAAGCAAACTGACCATTAGGATTCGAGAATGATAGATTTGAACTCACCTTGTGTAATGATACTTTGACGCATAGCTGAGCGATCCGACCTCTGTATTCAGCTCAAGGACAGCATGGAGAAGCCTCGGAAAGCTCAACAAACCTATGAGAATCAAGCGTACAAGCCAAAGTGAGAACCGATTCGATTTTGCACAAATGAAGGTTTAATTGAAAATCAAGTAAAACGAAGTGATTCGGTGGCCGTTCGGAGGGAGGCTGGCCACTACAGCCACATGAGGACACCAAGGAAGGTCACCGGAGGCTCGGGATCACCGGAGGGAGCTGTCGGACCGTCGGATCAGCCGGTTGAACTAGCTGGAAGGCTCACTGGCTCGGTTGTCGGTGAGTTTGCCGAGAGGGAAGAGGTGCCAATTAGAGAAGTTCCAACCACCAGCAATTGTGGTTGGTCTTGCGATTGGTTCCAGAACACAAAGAGGATTGCCGGAGCGGTGGCAACATGCTTGGAACCGACTGGTGAGTGGTCAAATCGATGAGGAGAGCTCCCGGCCGAGAGAGAGAGAGAGAGAGAGAGAGAGAGAGAGAGAGAGAGAGAGAGAGAGAGAGAGAGAGAGAGAGAGAGAGAAGAGAGAGAAATCATATCTGAAAATAAAAGAGTTATCAATTTTTGGAGGGAAAAAGTTTATATACCCTCTCAACTTTGAATCCTAGCACTTAGATCAATCTAATAGCCTAAAATGCATCCTTAATGATTAAGAATATTCCTTAAGGGTTAAGGATAGATGACATGGCATTATGGATGGCCATGATCTACTTTAAATGAATGGTCATGATTGACTTGCTTAACCCCTAAGTAATTGCTTAATCCTTAAATGAGGGCATTTTGGTAATTTTGCTTTAGCGGCATTTTTGTAATTTCCATTTAAGAGCATTTTTTTCGTTTTGGGCACAAAGGGATGTGGTTGGCCCGAATGGACTGCCGATCACCGTATTTTCATCGAAAAATGGCCCGTTTGATTAGACCGGTTTAATTTCGATCAAATCGGGTTGAATCGGCTAAATCAGTTTGACCCAAGTTTGATTGAGTTGAACCGGTTCAATTCTTAGCCCAATTTGTTCTAATTTTGGTGCAATTTAATCCCTATCATGATTGATTGACCCGATTAATATTGAATTCGATTGAATTGGATTGAACCAATTTGAAATTCAAGCATAAATTGATCCAATTTAACTTGTTTAGCCCAATTGTTTTAGTTTGAGTTAAATTGCATGACCACGCTAGACTAATGAATTTAATTGAAGTCTAATTAGCCAAATTGAGCTTCAATTTATCAAGTTGGATGTTAGTCTAGAATGGATCAAGTTGAATTACATTAATTGGACAAATTACTCTTAGATTTCTCAATCATTGGATCACTAAATTCGTTAAATTAGCTCAAATTCATATGAATCTTCTAAAATTGATTTTGAATTTGAATTTCATATAAGAAATTAGAGTCATTTGTGTCTTAATTGTGCAAATCATGAAGAATGGATCGGAATCAGTAATTAGGGCCTAAATTGGGGGTTTGCCCTTCAATTGGAATTACAAAATTGGCTCCAAAATTGAATGCAATACAACCTCTAGATTAAATGTCATGGAGGAAACTATCCTAAAAAATGACTAGAAATGAAGTAATTTCATTTTTTTCCGATTTGAACCAAATTCCTCAAATTGGTGAAAAGTTGATTCTAAACCGATTTTTGTAAAATTGATTATGCCAAAGTGAAATTAAGCTAAAAATGAGTTGATTTAGGGGTTTTGAAATTTTTGAATTTTTTTGGACAAGTGTTGACCAAAAATCAACATTTTAGTACTTTTATTCTAAAATGTCAATTAATGGGTCAAACTTTGATTTTTTTTTTTGAAAATTGATTATACAAAAGTGAAATTACACTATTTTGGGGTTTTTTTATTCAAAAAATCAAATTTTGACTCTGGGTCAAAGTTTGATCAAGAAGTCAACTCGAAAGTCAACTCTTTAATATTTTTAAATTGAAATGCAAAAAGCTAGAAAATGAATGGCTAATGCTAATTCAAATGCTAAATGACTCTTTTTGATTAAAGATTGGATTCTGTCGCAATCAAAAACCCTAATATAAAGTTTTTACCTTTATGACGCGTTGACTAAAAATCAGGTGTCAATAGACCTAGATGGTCTTAATGGCCAATTTTATCAACACCCCGAGGAAGATATAAAGATAGGGGTGTAAACGAAGGTAAGCAAATTTTTCCAAACAGGACTGTTAAACCCTCATCTAGATAGAACCCTCATCTCTTCGATTTCCAAAGTTCAAAAACCGGAAGACCGAAGTAATTTCATCCCATTAGTTCATGTAATTTTGCCTGCAACATTGTATTCAAGGTTCTAGCTAACCGGCCAAGAATTTGGCTTCATGATCTAACTATAGAGGAACAAAGTGCCTTTGTATGGGATGGGCAAATCCAGGATAATATAATGATTGTGCATGAAGTATTACATTAATTAAGGGTGAGAAAGAGAACGAAAAAGATTCCAAGCAATCTCATATTCGATATGCAACAGGCATATGATCAAATTGAGCGAAACTTTTTTGAAGCATGTATGCTAAAGATGGCCTTTAAAGTGAGATGGGTAAACTGGATAATGCAATTTGTGACCACAACCTCACTAAGTGTCAAGTTCAATGGTGAGCTTTTACCATATTTCCGATCTTCAAGGGAGTTAGGCAAGATGATCCACTATCTCCTTACTTATTCATTTTGATAGCTAATATCCTGTCCATATTGACAAAAAGAGCAATGGAAGATGAGAGCATAAGAGTTGTAAAAAAGTAAATAGGCATTGTACCACACTATCCCACCTTTTGTTTGCTGATAATTCAATGTTCTTTTTGGATGGAAAAGTACATGAATGACAAAACTTGGCGGTAATTTTGAATCAATATTATTTTGTGTCTGGGTAGGATATCAATTTGAATAAATTTGGCATTTTCTTTAGCATGGGTTGACCAGAGAACCTCAGAAGAAGTACGGCGAATAAATAAGAGTTCTAGGGATTGGGAAAACGGGGAAATATATGGGTACTCCTTCGGATTGGGGGACAACTAAGAAGCAAATATTCGCATGGGTTTTGGCTAAGGTCAATATGAAATTAGAATGATAGAAAGAGAACTTAATGTCCAAAGTGGGGAAAGAGACTCTCATCAAGACAACAATCTAGGTCTTGCCGCAATAGGCAATGTTAGTCTTCAAAATTCCAGTTTCAGTTTCTAGGGCGATAGAAAAAGAAATGCAATTTTCTGGTGGAGAAATAATGGTTCAAACACTGGATCACACCGGAGCAAATGAGAGGTGCTTAAACTTAGGAAAGAAGAGGGGGAGGCCTTGGGTTCAGGGATTTGTTATCTTTCAACAAAGCCATGCTGGGTAAACAGACTTGGAGAATATATCAAAATCCATCAATCCTGTGTAGACAGATATTGAAAGGAATTTATTTCCCACAAAAAAGTTAATGAAAAGCAGAAAAGAGCTCTAGACCTTCTTGGGTTTGGCAGTGTATCCTAATGGGCAGAACAACACTTTGGAACTCGATTATGTGGTCTATTGAGAATGGGGAAAATATTAATACCATACAAAAGAAAACAAGCTCACCTGATTTTGAGCTCCTCATAGCTGTCCTCTAGTATGTTTGAAAAGCTCGAAATGAGCATGTCTTCAGAGCCCTCACTCCAGATATGACGAAGATAGTGGAATCAACTCAGTGTATGTTATGCAGCTACAAGAAGTGGAACCACCATGGAAAATGTAGCATCTCCAACCAGATTTCTCCTCCTCGTAGCATCGGATCCCACCAGAACAGGGCACTTTAAAAATTAACATAGATGGGGCTTCATAGCTGGCTCGAACAAAGGATTTATAGCCCGTGTCGGCAAGAACTCCTCCGGGATTCTCGTTGACGGCTTCGCATGATCGGCCCGTGCCACCTATAGCAAGCTCGTATCTCTTAGGCCCGTGAGCTCTTACTGCTGTTTTCCCATTTGAGGCTAACCCATTGTAGTAGAGATCAGAATAGAATGGCACATTGGACTGCCAAAGCCCATAGAGATAGAATTTTAACAAGAAAATTATTAAAAAAATCCTAAACCTTTTGTAATTATGCCAATTCAGTCCATCCGGCCACTTTTGATCGGCTGGCACTGGCGTGGACCCTGGCCGGTTGATGTGGCATTATTTTAATTTCTTTTCCTTTCTGTCTTCCCCCTGGCCGGACCAGCTAGGGGGAGGCTCGCCGATGAGGTCGAGCTCACCCAACGATGGCGAGGCCTTGCCCAAATCTAGCTCGACCTCGCCGGCCATGGGCGAGGTCGAGCTCGCCTAGCGATAGCGAGGCCTCACCCAGATCTGGCGAAACCTCACCGTTGCTGGGCGAGCTCAACCTTGCCCGGCGACAACGAGGTCTCCCCAGATCTGGGCGAGGCCGAGCTTGCCAGCCATGGGCAAGGTCTTGCCAGATTTGGCGAGCTCGACCTTGCCCATGGTCGACGAGGTCGACCTCGCCCATGGCTGGCGAGCTCGGCCTCGCCATGGCCGGCGAGGTCACCTTACCAGCGAACCGGCCAGGGGGAAGAAGGAAAGAAAAAAAAAAGAAGAGAAAGTAAAAAATATATATATTAAAATAATGTCATGTCAGCCGATCGGCATTCATATTAGCCGATCGGCCAAAAGTGGCAGGATGAACTGAATTGGCACAATTGCAAAAGATTTATAACTGAAATGGCCAAAAAAAATATTTATGACTTTTTTTGGTAATTTTCCTCAACACCGATTAGCCCAAGTCCCATGGATTCTCGATACCCCTTATGTGGGCTCAGATTAGAGTGCTCGTATAGTTTAACCACAAGCCCTGAATCAAGCTGAATATGTCAACTATACGAACACTCTAATAGGGTCGGCAATGTATGTAGGCTCTTGGTAGACGATCATTCGTTGATTTAGATATGTTTGGACTATATATATTTGTTGAAGAACAAGCCCCCAACAATTTGACCCCCGTGTACAAGGATAAGATAGAACAAGTAGAGAATAGTTTCAGCTTGCGGTCCTGTAGACTTGACATTGCCAAAGTCACCAAACACAAGCTTAAGGAATTGCTAATTGTCTCTAATCTAATTCAAGCCAATTTCAAAAACCTTCATGCAAACTGGCCATTGATTTGGTGAGGTGGATATGTAGCGGTCACTTCAAGGGTGTTTGAGTTGTTGCTTGTGCTTCAAAGATACTTCTAATCCTCAATTAACAATAGCTCTCTCTCTCTCTCTCTCTCTCTCTCTCTCTCTCTCTCTCTCTAGTGCTGTGAGCCGGAGACCCAATAGGCAATCGCGTCTATTCTATTGCCATAGGCAGAGTTTGCCCATCAAACACTAAACTAAGGTCACATGCATTATCATCTCTTTAGATGATTACTTTCACTATTCCTTCATTTTATAATGATGAGGGCAAATTCGAAAAGAACCTTCGGATTCAACCTTTTTTTTTCCTCCAAAGACCCCTCGAGTGGGATTTTCTTAAAATACCTCGCAAAGGGTACCACACCTCACCGCTCTTAAAGCACCTTCCAGCGACCATGAAGTCAAGTGCCCATTGGGCAGGGGCAGTTTTATGCCAAAAAAATCAATTTCGTCCAAAGTAAGTCATGTGAATGGCAAGATAAACCCTTAATTTCCCAATTGCTTGGCCAAGAAACCCTTTGTTGGAATTGAGAGAGAAGAAAAAGGCGATTGTAGATCCAATTGGAGCAATTGAGCGAGTCCTCGAAACAATCGAAGTTTAGAGCGAGTTCTCGAGCTAGGTTTCACTGGACTTGGATATGTTTGAAGAAATTCTTTACGAGGGTGGACTTGGATACATTCAAAAGACCAATCAGTCCGATTTTACCTTCTATGGAGAGATAGTCATTCCTCCTGCTGTTCCAGGTCGATTAGGTTGTTCTATCAAGGGACGCGAGAACTTTGCCCCCCAAATAATACTTCATTCAAATCTATAAAAAGACCATAGTCAATCGCATTGACCATGGCGATTACTCTAGTGAAGCCATTCCACTTGTGGATATATGATAAGCACATCCTTAAACAAATTCCTTACAAACTTTTTTTAATCACTTATTGATTAGCATCATGCAAGTCTTACAAATAGAGGGTAATCTGTTGTCACAAAATCGAGGAAGCTGGTTGAATTCATTGCTCCGCCCTCTAAGCATTCATGGCAAAGGTAACTTCACGTGCATCTACGTTCTCTCTTTTCCGCTATGCAATAAGATCTTGCATTTTTTTTTCTCAAACCAAATCAGCCTTCCAAACACTAACGAACTTTTACCGTCTCTTTGTTGTCTTGCCGCGTCGTGATTGCGCTGAAAACCATGATAAAGGTGAGCGTTAACAGTGAGAAAAAGAAAAGGGGAGTACTGAAAGCGGTTGCCAAACTCGAAGGTATGAGGTCGTGCTCATCTCGGGCAAATCATAGTCGAAAAGTTCGAAACGAGTACGACATTCGCGTACTGGTTAACCACATAGGTATTGGCTGCATCGCACACAGTGAATGGTGATATGAATGTGTAGGTATCAATGAACTATCAGTGGACGTTGAGAAGGGGACGCTGACTATGATAGGCGATGCCGACCTGGTGCGCATCATCACGTGCCTGAGAAAGAAATGCTGGAGGTGTGTGGAAATTGACACTGTTGGACCGCCGAAGTCACCAGAAAAGCCTAAAACTAAATGCCTGTCCCCATGTCGGCTTCCACCATGCCCTCCGTGCCGGCTCCCACCGTGCCCTCCGTGTCGGTCCTACCCTTATTCTAGCTGGGGCAAATACGACACCAACACTTGCTCCATCCTTTGATGAACGCTTAGCGTTCGATTTGTTTCTTCGGAGTCCATCCTTCGATTGAAACATGAGCGGCTTTAGGTCCATCTTATTTTGGTCCCAGATTTGGGATTACTGCTTTGAGATTGTGTGTTCCTTGGTTTATTCTCCCGTAGCCATATAACATGTGTAAATAAACGATGTCATTATGACTTGTTCCTATTCTTTTATTTATTTACACAAATTTCACTAATTTTAGTGGCGTCACTTATTAATCGGATGATAAGCTAGGCAAAATTTCACTAAACTTAATTGCCTTCCGATATAAAAATGGCGGCCTAATGATTAGGGGGGACAACTCATTAGTCTTCAACCAAAGAACTCCAACCCTCAATAAAATTAACATTTTGTAATATAAGTATCGACTTTAACAAAGATTATCACTTTAGTCTCCCATGACGTTGGTCAGCCCATCCACCAGTTAATTTGGGATAATTGTCCAAAAAGTCCTAAACTTATTGCACTTGTGCCAATTCAATCTCCTCTGCTGGATGTGACCCTAGTTTAAGGATAAACCAGTATAAAACATTGTATCTCGATTTATCTTTTTTGCCTTTACTCTCTATTTCGTTGTGTTTGTGTGCCTAATCCTAACACATCAAACCAGAAAATGCAGACTTCTTGCTCTTAGATATGCTAGAGAGTAGTAAATGTTAGATTGTCGGAGCTCGTGGTCATCCTACCTAGTAGAGTTCTTAGTGACGCCGAGCTCAACGACATTTCTAGGCAACAATGGATGACAGAGTAAGTGTTGGGGAAAAAATAAAGTAATCAGGAAGAAGAATAGAGTCAAACATTGAGGCGTGATAACACTCTCTTAAAAGAATTATTTGCTCCACAACGTTGCTAATGGTTACCGGCAAAAATCCTCCCAGATATAACAAAGTCTCGGAATGATAATACCATATAGCAATTCTAGTATTTCTCCAAGAACTCTAAAAAATGAAATAATTGGAAAGAAGGCTATATCTTTTGAAAAAAACGAAAAAAATTGAGGGAGATAGTTATTAAACTAGAAATGTTAACAATATATAGCAAAACTCTTTTGTGAACAAACATATTGATTCAAAAGGACACAACTATTCATTTTTTAACTGTATATTTGAAATTAAAAATGAACAAAAAATAATTGTAAAATAACCGCCATTCACATCTTTTTGATATGGGACAAGGACAAGGCACCTCTTTGTTTGTTTTACAAACAAATTACCAACAATACCCCACTTTATTTGTAAAACAAAAATTACAAAATAAAATTTTAAAAATATACAGCCAAAATTTCCATAAAATTAATAGACATACATAAAGATCTCTTTAGAGTTAAATATTTATTGAGTGCAAGTATCTCAAATTTTTTTAAAAGTTTCAAGTAGTTGTAGCTTTAAACTTGCCACTTTAATAATAAAATCGGATATACCGCACATATACTGACATCTTATTTCAACAAAACATTCTATAATTTACTTAGCACTATTATGGCATTGTGCTTATTCATGCTGTATGAGCTCTTTAAAAAGTAACTTTAACTTTCGTAAAAAACGGCACCACTTCTAAGCTCATATAGGTGAAGTATCTACCATGTCACTAATTTGTATTATACTTCATTCAGAATATAACTCAACCTACAAAACAGAACAAACCATACTGACTTCACATGTTTGGGCTAATGTCAGTATCAAAAATCACTTTCAGTAACTTGTTCTTACCAATTAAACCTTATAACTAGTAATATACTAGTATTAGGTTGAGTTACCATTATTGATGATTTTAGTCAAAGGATTTAAATCCCATTTCTTTTGAGGTCATCTTTACCATGTCTCTTGGTAGAGCTTTTGTAAAGGGATCAGCCAGATTGTTGCTTGACCTTACATAAATAATTGTTATGGTACCATACTAAATCAATTGTCCTAAATACTCTATCTTAGACTGATATATCTAGACTTGCTATTATAAATGCTACTATACGCTTTTCCCAAAGTAGCCAAACTATCACAATGGATAGAAATATGAGGCATAGGATTAGACCACAATTTGATGTACAACAAAAAATTTATAATCCATTTAGCATCTTTTCCATTTGCTGCGAAAGCAATGAATTCATATTCCAATGTTGAGTGAGTTATACATATTTGTTTCTTGCTCGTTCAAGATATAGCACATCCATGTGAAAATCCATCCACAAGTGGAATGTTTATCTCCCACACTTGTTATCCAACTAAAATCGGTATATCCTTCTAATACAGCTGAATAATCAGTGTAGAACAATCCCAAATTTTTAGTTCTCTTAAGATAACAAAAAATTCTAGTAACAGAATTTCAATGTTCTATACTTAGATTACCAGTATGTCTACTCAACTTACACACTAAAAAAGCAATATCAGGTCTGCACAATGAGTTGCGTACATTAAAGACCCTATAGCATTCGTATATTCAAGTTGTACTGCTATTTTACCAATATTATAATTTAATTTAATACTAAAATCAAATGGAGTACTCATTTCTTTGAACATAAGATGTTTAAATTTATTTAACATCTTTTCAATGTAAACACTTTTGCTCAAAAAATAACCCCCACTATGTTTTTTTAATATTAATACCCAAGATGGTATCTACTTCACCCAAATATTTCATTTTAATCTACCTTGACCTTTAATGTGTTCATGTCCTTAAATGTGTTCTTGCGGTGGCTGCACTCCTTTGCATAGTGCCCCACTTTGCCATAAACAAAATAGCCACTCTTCTTCTTCTTCTTCTTCTTTTGTGTCATCTTAAATTTCTGCCCTTTCTTGACTTTCATGTTCTTGTGGTTTTTGGATTGAAATCCATTACCATCTACAACATTCACCTCAGTGACTCTTCCTCAATTCGAAGATATTTCTAAATTTGATCCAAAGTGATGTCCTCTAACTTGTGCATCGGCCATTTTCCATAACCTTTCCAAGTTGGAGGCAATTTTACAATAATTGCTCCAACTTGAAAGGATTCTGGAATGTCACTTTTGAGGGCACAAATTTCGCTGACAAGCACTTGTAATTCATGGAATTGTTCCAACAAGGATTTAGTATTAATAAACTTAAAATCAAAATATTTGCGATCAAATATTTATTGGTACCTTGTTGCTCTGCCTTGTACTTGAATTTGAGTGCATTCCATATTTCTCTGGTAGATTTCATCTTACTGAATAAATCATATAATTGGTTGAACAGTGTTTCAAAATATGCCCACAACTGAGCAATTCGTCCTCTTCACATTTCTTCCTCTCATTGTTGACCCTTTCAACGGCTTCTGCACTTGACTATCATCCTTCAGTGGTAAGCTTTAGATCCTCTATAAGCATCAAATTGGGATCCCGAATGTAGGAAATCTTCAAGGAAGTGAGAAGAAATATCATGTTATATCTCCAATGAGCAAAATTGTTGCCATCAAATCAGTCCAGTTTCACCATGTCTTGATTCAAGACTTTGAGTGACTCTGACTCCATTGTTGTCGATATAATTACTTAGAATTGTTGGGAAAAAATCAAGCAATCGGGAATAAGAATAAAGTCGAACTTTGAAGCGTGATGACACTATTTTTAAGGAATTATTTACCACACAATATTGCTAATGGTTACTGGCAAAAATATTTTAGGATATAACAAAATCTCGGAATAAGAATATTATATAGCAATTCTGGTATTTCTCCAAGAATGCTAAAAAATGAAACAATTCGAAACAAGGCTATATCTTTTAATAAAGAGACGAAAAATTGAGAGAGGTAGTTATTGAACTAAAAACGTTGATAATAAATAGCGAAACCCTTTTGTGAACAAACATACTGATTCAAAAGGACACAAATATTCATATTTTTAACTGTAAATTTGAAATAAAAATAAGTAAAAAAATAACCGCCACTCACATCTTTTCGATGTGGGACAAGACACCTTATGACACCCAAGAACGTCACATGCGACACATGTCTTTTATGGTTATTAAACTTTATTAATAAGTAGGCAAGTGAAAGTTAAAAGAACATTTCTTAACCATAAAAATTGCAAGAGTCTAGATTAAGAACTTATGCTTCTTTATTTACATTACTTATCAAATTTACATCTCCATTCAAACTTCATATAATCACAAAAAACGAAAGTCTCGGTAGGTCGAGGTAGTCTATCTCCATACTATATTATACTTCAAAAGTTAGCCTGTACAAAAGACTGATGACGTCATGGATCGATAACTTCGCCCTCCATTGCGAGACCATCATCATCAATGTTGAAGCCCCTCAATGGGCCAACTAACTCGCCATCAAGGTTACAATACCATACAACGAATCGATAGGGAACCCACTCCGCAAAACCCACGTCGATCCATATAGTAGAGCTACATTTAACATATAGTACTTTGGATTCAGGTACGAACACAGTTTCATAGATACCTTCATAATACATGGGGACTCCGAAACACAAAAGCTGTGGAACATCCATCCTACACGTCTGAAAAATAAAGGGATGAGCCGAGGCCCGGTAAATGAAATCTCTAGTTTTAAGTTAGGAAAATCATCTTACCACTTCACATGGCACAAACAACGTCAATGCATAACAACCAGTAAGAACGTATAGAACTTAAATTAATGTTATACCTTTCCCATTTGGATATGCCACACAAATCAATTCACTTCATTATTCCACAATATTTTAGTTCAGACGCAGGCATATGGTATATAACACTCATTCATGCGTTAGGTTCATTACTTCTCCTCCCGAGCACTCCCAGGTCATCCCGACCAATAGGGCATCTCAACTTCGAGGCATCCCAGTACACCCTCCTGGACATCCCGACCAATGGGCCATCTCAACTCCCGAGGCATCTATCTCGATACACCCTCCGAGGCATCACAACCTACGGGATATCCTGACACACGGAGCATTGTCACTGTTGGATTGTGGGTGACGGAAAATATATTATTCTTATGCAAGCCATGATAAATATTTGCATACTTATATTAACCATCTTTTTACATCATATATCCCTTAAAGCAATGAAATGCATCATTCAAGCAAATAAGTACGAAGCAATATGTGATCAGACTTAAAAGACTAAAATCTACTCAAGTTCAGAAAGTAAATCTACTCAATTCATAAGGTAAATTTATTCAAATTTAGAAAGTAAATATACTCAAATTTAGGAAGTAATCATATTCTGGTTTAAAAGTAAAATCTATTCGTGTTCAAAACTAGGTATGTCCAGGTTCAGATTTAGAAATAGATATATCCATATTTAGAGAGTAAAATCTACTCGAATTCAAAAATAGATATAGATAGATTTTGAGAGTAAAATCTACTTGACTTTAGAAATAGATATATACAGATTTTGAGAGTAAAATCTACTCGAGTTCAGAAATACATATGTCCAGATTTTGAGAGTAAAATCTTTTTGTGTTTAAAAATAAATATATATAGATTTTGAGAATAAAATCTACTTGGTTCAAAAATACATATATCCAGATTTTAAAGAGTAAAATCTACTCAAGTTCAAAAATACATAAATCCATATTTTGAAGGTAAAATTCACTCGATTTAGAAAATACATATATCCAGATTTTAAGAGTAAAGTATACTCGAGTTCAGAAATAGAAATATCCAGATTTTAAAGAGTAAAGTCTACTCTAGTTTGAAATACATAAATCCATATTTTGAAGGTAAAATCTACTCGATTCAAAAAATACATATATCCATATTTTTAAGAGTAAAGTCTACTTGAATTTAGAAATACATATATCCAGATTTTAAAGAGTAAAGTCTACTCGAGTTCAGAAATACATAAATCCAGATTTTGAAGGTAAAGTCTACTTGAATTCAGAAATCAATATATCAAGATTTAGAGAGTAAAATATACTCGATTCATAAATCAATAGATTTTACAAACGACTGTTAAATCTGAACTTATAAATCTGGCTTTACTAATTTTAGATTCATCATTTCCACTCACCAAATATACTTCATTTTAAGTAAAACGATTAACTATCTTTTAAACATGCATAAGACCAGCAAGACAAATTCAACGACCACCTCAAAGATAATAGTTCCAAGTTCAAATTTAACAATTGCACTTGCCAACAATACCATACTCTAAGAAAATAATTTACACACATTTTGAACATGTATAAGGCCAACAAAACAAATTCAACAACCACCAAATCTACCATATGATAGCACTTCAAAATGGCATATCGCAACCATCCAAGTTAAAAATTTCAAGTAGATTAATCTAACTTAACGTTAGAGTCTTCACTTACCTTGCGTAAAATCTGAACACCCAAAGTTAAAGCTCTCTTGTAGATTTTGGATTGGTTAGTGGTGAAAGTAAATTATCTTTGAGAGTTGAAGGTGAAGAAGGTAGTTACGGCCAAGATGAAAATTCTCTTCGATATTACCAAGATGAAAGTGAAACGTAGGAGTAGATTTTAGGTTGAAGAATGCATGAAGTCACAAGTGGCAAATCTTCACTTAATCTACGGCCAAGTGTGAGAAGTCAAGACTTGTTAGAGATGACTAATAGCCTCTTAGAGATGACTAATAGCCAAGGTAATGATGGCTTATGGCTATGTGTCTTATTAGTGTAAGAAGCTTAGCTTAAGAAGGGCATGTGGCATGCTTGAATACTCCAAATGTGGCATGTGGCCATGCATTAATCCCTCAATTACCATGTGAGTTCTTGGTGTCCTTAAGAGAGATTTTATGAGAATAATTACATTGAAATTAGAAAATCCACTCCCTTTAACACCAATTAGCACGTAATAAATTATTAACACTAATTAACTAGAGTTTAAACTAATAATATCACACATTGACTACCAAGACGACGATAAATTAATTAACACCGTTACACTATTAATGTACACAGGAATGTTTATAATTTTTTTCGATACATCAAACTCGAAACGATTACGTTCTCGAATGTGCGCCTCACAAATTTACAGTTTAAAAAAGATTTCTATGCATCCACATGAATACTAAGCTAAATAATATTTAGCTTTACAATCTAAGTATCATTATTGAACACGGAAAATTTCCAATGTCACATACATATTATTACGAAATTTCCAGACGTCACACACTTCTTAGTTTGTAAATAATTACAAAATAACTACCACTCACATCTTTTCCACGTGGGACAAAGAAGGACAAGGCACATCTTTGTTTGTCTTACAAACAAACTACCAACAGTAAGAAGATTGGTTCCCTTTTTTTGCTTCTATGTTCAGTGAAGATGGAGAACAAAGAAAGACAGTTGAACAGTAATTTGGAAAAGAAGGATAGAAAAAAAGAAAAAAAATCAGAAAATTAAAAGAAATTTCAAAAATTATCCACATCAGTGCTAGTCATACCACAAAGGACGGCTGGCGTCCACGTCAGTGATTTCCAATCAAAATTGGCCAAATGACTGCATTGACAGATTGTAAAAATGTTTATCATTAAATTTACATAATTGAAAGATTTAGAACTGAATTAGCACAAGTGTAATAGATTTAGGACTTTTTGGACAATTTTCCTAGTTAATTTTGGCCAATGACATGTTGAATATTGAGCCTGCACTTGGATATACATCTTTCCTCGGACGGTGTAACATCGTCGAGGCACGCCTAAGTCATTAGAATGTAAAGTATTGAGGTACGGTATATGCCGAATTAAACTAGATTATCTAAATTAAAAATATGTCAACTAAAGGCCAAAGTAAGTTATAGTGAAAACTAGCAAGGAATCTATTCTTTCTAAACTTAGATAAACTTATATGTGAAACAAAAGCATGTACATAAGTTCGGGAGGGCAATGACAGACCGACGGGTGGGCAGATGGGGGTCATCGCCCTCTCAATCATTTGACACTTGATGATATTTCACGTAGAATTTCTATGCCATGTCCCCGACAAACCCCTTTCCGAGCGATAAATTGTAAATTTTTTTGTCTCACCTCGTCGGAGATAGGTTTTTGTGTGCGCCACTGCCAGAGAGGAATGCCCTTAGATTAATACATATGTATACGAATATACCGACGTGCATATCTAACTAGACATATACTTCAATCATGCACGGCCACACAGAACATGTGACTGAGTCTTCACTTAGTTGATGGAACTAAACCAATCACAAATCGTTTGGAACCCACAATATAGACCCTAGGCATGATATGCACTGTGATTGGCTTGATTTGCCAGACCACTGAATCTATGCATCAACTACCCTACGAAAAACACGTCACTCGCTCGAGAAATTTGGTCCACGCCATCCTCCAAACCAAGAAAAAAATGGGGGAAAGAAAGAACCTTCCTCAATCTCTATGTCCTGGAAACCATACTGCAAATCACAGCCTTCCTCTTGCATAATATAATGTGGGCCGTCCAAAGTCATCCTAGGCGGAATCCTAACACTTTGTCTGTTCTTCACTTCTTAATTATAAAATTTTACAGGTCGTGTAAAGCGCATAAATAGAGCCTTTTGGTTTCGCAAATTAGGGAAGCTGGTCATATTTCCTCTGTCCACCCCCCTGCTGCATCCATGGTCAAGGTAATCAAATCGTGTCCTCCTCCATGAACAAGAGCTAGTATGTATTGGCATTTTCTCTCTATCAATCTTCGTAACTGTTGATGTAGTTTTATCTTCTTTTTCCGTCTTGCGGTGTCTCTCTGCCTTGCGGTGTCCTAATCGCAGATAATCGTAATAAAGGTCACCATCAATTGCGGGAAAGACAAGAAGGACATAATGAAAGCGGTCGCCAAACTCGAAGGTATGATGATCTCCTATACTCACCTTGCCAAACGAGTGTGGACGAGAATACATGTAGTTGTGAGTAATTTCTTTGTAGTCTCCCTCAACCAAATTGATTACGTGATTATCAAAGAAGACATACACACGAATTCAAGGTTTGTGACCCAAATATGCAGGTATCGACGAAATGAAGATAGACATTGACAAGGGAACGTTAACTATCAAAGGAAACGTCGATCCAGTGTGCGTGATCAAGGCTCTAAGAAAGAAATGTGGGATATGCGCGGAGATCGAATCGGTCGGACCACCACCAAAGCCTAAGTCACCCGAGAAGCCTAAATGCCCTAAACCTAAATGCCCTCCACCGTGCCCTTTGCCATGCCCGCCTCCACCGTGCCCGCCTCCACCGTGCCCGCCTCCGCCGTGCCATCCTCCAACGTGCTGTAGTAAGCCTTGTCCCCCTTGTCCTCCTCGTCATTGTGATTACGATGGGAACTCCTGCCCCATTCTTTAAACGATGACTGGGTGTTGGCCACCTTCGCGAAAATCATGTGTTCTTACTTATGTCAAATTCTGGCGACAGGACAAATAAAGGGTTTCGTCCCTTGCCAAATGTTTATTGCCTTTCCAAGATATCTGCTCCCCAGCATAATTCATATACATGCATCGTAAAGGATAGTTTATCATATGCCGCAGCTGTCATTGACTTATCGATGTGACATGACTGATTTTGTCCATTTGTTCTATCGTTGTCACGCTTAACAAATTAGTCACTGGCATCAGTAGAATCTTGCGATGAGTTCCCCAGTACGTAGAAAGTAGCCACTGTAGTAGGAATTTTGAATGGTAAAGAGTGTATGAAAACAAGATCAGCAGATGCTTTAGGTTTCTCACCTTCTTGTTCTAGGTTTTGAAGTACACTGAAATTGATCGATCAAACTTTCATCAAATGAAAAGGCGACACAACAGACTTCATCCATTGCCAATGAAGATGAAGATTAGAGCACATGTTTGGAACCAAATGCTCCCAACATTTTGATTACAGAATAATACCGAAACCAAAGATGCGCCAGCCCAACACTGTCTAGCAATGATTTGGGAAGGGATTATCTCTTTCTACAATCAAACCTTAAAGATCTCCATCCCTCAACTAACACTAGGATCAGCATGAGAGTGTAACAGAATCTTTTGCTCTACCAGAAAGTTAATAATTTTTAATCCCCAAAAGGACACTTACATATCTGCTCATAATATTTATGAGCCTGACAAACCAATTTCACCTAATTAATTAGGTCCACGACAAGGACATGATCAAGTTGATAGCACCTCGGATCCTTCTTCAGTTCGGATGGTACTTAAATCTCTTCGAGCCTTTTAAGTAAAATCCCAAGTCGAGGTAACAACATGACCTAACCAATCACCCACTTCATTTGCAGTTGCCCATTTGATCACCAACCTAACCATCTTTTTTCCGTTATAGGATATGAAATTAATCATTAACATGTCTGCTGAAGAAGCTGCATATATCAAGACGATATGAACTATCGTGCATAAAACTTTAGGAACGAGATTTCTCACTGAAACAAAACATAGTGTACATAGATTTGGCAGATTAAATTTTGCAGGATGCAAAAACCCACTTCCACCTAAAACGTTACATACTTGTGGTTCTCGCATAGCACGGAAAGGCACGCCAAACTAGAGCATTGAACAACATCCTCAAGCAAACTGCAGGAAGCAGACAAGTTCACAGTCTTATGTGATTTAGTTGTCGATATATGCTTTAGTTAGTAGCAACAATATTGGGATAAAGGAAGTCACCTTGTTAGTTAGTTGGTTAGTCTGCAAAAGTGGGTACGCTGAGCTGTCTATTTCCTCTTCTTACCACCAGCAGCCTTAGTCTTTTTGGCATTTTCTTTTAGAGCCTCAGGCATTTCCTGTACCGCATCAAGAGTTTTGCCGCATGAAAGAGCTGACGAAATCGAATATGACATTGCAAGGGATGTTTTCCTCCCACTATACATTTTCTCACTCATTTTCAAGCAGAGGAAAGCTAATATCTATATCTTGGAAAGGATACTCCGTTTCTACTCTCCAATCACATGTAGCCATTTAAATGAAGGTTGTATTTCTGCAACTTTGACTTAGTTACCCACAAATAAAGCAAGAGTAAGATGAAGGTAGCAATGATGCTCAGTAGCCCACATGCAGTCACCTCTACGTGCTGAAAATAATGACATACTTACTGAAAAAAAAGAAAATAATGACACAGAAATGTAACGCACTGAGCTTTTATATCTACTTTCTCATCATAGACAAAATATCCATGGTGGTATGCAATTATATTAGAAAGCCCTCTCTTATACACAACAGGAGAGAATTAAACAAGAGTATGACTAGGTTGAGGCCGAGGGTTGTAATGCATTGAGAAAGAACAATACCTTCCTTTTAATTGGTACAGATACGTTGACAACTGGCTTGAAAAAGGATTCTAAACTGTACAAGACAATGTCACATTAGGCTTTAAAAGAGAAACACAATTACCAAAATATCAATCATTTAAGCATTACTTACCGTCCTTGTGATGACTTGTTCTTGGCAGCCTTAATCTTCTCTGTGGCCTAGCTCAATCAATGAAGTCAACATGAATAACGTGTCATATTTTTACTGTGCACGAAGAAAAGGTGACTACTGAAAAACTTCACGATCATACCTTTGTTACCCTGTCGCTGTTGAATCCATTCTCGTTTACCAAAAAAAGAAATTAGCCCCTAAATCATAGAAACTCCTTAGAAAACATGCTTAAATGAGAAAAAACGTTACAAGCTTAGGTGATCATTCACCTCGTCATCAGGAGCATTCCACTTGAGTTCAGGCTCCTCATTTTCCACAAAGACCAAGGGCTCTTTAAAAAGTTTCCGTGCTTCTTTATATGGCCAGTCATCTGGTATTTGATACCTAAGTCACAAAGACCAAAAAAAAAACTTATCAGAAACGAGGAAGAATACATGAGTGCCTCCTCATAAGACCAAAACAACAGTGGTTAGAAAATTGGGTGGATTTGCATGATGCAATCTGAGCGATGTCGATTGCAAGAAAGTGCATGTCCACAACAAACATGGGCTCATTGGACAAAGCATGGTCACTAAAGAAAATCAAAATAAGCCGGTCATCAAGAATCTCATCAATATAAGCTCAATTAGAAACATAAACATGGAATATGAAAAAGTAACGCACTTTTCTTTGTTTATGTTCTCCAGTATACTTTCTATTGAGCCATGTTGACGGATGAGCTTCAAAGCAGTCTGACCCCCAATGCCTATGATATAGATTTATCATCATACAAAAAGCTAAATTCCTCAATCCAAGTAGAAGAATGAAAAGGGATAACTTAATCCAAATCCCATAATACCTCGAATACTCTCACAATAATCACATCCAGATAGGATACACACATCAATGAATTGATCCATGTTCAGATTTAGCTCCTCCAAAATCTGTATAGGAAGAAAGCAATTCCCCATGAAACGGCAAAAGGAATAAGAGATATCAACTTGTAGATAATTTGTACATGGGTTGGCATCGTCTTGGTGCCTCCTAATGATACACTTTTAAAGACAAAAACAAGAGATATCAACTATACTCTTTTACACAAAAAAATTAGTTATCAACTTTAAGTTAGATGTTCTACTACCTTTGCAACTTCAAATTCCATGACTGGAATTTTTCTCGAACTGGGATCCATCAAGTGACGGAGAAATCTTGGAGCTCCAAAGGTGAGGGAGTCCATGTCTTCAGAAGCCACAGCATACACCTGAAAATCATCAACAAGAGCTCCTAAGGTATGAGGTACAGAACAAAAGTAAAGGCAGATAAAACTTTATGCAGCAAAATGGTAGTCGACATCACAAGTACAATAGGAACCAGCTCCAATATGATTGTGTAAAATTACATACCTTTCCTGATTTGCAAAGCGCAGCACACTCAGCCTCCGCTTCAGAAGGAGCCTAAAGTATAAGAAGAGCTGTTATAACATGTTTAATTGTTCATACTATTTGCTATTTGGAGATGGCATTATTTACTTGTCAACTGCCAAGATATGTCACCTCAATAACAGGGACTCCCATGAGTCTTAAGAGTCTTTTGCAATCTTCATTGTGCTGCTTTGTAACCTGTAGGACATACATAAGAAATTGATCACCACATGACAATCCCGCAATATTGTGTACTTTCTGGTCCAGTAGAGCTCCACTATTTCTGGTGGAGATATGAAATGAGTAGTCTGACAGGGATTATTAGTGAACTTAGATTCAAGAACTTAGTACACATAACACAGGGAAAGAAATGCACGCCAGTAACGTACCTTCACTGTTCGCTTACTGAATTTCTCAATGTCTTCTTTACTTCCAATCTGCAAATACAAGAAAATCATGTGCCAAGCCACTTGAGCTACATTACAAAAAAAAAAGGAAGATTGAAAGAACGAAAATAAATAGGATTAAAAGAGATTTCAAAAAAGAAAAGACATGCCTCCTTGATTTCTTCCAAGTCCTCTGTGGCATCTGCCCTCTTTGAATAGCTGCACCATTGGTTTTGATTGAAATCATCAATACCCAAAAGTAAAAGAAAACTATCATCAACGCGATCATGTCTATATTAACAGAAATCAAAAGATTGCAGCCTATGGGCGCCAATACCGTTTTGCAAGCTCTTGCTTCTTCAGGTCTGGAGGTTTCCCATCGAAAACATAGCTGAATTTCATAATTAGACAGATCATAAAAGAACCAACTTCAGCAATTAACATAAAAACAAATTGAAGTTCTAGCAAACGAACCAAACCATATAAACCCACAAAGTAAGAAGAATTTACACTGGCTTTATTCCAGCTTCCAAGAGCCTAATTGTCCGATTGAACATGCCTTGCAAGTGGCTACAACCATCAAAAGCACAAAATGCAACTCGGGTATCAGCAACCGAAAGAGGGAAAAGACAACCGAAAGGGTTATAAAATCAAAATGGGCAACCCAAAAAACTGGAATTCTCAAAAAAGAACAAAACTTTCCGACAAGAAATCGATAGCATTACCTCGTGACCTCGCCAGCCTCATTCGTGAGCATCTCGGTACCACTCCGACCCACAACAATCTGCAACCATTGCATTTCCCACACAAAACCCACAAATTTAATCACACATTCGTGCACATAGCAACATCAAAAGACAGACATCATCAGCGAAAGAAAGTAAGAGAGAGAGAGAGAGAGAGAGAGAGGGCGAACAAGGAACTGGTAGATGCTCATGCTGGCATCGATGGCGATCTTGCGGCCGAAGTAGCTCTCGAACTTCTGCTCCTTCATGGCCTTGGGAGCGTTGTCAGCGAGCAGCTTCGTTAAACCCTACAAAGCATGATGAATCTTTCAAATGGGTAAACCCCCGAAAAGGGAAAAGTAGGGAAGAAAATCGAAAGAGCATGAAGACGGGCCGACCTTTATACCCATCTCGAGGACGAAGACGGATGGAAAATGCCCCCCACGAAGAAACTCCTCTCAAGAGCTGTGCTGAGTTGAGGGGTGAAGGAGAGGAACTGAGAAAGAGGGAGGAGGAGGAGGAGACTCGAGATGGACACGCTCCGCTCCGGCTCCCGCCCGGTGCGCGGCCGTGTGCGGGCGGTGCTCGCGCGTGTGAGCTCGGCGTGGGACGTGGATGGGATGGGCTGTGTCCTCCATGGTCCGCGGCGGAATTCTTGATGGAGCCCATCAATGGCGCTCTGTAGCCTCCGTGGGCTCATAGCCCTTCAAGATCCTGCTTTGCCTGGAGCGATGAAGGCCCGGTTATGGAGAGACCAGAAGACGAAGGAACCCGCCAGCCTTCTTGGGCTATTCATGAGTTCTCAGGACACGGGCTGATCATGAGTTCACCGACATGGTAAACGGGTCTATGATGTGACGATAATCAATAGGGGCGATTGGTTCCTGGGTTATCCTACAATGCAATCGGAAACCGGATCAGAGAGGCGGGTTCCTAGTTTATGGAATTGAGAATCAGCCCACATGGTCCTAGAACTTGATCGGTCCGGTTCGTTTTTTGGGTGGGTCCAAGGAACCGACATGTCATTTTTTTTATGAGAAGGATGTTAAAGTCCGTCCTTTTTTGTTAAACCCAATGATGCAGATTGCACATGCTTAGCCTATATAATGTGTACGATGAACGGCGGAAAAACTGAGTATTTGGATAGTTACCTCGATGAGATGCGATTGAGATTGCGATCGGCCAAAAACAGAGCAAGAGAGGGAGGCGAGAGTCAAGACTCGAGATGAGACCGCGAGAGAGAGGCTCGAGCGAGAAGGACACGACTCAAGTGAGAGGGAGGCGTCAAGGCGACTCAAGCGAGAGGGTGTGGCTAAGAGCGAGCGTCTTGAGCATCGAGCGAGGCTGCGAGATGCGTGAGATTGAGCGACTGAGTGTCACGACTCGTGACCATGGGCAAGCATGAGTCATGACCGGGGATTTGTAAAGAATGGGATTGGGGTTTTCATCTTTGTGAAAGACGCGTGAGTGAGCACAAGTCGTAAACGAGACCTGTGAATGATGAGATTAGGATTTTCTAGTTTGTCGGAAATAAAAAAAAAGAAAAAGAAAACAACCGATGCGATCTAGGTGAAGGAGTTCACTCCTAGAATCGGTCACTTCAGTCTAATTCGGGCGATTTCTTAGCTCAACCTTAATCATTGGATCGACCCCGACTGAATTGCCCCCGCGCACAATTGGGAGAGGGAAAAAGACATGGAAACCGAGAGGAGCAAATGGGGACGGCTAATTATGCAACGCACCACGTCGCGCGAGGGATGACCGTCGACCACGGGAGAAACGAGAACATGGCCCCGACTGACAAAGACGTAGATTTCACGTCATTCTATGTCGCTCCCAGCGTCGCTGCGGTCCAGCTAAAACCCAAAACAGAGACGACAGAGAGAGAATTTGCACGTGATCACGGGACCGTGCCCTCACGTGGATGCCTAACTTCGTGTCATCTACGATTTACACCACTGCCACCATCTTTAGTGCACGTAAGCATGTGAAAACACGTTGTCTTTCTCCAATTCCCGCGCGCGCCACCTTTTTCCCACCAAAATCAATTCTACCCTGCCCATCTGTACTTAACTCCCTTGATTTTGCTCCAAGCCCAGATGGATTTTCATGTTTGATGAAATAACTCTCGCAATGTGTTTACAACGATTAACGTTAGTGATGGTCGGACGCCCTAAGAAGTGTCCTTCGATCTCGGCACAATCGCCCTCTATCCTTTCTTTTTTCTCTCTTTCCTGGTGGTGATCAATGTAGAGTGTGCCTCTTTCTTAAGAGAGATGTGATGTGTTTCGATCGTCGGATTGAGATAAACGATTCCATGCGCCAATCGACGAACTGCTACAATCCTACTGAGGCTGAAGCTCGATTTACGGATCTCTCAAACGGTTGATGTCTTTTTAACCTTTTTGGAAGTGTGTGTGAAGGGTGGATTTATGAACTTTTCTAGATGTTGCAGAGCTCTTCAATATGAAGACCCGTTTTCTAGCTGGGTAGCACTTCTTGAGACTATGCATTTTGTCATATCAAAGCCCATAAATATGGACTTATAAAGGAAAATTAGGTATCATCATGTATTCCATCCTAAATGATAGTCTTAAAGGAAAAATGGAATCGTTAGGTTAGGACACAAGAAAAGAGTAATATGCTTTACAATATGTCAACAATGGCCCCGACGTCGATCCTACAACTTGACCATTGTGATCAGCCACAAATGTTGATAATCATGCTTGACAAACTATTAGGGCTTGGGGCCATCTAATCGTGCAAACTCATCGCCTACCAGATAACCAAAGGGTGGTGTTTCGATGTAACAACATGCTAGTTCTCGGGCATCTTACCACAAAGTTGCGAGGACAGACTAAATTGTGGGGTTGAAGTTTGGAATCGAAAGAAGGATTTGAATTGGCACAACACACATTTCATGTGCAAACGCCAATTAGCAACTCGGGATCGGGATGTATACACAAGGACCCGCTCAAAAGTTGGCACCATCGGCCCTCAACGAAAGCGAAAGCGCTTTTGTCTTTGTAGACTAGCCTTTCTCAATCTTTGCCCACTGAAATCATAAGGTCTGAAATTGAGGCTGCTCTCACCTTCTCTTACTTGTCGGCAGAGTCAAAATTAGAGACTTTCGAACAAAATGGCACCAAACTAGCAGCCACTTTTCCCAGGCTTGTTATGCTATAACTGCACAAATTTCCTTTCCCTTGCCTAAAAAAAAATAATAAAAAGAGGCTTGGTTGTTGTGTTGTTTTGATTCAAGAGATTCCCTCGAAACATGAGAACAGATCAAGCAAACGAGAGATCACGACACGAGAACCCGATCATGCGTTACACATGATGCCCATGGTTTCGTGTTTCTATTAAAGCGAAGTATGCTAGACTTGTAGATGTGTATGATGATATATCTTTTCGTGTTGCATAAAGAAAGAACTCCTCCATCATCTCTATTAATGAAAGTGTGAGTTTTGATACGTAACACTTCTTAAGTATTAGATAGAATTATTTTTCATAGCTAACCATATAGGCTTCTCAGGAAGGATTCTGATCTTTAAAAGCCTAAGAAAAGGAGAGAAGATCACATCACAATGTGGGTTCAACTCTATTAAATCCTTGATGTATCATAGCTAGGTGAGATAGATTGATTACCAAAAACGAAACATGAATATCAACTCCTCCTGGCTTGAGCAGATCCGCATCCTAAGGTCACAAAGCATCTGTCAAATACTAAAAACAACTGTAGCTGTCAGATTAGCTTTCTTTTACTCTGCTGAATCCAACACAAGATTCCAAAAGTACACATTTAGACATACTTTATTTTATTTTCATTCTTAATATTAAAATGCCCGGCAATATTTCATTGTTCTCTTCTTCCCACAAAATTCCCCCTCTCTCTCTATCAGACACACATACACAGCAGCAGCTGCTTTAAGACTCAATTTGTTTTTTCTTTCCTTAAAACAACATTGATTCCCTTTTGGGAGATTGCTACAATGCACTAAGTTTGTGCACTTATACCGGCGAAGTTGCGAGCTTTTTGCTGATCTTGTCTCTCCACCATCTTCCCTTGAAATGGGTTCTAGAGTCAGGGGCAGGGAGAGCATGAAAATGAAGCTTTTCTGGTTTTGGGTGGTCATAGGAGTGGTTTCTTGGGACGTGGTTGATGGGTCCGAGCTTCTTCATTTCAACGGAACGGAGCTTCCATATTTGGAATATTATGGAGTTTCTCAAGTTAATAATCCAGTCATGGTTGGACTCACTCTCATTACGAGTGCTGGAGCTAAAGGAGCTGGTAACTGTTGTTAGCCTCTTCTTCTTTCAGTAATTTCTGCACCTGATTTTCCTGCTATCTTCTATCACCTTCGCTTTGAGTTCATTTTTTTGTGCTCATGCTGGGCTGAACTGTGGCTGGTAACTTCTTTTCCTGTCCTTGCATTTGATGGATTTGCATTCCTTTTTGGTTCTATTTCTCATGTTATGGTAAAACCAACTAAAATTGTGCATCAGGTTCTGTATATTTCAGTCACTGTTTAGCTGCCAATTGAGTTCTTGTGGCCTTGTGGGTGGTGCATACGCTCAGGAATCTTGATTTCCTTTAGTTCGCTCTCTTTATGGGGTGTACGTCTTCGTTGCATTTACTACATGTAACTGAAAAAAGCAGCTAAACCTACTACACGACTTCAATGATTTCCTTTAGTTCGCTCTCTTTGTGGGGTGGTCATAATACTTCTCAACCGTTCCTTTACTTTGGTTCTGTTTTTCTATTTCTACCTTTTTTTGTCCCTGAGCATTCATGATGTGTTTTTGCCTTTTCCTTTTGCAACCCCTACTAGTACTTGACTCGAGCCTACATCAACCTGGTTGTGTTCACCTTCAAAGATTGTTGGGCTCGTTCATTCACTGGCCAAATGTTACCGAACTTAGTACTTCCTTGCCAATTTGGTAACGCACTTCGTGTGTGGAGGCACTCTTTTAATCTGGGAAGCTCTTGGTCTAGGCACTGAAGTGAGTATACTCATCCCATCTTTGGCCTAATCTCTGTCCTTTGTTTCTTGTAGTCTGTCTGGACGGAACTTTACCGGGGTATCATTTGCACCGAGGATACGGGTCAGGAGCCAACAGTTGGCTCATTCAATTGGAGGTCTGCCACTTATCTTCATAATTTCTACTCGTAATGGCTTAACAAAGATGTTCCTGGTTTTACTCATTTTTGCTAAAGTTGAATTCGTAATTAACTTGTTTGATAAAAAGAAGCAGCCACAGTTGATTCAGTTTAGGTCATGGCCAATCAAATTTTATTTAAATGAGGATCGTGAAAAATCTTGAACCTTTATTGTTGTCATTTCCAATTTTTAACAGACTCAGAGTTGCAGCTATCTACCACAAACTTATTGGGTCCTATCTAAGCTGAATAGTGAATACCTAAAAGTTTTCTGCATCGATCATCTGAACTGAATCGATGCTGTCAGCAGTAACTTGACAATGTAATGCATATTGTTGCAGGGTGGAGGATGGTGTAATAGTGTTCGATCTTGCATTTACCGCAAGAAAACCAGACGTGGATCATCTACGTACATGGAAAAGCAGCTTCCTTTCACAGGAATACTGAGCAATAAAGCTGAAGAGAATCCTGGTACTATTCGAACTTTTCCGACGTATATTGCTGGCTTTTTCACCTATTGTTAGCAGTCACTCAGCATTCTGTTATGCCGGTCGCAGATTTTTTCAACTGGAACAGAGTGAAGCTCCGTTATTGCGATGGTGCCTCATTTGCTGGGGACAGTGAGGATAAGGTTAGTGGTACTCTGGACATTCTTTAAAGAAAATGAACTTCCCATGTTGTTTGAACATAGTGCTACTGATAAAAGACGAACATGTCGAGATAATCTGGTTTCGTGATAGCATACATGGACTACATAATTTGGGTTAAACAATGGTTCTAGGAATACAGTTTCTCTCAATGTGGAAGGCATCACCCAGTAAAGCATATATCTGCATTCTTTATTATCAGAATCTATGTCCAAGCGTTCAGCTGCTCCTCTAGGTAAAATTTGTCCAACACTTTGTTGCCTTAAAGTTGTCATGCTAATCAATCCGCAAAGGCTGGAAGAATCGATAGGAGAGGAGACTCAGACATAAGTACTGTTTTCACTTGTTCAATGTCTGTGGAACATGTCTGGTATTTGCAAAGTCAGGTCTGCGGGTAATATCTTTTTTCCATAGCTAGAGTTATTTGATCACCATCATCACAAGTTTTTTCATGATTCTGTTCAGGCTGCCCAGCTGCAGTTTAGAGGACAACGTATATGGTTAGTTGCTATGGAAGATTTGATGTCAAAGGGCATGCGCTATGCCAAGCAGGTTATTTTATGCATTGGACATATATTCTTTTTCCCTCTATATGTCTTCATCCGCTTTATGGGAAACTTGGCTTGATTCTGTTGTGATGGTCTACCGTCTTCAGGCTCTTCTTTCTGGGTGCTCTGCTGGAGGCCTGGCATCTATATTGCATTGCGATGAGTTTCGGGATTTATTTCCTGGAACAACAAAAGTGAAGTGCCTGAGTGATGCTGGAATGTTCCTTGATGCGTAAGTAACTTCAATGCTCCTAGTAGTTCTCCTCCACTTATCTATGATAAATAACTTGAATAAAATCTTTGAAACACAACTCTGTGCTGCACCTCTGGAACTGCAGGGCTGATGTTTCTGGTGGCCACACTCTCAGAAACATGTACAGTGGTGTGGTTAATTTGCAGGTATGCTTCAATGTTTTCCTGACAATATGTGTGCTTCTACTTGCCTTGATTCTCCTTTTGGTATGGATTAGCTGATTTTGCTACTGGGGAAATTATAGGGGGTGAAGCCAAATCTTCCACGTGTATGTACTAACCATCTTGATCCAACATCGGTACGACTTCTTCCGTAGTTCTCCATTGTTGCTTTGCTTAGATAAGACTGACAGTGAAAGCTCAGCATACTTGTTTTAGACTGCACCAACTTTATTCGTCTTGCTCGAATCCTTTCCAGTGCTTCTTCCCGCAAAACCTGATCACTAGCATCAAAACACCACTGTTTCTTCTCAATGCAGCCTATGATGCTTGGCAGGTAATTGCTTATTTCAGCAGAAAATTCAACGTGTATAACATATAATTCTAATCTGTCCGTGAGTTGCATAAAAAAGGCATCAATGGACTGAATGAACCATATGACTCTTTGTATCTTGAATCAGCTGCAAGCAAGTTTAGCTCCCCCATCAGCTGATCCTCATGGATATTGGCGTCAATGCACATTAAACAATGCAAAGTGTTCCCAGTCGCAGGTTCAGTTTCTGCAAGGTGACTTCTATTGTTAAACTAACTTTTGAGAATTTCTATTTCTAATCGATCAACTTGATAATTTCTTACTGAGCTCTTTCTTTGATTGGTGTGCAGGCTTCAGAAATCGGATGCTGAATGTAATAAGACAATTTGCCAGCTCCAGACAAAATGGCCTTTTCATAAATTCATGTTTTGCTCACTGCCAGTCTGAGAGGCAGGACACATGGTTCGCCGATGATTCGCCTACAATAGGAAACAAGGTACGCCGCAGCTTACGTTAGCATTACAAAAAAAAAATGCAAGATTTCATTCTTGCCAATTAGCATCTGACGAGATTGTTTGACCTGCAGGCAATAGCTCTAGCTGTTGGTGATTGGTATTTTGATCGAGCAGCCATCAAGGCCATTGATTGCGCCTACCCTTGTGACAAAACTTGCCACAATCTAGTTTTTCACGAGTAGGGCCATCATTTTTGCTGCCATTCATTTACTAAAATCCATGAAGCAATTCATATATTGGTTTCGGATAGATCTACAATTCATTAATGAAATACACTTAAGAAGAATAAGATAGTCGTCATCAGGCTTTTCTTGTCGTAATAGTATCATTCCACATATTAGCTGCTTGGTGTGGCTAATCTCCTTCTTTGGATGTCGACATCGGCTGATGTTTATGCTTTGATTCACATACTTTATGAGAAGAAAGATAGGGACAGGCAAACGATCTGTTCTTGTGTGAGTTTACTGTGCTATGGAGACCTTTGCACAGATCATGGCCCATTTTGTGAAGCAAAAAAGAGAACTCTCACATCTTTCTTGAGTTGTCACCCTTAACCAAGCAATCTCCACCAAAAAGGCTTTTGACTTGCCTGCATTATCTTCTGATGATCAGAGAAAGAAAAAGAGCTTGAAAGCATGCTAGTGCTTAAATCAAGCTCTCCCATCAACTGAGCAATATGTTATAAAAAATAGTACTCTGAGTTCTATATTTTAAAAAAAGCAAGAAAAATTATCCTTCTTGGGCTACAGGTATGTGCAATGGAGTGGCATATTGGCATATGATAAATTTTTTTGCCAACAAGCTGCAATGGGCTTATTCAAATTCAATCAATCGTCAAAGTTCAAAAAATCCCAATAATATAAAGGCTTAGTCAAGTTGGTAAGCAACTAAACACATGTTTTGTGCATTTGTCTCAAATCAGACGTTGGTGGCTCAACATAACTTCTCCAGGTCAGGGAAGTGATTCCTCTCGAATCTCTCGCAATCGAAGTAAATGACCGATGTTTCAAGTAGACTTTTTCAATATAGACTAATGTAGCACGCGAAGATAAATTTTGGACTGTCCCGTAAACTGCCATGTATGAAAAGTTGTTAGAATCGAAACTCACAAAGTCAATGCAAAATAAGTTAAGACCTATGATACAATGGTCTGTCAACCTTAGAAATTTGTCACAAGTTGATGAACAATAACGTTGTGAAATTTGTAAAGAAACCATGCTGTTATCTGCCTGTACACCGTCACAAATTAAGCAGATTATTAATTAAATGAAAAGAAAAGGTCAGAATTGCAGCTGCAGATCTACAGAACAAAAGCTGCAGCTGCAATGATTGTGGCAGAGTTGACATTTGTCTTGAATTATTGGAGAATTATTAGAAAATTCCTCACATTTAAAAGGGTTAATACCACAAAAAACCCTAAACTGGTACACCTGTGATAAATTTACTCCAAACTATTTTTTTTATCACAAAAAACCCTAAACTGGTATACCTATGATAATTTTATTCCGAACTATTTTTTGACCAAAAAAAACCCTACACTGGTATACTTATGATAATTTTATTTTCGAACTAATTTTTTTACCATCAAAAACCCCAAACTGGTACACATGTGATAAATTTACCCTCAGTTAATTTCTGTTAAATTTTACTGTCAAATTACTAAGTTTAATGACACGTGGTAATTAACATGTGTACCGGTTTTGAGTTTTGTCACTCTGTTTGTCACAAGTTTACCAATTTGTGATTTTTCGTGATATTAATATAATTTAACGGACACTAACAGAAGGTAAATTTATCACAAATGTACCAGTTTGGGATTTTTAGTGGTCAAAAAATTAGTTCGACGTAAAATTGTCACAGGTATACCAATTTGGGGTTTTTGGTGATCAAAAAAATAGTTCGGGGTCAATTTGTCACAGGTGTACCGGTTTGGGGTTTTTGTGGTCAAAAAATAGTTCGGGGCAAAATTATCATAGGTGTACCAGCTTAGGGTTTTTCGTGGTGTTAACCCTATTTAAAACTAGCCTACATATAAGTATAAATCTTCTTTGAAGCGAATACATTGCTTTGTAAAAATCGAAAAATTTGTTAAAGTCTTCTTTGATAAGGATTTTCAGGGCATCCTATGCTTGTTCATACTTAGCCTGCCAATATCATTTTTTTTAATAAGTCAATTTCCCACGGCCGAGCCAAATAAAGCTCCTCGTCCTACGAGACTCGCAAACATGCACGAGCCATTTATCATTATGATAAGTGTCAAGCGGAAGCATGCAACTAAGGTAACCTAAATCCGACCAAAAAAACAAAAACTAGGACCCGATCAATCCAATCAAGTATTCACCATCTATTTTCATTTTTCAACTCTTCGACAACACGATCTTTATACGAGAGTCCTTTTTCTATTATTTCTTTCCGAGTAAATGAAAAATGAACAATATACGACACAGGACAAGGAAATGAAGGATAAGGATGAATGAATTTTCTCGAAACCTTATTCTATTTACCTTTCTTGAATAGTGCAAGGCGACCGAACTCTTGGCTCGATCAATTTCTGTGGATACAAAGCATCTAATTCGAGCTTATAAACCATTTAATTAAGGGTTAATACCACAAAAAACTCCAAACTGGTACACATGTAATAATTTTACCTCAAAGTAATTTTTTACTGCAAAAAACCCCCCCAAACTAGTATACACATGATAAATTTACCTCAAATTAATTTTTTGACTACTAAAATCCCAAAATAGTACACTTGCGATAAATTTACGCTTCGTTAGTTTATGTTAAATTTGATTAATACTGTGAAAAACTATAAACCGGTACATCTATGACAAATGATAACAAAATCCCAAACTGGTACATTTGTTAACTATCATGTATTATCCAACTCAGTAATTTAACAGTAAAATTTAATGAAAACCTAATTCAGGGTAAATTCGTCATAAGTATATCATTTTAGAGTTGTTGCGGCCAAAAAAATTAGTTTGGAGTAAATTTGTCATAAATGTATCAATTTGGTGTTTTTCATTGCATTAACCTTTCAATCAATCCATTCATAACTCGTCAATATGCATTCATTTCCTGTCTTTTTTTTTCTTTGGTATCTTGGGGCATTATTTGCAAGTCTGTACTTTGTAGGACCACAGCCGCAGCCACAACCACAGCCACAGCCGCCCTCACTCCAATAATTTGGTTCACATGCTTCCATATAAGGCCTTGACATGTGTACATGTTTTTCCCTTGCATAAAAATAGCATCATCAGCAAATTTCTTTATTTGCTGATGCTGCTTGTTGTTGTTGACGTTCTATAGTGACAGACCAATGCCAGGAAATTCTTCTCGTGTTCTTTTGTTTTATTGAGGTGCGCACATGCAGAGATGCGGAGGTTTGCTGGGCATGCCTAATGGAGAATGAATGGTGGTGACCCCACCATCACTTGGCCCAAATTGCATAAATTAATCAAGCTGAAAAAACCAGATGAAGGCTAAACCTAACAAAATTGTTCTAATCCGGGGCCGGAATAAGTTGAAAAAGAATGAAATTCTATAACTTTCTACATTTGAATTCAAAATAATTATCGATTACTTAATAAACCCTTTCGTATATCCTTTTCTTTACGTAATGTTTTACTCTTTATTAGTTTAGTTTCATTTTATTTTTTTTTTGGCCACTTCTCATCACCACGGACGGCGCTGGTTTTGCATTTCTAGCATCCTAATTTTTGGCCAATGTAGAAGGCACTCTATGTATTGTAATTTCCCTAAAAAGGAGTCAAATATTTTCATCCCAAAAGTAGATTTAATTCTCTCTTTCCTTTTTCTTTTTTCCACATCAGTAGATGCCCCATGAAAAGTCTCAACATGCGTTTTTTCCTCTCCTTTTTCCTTTTGTCCACTTGAGAAACGTGGTAAGGAGTGACGGATCACCATACATACCCTTTCGCTGTTCTCTACAGATATTCACACATCTTCATTTTAAAATAATTGCCTGTATTACTTATAAAAGACATGGATGGTTGATGATCTGTGATAAGGCTGCCAGCGAGTCGTGGCACTCATGAGCTACTCATACTCGACTCATCGCCTAACTCGAGATCGGCTCGATTTTTTTTGAGCTCGAGTAGATGGTTGAGTCAAGTTTGATCATAAAGATACTTAACTCAATGGCTCACGAGTCTAATCGAGTATTTCATTGTTTCATATAGCTTTTTTGTTTTGTTTTGGTGACTGATAATGTTAAAATAAGATCAATTTATCTTTTGCTATGTCATTAGACTTTCACTTTTTAAAAATATTGTCAAACACAAAGAAAAAAGGTCGAGTGTCGGTATTTTGAGTCGACACAAGTTTGATCGGGTGAGAAGAAAGTTTAAGCATGTTGAATTTCATATACTTAAAATCAAATCAAGCTGAATCGATTTTGAATATGTTGAGTTTCGTGTCAAATCGAGTTTGAGCAGGGAAAAACATACTCAATCAACTTTGAGTCGAATTTCAAGTGTCGGGTTTATGAATAGAGTCGAGCTCGAACTTTGCACCATGTCGGCTCGGACTCAATTGGATCCCGCCCCTTGTATTCGACCGTTAGGCCCTGAAGGGGGAGGTGAAGAGACTTAAAGGGTGTGGAAAAAGGTGAAAACCATCACCATCTGTAGGGAGACAATGATGCGACTCCCATCCGATAACCAAGTTTTTAAGCCTTTTTTTTTTCTCTTTTTGAGAGATTGCAATTGCTTGCTTGCACATATTGCACTTCTTCTTCTTTTTTCTTTTCCCTTTTCAAACGACAAGAAAAGTAAGCAGATCAAGGTGGGAGGTGGGATTTTTTTCTATGTGAAAGGGATCAAACCAGAGAAAAAGATGGATAATAAGAGAGAGGCAAAGGTGTCCCAGGAAGCCAAAAGATGAAAAGGATATTGGTACGAATTGGGTCGCTGTCTCCATGGACTAATCAAATGTTGTGGAACAATACAGCTAAGGTCTTCTTCTTTTAATTATACTCATTAACAATACAAAAATAATTATAAATTCCACTATTTGACACCCGAACAAGAAGATTACAACTGGGGAGAAGAACAGAAAAATATGAGACAATATAATAATGGACATGCAAAGAAACACCAAGAACAGAAGCCTTATTATCTGAATATAATTTCATGCAGAATGGATACATATCAACACATGTGGGTATGGCTCAGTTTAATCTCCTTTCTTCTGTAACAAAAGGGGAAAAAGGGATGCAAGGGGAAAAAAAAATCTGTCTGTGAGACTCATTTACAGGAAACAAAAGAAGAACTATGCATTCACACACCTCTCTAACCTTATTTCATAATTTCATGGGGTTTTTTTTTTGTTTATCAAGAAAAAAGCTAAAGAGTATGACCAAGAACAGCGGCAGCAAAAGTGTCTGGATTGGCTTGTTGGTGATGTTTCTGTTGCCAACTAGGAATGTTGTTCAGCCCATCCATCAACTGGAACGGTGAAACCGGTTGATGATGATGAGAGGCTTCGTTGTTATTCTGAGTCAAGCTTCCCAGCAAGATTGGCAGCTGGAGATATTCAGCCCATTTGCTGTTGTTTTCTTCCGTTGAATTGCTTCCTATGGGGTGGTGAAAGAGGACTTGCTTTTCGAACTTGCTTGTATTACTACCCTCACCAAACCCCCATGAGAAACAATTGTTGCTCTCAAAGAATGCAGTGGTGTTGATACTGCTATTATTGCTTATTAATCCATTGCCGCTAGTACTTCCATTGCTACAATTATTGTTACCTGATGATGCTTCCCAACTTTGGACTCCATTGTTGACCATGAAAGCAGCTTCCGAGGGAAGGTTAATGGAAGGCTTTACACAAGCCGAAGTTACTGGGACGGCGGTGCTTGAGCTCAACATGCTGGGCGAGATGATACTGGGTGTGCTCATGTCTGAACTGTACTGAGGCATTATATTCTCAGATGATGACCTTGGATGGAAGCAGAGAGTGTTGCTGCTTTGATGAAGACTAGCCGAAAGCCCAAGGCTTGTCCCGTAGTTCATGTTCTGCTGCTGGAAAGTGAAATCTTTCATGAACATCTCAGAATACTGCCTCATCTCTAAGCTAGCAGGAACTTCAAGGGAATTCTGCTGATGATGATCTTTGAGATTGTTAGTATTCAATGCTGGTTCAAAGAGGGTTGGTTTCTTGCATGATGCAGTGGTACTAGATGGTTTCTGGTGATGATGATCATTGTTGTTGTGTTGGGTGATACTGGGAATAATGAGCTTGTCTTTGTCTTTATGATCATCCTCATCAGCAACCTCGGAGAGGGGCTTGTGAGTGGTGGGGTCGATCCCTCTTTGTCTCAGCTTCTTCTTGAGGGAAGAGTTCCAGAAATTCTTTATCTCATTGTCAGTCCTTCCTGGTAACTGAGCTGCAATCTGAGACCATCTGGATTACATTGGAACACAACGAATTGTACATGCATAAGTTGGATTTAGTTTGTCCCCAAATTATAATTCTCAGAAAGCCTGCCCCCCAAAAAAAAGAGGAAAAGGGTAATTTGCCATGGAATGATAATATGTACCTGTTGCCAAGAACAGCATGAAGCTCAATGATGTGGTCCTCTTCATGCTGAGAAAATGCACCTCTCTTCAAGTCAGGCCTTAAGTAATTGATCCATCTCAGCCTGCAGCTCTTCCCACATCTTTGCAAACCTATCATTATATTCCAAGATAACCCAAAAAGTTTTAGTGTTTACTGCCCTCTAATTTACATAGGCTTGGGCTTGAGCGCATAATTAAAAGAAAGGAAGCTTTTTGATCATGAAGATGACTGGTAGGTGATGCCTCACCTGCTAGTTTGGGGACTGAGCTCCAACAGCCATGGCCATACTTGGTGATGTAGTTGAGGAGCTTCTCATCTTCCTCAGGTGACCACAGGCCTTTCCTAAGCTTCTGCTTGTAACAGCAAGAGTGTCTTCCCATGTGAGAAAGTCCCCACTGCTCCCAGTCCTCGGCCTAGCCCCACCTACACGTGCAAATGCTGTCAGATAACGTTTTCTTGACAGTGACAAGGTTTTCCTTGAACTCAATCCAAGGCCAACCCACCTGCAAATTGTAATGGAGCTTCTCTCAGAGAGAGAGAGAGAGAGAGAGAGGTGAAGGTGAAGCAGTGGGAGGTTGGGGGAAGGAATCAAATGAATAGGATAGGAGGAGGAGGAGCCTCTATAAGATGTGATGGGAGAGTGGAGACTATGAGTCTCAATTAATTTAAAATATCTCTATCCTAAGATTAACTTAATCAATTTTCTTTTTCTAAATTATGATATATTCTGCTTATTGTAATTTAAAAAATCAAAATAACCCATTGAGAAGAAGCTATGGGTATGGTATTTATTTAAGTTGAAGTCAAATAAACAATTTAACTTTTCCATACTGTGTATTTGGGTTAATTTTCCTTTCTCTTAATTTTTTTTTTCATGTAAATAATGACGAGTTTGCTAAGACGAAAATTACGTGCTTACAATTGATCCATCTCATGATCCTACGTCAATAGGATGGGTCTTTTGACGGCAAGCAGTTCCAAAGAGTGCTTGTACAAGAATCAAACAAGTTGGTAATTATATGAAAAATTAGGAAGATATTACTTAAGACTCGTCTTATAAATTCACTTATCTCTTTATAAATAGTACGACAAGCCTATTTATAGTTTTAATAAAAAAAAATGTTCCCGTTCCATGAAAATGTTTTTTAGAAAATCACCCAAAAAAAGAAGAAAAGAAAAAACAAGTCCTTGTCTGTCGGTTGACTTTTCTGTTCTTTGCAAAAGACCAAACAGCGCATAGAATAATCATTTCTCCTTTTGCCTTTTAACTTTCTGATGAAAAGCGTTCTTACAGAAGCAAGAAATCTACCAAACATACCCTACACCAACAAGTTGCAGAATGCCAGAAGTTGAATCAACAAGAGATTTTTGACAAACTTAAGAACTACAAGACATACCCAACAAGACAATATCAGCAATGAATTGGTTGATGGTAGGACTCTTTCTTCCCCATCTCTGATATGCTCTCTTAAATTCGGAGAGTGACCTGGGGACCGAAGATTTTCCCATACAAAGAAAGTTTATCGAAAGGAAATGTTCCAATTAAACCGTCATTATTACTCTCGGTTCGTGCAGAACAATGTCAAGATGAAGAAAAGGTATGTCAAATGTCTTATTAAGTCCCCCCTGTTGCCGAAAACAAAAATTATAGAAAACAAGAAGGTTATTTCCTTTGGTGTCTGAAACTGAATCGGTCAGTCTTCTTTCAGTGGCGTCATTCAAATTCTTTTTCTGGGCAGTTTGTTTGCCATACTACAATTATGCTTTGAATGGCAGAGGCTGACAACATATATGCCTTGGGAAAAGTACAAACTCCTCAATATTCTTGGTGAAATTTATAGAACATCCCGCCAGTTCAGAAGAAAGAAGAAAATCAATATATTCTGTACGAGGGAGGGAACATCAACTCCATTACAATATCGAGAGGAAATCAATAATGAGATAGCCATTTAAGCTGTCTAATTTTTTTTAATCTTGTTCAACCATTATGAAGCTTCGTCGACCTTAGCGATGTCCTAATTCAGACATCCTTACCAGCTTTCTGAAATTTTATAAATGAGACATCGGGACAAGATTCTTGTCATCTCATCATTTGAAAGATTACAAGCTCGAATTTAAATGAACAATATGAGCTGTCCCTACCAAGTCAACTGTTGCTACATGCTTATTCCCTTTGTCCTTAAGAATCAATCTTAATCTAATCGTTTTGTTAGCATTCTGAACATGCTTTTACTTTCACCTTTACATTGACCAAATGGGGAATATGACTTCTTTTTGCACTGATTTGTTTAGAATATGATAACATGTTCTATATTCTCACATTTTATTAGTGTTTCTTTGAACGCATAACATGACTTCCTCGGATGAAGCATGGTCACCTCTCTCTTCATTTACCTGACGAGACTCTCTGCGAGGTGGAGTTTTTACAGATCCAGCAAATCAGCCTTGCCTTGAACATGATCTCTTGCTAATGACCTTGCTGGAATTTTATTTTGTTGCTTCATTCCAAAAGGCAACAGATTGTTTCTGCACTTTGATTTCTGTTCTCATTTTTTACCTGCCACAAGGGTTGGTGTTGCTTGAAATCATGTCTGTTCAGGATGACCATGAGTCTGATCTCTTAGTGTTGGTTAGTGGCTTCATTAGCAGTGGTTGGAAACATCAGCACATGCACACTTCGTGAGTTCAACTTAATTTTAAGCATAGGCTTGATAATTGTGTGCCCTCTCAACAGAAACAGAAAAGCAGATTGTGATTAGAAACACATGCGTCGCTATCAGCAAGAAATTCGAAGATCTCTGCAGCAACTGACGGATATAGACGGTTGTTCTTGATCTCCAAATATCATATATGATCCATACCGTAATTGTCCAACTCAATTATTATGAGCGTGAGAAAGAAAGATGTTTAACAGGGAAGAAAAGCTCTTAAGTCTCCATGGAAATGATACTTTATTAAGGAGGAGACAAGATAAGAGGTCCTTTATCCTTTAATCACATCATTGATAACGAGCTCTATAAACTTCAAGCCCATCAATCATTCAGAAGTTTTGGCTTAGTTGAAATGCTTCCTTGTCCCCCATATCTGAATGATTACATTCCCACTATTCTTTGCACTGTGAAATCATGATAACTTTCCCATCACCAGCGCACACTTACGCTGATCAATCTGGTTGGGAGACTATTCCCATGTCCATACTGTTTCTAAATCTATTAGATAATCCACAGAAAGCTTCTTTTTTCAATCCGTAAGTCATTGCAAAGAATTTCGCATTCGATTATACTTAGACCATAGCTTAGGCTTGCAGAATTCAGTTATCAAATGCTCAACAAAATTGCCGAAATGGGACACCCTTATGGTGATGCCTTAAAATCTTAACTGGGTGAGAAGATCTAGAAAAGAAACATGGAACACACTCCAGGGCCTACTCAGCAAAAACAGTCATACACGGGATCACCGATTCACCTCTATTAGCATTTATTTCATGTACCGAGGTTTAACTGAGTATGCATACCGTGGAAGAGACCATTCCAAAGATGCCAAAACTGTAAAAAAAAGAGGTCATTTTTACACTAAACAAAAGTAGAATAAAGGGAGAAAAAAAACTTCAAAATCCTGTTATAAGCGTCAACCTCCTCGGTTCAAGAACTGAGCGCCTCAAACTATATTCACAGAGAAGGCAGAGAAGCAGCGGCATCTGCAGCCTGTCAATTAGATTCCACTCCTCTAACAAAATTTATACTACTCACAAATCAGGATCTGCAAAAAGAAAACCAAATGAACATCGAAACTTTTCTTATCTCTATACCCAAGAAAGATGTTACTGGCGAACACCTACCCGCAACTTGTTTTGCCGATTCAACATCATTTCCAGTGGACTCAATAGCCATGCTTCCATTAACATCCAAGGTTTGGCAGCTACTTTGTGCCACAGCAGACTGCTGGAAATAACCACATTGCTTAGGACAATACCAACTTAGTACCATACAATTAAATAATATATAGCTAATGCATTTGCTGGAGAGAATGGAATTTGTTGCTTCCTTCCACACAAAATATCAACAGTGTTTACTCTCTACCATCAAATTCTCGTGGAAAGTTCATGACCTAAATTTCTTCTATCAAGTACATCCCTCACTTTAACAGTAGCACTCTTGTAGAAATGTCCTAACATACAGAACTCCCCAGACATGAGAGTAAACTAGCATTATTAAAATACTCCACCTGCCCAACTCAAAATTACTTTGAATGCTGTCAAACCGAGTAAGCAAAATTCTGTTCATGAACTGCATAGCCTTTTAAACACACTAAAGGCAAATCGTGCGTCAGAACATCATGGAGAATTATTTGACTAAGAGCGAACGAAATTTTATGCAGCATCCAATGTCACTCAACAGTCATCTATGGAGAAATGTGTTAGCATTCTATTTGCCCGATATAATCAATCAAAAGACTTCCAATGTCATGAAATTTCTAAACAAATTAATTTAGTGTAACATTGATTTGCTTTTCACTATCTTCGAGTTTGGGAGGAGGGGATCGACGCTGATACCCCAACCCCACTTGCTCATGCATGTAAACCTAAACATTAAATGTTAATGTTTATTCTTTCTGAAATTATGGGACTTCAAAGTTGCTGACGAACCTGACTGGATGACTGATTCTTCAAGCAAATGGAAGCGGAATATTGCAGAGCTTCCATGTTAATGTTCTGCGGTGCTTCCTTTGATCTTGAGGCAACAGTTGAATCTGGATTTTCCATAGAAGCCGGTATTCCATAGGCACCAAGTCCCACCGCTGGTTTCATCACTGGGCCCCCAGCAAAAGGAACTAGCGGTGTGCAAGGCATTGGTAAAGGAATTCCTTGACCATGAAAACCTAACATCTGGAGATTCGCTCCTGCCATCCCTGCTGACATCAGTGGGCTAGGAAAATGTGGACCTTGCATTGGGGGAACTTGAACCACTGGTCGACCAGAAGAATGGCCGTTCATGTCAACCATTCCCATTCCAAATCTGACTGCTGATCCCATTCCAACGCCAAAGGGTGAGAAATGCGGCATTTGTGCTGGATGCATTCCAGTGGGTAACATCATAGGTGGCATGTACAGACCAGCTCCCACTGACATCATCTGCTGGAAAAGTTTAATGTGCCTCAGAACTTGTCAACGAAACTAAAAGAATCAAACTGACTATTTTGCAAAGATATATCTGCCTGCACTTGAAGCTGAAGCGTCTTGAGATACTCGATCGCCTCATCAAGCATCGAAGCTTTGTCCACCTTTACAACGGCAAAAAGCCAAAATCAGTGAAGACAATCAGACAAGGAGCAAGAGTATTGATCATTAATTGGCTCATTAACTTCTTGTGTCTCATGACACTGGTGAGTTTACGCTAAATGGAAGCTGATAGACATATGAACTGCTGGTCAATTTTTCACATCCCACAAACATGGACGAAACAGATACTCGAACAAATTCACACTGTCTCTCAGCCTAGATCCCTAGATCTAGAGCAAATTTGATAAAGTACCATGTAGATTTTAGGAAGAAATCTTAAGTAAAAAAGCTCTACCTTATTGCAATTTGGGATGAGCTCCTGTAGTGCACGCATTTTCTCATTTATCCTGTCCCTTCGCCTCTGTTTCAAGGAAATTCAAAAAAGATATTGAGACTTGGACAAACTATACATAACCTTATAATTGTCAAAGCAGTCTTCACGAATAGATTCTCAATCATTTTACTCACCCTTTCAGATAAATTATGCACTTCTGCTGCTCGGCTGCTTTTTGAAGTACCTTGAGCAGGGTTTTGCTTCTTTTTGTGGGTCGGATCTTCTTCGACATCCTGCATTCAACATGTTTTTTCATGATATGGACCAACATATGCCGTCAAAACTAGTCCTGGAAAAGAAGAGTACTAGAAAAAATCCTTATATACCTCACTGGGACCATCAGACTCATCAGTCTCATGAAATTTCCTCTTCAAATTGCATTGGGGGTCATCTAAAACTCTTTCCACACTGCTGCCTGAGCAAACGGAAGAAGAACCACCCACAAGCTCTGTAGTTTTTTCACCCTCAGTTGATCCTTTACAAATACTTGCTTGATAATTTTGACAAGAAAGCTTAGCATTCTTAGAGGTGTTCTCCAGGCAGATAGCCTCTGAGTGCCCAACAGAAAAATGTTGCCCAAATTTCTTTCTGTCAAATGGTTTTGAGGAATCAATCTTTCTCTGCTTCTGCACACCATCGCTTGAGACAGCAAAATTTGATCCACTAAGGGTGCAATTATCGATAGATGAAGCCTCTTCTTTACTGACTGATCTATTTGCACTCAACAAAACGAAACCAGCTGTTTGGTCACTGCTCTCAGCATTATTAATTCTATAAAGAGAAGCAGGTCGTGAAAAACTGTGGGAATTCGTAAAACCGGAACTCTTACTTGAATGCCCTAAATCCTGCCTCTGCACCTTTACAGTAGAACATACTACCGCAGAGGTTGGCAACCGAGCTTTATACCCACAAACAGCTTCGGGAAGTGCTACTGCTTGTACTTGTGCTCACATTATCCAAGGCTCTTGATCTAAAACACGTTAATGGCGATAAGCACTGCTGGTTCAGCAAGTAACATAGTTGACTGGAGTTAGTTCTATCAATAACAGTTTCGCCAGCTGCAGAAGAAGAAAACTTCGATGCATTTGGTTGTCCCTGACTATGAACACCATTATCAATGCCATGGGACTCCCTATATATCTGACTAGAACTTTTGTCAATCGCCCCAAAATCATTTCCAGGGGAAGTCTCATTTACTGCAACTCCAGTCAGTTCAGGCAAGAAATCAGAACAGTAATCATTCTGTAAAGATCCAGTAACAGGGAAACTCAACCAAGGCACCATGTCATCCTCCAGTCGCAAACCAATTTCGCTCGACGGTTCAGTCACTGGAAATTCACTTAATCCATTTTCAAGATTCCTAAACTTACCGGACTTGGGTCTGGTATCATCACCTGAAGCTCCTTCTCTAGGTTTTGATCCATTAGAAGGTAAATTATTACTGAAGGGGCTCCTTTTAGCTCGACTAGATTGACCTTGTAACACAACCTGACCATTTTCCCATGTTAACTCTACAAGCTCGTTTTCAGGTCTGCGCACAAAATTGAAGGCCATAACCGACAAAACATTAGAGAAAAAATAAACTCATAAAAGAGCTTAAAATGTGAAAGATTTGGCAAGCAATTAAAAAAAAATCGAACTTACACAGAAGAAAGATCAGTTGAAGAAAATGTGGGTTTCTCTAGGCTTGAGTCAAGCTTAGCTTTAGCCATCTTGAAGAGCTCAAACAGCGGCATGGTTAAGAGCTGGTCACACCTTTTAGCTTCTTAGAAATGTCCCAACCTCGAGCACTTAGCTTCTGTACGCAGCTTCACCACTCTCCAATAGAATTCAAAGAGCCAAAGTTGTAGATAAACCTTCGCCCTAGAGTGTTAAGGCGTCACATTCTGTGCCAAAACCCCCACAGAAAGACAAACTCAGTCCAATTTATAGGGGAGGTAGAGTAGAGAAAAAGATCATACCTTTTCACCGTTAAGATAAACAAAATAAACCTCTGTTTTTTAATATGATGGTCACCATCAGCGAGCAACATAAAATACTATTAACCCGTATTTGAAAAGAGTAAAGTGCTAAAAGTGCTCAGTTCTTGAAGAGATTCAGAAACCCTGCTATTCGTTTATACATAAAAATTCTCCCTTGACACCTTCCAATCATCCAATACCAAACTTTATCTTGTTTCCCAAGAACCCTTCATCAGAAACTTCATAGAAAGGAAAACATTTAGATCTTTCATTTGACAGATGGCTTATCTAGTGATGGAAAGGCCCATAAATTTCTTACCCAGCAAGCACATGACTCTTGGTTGAATCATCACACCTCGAATGACTCGAGCAACACTAATCCAAATGCATTTATATATGATGGTTTGGAAAATCCTCAAAAGGGTAATTTTTAAGCTCGGAGAAAGAGAGACACTCTGGAGAAATTCACGCAGAGCAAGGAGGGTGCAAAAACCCAGCTGGACTGTATTGAAGAAGGTGAAAGGTTGGATGGTGGGAACAAATGAGGCAGGGAGTGAGGCAGAGACGAGTACAAAAAGGCTTTAAAATGCAAAATGGAGGTCCAAATCCCAAAGCTTTAGCCGCCCTTGTTGCTCCCTGCTTTCGGGGGTCTCTCTGACTTCCCACTAATAGCAGTCAAAACGGTGAATTACCAAAGGAAGCAAAAACAAGAACAGTCAAATGCCTCAAACTTGGTATCTTCCAATTCCATCACAGATTCTTGATTTCATTTGAGAAAACGAAGTGGGGCCACGAAGAAAAACAAGAATGCAATTACTATTATTGTTCCTGCTGCTGAATTTGACTATCTGATCTTATATATTTGAGAGCGGAGGGAAGCCACTTTGGCCTGTAAAGTGTAGCAGAAACACAACTTACGCTGCTCGAGATAGCTTATGTTATCCTCTGCTTCTGGGGATTTACGTCACTTACCATCTTCTACCATCTCCCATGACAGATTATAATATAGCAGCCACATTGATAGTTTGAAAAATAATAAAGACTTACGGTGTTGAAAGCTGGAGAGAAATTATATGGGGATGTGGGGATTGATGAGGCATGACTAGTGCTTGGGCTCAATGCATCACGACGGGAACTTGGGGATTTAAACAATTTCTCATCTTCCAGTTGGAGAGACCTTTTATTTGAAGTGTAATTAGTGGATGTGTTAACATCTCCGCTATGGTCGGAGCTGCTTCTTTTTTTTTTCATTTGGTTCTTTGTTCTTGTTTTTCTGTTTGGCACTGTTGATCCAATCCCTTTAGGGGGTCAGGGACAAGCAAAATTTGGTCGATAGTGAGATTAAAACAAAAGCCAGAACTCAGAAGGGACGGGGGTCCTAATCTTGAATTGGCAGATGGCATCACCTCCCCCCTTGTACACAGAGTGGCCGACCCTGTTCTGCTACAGGTGCTTGATGAACATATCCACTTCCGTCAACAGTCTTGTTGTCTTTCTTTGATAAAATCTTCTTCACAACCTACTTCTCAGGAATAGGTCCAAAACAGGTGGCTTTATTCACGACTTTTCTAACATATACCTCGTCGATTCGATGAATCAGATGAGCCAGAGTCGATGACTTAACTGGCCGAGTGGCTTAAAGAAACCGTTTTCTGGATCAGTAAGTCAGATCGCAGAGTTTCGCTCCGTACGCCCTGTGTCTCATTCAGTTTTCTGTTGAGGCTGTGATAACCCCGGAATAAGCTAATTAGCACATCCAGAAGGTGGTGTGAAATTGCTGTCCATCCTCTTGGGAAGGGAAGAGGAGAACTTGTGCTAATGTCTTCCTCTGTTTCAAATGACAGAATCAGAACTGGAAACGCCAAACTGAAGTTGCACGTGGACGAAGAGGCGCCCGCCTTGAGATCAGCGCAGTTGGACATTCACCGCACAAAGCCATATGGAGAGCGCTGGGGATGACACGAGAGGTCCAGTCCATCCATGTCCTCTTTTTCTGGTTCTCGTTCCCTTGGTCTACTATTATTTTTTTGTTCTAAGGACGATGTTATAATTTTCATATGATATTTACTCAGATTTATAATTTTTTTTTCGATTACTTTAGTATCATAATATGACACTCACTGGGACTTTTTCTTTTCCAATCACATAAGTGCCGGGAAAAGTATCAGAAAAGTCACAAACATATTGCATTGGTATCAATTTAGTCATAAATATTTTTTTTATGCCATTCACTCTTAAACAAATCTTTGTGCTAATTCAGTCATTCTAGCTAATTTTGATTGAATGTTGCTGACATGGACTCCGACTGATTTACGAGGCACCACCAATGCCGACGTAGACAATTTTTAATGATAGTTTAATATTTTTCTTTTCTTTTTTTTCCTTCCCTTTCTTCTTCCTTTAGCCGATTGTTGCTGACTAGATGCCAAAGTTGGTGAGGTCAACCTCGCCGGCCACTAGTGAGGCTCGCTGCTAGCAGCCTGGCCAGTGACGACGAAGGTGCGCCTTGCCATGACTGGGGCATGACCTTGCCAAATGCCTCATCCATGACCAACAAGGCTCAATTCTCACTAGCTTAGTGCGAGGCTACCCTTGCTACCATCCGGTGAGGTCGAAAGCCACGATCTCGTGGCCTCTGGTGAGGGCTTAAGCCTCGCCAGCAGCTGGGCGAGGCACAACCTCGCTAATGCTCGACCCTCCCTAACCCAGTGCGAGGCTGCCCTTGCAGTCATTTGAGGAGGTCAAAGGTTGCAACCTCATAGCCTCTGTTGAGGGCTCGAGCCTCACTAGTGTCTGGGCAAGGCACAACCTCTCCAGCCTAGTGCGAGACCGCCCTCACGGAGATCCAGTGAGGTGGTTGTGAGGTGGTGAGGGCTTAAGCCTCACTAGCAACTGGGGCGGCCATCAGGCAAGGTCGATTCTTACCTAACCATGGTGAAACTCATCGTTACTAGCGAGGGCAAGCCTTGCTTATGACCGACAAAGTATCTTGTTGGGCCTCAGTGACCGGCTAGAGGAAGAAGAAAAGGAAGGCAAAGAGAAAAAAAATTTAAAATAAATAAGTAATTCGAAAAAATATTAAATATTATTAAAAGTTATCCACGTTAACGTTGACAATGCCACGTAAACTGGCCAGCATCCACATCAGCAATATTCGTCCAAAATTAATCGAAATGATTAAATTGGCATTACATTAAAAAAATTAGAACTAAATTGACATAAAAAAAAACTTAGGACTCAATGCAATAAATTTAGAATTTTTCTAACATTTTCTCCTGATTGACATATGACATTTTAATCGGTCACTTGAGTAACATAATTTTTTAAAAATATTTACTACAAATGTTATGTCAAGTCGGATTTTCAGCACTTGGGTAATCATTTAAAAAAACTTTGGACACCCAAGTTATCGATTTAAAGTCACGGTATTCAAGTCACCGTTTTTTAGAAATTAAGACACATAAGCAGTCAAAAAGAAATTATAACCCTTAAAAAGAGTGTAGTACGAAGTTACAGCGGTCCTTATTATTATTTTTTTTTGTAATTCAGGGAAATTCGTGGTCACAAGCTCCTCCCATACATCGGGGGCTCTGGAGAAAACTATGGACATGATTGACATCTGTCGCAAGGGAGACAGGAGGAGGCACATGATCTGCTCCCAAGCTGGTTAACACACGAGTCAGTGCCTCCAGACCCAAAAGAAAATAGTAATGCGCAAGAGGGCTGATTTGCTTGGGCTATATTAATTTGAGCTACAGTCTGGAAGCTAAACATTTTGGAGAGTGGACATTTTATAATCGACGAGGAGGGGAATGCGTGGCATCTTCAAGAACTCGAATTAAGAAAAAAACACAGATTATAATCGAATTAAGGGTCAATTAGGAAAATAACTGCTCTTCCAAATTTTTTGATGGAAAAAGAATAATCAAATGGACACGATCTACGGTAATTTAGCAAGTATTTGAATCAATAGGCCACAGTTCAGGTATTCGACTAAACTTTTACTAGATCATTCTGTAAATTGACATCAATGTAGATATGACGTTGTTCAAATATTTATAATGTGGCACTTGGGGTCGAGCAGTGTTGAATAGTCAATGTTCAAGAAGAATATCGGTCGTATTAGGATCATGTGCCATCTCTTTGAATAAACGGTGTAGTATATATAGGTGATCTTGAGATGACAATCATTATTCCTTAATTCTTAGTAGATGAATAAATAAAGTCGGTCTCTTCGAGAAACACTTCCAACCCTTAATGACGTTTGATATTTTCGACATCAATTCTTACGTAAAATAGTAATGCGGCACTTCTCTAACAACTTAAGCTGGAGGCAATACGATTGATGATGCATAGATATGGCAGGTTCACAACGATTTAGCACTTCTCAAAAACCTAAAATTTGTGACTGATATGGTTGATGATGCGTAGATATGGCAGTTCCCTTATGTGAGCGCATAGCATATCATTTGTAAAAAAGTCAGGCCTAGCTAGTTGGGTAAAGCACTTTACATACCTTTGCACATTATGATACTTGTGTATGCATATGGAGTAAACTTGTCCAAATGGGATATTAATCCATTTCTTAATTCATATATAATGGGTTGAATCATTATATAGATTAGTTCTATTTAGTAAAGAAATGAGTTTTGAATGACAAAGCTCAAAAAATTTGAGTGTTAAATGGATTCACAATTTACCCAACCTACTTTTGTGACTCTCTTTTCACCTCATATGAGAAAATAATAGATTCCTTAGACTGTTTCAAGTTCAAAAAGTCTTGGTAGGCCTGCAAGATGGGCCCGATTGTACCATTATTAAAAATATCAAAACGGCTTCTTTTTCCCCTCTATTTTTTATTTTAATTAATCTTGTAAGTTTTGTTTGTTAATTATTGGAGTTTATCTTTCCTTGGTTGCATTTGACATTGTTATTTTTTACGTAATATTCTGATCTTAGTTTTTGCCATTACAATACATGGTCAACATAAATAATCTTGTTCAATACCTTACTTCCATTTAATTAAAATTTCAATTCCTCCACATTATTTGTTGCTGTGATTTTATAAATAAATTACCAAGTACTAATTTCTCTTATTTTCAATGAGAATCGATACAAAAATAAAAAATTCTATACAATGTTGAAATCCAATTTCTTAGTATCTTATAGTCAAAATAGTGATTTTATTCAAGTAACATATACGCATGAAGAGCTCAAAGTGAGTTAACTAGATGGATACGGATTTTCATGAGTTAAATTAAATACTTTAATATGGATTGGGTTAGGTATGGATACGGGTACGGGTTAGATTGAGTATAGATTACTAAATTTGTATTGTATATAAATGGGTCAATTTGCGTCGAATTATTTTCGATCCAACCCAACTTGACCTACCCATTTGATGGCTCTAATATGGAGAAAGTTTGATGAGCCTAATGGGTCTTGATGTTAGGGGCTAAGTCTTTAACAGTTAATATGAAGCTTATGAACATCTTAGTAGGCCTTAGTATGGGAGAGTGGGACCGCCTATGCTATTGTCTTTTCCTTAATTATTAGGTCATCCGACTATAGTGGGTCAACTTCCATGCTTAGGAATGGAGGCTTTCAGCCCATTGAGCTCCCTGATTGCCCAAATTACAGCCCATCCTAGACCAACCATGTCGGATTTACACAGAGAGAGAGAGAGAGAGAGAGAGAGAGAGAGAGAGAGAGAGAGAGATTATGACAAAATAAGCTCTTCTTTATCTTGTGTTTAGCTGTGGTTGTGGATATGAATCCACGTGAGCTAGGAGTCGTGCATGAACTGGACTCGCCCCCACATTCAACGGGTCAACACGGTGGATTAGGATGGAGAAAAGAGCTGACACCGCATCCGCGAGCGAGCGTGAGGGTTGCGTAGCCTTGTTAAACTTTCCTAATAACAATGGATTACCCCTAAGGAATATGGGGGGCGCCATGCCACGTTCCAAAGCAGCTGTAAAATTGGATTCTACGTTCTAGAATTCCGCAGAAAGTAATGCATAACAACACGTGGGGATCGTCCCAATGAGCGAGGCACACGTAGTGGGGGGTTGGTCTCTATAAAGACAGAAGCATCACCATTCCAGTTTGTTCACGCTAGAGACCCTTGTGACCACCACCACCCTCCCGCACAAAAGCTCGGATTACTACAGCTTGAATCGAAGGGCAGAGGAAGAACAGCAATGTCGGACAGCACCGCCACATGCGTAGACATCCTCTTGGCCATCATCTTGCCTCCTCTGGGTGTCTTCCTCAAGTATGGCTGCAAGGTGAAACCCCTACACTTGCACCTTCTTCTGCTTTTGATTCTTTTGCTTTAGCTTCCATGCAAACTTGGGTTATGTCAGTTCTTGGAAATTAACAGACTAGAAAGTAAGCACGTATTCCATTGTCTCTTCTGAGCAAACTATGATGGACATGAAGGGGTTTCCATATGTAGGAAATCAGATGTTTTATACCCATGTTGGTCCTCTTTCTCCTTTTCTTTTTGTGTGGTGAATTACTAATTGGTCACTCGTTGTGATGGTCAACAGATCGAGTTCTGGATTTGCCTTCTGCTGACCATATTGGGCTATATTCCCGGGATCATTTACGCTGTCTGGATCATCACCAAGAATTGAAAAGGACACCCTTGGGTAAGCCCCCCATCACTCTTAATTTAACTTAAGGGTTTCAATCCTCACAAGCTTCTTCGTAGTCGAACAGAGGTTTTCTATCTCCAGGGATCATCGAATACTCGAACTGCGTTAATCCATTTATATATTGTTTATGCAAATTACTGCATTTTATCATGAAGAAAAAAAGGGTTCGACTATGATCATGATGGCTAATGTCACGGAGTGGCCGTCGTTTTCAAATTTAAAGATAGATGGGGAAGTGGATGGGCCCTGTGTGACTAGACATGAACCCACCTTATCGTTAGTCAGACTATTTCTTATAAATGTGCTGATTTAGTCTTGATGATACTTTGGACTGACTTTAGTTTATGCGATGATCATGGCCTTGGACAGGTGGGTCGATTCAAAAAGAAATAAAGTGTGCGTGTATCATCAAGAAGATGGGACCTTTTATGCCCCAGTTGATGATGATCCATATAGCTGATTAATTGTGTGTGTATAAACTGTTGATTTTTCACTTTATATCGGTGTGTCAGTGTTCCTTGCATTTAACCCGGTTTGAATTTGCGATTTGGGTTCCCTTATGTCAGTTTAAATCGAGTCGTCGGGTGATGTAAGTAGGTCAGATTTGTACCATTGTTGACTGTTGTAAACTATTGTCATGTGAGAATTATTATCTGTAACTGGTGGATTGCTTACAAAAAATATTCAATTGGCCAACATGGTGGATGGTGAGAATAATCTCAAACTTAACGAGCTGCTTCTGGACTGGTGCTTGGTAAGGATTCCTCTTGTATGCAGAACCGCAGCTTCGTGTTGTTCGTGGCATATATTCTTGAAAGTGGGATGAAAAGATGGTTCCTTTCTGAACTATCAGATGAAAAAGGAAGAGAACATTGTCAAAATGGGAATATTCTCAAAGATAGTAGATGATCGCGACTATTGGTTACGCTCAACTAATCTGGATTTCTAAAAAAACCATGGGCCAATCTGATCTTATCTAATCTAATCCGGCAATTGTCAAAGATAGTAGGTTAACATTTTCGCACTTAAATAAATATAATCTAAATATAAGTCTATGTCCATTTTAATTTATCTTTTTTTTAATAATGGGTGTTCGGGATTTTTTGAGGACTCGATTAAATCTCATCAGGCGTTGCAGCCTCCATGCGCCACACAAATCGGGCAATTATCGGAGGCACGTGAGTCTGTGCTCCTTGGGTTGATCTTAAGAGAATGTGCTCGAGTTCGTATCTTCAGTGACAAGGGTACATTAATTTATCATTAGCCAATCACTGTTTGATTTGAATCTCATCCAATCGAAAAATATTCTAACACATAAATCGTACACTTGTTGTGATGCAAATTAAATGCTAGCATCTCATAACTAAATCTACTTAATAAACCTACGACAAATGCAATATTGGGACAGTGTCCTCGTACAACATATATCAAATCAAACTGCCAAAAGTTTTGGGACGCCTTATTTAATTAATAAACTTATGAACAACATGAAAAAGCTTACAATCAAAGAAATTGGACTTTCAGAAACTTTCTTTTATAATGAGAACGACTGATAATAAATTCATTTTCTCATTAATTAGTTTTAGCACCGAATCATAATATTCATGAGAATCAAGTCCTAGACAGAAAAAAAATTGCGACAAGTTTTCAGTAAAGCAATGCAAATTTTGCTACATAATTTACGAATAGAAGAAATATATTTTCTTCCAAACAATCATAAATAATTTTATTTTGGGTTCATGTCATTGATCATTCATTTTAAACATATTTTTATATTTAGTTACGGCAACCCATCTAAGTATCTCAATATAAAAGCAATAATAAAAAAAATCATAAATTTATTGTATGAATACCAATTCAGTTATCAATATTTTATTTGACCAATCTAATTCTAAACCTTTTGACGATTTGCTAATGTAGTCATTTCGATCAATTTTGGCCGGCAATCATTAACGTAAATGCCAATTATTTTACGTGACACGGCCGATGCAAATACAAATAATTTTTTCCATGTTATTAATTTTTCTGAATTTTTTACAATTTTTTTCATTTTCTTTTTTCTTTTTCTTTTTTGTCTTCCTCCATCGGTTGCCACGGCCAACGACCTACGAAGGAAAAGGAAAAAGAAAAGAATAAAAAGAATAAAAAAACTCAGAAAAATAAATAAATAAAATAAAATTTTCCGTGTCAACATTTCCTGTCCTACGTGTCACGCATAAGACGGTCAATGTCCACATCAGCAATTATCAACCAAAATTGGCTAGAAAAACTACATTGATAAATCTTCGAAAGGTTAATTATGACTAAATTAGTCAAATTAAAAGGTATATGATTGAATTGACATGCGTACAATAAGTTTAGAACTTTTTTGGTAATTTTCCCATACAAAAGCTGAGCGTATAACTATATAAATATATTTATGCATTAGCACATGTGCATAGGCTTTATCCCACTATTGATGTAACAATAGTAATAACATATCAGATAAGCATGGTTGCAAAACTAATAAAGTCCTTTTGTTTCCCCAAAGCATTGTTATTATAATTTGATTTTCTAATCTAATTTTATTTATAGAAACTGTATTTTTTAGACTTAAATATGTTGGGAGCGCATAGGAGAAGCTCGATACCTTCATTGGCGCCAAGAGGAAACTAAGTTCCAAGCCCGTCAACTTATCTAGTTGGACCTACCTTCGTTCAAAAGCTTAAACTAATTAATTATGATCCTAGTGGGATATATTAATTACTTTGCACTATATTAATTCTTCGATGTGCAACTTTTCTAATACAATTCTTGCATCACAACAAAAAATTATTAACGGAGAGTGGACTCTCTCTCTTTGTGATCGCGGGCGCGATGTATGTTCAAAGATCAAATATACTGATTGAGATGATGTATGACTTGTGCGAAGCTACTCGCGCACGTAGTCATAATAGAGTGAAAGATGACTAGGCAAAGTCAATGATTCAGTTTCTGATAACAAGATGCTTAATTAACTCATGACATTAACGCAAGCCCTCCTGACCACTCTCCTCTTCATTTGGTATTGCTGACTGTTGAATGCTATGTCGAAGTAACCATCAAATTTGCTTAGTTAATCATGCTTTGCCAATGATATACATAAGGGAGGGTGTAGTTATTCAATGGGATAATGACACAAATGGTCCATGAACTTTGCCTCAATGTGATCATTGAATTTAAATTTATTCAATGTGGTCTCTGAACTTTAATTTAATTTGTAGTGCTGTCCATGAATATTCAATTTATTCAATGTGGTCCTTTTTTGTACATGTTTAATTTAGTTCTTGAACTGTATGAACATTTTCATATAGTTCATGAACTAAATTGAACATGTATCAAAATTCCATGGACCAATTAAACAAATTAAAAGTTCAGGAACAACATTATACATTGGATTAAAATTCATGGATCACATTGATAAATTTAAAGTTCAGAGATAACATTATACATTAGACCAAAATTCAATGGTCATTTGTATCATTTACACTCATTCACTATACTGGAATGAGCACAAACAACCCATCTTCTCATTCCTTAAGACTAAGGGCCTGTTTGGCAAGTTGTCAAATAGCGAAAATTTCTGTTCTTTTTTTTTTTTCCAGAATAAGTTTGGGAATAAAAATCCGTTTGTTAAAATTTTTGTGCGCAGGCACAAATTTGCAAAAAGCTATTCTCAAAATCAGTTTTGGAATAGAATCAAGAAGCGAAAAAATGTAGCTTTTTAATTCTGGAAATAATTTTTCCATTTCTGATTCTTCTTGATTTTCTTCTTCCTCTTAGTTTGTTGTTCTTTGCCTACCGTTGGTTTGCTGCCGGCCACCGGCGATCGGCCATAGGCCAGGGCCGACGAGGGCGGCTTGCGGCCGCGACGGTGAGGCCTTACCTAGCCATGGCGAGGCCGACCTCGACGTCGCGACCGACAATGGCGGCAACGAGGGCCTCGACGCCCTCATTGGCCCTAGCCTGTGGCCGGTCACCGGCGCTGGCGATCGGCTATGGCTAAGGAAGGGAAGGGAAGAAAGAAAAAAAATAAAAAAAAAGAGAAAGAAATATTTAATAATTCAAAATATTATTAATAAAAAGAAAATTTGTATAGTTACCAAACACATTTTTATTCTTTTTCTATTCTAAGAATAGAAATTTTGGGCAGTTACCAAACGCCTTCAAATGCTTAGAAATTATTTTCAGGCACGGAATAAAAAGGAATCATTTCTGAGTAGAATCAGTTCTCGAGTACAGAATCGTTGTCATGCACACCCTAAGCAGAAAAAACCTACCACGTGCTCGAAACGTTGGAGAGTAAGCAGCACTCCGACGAGATGAAAGGCAAGTAGAGGCTTGGAAGCCATAGCTAAATTGCTCCTCGGGTATTCGGAAAGTTGTGGACTGATTTAGGAGGATTTTGGGTGGGGACCGATGTCGAGTGTGTGAATAGATACCAGAAATAGACCACCATATCAGCTTCCCTCCATTAAGGGGACAAAAATATCAAGTGGTACCTCTTCTGATATCATTCAGATGAATCCAGCACTTGGTTCCACAGTCAACATACTATTCAGGCAAAAGGAACGGTCGAATGCCACTCGTTAGGATCAGGAAAGGATTTGTCATTCCTTACATGGGAGGGAGACCGAGAGACCGAAAGACGATGGTCGTGTGATTATGGCGACGGATGCGAGAGCATCAGCCTCGAGTTTCATGTTGGTGTCTTTCAAGATTAACGTTAGGACCTGACAATCATATGGTTCCAGTCCACTGCTCAGAAACCCCCCACCACTAAATGCCAATGGACCTGTGCGTGTGCATGTCAAGAATATGTTTACATTAGGCAGGTTGGGCAAAATTAGAGAATTTTCACATATGTAAATAGTCAATTGAGTTCAATCAATTATTGATAATTCAAAATTATTAAAAATTGTATTTACCTCCGACCCCTTTCAATGATTTTTTGTTTAAGCTCTATTTTTCATCTGTAAAACTTATTATCAAAATGATTTTTTCTGGGTTAATTTGTCTTGCTGCACAAACAAGGGTTAAAGATTTAACTTTCTATATTTAGTTAAAATAATTCATTTTAGATTCGAGATAGATATTATACCTTGAAGAGGGCACGTGTATTAGAATTTTTCTCCATTTGGTGTATTGATTATTATATTAGAAATCGAACATATATAAACGTTATACATAAAAAGAATATCAGTCTAAATGGCATGCGTACCTAAACAAAGAAAAAAAGGGCCAAAAAATTGTAGGATCATCAAGGACATCCGGCGTACGGGAGAGGTGCCAGGCACCATGTGTTAGCACCTCGACAACTTTCTTGAAACCTCAATTTTACTATTTGGTTAAGAGGTTTTTACTTTGGAGGGAGTCCGGGTATCATTTTGTCAATCAAGCCAAGCATTATTGGGTAGAAAAAAAGGAGGAAATGTGCTATTGATGAAGAGTAAAGAGGGCTCTTTCCTAAACAGTGGCCCAAGGTTTTGCCTAATTGGGCCAATGGATGATAATGGGGCCAATTACCAACCAATTGATATACAAATACAAAAATAAAAGAAGGAAAATCTCAAGTTTTGGTTGTTGCACTAACCCCTTGATAAGATTTCTTTTTTGTAGATGGGTACCGCATATCTTAAAATGTCAAGAAATACTGTTATAGCCCATGGCATGTACCTCTCTGAAATATAAATTAGTTGTATATTTTGCGATCACAATCCTCGAATATTTAAATTTTTGTGGGTACGAGCTTAAAGAGTATTTTATCTTGATTAAAACATGAACTATGATAGGATAGCAAATTACAGTCCTCAAAGTGTCTCTCTCGCACCCTGTTGTGGGTTAATTAATCGGGCAAAAATAAGTGATTAGGATCTAGGCCCCTCTTGTGGCCCATATAAGAGCTTGGATAGGATATGGTTATCCACTTAACATTGGGTTGGGCAATAAAATTTTTTTTATAACAAAGGACTTTGAAAAAGGCAAAAGAAAGAAGGGCAATCATGTCGAGGCTCGGAGGATAAATGGTGGTGCCACCATGTGGGAGCCATGGTGCTCCTTGCAATCACTGTGGGGGTGATCAAAGATTCCAAGCGATTGCCCATCACGGTGGAAGCTTGGGATTTTCGGTCTCTCGCTCGTCTCTCTTGTGTGTGGAGGTCAGCTTTGGACAAATCTGATCATTGTAGACCGCTATTGTAGTTGTTGTGCTTAGGCGGCTACCCTAAGGTGGTTACACTGTGAAGTGATCGCTAATGGTCACTTGGGTTACCCCCTCTCTCTCTCATGGTGCCACCATGACGAACACAATTCACCATGGCGGAGGTTATTGTCGTTGTTAAATTATGTCCCAAATTTGTGCTCATGTACAAAATCCGATCAAAATTGAAAGACATACATCGGTTCGCAACATATGAACGACTTTGAAAGTGTGACATTTACAAGTCTTTTAAGTTTGTCAGAATTCTTTGACCAACTTTATGAGAAATATAGGATGTTCCTCTTTTAAGACCACACGTGTTCCTTCCCAGTCTTGAAATGATGTTTTGCTGAAGGGGCAATTTATGCCTTCTAGTGCTTCCCAACATGGGAAGCTTGACTTATCCTCTGAAAATGTCTTCCCTCCTATCCCAAACTGTTGTTTTGCTCATCTCTGCATCTCGTTACACTTACATATGAATGGCGGGAAAAATATTAAAAAAATCATTAACCAATTATTTCTTACAAATTCAATCTCAAATCTTTCAATTAAATCAATTAATTTTAAATCTTTTCACATTAATATCAATTTAGTTCATCTAACCAATTTAGGCCAGAAATTATTGACGTAAACGTCAGCCATCTTACATGACATGGTGTAGGATGACCAGCAAGTATAGGACGGTTGGCATTGACGTGGACATTTAAAAAAATTTATAATTTTTTTCTTTCATTTTTTTGTCCCTTAGTTTGGCTGGCGAGGACCTTTGTTGCCCCACCACGGCAGGCACGAATCTGGCCAAAATGAAGGAAAAAAAAGAAAAGAACAAAAAATTATAGAAAAATAAAAAAATTATTAAAAAATATCCACATTAGCATCGGTTATGCCACATTGGATGACTGACATCTATGTCAGTGATTTCCAATTTAAATTGATACCAACCTAAAAATGTTTAAGACTAAATTGGTATCAATGTAATATGTTTAGGACATTCTTGGAACTTTTTTCCTACGAATGGCCAATGGAAGAAGTAAGAAGTTTGGTCATCCTCGTGAAGCTCTCTACACCAAAGAAACAAATCAACTAGAGAAGCATACATTCAACTAAGGTGCTTTCTTCTTAAAGATGTGAGTAATTCTAGTCGGAAGTTAATTCTTCATAATTTACTATGGGAGAAACGCACTAGAAATTCTAAAATTTATCACGAAAGTATGATTGAGAAACGCACTAGAAATTCTAAAATTTATCACGAAAGTATAATTGAATTCTAAAACTTTATGCACTAGAAATTGTGAAATTTATCACAAAAGCATGATTGAATTCTAAAACTTTTAAAAAGAGCAATCAAATCCTACAAAATTTGTCAAATTTATCAAATTGATGCAATCAAGTCTCTTTGTAAAATTTATTTTGTCGAGTAAGTAAGCGAGGTTAAATAATGGATTTGGGGTATAATCTAGGATTGAATAACACTTGAACGTATGGGCGATTGTAAATTTGTAATTCTCCTATTTATTAGTCGATTATTTATGGTCGGCTCCATCCTATAGGTATTGACACTTGGATCGAACCATGAAAATTTCTTATATTCTTCATTATTTCTCATTTACTTTTTTGGTAATTCAATTGTCCGCATTTGATTTAATTGCACAATCTGTTAGGGTGCGGATAATAACTATTCTGTTCCAGAAATCAATTTCTGGCCACAAATAGATTTTTCCATCTCTATTCCATGGACAAGTTTTTGAGTAAAAATACGTGTTTGATAACGTCACAAAATTGCTATTTCTGAAATAAAAATTCGTTTGATAATAACACAAAATTTCTCCCTTCTGAGGGACCGGCGAGTGGACAGTAGGTGGGTGGAAGAGGACGGCAGGTGGACGGCGGGTGGATGGCGGGTGGGTGGTAGGTTAGCAGCGGAGGATAGCGGTGGGAGACAACTGGCATTAAAGCGGTAGTCGACGTCGGGCGGGTGGCAGCAGCTAGCTGCGGAGTACAGCGGTGGGAAACAGTTGGCATTAAGCGGCAAGCGATGTCAAGCGATAGAGAACGATGACGGACAACGGCCAGTGAGTGACGGAGGACGTCAGCGGGAGGTAGCCAATGGCCGGTGGTGGGAGGGGGGCCGGTAGGCAATCGGCTAGTAGCAAGGGCAAGTGATGAGAAGAGTATTTATTTCTCATTTTTGTTCTAGAAATTGAAAAGTAGAAAATTTTTACTTTTGATTTCTGTTCCAAACATATTCTCGAAAATAGAGAAATAAAAAAATAGAGAAACAGAATGATTATCATGTGTGCCTTTAGTTTCTCCATTTATTTCACAACAATCGGTATCAAAGCTAAGGCTCAATTTCTAATTTGATTTGGGGTTGTTGCTTGATGATGACTGTCTAGAAATTTTGTTTTCACAATTTTGTCAAAGGCAAAAGCAGAAATTGAGAAGGCAAAGAGTATAATCTAATTGAACCTATCAAGGTGTTAATAGAAGTGGCCGAGTAGAAGGATGCGGCAATGCAATGGGAAAAACTTATAGCATTCTATGTAATGAAGGGTCCAAATAATCGCCTATACATATTAAAAAGAATGTTTTAGATTCAATTTACTGAAGGCTCTTCTATTAGAGCCTAATTGTTGAAAAATAGGGCAAAATGTTATTGGCGTCTCTACTAGAATCATGGAAGCACATTACCGATGCGCTATTATAAGGGTGTACAATTACCTCAGCAGAAGTAAAATCCACATTGATAATGAGTGGTAGATGAAGTTGTAAGATGATAGTGTAGCACAGGATGTAGTGCAAAAACTTGTGATTCTAGGTAAAAATGAACATTAGGATCCATCAATAGAGGTAAAAGCAGGTCAAGTTGCAATGTAGAAAGCCCAAAGGTCACACCAAGTGCTTTGAGTGTCACGATAAGGGGTAGATGAGGAGAGATTGCCCAAAGTTGAGTAGCAGAAGTGGTAAGCAAAATGCCACAAGTGGTGTGGCAAATGTTGCCCAGGAGAGCACTGGTGATGCGAAGATCATCTTGTATATGGCTACAAGTTCATTAGGAAATGAATGGGTACTAGATTATGTATTCTTATCATACAACACCTCATAGAAATTAATTTACTTCTTACCATACTTAAGATTGTGGTAGATTTTTTAGGGGCAATAATGCAGTTTGCAAGGTCGTGGGAATATGGATAGTTTGGATTTTGATGCATGATATAGTAGAGGGTACACTAATAGATGTCAGACATGCACCAAAACTTGTGAAGAACCTTATTTTTCTAGGGACGCTCAATGACATCGGATGCAAGTACACTGCTATAGGTGAAGTATTAAGGATCTCTCAAAGAACATTGATAGCAATGAAGGCAAAGAATCTCTATATCATCTAGGAGAGACACTGACAGGAGCTGCGGAAGTTTTATCATGTGAGTTAAATTCAGAATTAACTCAGTTATGGCATATGCGGTTGTGGCACGTAAGTGAGGTAAGTATGATGATGCTGAGTGAGAGGGGGTTGTTGAAGAATTTGAAGATGGGAAGCTGGACTTGTGTGAGTATTGCATCTTTAGAAAACAACACTGGATTAAATTTAGTATAACCATGCATTTGACCAAGCAATTGATTACATTTCATTCAGACACCTTGGGCAATTTTCAGTTCCTTCAACAAGAGGTGTCTGATATATACAGACATTAATAGATGATAATTCGATGATGGTATGAGTATACTTCTAAAGCACATATCTAAGGTGTTTGATCAACTCAATAAGTTCAAGGCACCGATTGAGAAGTAGTCCAGTAAATAGATCAAGTGCCTTAGAATCGATAATGACATAGAATTCAGTTGTAACAGTTTTAGCAAGTCATGCCAAAAAGAAGGCATTGTGAGATACTGCATAGTGCCTGCAACACCAATGGCGTTGCAAAATGTAAGAACATAACTTTAGCCGAGCAAGCTTATTGCATTCTCACATGTAAGACTAGGTAAGGAATTATGGGTTGAAGTTGTAAACATAGCTCGTTGCATGGTTAATCGATCTCCATCATTTGCTACTGAGTGGAAGACTCCTAGGAAAGTATGGTAGAGGAAACATGTATTACTTTTGATTACGATTATATGGATATCTTGCATATGCTTCTATGAGTAATGGTAAACTTGAGCCAAGGGCGAAGAAGTGCTTTTAGGTTATGCACATGGGGTGAAAGGTTACTCACCATGATGCCCTAATCCCATATCACTTGGTTTTCTAGTTAGCAAATACGTTATCTTCAACCAAGACTCCTATGCTTCGACAAAGAAGTCTTGAGACAACAATTAGAGCAAATGGATCATTGCGTCAATAATGGGGTGGAGCCTATGAAGACCTCGAAGATAACAAAGGTTGAGACTGCATATGAGGTCGCAATGCCTGATGGCAATGATCCAAACAATCAACAAAGCTGCATCACAGTATAGCCACAGGCATACAGAAAAGGCAAATCAAACCATCGGTACATTGTGGTTGTACAAATATTGCTTATGATTTATTTGAAGGTGATGGAGTAGAGACAGATGAGCCTTCGTCATACTTTGAAACGATGACTAATGTAGAGTAGTTGCAATAGCTAGTAGCTATATGTGAAGAGATGGAACCACTCCATTGGGGAGTCAAATATGGGAGCTCATCAAAGTACCCAAAAGCTGGAATAGTGTCGGATGCAAATGGATCTACAAACTAAATGAGGGCATTCTTGGTATCGAGCCAACGAGGTATAGGGCAAAACTTGTTGTGAAGGGATATACTTAGCAAGAAGATAATGACTACAATGTTTTATTATCTCTTATGGTACGACATACTTTTATTCGAGTATTACTTGACTTAGTTGATGCACATTATCTTGAGCTGAAGTAGCTAGAAATAAAAATGGCATTCCTTTATGGTGAGTTGGAGGAGCGGATTTACACGAAGCAACTAGAGGGACATGCTTATTTGGGCTAAGGAAGACCATATTTGCTTATTAATTATATGGCTTAAAACAGTCTTCGAGGTAGTGGTATAAGCATTTTGATATATTTATGACTAATCAAGACTATTCAAAAATACTTAACGAGATTAGAGGCTGGGTCTTTGATTCATTTGTTATTATATGTTTATGATATGTTGATAACAACTAAACATATGTCTAATATTGATGTGCTGAAATAGCAGTCAAGTACTGAGTTTGAGATGAAAGATTTAGATGCTGCAAAAAAGATATTTAAGTATGGAGATTTCACGTGATAAGGTTGAATGAGTTTTCATCTATCTTAAAAGAAATATATTAAGAATGTTGTGGCACATTCTAACAAGCAGTCAACTAAGTTTGTGAGTACACCTTTAGCCAAACAATTTAAACTTTCTCAAAAATAATTACCGTAGATTGAGGAGGAGAATGAGCATATGGCTCGTGTTCCTTACTCCAATGCTATGGGTAATATTATATACACTATGATATGCATTAGGCCCGACATTTTATAAGCCATGAGTGTTGTTAGTTGTTACATAAAACATCCTAGTAAGACTTATTGGAAAGTTGTGACATGGACCCTCATATATTTATAGGGGAGAACAGATGTTAGTATAGTGTGCTAGAGGACAATAATGGCAGTGGGACCATAGGGTATATGGATTTGGATCACGCCAATAACTAGGAAGATTGTAGATCTTTAGCGAGGTACATATTTTTGTTGGCAGTTGGTGTAGTGATTTTGATGGCGTCCTTATAGGACTATGTTGCCTTGTCATTGACTGAGGCTGAGTACATGGTATTGGCCTCAGTGGAGGAGAAAATAGGACCGAGGGGTTTGCTCTCAGACTTTGGATTGGAGTAGAAAAGCCTTATGTGCGAAATCTGATTTATAATCCCATTTACTATGAGCAAATGAAGCATATTGACATCAATTACCATTTTATCCAAGATGTCGTGGCAAACGGCAAAGTTCTTGTAAAGAAGATCACGACAGCAAAGAACTCAACAGACACGATAACAAAGCCCATTCTTTTTAGGAAGCTTGAGCTATGCTGGAGCTCAATTGGCATTTGTAAAGAATGAGCGCCCGTCAAGACGTTAGGAGAGCTGGCATGAATGAGAAGCACTATATCTTAGTTGTAAATATCGAGCCAAAGTGAAAAATTGTTAGATAATGTCTCTAGTTTGAACTTGTGTGCAAATCTCGAACAAAATTGGAGGATGTGGATCGGCTCATAATATATGAATGACCTTGAAAGCGTGACATTAACAAGTCTTTTAAGTTGGTCAGAATTGTTTGATCCACTTTGTGAGATATAATGTACAGTCCCTGTTATATGTCACACGTGATCCTTCCCATTCTTGAAATAATATTTTGCTAAAGGGGCAATATATGTCTTCCAATGCTTCCCAATATGTGAAGCTTCACTTATCTAATGAACATGTCAACCCTCCTATCCAAACACTAAAAAAAAACCGGGATTTTCCGACGAAAATTTACGACAAAAAAACTTTCGTTGGAAATTTGTGACGACTTTTCCAACAAAAAATAAAATCGTCGGAAATTTCCGACGAAACAATTCTTGTCGCAAATTTCCGATGAATTTTGCGACGAAAAAATTTTCATCGCAAATTTCCGACGAATTTTGCGACGAAACACTTTTCGTCGCTAATTTTCGACGAAATTTTCCAACTAAAGATTTTTCGTCGCAAATTTCTGACGAATTTTGGTGACGAAAAGTTTTTCGTCAGAAATTTTCGACAAATTTTACAACAAAAATTTATTCGTGGCAAATTTGCAACACGAAAATGAATTTTTGATATCCGTCTCCACCCCCAATTTCTCTCAGTCAACTGATTCCTCTTATCCCCTCACTGTTCTCTCTCCGTCTCTCTCTTTCATTTCTCTCAAATTACCCATATGTGCACGCGTAAATCAATCTCGGTAAAGCTTTTCCGCAGGTAAGTGTTGGTGTTATTGAAAGTTTTTTTGTCCCTTTCTTATTGGTTTGGCCGGTCATCGAAGACATCGCTAGCCATGGGGCAAGATCCAGTGGCCTGGCCATGGCTACCGGTCAACCTCGCCAACACGCAAGTGGGCTAGCCTCGCATGGGCCTCGCCATGGCCGGCGAGCTCGAGCTCGCCGTCGGCTTCGCTGGCCCTCGCCGGCACCGGCGAGGGCCGAGCTCGCCATGGCCGATGAGGGCCATCGAAGCCGCCGACGACCAGCCAAGAAGAAAGGAAAAAAAAAGGAAAAGAAAATGAAAGAGAAAAAAAAAATAAAAGATGATTAAAAATGAATCTTAAGTAATTTGTTTTTATTTTAGGTACGTGTCCATTTGAAGGTCTCGCAATCCAAGTGAACGTTGCAATTCTCATCAAATAGACCACTTTCTACTACAAATGTTTTAGTCAAATACTTGATAAGTCTTCTTGACATGGTAATTTTTTCATTTTTTTCAAGTTGAAAGTAATTGTTTCGTAAAAAAGAAAATTGCAATTATTAGAATTTTATGATTTTAATTAACAATATTAAACAATAGATATGATATTTTTAATATTGTACGAGAATTTTTTTTATTTTTATACAAACACAATGCAAAGAGACAGGGGTTGGATGTATAATAAGAACTTACCTGGACATCGAGGATTGACCGATGAGTTTCGAATCAGGTTGGAACTATTTTTAGACTTTGCTAGTAATAAATATGAGTTAATGGATAGAAATAAGTTAAGGTATCCATGTAGAAAGTGCAGTAATGGAAAATTTCAAGACATTGACATAGTTAGAGAACATCTTTGTAGATTTGGGTTTACTCCGAACTATTATAATTGAACTTGCCATGATGAACCATTTATATCTGATGATGGATATCGAAGAAGCGACCAATTTTTAGTTAGGGAAGAATGTAGCTATTATGATCAATTGAACCCATATCAGGGGATGGTGTTTGATGAAGCTGGCCATAATTTTGTTTCAGAATCGAATCATGTAAGTACTAGCTTTACTCCTACACTTGAATAAGTGGGAACTTGTCATGCATCACAATTGGAAGAGGCAGGAGTTACAGATTTTGATGAGAATGTATGTGATGAAACTTTTCAATCTAATCAGTTCTGGGAAGTGTTGAAAACAGCAAATGAACCTTTATGGGCAGGTTGTGATAACCACACAAAGGTATCAGTGACAGCAAGACTGTTAAATATCAAGGTAGAGCATAATGTGTCTGTGGATTGCTTCAACTCTTTTGTTGAAGTAATGCGAGAAACAATGTCTTGTGATAACATCATGCCAAGTGACTTTTACGATATGAAAAAACTAGTGGATAACTTAGGTCTTCCAGTTCTAAGGATTGATGTATGTAGTATGGGTTGTATGTTATATTGGAGAGATGATGAAAATGTAGAATCTTGCAAATTCTGCAGCCAACCTAGGTACAAGATTAACAGGAGGTAAGGTTGTAATGAGAAGCGTAGACCATGTAAGCAAATGTTTTACTTGCCCTTAATCCTTAGGTTGCAAAGACTTTATGCGTCTCAAGCTACTGTTGAACACATGACTTGGCATGCAAATCATGAAACAGAAGAGGGTCTAATGTATCATCCTTCAGATACAGAGGCATGGAAACATTTTGATAGAACATACCACAAGTTTGCGATAGAGCCTCGAAACATTAGGTTAGGTCTGTGTGTTGATGGATTTGCCCCATTCGGTAAATCAGGAAAAAGTTATTTATGTTGGCCAGTTATCTTAACTCCATACAATTTTCCACCCGGTATGTGCATGAAGACACCTTATATGTTTTTGACATTGATCGTGACTGGCCCGTAAAATCCGAAAAAGTTGATAGATGTTTATATGCAATCATTAATTGAAGAGCTACAACAGCCATGAAATGAAAGTGTTCCTACGTATGACATTTCTACAGATCAAACATTTGTAGTGAAGGCTGCTCTTCTTTAGACAATAAATGACTTTCCAGCTTATGGAATGTTATCTGGATGTAGTACAGCTGGGATCTTAGGATGTCCGATATGTATGGAGAGATCGAAGTCATTCAGATTAAAGTAGGGTAAGAAGGCCAGCTATTTTGACTGTCATAGGCAATTTTTGCCGCTAAAGCATACATTTAGAAGGAATAAAAAAGAGTTTATCAAGAATAAGATCGAAAAAACACATCACCATTGAGGTTGATTTGTGATCAAATTTGAGAGCGAGTGCAGGAGTTTCCAGCGGTTGTTGAAAACCCTCACGGCACAACTATTGGGTATGAAAGTGCACATAAATGGACTAAACGCAGTATATTTGGGATCTACCATATTGAAAGGCCCATCTTATTCATCATAATATTGACGTCATGCACATAGAGAAGAACGTTTTCGATAATGTCATAAATATTGTGATGGATGTCACTGGAAAAATAAAAGATAACTTGAACGCAAGAAAAGATATGAGGGATAATTGTGATTGGCCAACACTAGATGTGGATGCAAGCAGCATGGGACCAAAACCAAAAGAAGTTTATACATTGGACAAGGAGCAAAGACGGGTTGTTTGTCAATGGTTGAAATCGATGCGATTTCTTAATGGATATGCTTCGAATCTAGAGAGATGTGTTAATTTGAATGAATGCAAGTTGACAGGTCTGAAGAGTCATGATTGTCACGTATTTATGGAAAGACTAATTCCAATAGTCTTCAAGGAACTTCTACCAAACTTTGTTTGGGGCGCCATTACAAAGTTAAGTAATTTTCTGCATGATATTTGCTCAACAGCATTGAAAGCATCACACATGGAGAAACTAGAGAGAAATATTCCAATTATTCTTTGCAACTTAGAAAGGATATTTCCTCTATCATTTTTCGGGTCAATGGAACATCTCTTAGTTCACTTACTTTATGAGGCCAAAGTTGCAGGTCCTGTCCAATTTCGATGGATGTATCCATTTGAGAGGTAAGTTTTTTGTTAAATAAATTTGAAATTACTTCATTATATATTATGTTCCGATAAATTTTTTTCTATTACAACTAGGTTCTTATATCATTTGAAGAAAAAAGTGAAGAATAAGGCATATGTCGAAGCTTCAATTTGTAATGCATATATTGTGAAAGAAGTGACAACATTTGCATCATACTATTTTGAGCCGCACGTGCAGGGTAAGAGGCGGAGAGCAATAAGAAATGATGAGGGCCTCATTGATCCCAATTGCAAATCATTTTCTGTTTTCAATTATTTGGGTCGACCAAGCGACGCAAGCAAGTTTCGTCACTTAATAGGTGAAGAAAAGCAGGCAGCCTATACATATATATTACTAAACTGTCCAGAAGTTGAGCCATACTTCAAGTAAGTGTATATTTGTAAGTATATGTATTGTCTGTCAAACATTTGTTAATATATAAATGGTATTTGTTAATAGGATTTTCCAAAATTCAATGTTTGGATTTCCACCAATTGAGTTTGATCGTTTGTGCGAGGAATAATTTACAACATGGTTCACAACATATGTAAGTTGTATGTGGACGAAATGCAAGTTATTCGAATTTTTTATACATCATATATTAAAATATATATTATTGACATTGCGTATGTGACCTTAGGTTCATAGTAATCATGATCATGCGACAAAGCAAGGATTACTATATCATCTTGCGCGGGGTCCAAAGTCTAGAATACGAACTTGGCCAGCATATTTCATAAACGGGTACAATTTTCATACTCGAAAATATGAAATGGGAAAAGCCACAATGAATAGTAGTGTGTGTGTTCAGCCATCCAATAGTGGCAGTTCGAAAGATGATTTTTATGGCTGTTAGATGAAATCGTAGAGATAGAGTACCATGGACCATTAATTTTGCGGGTTGTGTTATTTAAGTGCATGTGGTTCGACCCCATCAAAAGAATAAATATGCATACGAAGTTTAATTTGGTTAAAATAAATCATAAGAAAAGATATATGAAATATGAACCATTTGTCTTGGCACAACAAGTAATTTAAGTATATTATTCATTATATCTTAGTTTGAAACGTGACAAAGCCGATTGGTGGGCCGTAAATAAAACCAAAGCACGAAAAAAAATTAAGGAACACTGGAAGGACACAGCATATCAACAAGAGAAAGTTCGTCACACGATTGAAACTGATGAATATACCATTTCAACTTTACGAGATCGATGTGGAGCAATGATTGATGTGGATCCAACTAAAATTCGCGAATCAAATTTTGAAGTTGGTACAGAATTTGATTATGAGACAGAGGATGAAGATGATATGCATGAAGAAGAGGAAGATGAACACGAAGACGAAGACGAAGCTGAAGATGAAAGTGAAGATGAAGATGAAGAATATAATTTTTGAGACATTTTACTATTTATGTGCAATTATTATTATTATTGGGACATGTGTTTTTTTTGTCATAAATTTTTGTTATTGTCGTTGTCGTCGTTGTTGTTATAATTAGAATTCGTGGCTAATTAGCCTCAGATTTAGCCATGGAATTGAAATAGTCGGGATTTTAAATTTGTGGGAAATTTTTCCAACGAATTTTAATTCACAATTCGTTGGAAAAAATTCCCACGAATTTTTCCGCAAATTTCAAATTCTTGCAACATATTGCACTATAGACAATTTCGTGGGAAAATTTGTGGGAGATTTTCCACGAATTTTCCCCCGAATTTCAAAAAATGACCGTTGGGCGAGGTTTTTATCCATTCGTGGGAAAATTCGTGGGGAATTTCCCATGAATTTTCCCACGAAAATAGTTTATAGGTAAATATTTTGTCACGAATTTAAAATTCGTGGGAAATTTCCAACGAATTTGAAATTCATGGGAAATTTCCCACCAATTTTCCCACGAATTTTAAATTCGTTGGAAATTTTTGAAAATTTGAAATTCGTGGGAATATTCGTGGGAAATTTCCAACGAATTTTCAATTTCGTTGGAAATTTCCCACGAATTTCAAATTCGTTGGAAAATTTCCCACGAAATGAAAAATTTGTTGCAAATTTCCCATGAATTTTCCTACGAAAATAGTCTATGGGTAAATATTTTGCCACGAATTTCAAAATTTCGGCAATGGCGGAAAAATTTGAAATTCGTGGGAAAATTAGTGGGAATTCCCACGAATTTTCCCACAATTTCAAATTTTTCCGCCATTGCCGAAATTTTGAAATTCCCACGAATTTTCTCACGAATTTCAAATTTTCGGAAATTTCCCACTAATTTGAATTTCTTTGGAAAATTCATGGGAAATTTCCCATGAATTTTCCCAGGAATTTCATATTAGTCCACTATTGCCAAAAATTTGAAATTCGTGGGAAATTTCCCACAAAATTTCCCACAAAATTTTCCACAAAAATAGTCTATAGGCAAATATTTTGCCACGAATTTCATGGGAAATTTCCCACAAATTTGAATTTCATGGGAAATTTCCCACGAATTTTCAATTTTGTGGGAAATTTCCTTGGCCAATGGTTTTTTTGAAATTGTGGAAAATTTGAGGGGAAATTTCTCACGAATTTTCCCTCGAAAATAGTCTATAGGTAAATATTTTGCCACGAATTTTAAATTCGTGGGAAATCTTCCACAAATTTGAATTAAATTGCTTGGAAATTTCCCACGAATTTTTCAACGAATTTCAAATTCATTGGAAATATTACACTATAGTCTATTTTTGCCGAGACTCCACTTTTGTTGCAAAAACATCTCACCATTATGCCGGGTTCTAAAAATCCAATTTGTGTCCCGATCATCACATCACAGCCCACTGAACAATCATTCACAATCAACTGTCAGTCCTCAAAGTTTCTATTAAAAATTCCTCAAATTCAATCCTAGACCCGTAATTGATTTTCATTCCTAATCCGCATAATCCCGTACTCAAATAAACCCGGTGATTTCAACCAAAATTACCCACGATACCCAATTTCCTAAGTCGGGTTGAGAGCAAGATCACCAATTCTAAATTAACGCGGCTAGAATAAAGATGCGCGGTGAATGGCGGGGACGGGCGTGATCGGTGGCATCCGGGCGGTGAGGCTTGGGCTTGATGGCGACGCGGGTGGTGATCGTGCAACCTTTCCTGGCCGTGGCTCTCGGCCACTCAAGCGGGAGAGAGAGAGAGAGAGAGAGAGAGAGAGAGAGAGAGAGAGAGATTTAACGGGCGATGAGGGGGTGGTGACGGGTGGTTAATTCGGGGGCGGTCATGGGGTGGGGGGGAGGGTTCTTGGGGAAGGGCAAGGGGGGGGGTCAACCAACTCATCGGAGGGGTCGCCGACCCAGCTCACCGGAAGGGGGGGGTTTGTTAAGTGATTCCTGAGACGTTGTTGTCGATTTTTTTTAATGATTTTTGTGCTAACATATAAACTTAGGTAAAATGAAGCTTAAAAAGAGAACAAATTAATGTGTTGCATTTGTGGCAAATTTGCTTGTTGAACGTAATTTGTGATCTTTTTTCTAGGTCTATACTAGAACTTTGCAAAATTGCATATTTGGGGCATAAATTTGCGCAAATGTGGCATCAGAGTTGATACTTGTTGTAATTTGTTCTGCACATATAATATGCTTCATTTTATTTTTTGTGGAATCTGATGTGGTCCGTAATTTCAATAGGTTCCTTCAACGAGGGCCAAAGATTGCTATTTATCAGAGGCGATAGTCGGTTTGTTTCAATTTGTTGAGTTTATTTATTGCTCTATGAAACAAAATGATAAGCAAAATGACTAATATCATTTTCAATCCCTAATACATGTTCATATTTTTAAATATATTTGTCTAACCTTTCTATTTGTCAGTTTAAACGTGGAGATCTCATGCGTGGTTCGGGTTCCCAAAGAAGATTAGCCCCTTCCGCTGCCTCGTCCTCGTCCCCGACCCTGTCCTCTTCCCTTGCCCTTTCATGTAACCTTCAACCACAACATGTTCATGGACAACACGAACACATTGGCCCATCCTCCGACCCTCAACAACATATTTGGATAGAACCTCGGGACATGCGAACTAAATTTACTTCAATTCTATCTCCGATTTCATCTCCTTTGGTTCCACTTTCCTCTTCAGTGCAACACTCGAATGGTGAAGAAGATATCCGATTCATTATATGCCCATGTGGAGATTTGTAAATACTTCATTCTTTATGTATATATAAATTATTGATATAAACAAAATTGTCCATGTTGCGAATTATCCATATGCTTCATTGTCTCATTGTCCATATTGTTATAACATGTTTTCAAATTCACGGATTCTACGTATGCTGTGAGGAAACTTAACAAAATAGTCAATAACTGTTGGATGGGCTAGTTTATTACTTTCAGCAGCGCTCCTGCAGAAGTAAATACTTTGTGGTGGAATGAGTTCAAGGTTAGTGTTGTCTTTCTTCACAAACTAAGTTCGGTGTAGCATATTGATGGTCAATAATGAATTTTGTCACGAATTGTCTGATACGTTGTAATGGATATGTGACATGTGACCCTAGTGGATAACTTTCAGTTGCTTTTCTATTGATTGTAGTGTAAGTTCACGTGGGATGAAATGGAAGAGGATGAGGTTAAAAGAATTTTTAAGAAGAAAATCAGTGATCACGTGCGATATGTGATAGATAGAGCGAAGAGAAGAAAAGAAAAGTCGACCTTTTTTTTACAACTAACAATTGGATGGAAATTACAAAAACTTGGGAAACTAAGAAGCATAAGCAAAGGTATGAACAGAATAAGAAGAATCGAGCTTTTAATTCTAGTGACGGGTCTGCGTCTGCCACATATGCTGGGGGCTCTACCAGCATTGGGGAGCATAAAAGAAGAATGGTAAGTCTGTTTATACATGTCAGTGTATTTAATGTAATGATTACTCATTTATGTTTATATTTTGTAGGCAGATGAATTGGGGACGGAACCCACTTTTAGAGCTACATTTGAACGCACGTTCCAAAAAAAGGATAAGACATGGACTGGCGCTCGAGTAAAAGCTATTAAGGTATGTAAGGTGATAGTTTGGACTTTATGGAAACTAGAATGAAAATCATGAATGTTTTTAATATTTATGGTAATATATATGAATTTATTTTATTTCCATCTATAATGTTAATATAGGAAAAATATGATGAACTTTTGATGAGCACTGTTAGTGGTGATGGTGGTGGTGATGATGGTGGTGGTGGTAGTGATGGTGGTGCCGTGTCTGAGCCATCGGTTGACAGTATGGCATTATGGGTGAAGGCAGCGAGTGAGATGAAAGGAGAAAAAATATTTGAGATGGGATCCTTGTCAAGGATGTACAAAACGAAGGTTGATGCAGTTTCATCCTCCGATGCGGCTGTTTCAAGGAGGACACGACATGAGGAGCATATAACCCAAGAATTGAGCCAACTGAAATAGTTGCTTGTACAGAAAGGACGAAGAAATGAAGCATTTACTTGGACAGAAAGACGAACAAATAAGGGTGATGCAACAACAAATGCAAATTGTCATGCGACATTTTGACATCGATCGTAATGAGGTTCCTCCTCTACCTCATATTAATCCAATTGATAATGGGCATAATGCTAAGCCACAAAATGATGCGGCGATTGGTGATGATGATAATGATGCTGATAATTTTATTGTCAGTCCTTTCTAGTTGATTCTTGAGTACCAAAGCTGTCAAAGTTTTATGGTTGTCCCGCATTCTTTCAATGTTTTGAATGTATCACATGATGTTCATTAGTGCTTAGCTGCCTCTTTGTATTATGAGATTAAATATCGAATATCATCATGTGAGACTTTGCAACTTATGCATTGTAGAAATTAATATTGCTTTCTTACAAAAAAAATAATATTGCTAATAATTAGATTTAAAATCGAAATTGTCGCTAAAGAAAATTCATCGCAAACTTAGCGACGAATTTTGTCACGAATAGATTTCGTTGCAAATTACCAATGAAAATTGACATTTTTTGTCGAAAAAATTCGTGATTTCTCACAATTTTTTTAACAAATAATTAGCGATAAATTTTGCAACGAACTTTCCCACGAATTTTTTTTTCGTCGGAAATTACCAATGAAAATTGAATTTTTTTGTCAGAAAAAAATCGAATTTCCAACGATTTTTGCAACGAATAATTAGCACCAAATTTTGCAACAAATTTTCCCATGAATTTTTTTTCGTCGGAAATTACCAACGAAAATTGAATTGTTTTGTCGGAAAAAATTCAAATTTCCAACGATTTTTTCAACGAATAATTAGCGACAAATTTTGCAACAAATTTTCCGACAATTTTAGTTTTCATCGGAAATTACCACCGAAAATTGTAGTTTTTTGTCGGAAAAATTCTCCATTTCCCACGAATTATTTTTGTCGTGGGAAATTACCAACAAAAATTGTAATTTTTTGTCGGAAAAATTCGCGATTTCCTACGATTTTCCAACGAATTTACCCAAGAATTTCGTTTTCGTTGGAAATTACCAATGAAAATTATAATTTTTTGTCGAAAAAATTCGCCATTTCCCACGAATTTTTTTTGTCGTGGGAAATTACCAACGAAATTTGTAATTTTTTGTTGGAAAAATTCACGATTTCCCACGATTTTCCAACGAATTTACCCACGAATTTAGGTTTCTTTAGAAATTACCAACGAAAATTGTAATTTTTGGTCGGAAAAATTCGCGATTTCCAACGAATTTTGTTTTCGTCGGAAATTACCAACGCAAATTGTAATTTTTTGTTGGAAAATTTCGCGGATTTCCCACGATTTTTCCAACAAATAATTAGCATCGAATTTTTCCAACAAATTATTAGCATCGAATTTTGCCACAAATTTAGCCACGAATTAATTTTCGTCGCAAATTACCAACGAAAATTCAAATTTTTTTTTCGTCACTAATTTCGTTGGAAATTTTTTGTTCGTTGCTAATTTCGTTGGAAATTACCAACGAATATTGCCACGACATTTCCAACGAAGAATTAGCAACGAATTTTTCCAACAAATTATTAGCATCGAATTTTGCCACGAATTAATTTTCGTCGTAAATTACCAACGAAAATTCAAATTTTTTTCATCACTAATTTCGTTGGAAATTTTTTGTTCGTTGCTAATTTCATTGGAAATTACCAACGAATATTGCCACGACATTTCCAACGAAGAATTACCAACGAATTTTCCAACAAATTTAGCCACGAATTTATCTATGAATTTTGCAACGAATTTTTTTTCGTCGGAATTTACCAATGAAAAATTAAAATTTTTTGTCGCAAAAAATTCCAACGCCGAATTACCGACGAATTGTTTTTCGTTGGATTTTCATTTTGCCACAAATACTTACCAACGAATTTTGCCACATTTTTTCCAATGAATAATTACCAATGAACTTTCCAACGAATTTTTCCAAAGAAAAAATTTTGTTGCAAATTACCAACGAAAATTTAAATTTTTTGTCGCAAAAATTTGCGACAACGAATTACCAACGAATTTTTTTGTCAGTAATTTCGTTGGAATTTTTCCAAATTTTTCATTGGAAAATTCGTTGGAAAACTCTTGTTTTCTTGTAGTGAAAACCGTTGTTTTGCTCATCTCTATATCTCACAAGACTCGTATGTGCATGGTCAATGAAAGAACGAAAATCTCTACACCATAGAAGCAAATCAACTAGAGAAGCTGACGTCCAACTGAGGCGTTTTCTTCATGAAGTTGTGAGTGTTTCAAGCCACGAGTAAATTGTTCATAATTTATTTTATCAAGCAATTATATGATGTTACAAAATGTGGATTTCGGGTGTAATCTAGGTTTGAAAAATACTTGAGTGTGTGAGCGATTGTAACTCTGTAATTTTTTGATTCACTAGTTCATTATTTGTGGCTAGCTCTCATTCTGGAGTTGGTATCAATACTCAAATTGAACCACATAAATTTCTTAAGTTTTCTATTGTTCCTTGTTGGTCTCTCTGGTAATTTCATTCTCTCACATTTGACTTTAATTGCACGATGTGTTAGCTTCCTTATTTATTTCACAATAGTCGTCCTCGCCAACCACGGCCCGTGGTGGTTGATTTTTTTACGGTAGACTGGTTTTTTATTCTGTTTTTTAAGCTACTATTTAATATACCATTCTTGAATCCAATCATCAACTGAGTTCTTTAAAGATTCTATTGGATTGGCAAATGTACATAATTTTTCTCCATAATTCTTGGGGAGGTATTAATTCTACTGATGCTTCTCAGAAGAATTGTACGGTGGAAAGAGGTTTCTGTTGACACCTAAATTTTGCTCAATCATTTAGAGTTTTATCACATAAAAAAATTAGGGATTAATTTTTAACCACTAAACAAAAAATATTTTCATTAAATATTTTCATGGCATATAGGCATTAGGTGCATTTACATTAATAGGGCAAGCTAGAACATATTTTCCTCGTTTATTTAAAAAAATAATTTAATTTAAAAAAAAAAGAAGAAGAAGCTTGTGAAAAGGCCTTTTCTCTTTTACCGTTCAACCCATTCACTAAAAGGGGCTCTGCCTTCTTCACTTACGAAAAAGAAGGAAAAGCCAAGGAGAAAAAAAAATAATAAAAGAAAAAGAAGAAGCTTTTCTTCTGGCTTGGGAGACCGTGCAATCCATTCACAAAAGGGGGGACGTTTTGCACATTCAAAAGGGCCACAGAGGGAGAGAAATCGGGGGGCGGGCGAGAGAGAACTGGAGAGAAAGGGAGGATGAGGTGAAAAAGAGAGATCTTGAGGGTGAGAAAGGAAGAGAGAGAGCCTCACCCGCTCGTCGGAGGGTCGCCTGAGTCGCCGTCGATGCCGATGGGTTTCCAGTTGCCGCGCTTCATCCCAGTCGGTCACGAACTAGGTGGGTCTCCATAGCTTTCCCTTGTTTTGGCTGCTCCTCTCCCCCGCCTCTCGGGTGCCGAGCACACCAATTCCGTTCGGTGATTGCTCGGCCCCATCGACATAGGCTAACATTCGTTCGACACTCCATGAACCTTTTCTGAGCATTGTATGTTGAAAACAAGTCGTGACCCTAGTCAAAATCGGACCTGTGGATCCAATTTTTTGCCGCCTGAAGCTATTTAAGTTTTAAATGTCGGATGTGGTTGCATTTTTTTTTTTAGCGTTCTATCGCAAGCCGAGATGATTTTTTGACGAGATACAGTTCCTTAGATCCTCACACTCCATGTTCAAGCCAAAAATCGCACCAAATGCCAATCTTAAGCCCCTACTCGAACTCCCCCATCACCTATTTGACAAAATGTCCGACTGAAACTCCGAGTCCCTTTTTGCAAAACCGACGCCCTATAGTTTTGTTATATGCTCGAATGGTTCTATTGTAGTTACTTACCCCAAGCTTTCCTTGTTTTTTTTCATGTGTTTGTATGGCATATTCCGTTGTTGCCCGATGTCGGCCATAGACGTGCACACGAGTCGGAGTCAACATTCATTTTCCGGCTTAGCGTCTATTGTTGGGACTGAATGTTGGATTATCAGAAAGTGAGTTTGTCGCCAGTGGCGAGTTGTGACTGTTTCTCTAAGGGGCTGGTGTGGTCGCCGGAAAGTTGGCCGGCGGTGATGGCGTAAGGCCAGCGTCCCTCATCGACGCTGGTGGCCCAAGCCTATGGACAGCGGTGGGCGTTCCTAGCGTAATCCCAGTGACGGCATGAAGACGTTCTCGATGAAGAAGCGAAGAAGAAAGCGTTCTGGGGAGAGACGTCCAGAAGGGCACGCAAAGAGGGGGAAGGAGACCAGAAAAGAAAAATAGAAAAAGAAAAAAAGAAACAAAAAGAAAAAGAAGAAACAAAGAGAGGGAAAATGGGAAAATAAAAAAATCGAAAAAGAAATAGGAAAAAGGGGGTCCTGGGCGGGTCAGAGAGCCGGGTTAGGTGTCGGGCGGATCGGGTCAGGGGACCGGTCCGGAATCTTTATTTTATTAAAAATATTAAAATACAAAAATTCAAAAAAAATTAAAATATTAAAAAATATATAAAAAATCCAAAAAAATCCGAAAATGTTCAAAAATTCAAAAAAAATATTAAAAAGTCTGAAAAACATTAGAAAACATTAAAAAATTGATTAAAAATTAAAAATTTTCGAAAATAAAAAAATTGGAAGTTGGGTTTTAGAATTAGCTTTTCTTGCCCTTTTGTATGATTATTGTCATGTTTGATTGCATGTTACTTGGTTCGCACACTTTGAATTGCACATTTAATTTAACGTCGCATGTAATTGTTTTCGCATGTTGGGTTAGATGTTGTTCATTGCCTGCGCTAGTTTGGTTAGAAATCGAATTTTGAAACTCCTGATTAGTGTGAACACGTTAGGCGATAATTGAACAATGTTAGGTATCGAAAGGGCACTAATTGATCAATTAGTGTAATTAAGTCCCCGTACCCATTGAATCTATAGTTCGTAAAAGTAAAGATTTCTTCCGTGCTTTACTTGGGTGTCTAATCGATCCATCAAAAATCGATTAGTGGCGACTCCTAGATGAAATTGATTTGCATGTTAACAACTTAAATTTAAGTCGGGAATTGGTATGAGCTTGAGAGAGCTCGAGCTAAGTTTAACTTAGTAGTCCATTAGCCAAACCCCTTATGCAGCGTGGTCGATTCGGGGAGGTCGTGACAGTTTCTTAAATTCCCATAATTCTGGTTCTGCTTCTACTTGCATTGACGTGAATAAATGGTGGGCTTGAATTCAAATATCACAAAAGCAAAATAGCACATTCAACGCGATACTCTCGTACCATAAGCGAAAGATTCGAATGATGAGACTTTCAATGGTTCAAATTTGCTTATAGGTAAATTTGCTTATAGCCGACCATAGCCCGGGGTGGTTGATTTTTTCATGGTAGACAGTTTTTTATTCTGTTTTTTAAGCTACTATTTAATATACCATTCTTGAATCCAATCATCAACTAAGTTCTTTAAAGATTCTACTGGATTGGGAAATGTACATAATTTTGCTACATATATGACAATAATCATATCAAATTTTGCTACATGGGGGAGGTATTGATTCTACTGATACTTCTCAGAAGAATTGTACGGTGGAGAGAGGTTTCCTAAATTCCCATAATTTTGGTTCTACTTATGCTTGCATTAACGTGAATAAATGGTGGACTTGAATTCCAATACCCCAAAAGCAAAACAGTACATTCAACGTGATGCTCTCTGTCGCGACCTAAATTTTTCAGGCTAATGGATTATTAAGACTAAGCCTAACTCGGGCCCTCCCAAGCCCTACCAATTCGCAACTTAGGGTTTAAGCCTTTAACATGTAAAAATTTTTATGCTTAGAGTTTCCACTAATCTATTTGTTGTAGGTCAATTAGAAACCTAAATAAAATATAAAGAGATATTTTTTATTCCTATGACCAAGAGATTCTAAGTTTAGGGACTTGGTTACGTTAGATCTAGTCTAACGTCCTTTCGGTGCCTTTTCTTTTAAAAAAAATAATATTTATGCAGGCAGTATGGATCTATTTTATTACCTAATCACTAACATATAATGTATTCATGCGGGTGCGCAAATCACCAATTTAACACCCAAGAAAATAATAAATAGATTGCAAAATTAAGAAAATGACGTACCTTAATGCAATGCAAGCATCTGCATTGTTAGTAGATAATCATATAGACAATCCTAATATGATTTTTAATTAACAAAACAAAGCACTTGCTATGTTCTTTAGGGTTTGCGCTTTATTAAAATGCAAACTAACCTATATGCAATGACGTGCAAACAATAACATTCGATTAATGCAACCTAGCATGCGACCTATATGTCATGCGACGACGTGACCTAATTCTAATGACGAATAAATGATTTATTTTTTTGTATTTTTCTCATAAAATTCGGAATAAAAATGTCTAAATTAACATGCAATCTATTTTAATCTGTCCTAGAGTGACTCATTTTTTTTTTGGGATTTTTATGGAAATTCGAAATCTAAATATCCTAAATAATCCACAAAGATTAAAACAATTTCTAATTTAAACTAGGAAATATGCTACTCTAAATCCCAATTTAAATCAAATAATTATCTTACTCTCTTGGATATATTTAGGATTTTTTAAGCATGCAAACTTTTAATTTAAATCCTAACTAACATATTTTTGGATTTTCTTTATTAAAAAAAATCAAACAAATATAACAACCGTAGTCAAACAATTCACGCAATCCGCAAAATTTTTCTTATCAAATTAGCTTAGGGAAAGAGAATCAAGTTAATGATCATATCTATAGAGTTATAGATATCGATGTAGAGCTGATTATTTGAATTTAGAAAGTAGATAAAATCGATTATCGTATCCAAGTAGTTATAGATGAGATAATGATATCCGCATCGCCGTATATCGTACCTTAGGAATAAGGTTGGATAGTTATCCAGATACGTTGCCAAATTAGGAATGATTCTTAATTTTGGGTATTTTCGAATATTGCGAATATAGCACATATTATTCTAAGATATCTAGTAATCCACATAATATTTAAGCATCCGAAAACTAGAAAATCAAATATTCTGAAAATATTGGATAACATCCTTACCTAATTTCAAGATATTTCCAAATTTGAACTCATGGATCGGAATTGCGGATCGGGACGAGCGGCAATGGGATAGACCGGCGATGGTGGCGGTGGCCCGCGGATGCGATAGCTCAACTGGGCAATCCCGAGGTGTCTCAGTTGAGGGATGATCGCGATGGTGATCGTCACGGGGAAGCAACTCTTGGTGGCGTGCTAATCGAGCAACGCGTCCCAAAGGAGCCACAATCACGAGAGAGTCGATTTTTCTAGATGTTTTGTGGTTTTTCTTATAGTCCAGAACGTGGGCTCTGTTAGGAATCGAGCACCGATTCTAGAAAATAGCCCAAGCAAACGATCCTCACTAGCAGAATATAATAATAAGAGAACAGAATCAAAAGAACGCACCAGATAATTTGTTATCGAAGTTCACCCAAACCTGGGCTACATCTCCGCGCAGAGGCACTCTGCGAATCCACTAGACTTCGAAGAAAGTAGGAATACAATTATGATCTTTTCTCAAGATCGGAGCACAAAGAGATTGAGAACACTTATAAAGAAAAAAAAAGTTAGTTTTTTTCTTTTCTTACAAAGAAAAAAACTAACTTTTTTTTTCTTCTCTCTTTTCTTTTCTCTCTCTATTTTCTTCTCAGCACTTGACGGCTAACTTCTATCAATAGCTGATCTATAAAGCGTAGCTTTTAACCTAAAAGCAAAATTAGTAGAAAAGACAAAAAAGCCCTTAATAACAATATTTGGCTTCATCCTCCAACAGACTCTTTGATGAAGACTTCCCCGTGAAGACACCTGGACTTTGGCGCGAATTGTTGAGGTGAGGCGAGAATGACCAACGTGTGCTCCCTCACGAACATCCTCTTCCTTGTGTATTATAGCCCTCTCTTTTGCATCGTTGGGGAAGCAAGTCAGGTGTAGCTTGGTGCTTGCTGTCTCGCGAGCTAGCTGGAGATCGCGGTTGGAGGGTACAAGCGATGCGACAGTGGAGGAGCAGCTACGGCAGTGGAGGAACAGCTGCAACCATCGGGGCGGGAGCAATAGCAAGCGTCAGCGCGGCATCGGCAGGAAGAAGCAGCGACAGCAGCGACGGCGATGGTGCGACTCAGAGCAGCAAAAGCAGCAGCTTGGCATCGGGGCTAGAACAGTGATAGCGGCTGTTGACCAAAATTCCACAAACATGGACTGGTGGAATTGCTAGACACCTAGACTCCTTGAAGATCACTGTGGAATTGGAAGCTTTGGCTATGGTAAAGAGCAGCAGCCACAACGTTGTCGGTTCAACAAGGAACGGCTGCATTAGCATATGATTGTTGGACGGGGATAAGCAACCGCGGAAGGAAAAGATCTCAACTTTCTCCTCACTCTCGCCTCACGTGTGTCTCTCGTGCTCTTAAGGAATTGTGTTATGGAAATTTTGAGAGCTCCCTTGATTGAGGGGTATAATCACATATTTATATCGCAACCCTAAGTTAATTGATCGGCTTCCTAGTCCTAATGGGCTCAGGCTTAAGATTTTATCTTTTACTTTTTATTTAAGTCCAAATGGGCTGAATTAATTTGGGCTTTTCTCTAATTAAGCTCGATGGGCTGATTTAAGCTCAAATTAAGACAATCAAGGCCTTTTAGACTTGTGATTTTCGGTCCCCTCTTCCAAGCGAGACGAGTTTTGTTCGGTACTTGAGCTTGATTTATGCAATGGATTTTCAACTTACTTACTACCGCCTGTCCGTTGTTGAATGCAATTAAATTACATGATCTTAAACTATATGCTATACAATTTTGATATTTTTGTTTAGAGGTTAAAATTTAATCCCTAATTTTTTATGTAATTAATCACTAAATGATGTGCCAAAATTTAGGTGTCAACACTCTCCCTACCATAAAGCAGCGAAAGCTACGAATGATTGGACTATCACCGGTTCAAATTTACTTATAGGTAACTTCATAACTTTAACGCAAGAATCAACTAGGGTTTGAATCCATATTATTCTGCTCATTGGGCAATCTGGGATTTTTTTGACCGAACTATGTTGAATTTAATTGTAGAATCTACGAATGATTGAACTCAAAGGCATAGTGTTGAATAAAAGCAATAATAGGGCGTTTAATGTATTTAATAGAAATAGGTCACATTTGACTTTCTGACTTTGTAGCTTTGAAGCAACATTAAAAAAACAAAAGATCAATTAAAGAGGAAAGGGGGAAAGACAGAGGAGTGGAAAGCAATTTTATTTTAATCATGCTAGATATTTTGCTCCTTAAAATTTGAGGAAAGCAATTTTATTTTAATTGTAATAGATATTTTGGTCATTAAAATTTGAGAATTTGAACCGTATTCCACCTCAAGAAAGCTTTCCACGGTGAGGAGCTAAAAGAATGAAAAAAAATTAATTCAAGAATCTCTCATAAGTGGGAGAAAAGAAAATGATTGAAAAGGAGGGAATAAGAGCAATCGGTCCCAGATCTCATGGGATTGGCTTGGCTTAGCGATTAAGGAATGGACCTGTGGCACAGAGTTGTTTCTCCGCGCTGGTAAGAGCAAACATTTCGGGTGAAGTAATTGATCCAAACCATATAATAAAAGTCTTTCGTAAAGCCGAGATTTACCTAATTAAACTAAGCTTTTTCCTCATTAAAAAAAATTAAATTGCAATGTGTGGGGAAGTGAATTGAATATATACAAAGAAAAAGCGTGGATTGTGACATTGGAGGGCTTAAATTCATCGGTGATAAAAAGGATGGAACAGGACTGAATCCCTAAAGGATGCTCAACAAGTATCCAAGAGAAAAAAGGCGAATATAAAGAACAACTCCAGTGCCCAAAGCCAATGGTGGGCAATGCATTTGCTTTGCCCCCAGCTTTACAAAAGGGCAAAACATACACCAACCCCATGTGTAGTCTTTCCTCACATCTAGGCTGGTATTGTTCTTCCCTTGTCTCAGCACAAAGTCCCAAAGAGAATACAATTCTCTTCCTTTTGAGGAATTTTGGTTGAATTAAAACGACCAAGGACTAAGAAGATTCTCCAGGATGTTTGCTTGATTTAGCAAAACATTTGCAGCTGCCTTTCACAATTCTTTTCCTTTTTCCAATCGACCAATGGGCAAAAGGGAAAGGATGGCTAATGATGATGAGTGGTGAAAAATAATGGGGGTTCCCTCATTTGAAGTATCAAGCTAGAGTAGTGGAAAGAGAAGAAGTGATGGAATAAAATATCAAGCCTCAGATTGCTATTGCATGAAATATCTAAGACCTAGGATGGCTTCTGTTTTTCTCAAGAGCGATTAGCTTGGTGTGATGGAATAAGCCTATGTAAAAATCAGACATCAAAGTCAAGCAATAAGAATATGATACGATTCTTTCGTGACTTGAATTCGCTAGGACGTACAATAATGGGGCCGTGTCCTTTCAATTATTTTCCTAGAAGCCCGGCGGTCTTCAAATCAACCCTTGCCAATCGATGTGCAAACTACACAACCATTCATGTTGTGGAAATCATATTGAGCCTATGTCGAGAATCATCTACATAATTAGTTTTAGGGTTAATATCACGAAAAACCCTAAACTGGTACACCTGTAATAATTTTAAGCCGAACTATTTTTTTGACCACAAAAAACCCCAAACTAGTGCATTCGTGATAAATTTATCCCGAACTATTTTTTTGACCACCAAAAACCCCAAATTGGTATACTTGTGACAATTTTACTTCGAACTATTTCTTTGATAACCAAAAACTCTACACTGGTACACCTGTGACAATTTTACTCTCGAAATAATTTTTTGACCACTAAAAATCCCAAATTGGTATATTTGTGACAAATTTACCCTCTGTTAGTGTCCGTTAAATTATATTAATATCGCAAAAATCATAAATTGATAAACTTGTGACAAATAGAGGGGTAAAACCCAAAGTCGGTACACATGTCAATTACCACATGTCATTAAATTTCGTAATTTGATAGTAAAATTTAACGGAAATTAACGGAGGGTAAATTTGTCACAGGTGTACCGGTTTGAGGTTTTTGGTGGCCAAAAAATTAGTTCGAGGGTAAACTTGTCACAGGTATACTAGTATGGGGTTTTTGATTGTCAAAATAATAGTTCGGGGTAAAATTGTCATAGGTATACCAGTTTAGGGTTTTTTGTGGTAAAAAAAATAGTTTGGGGTAAATTTGTCACAAGTGTACCAGTTTGGGGTTTTTCATGGTATTAACCCTTAGTTTTACTTTATCTCTTTACACTCAAATTGAAGGAAAATTACCAAAGAAATCCTAAACATATTGCCTTCCTTTATGCCAATTTAGTCTAAAACCTTTAAATTTAACCAATTTAGCCCTAAACTTTTTGATAATTTACCAATTTAGTCCATTCGATCAATTTTTTTATTCGGAAATCGCTGACGTGGACGTTAATTGTCCTACATGACACCATTGGCGCTAACCAATACAATTTATATAATTTTGTATAATTTTTTTTTAATTTTTAAAAGTTTTTATCGATTTTTTTTCCTTATGTGGCTAGTGAGGGCCGGACGACCTTCGCTGGCCATTCTCGAGGGTCACGGCCCTTGCCCAACTCCTCACCTACCGAGCAAGGGCTGCAACCCTCGCTAGATCTAGGAGAGCCGCCTCGCCTAGGCCCTTGCCAGATCACGTGAGGGCAACCCTTGCCTAGTCCTCACTGGCCATCGCTTATGGCTCGTTGCTGGTCATCAACCGAGACCAGCCATGAGCAAAAAAGAAAAAAAAAAATAAAAAAAAAAATAACAACAAAAATTCAAACAAATTATTCAAGCCGACACCGACTATATTACATAGGACGGTCGATATTACTAGACTGCCACGTCAGCGTTTTCCGATCAAAATTGAGCAGAAAGACTATATTGGCAAATCGATAAAAGGTTAGGACTAAATTGATAAAATTAAAGGTTTATAACTGAATTGGCACTAGTCCAATAGGTTTGAGGCTTTTTTGGAAATTTTTCCTCAAATTAATTACATAACATCTAGGTAGGATAAAAAAATATTATTTTGATAGGCAAGTTCAATAGCTCTGTCCTCTCCTTTTCCCAAAAGCTCATGGCTCACCAAATGCAATGCTTCCACTGCAGCTCAGGCATTAGATCACTGGATATAACGTATTTCGCTCAATTAAATCTTGTAAATTGAATGGTGGACACGGTTAAGTATTGCTCTCGAAGTGCCTTAGCAACATCTCTTCAATAGAAGAGTTGAATTCTCATGTTTTATGTGTTCCCTTGCTTTAATGTCATCACCTTTGTTTCAATTTTGTTTACAATTAGTTGATGCTCAAAGGAATTTAGTTTATCATTGGTTTTTGCTCAAGATAGCGTTCGGTATACTTACAATTGATTTCCAAAATAAGTTTGCGAGGGGTACGTTGTGACAAACTCCTTTTGTGTGCAAAAGATGAAGTTCCTCAATATTTATGGGGCAATTTCTCTTTTCAAATTTACTTTCTCTAAGTGATTGACGAATCAACAAGCCGCGTTATAGAGGGTCAAGATTCAGCCATGTAATATATTATATCAAATACTCATACTCTTTTATGAAGACCCCACACACAAACGCGCGTTCGGTATACTTACAGTTGATTTCCAAACTAAGTTTGCGAGGGGTATATTGTGACAAACTCCTTTTGTGTGCAAAAGATGAAATTCCTCAATATTTATGGGGCAATTTCTCTTTTCAAATTTACTTTCTCTAAGTGATTGACAAATCAACAAGCCGCGTTATAGAGGGTCAAGATTCAGCCATGCAATATATTATATTAAATACTCGTACTCGTTTATGAAGACCCCACACACAAACGCACACAAAAACAACACTTTGACCCCAAATCTCTCTGTGTTGTGTGCATACTGGTGCCGGTGCCACGCACATGTAGTCACGAACCTAGATTAGAGGTTACTTGAGGGGTGCAACTAGCAGCACGATGGTCATGATTATAGCACTTTTCATGAGAGAGAGGGGTGAACCCCAACACAGACCATGCAGTGTGGCGGTGCGGCGACCTAGCGGCACAACGGATGATGACAGGGAGAAAGAGGGAGGGAGGTGGCGGCGGTGGCGGCGGTAGTGGCTAGATGCGCTTAGTGGGGGATGCACACCGCACAATGGCAAGCATGGAGGAGGAATAAGAAGAAGAAAAATGAAGAGAAAAGGAAAATGATTAGAGAAAAAAAAGAAGGAAAACAGAGCTCAGACATTGATATGAAATAAATGTTGGGATTTTGGCATCCAAATCCCATAGAATTGAATGAAAAGTGTGTGGATGAAAGTGTCCTACATAGGATAGAAGAGGTGATGAGAGATGGTTTATTTTGAAGAGCTTCTCAAATGGATTTAGGCCCTAAGGGGTATCCCACTTTTGTAGAAGGGAGAGAACTTACGCCAAGCTAGGTCAGTCCCCCCCCCCGGCTGGCTCGGTTCTGAGTCCATTCTCTATCAAGTGAGCCTTCGCGACTGTTCACAAACCAAACGGGAACTGCAAGCGAGTTTTCATTACTCGCAACTCTTCATTTTTGCCATATATATAATCGAACAGTTTAGTTCGATCAAGTGATACTTCGTGGCATTTATATTCCCGCGAGACACTTTCCTGACGCACTCTAGACATTTTCATTTTTTCTCATTCTTCATCATTGTCATTTTGTGCAATTATTCTGCGAAGTTGTATTCGAAGATTTTCTTTGAAAAAGTACCGCTTCATAGGAAAGGCGATCCGTTCTATCCTGGGAGGTAATTGTTCAACAACCTTTGGATATCAGTAGAGGGGACAAATTGTCTTAAGGACACAATGTCAATTCGTTGAGCTCGGATCAATCGTCAAATTCGGATCACTCATTTCAGGTTTGTCAAACAACTTTACTTTATTTTGCACATACAAACACATGTATATGACAACAATGAATTGATACGTCAATCATTTAATCATTAAGAGATGGTAACCTTATGTCTTAAACTTATTCCTAAAACTTTGAAGATTCCAACCCATATGCAATTTTGTTCATTTATTTAAACACTTACTTGCAATTTTGAACATCATCTATGAACCAATATAATTTATACTTTAGCGTTACTCGCTCTCACGTTGCAACGGTGGACAAAGATGACGAAAAACAAACATATGATGAATATTTTGCTGCAAGACGAAAGAGAAGTAATGTAAAACGAGTGCGTTCCAACAAAGCAGCAATGACAATGGTGGCGAGTCGAAGAGTAGAAGCTATGAACAAGCTATGAAATACGCAACCGATTGAGAGATTGACTTTATACAATCTACTAATTAATGGATAGCACTTGTGTCAAGCCTCACACATATACAAGATACAACAAATAGTTTGTAGAGTAAAGAAGACGCTGAACAAACATATAGAACTCGAAAGAGAAGCCAATTTGGCAGGTGGACAGACTAAGCTAGAGCGCGATCACTTGGCACGATCACTTGGCGTTCGGATTCCATGACTCGGGTCTCATGGAACTTGGCAATGAAGGCTGTGGCTTTGTTGTCGATGCCGGGCTCTGCAACGAACCAGCCTTTGTCAGAGTCGCTCGTATATATTTTCTTCGGGCTTACGGAGTCTGCCCCCCAAGCATCATCACGGCGTGCCCTCCTAGGCTTGAACAAGCTCATGAGCGAGAAGGACGATGAAGATTTCTTCTGCTTGATGTTGCCTCCCATGCCAGTAGCTAAATTACCGTGAAGGCACTGAAGGGCAGTAACAATGAACTCTGTCTCGCTCTCTCTCCCCTATGTGTTCTTGGTTTTTGCACTCTGAAGTGCCAATGAGGGAGAGCTAATGAATTTATAGCGAAGGCTAGAGAATCTGGACTAATATCTGGTTCAACTTGAGAATGAGACGAATGGTCCAGACCTAATGACCTGAAAAGGTTAAAAAAGAGAAAGGAAAACAATTTAAGAACCACCGGTGTGAATGTAATGACATTATATACAATTATATATATGTTGAACGGTGCTTGCCTTCACAAATTGTACGTGAAAAATTAGTTGCGATGCATTGAACTTACATGTATTCGGTATATTTTATTAAACCTTTTCATTATGACGTTGCGTAAATTTTGCTGCCTTTTTTTTCGCGAAATTTAGTCATGATCTTTACTTTTTGGTTTGAGTTACAACTTTTTCAAATGCTATGTTAGATTATGGTTATTTTGCTAACCCTTTAATCCCTTAACTTTCACATATTGCAGAGGCAATTTTTTTTTAAAAAAAATTCACTTAAATACGGCATGTAATGGGACTAATTCTGTCATTTTGCATGTAAAACAAGCAAAAAGGAACAAAGAAAAGCAAGAATGCGTTGGTAAAAGGACCCAATAAAGGATGCTTTTCAACAAATACATGTCCTCCTCTCATTTGTGTAGTTGACCAAAACAGAGATCGGTGGTGGAAGACCTAATGAGCAATTAATCCTGGGGAAGATGTCCGTCCATTCACCTTCTCCATGGCCATGGACTCCCTCGAGTCACGTCGTTCGTTCGTTTACGCAAAGCTGAGTTGATGGAACAAAAAAGAGGAAAGACGAGAGAAGACACATAAAGAAGGTGGTCGAAGGGAGCCACTAGGATTCTCGTCTTTGAACTTTTCAGTTGGCGGCACTCATTAATTAATTGGTTTGGTTCTAATTATTCCCTAAAAGGAAGCCATACGTTTTGCCTCCACAGAACAAGAGTTTTGTGTAATCCTTTTCATTACAGACATTGTACGCCCTAAAAAGATACACTAAAGAAAGGTGTTGGGGAGGACACGTGTCACCCCCTCAAGGCTTCCTTTCATTGTTTGTTATTATTTATTTTTGGCAAATAAATTGTTTTCTTCTTCTCTTTTTTTTTTTTGTGCTTTTTTTGGTTGACTGGGTTATTCATTATTCTTGTAATTTAAGTTTCCTATTTCGTCAAATGTGTGCCGTACCCCATGTACATAGAATTAGATACAGTGCGCCTTTGGTACGGGTTGTTAGGTAAGTATTCTAGGTGTATTAAACCCAATTGTGGGTCGTCAAATTTGGAGGGATCATCACGGGACTTACCATTTTCAATAGTTTAAATCAATTATAGTAAATGGATAGTATAGCACACTCCCCTAATAATTTCTCTTATGCTTTTAAGCTCACTTTCATGCTATTATTTCACAAAATTAAGTATCTCAAAACAACTCCTCAAGTACTTTAAGACCCTTTAACTTATTAAATCTGCAGCAGCACCATTTCCTAGTTTAAATTTTGAATTTTTTATTGAAGTACGATCTATGAGAGACCGAAATGTGACGAACTCCTTTTGTGTGCAAAAGATGAAGTTCCTCAATATGTACGGGGTAATTTCTCTTGTCAAATTTACTTTCTCTGAATGGTTGACAGTTTAACAACCCACATTATAGAAGATAAAGATTCAGCCATGTAATCTATTCTACTAAAATACTACTGCACTTTTAAATAAAACCCTACGCACACAAAAGCAGCCCTTGACCCCGCATCTGTGTGTTTTGTGCGTGCCGGTGCCCGTACGCATGAGGTCAAACCCAAGATTAGAGGTTATTTGGGGGGCACAACTAGCCGCACAATACTCATGATTGTAGAACTGGTGGTGCGGCGACTTAGCGGCAAAAGGGATGGTGACGGAGAGAGAGAGAGAGAGAGAGAGAGAGAGAGAGAGAGAGAGAGAGAGAGAGGGGGGCGGCGGCGGCGGCGGCAGCGGCTAGACGCTTTTAGTGGGGGATGCACAACGCGCAATGGCAAGCATGGAGGGGGAATAAGAAGAAGAAAAGTGAAGAGAAAAGAAAATGATAAGGGAAAGAAAAGAAGAGGAAAACAGAGCTCAGATATTGATCTGAACTGAATTGAAGCGTCAGTCATTTAATCATTCAGAGATGGCAACCTTACGTCTTAAACTTATTCCAAAAATTTAGAAGATTCCAAACCGTATGTAATTTTGTTCACTTATATGAATACTCACTTGCACCGATGGACAAAGATGACGAAAAACAAACATAAGATGGATATTTTGCTGCAAGACGAAAGTGAAGTAATGTAAGACGATTGTGTTCCAACAAAGCAGCAATAACAATGCTGGCAGGTCGAAGAGTAAAAGTTATGAACAAACTAAGGAATTCGCAACTGCGAATGCAAAATACGTCGGCGGGTAACCAATTGAGAGATTGACTTTGTACAAATCTACTAATTAATGGACAGCACTTGTGTCAAGCTATACACATAAACAAAGATACAACAAACAGTCCGAAAAGTAAAGAAGACACTGAACAAACATATAGAACTCTAAATAGAAGCCAAGTTGGCAGGGGGACGGCCTATGCTAGAGCGCAATCACTTGTCATTCGGATTCCATGACTCGGGTCTTATGGAACTTTGGTGATGAAGGCTGTGGCTTTCTTGTTGATGCCGGGCTCTGCAACGTACTGGCCCTTGTCATAGTCGCTCGGATATATTTTCTTCGAGCATACAGAGTCCACCTCCCTAGCATCGTCCCAGCATGCCCTCCGAGGCTTGAACAAGCTCATGAGCGAGAAGGAAGATGAAGATTTCTTCTGCTTGTTGTTGCCTCCCATAACCGGTAGCTAAATTACTGTGAAGGCACTGAAGGGCTGCATCAATGGACCCTTGTCTCTCTCTCCCCTATGTGTTTTTGGTTTTTGCACTCTGAAGTGCCAATGAGGGAGGGCTGGTGAATTTATAGCAAAGGTTAGAGAATCTGGACAAATATCTGGTCCAGCTTGAGGAGGAGACGAATGGTCCTGACCTAATGGCCTGAAAGGAAAAGAACTTTAGAATTACTAGTCTAAATGTAAAAACATTATAGACAATTACATATATGCTTGCTTGCCATTCACAAATTGTACATGAAGAATTATTCATGATGCACTGAACTCACATGTATTTAATAAATTAAGGGTTAATACCACAAAAAACTCCAAACTGGTACATCTGTTATAAATTTACCTTGAATTAATTCTTTGACCAACAAAAACCCTAAATTGATATACTTATGACGAACTTACCCAAACTAATTTTTTAAATACAAAATATTTCAAACTGGTACACTTGTGACAAATTTACTACCCGTTAAATTGAATTAATAACACGGAAAATAAAAAATTGATAAACCTGTGACAAAAGGAGGAGTAAAAACCCAAACTAGTACATCTGTTAACTGCCACGTGTGATCCAACTCAACAATTTGATGATAAATTTAATGAAAACTAAAATTTGTTGCAAGTTTACTGGTTTGGGGTTTATGGTAGTTAAAAAATTAATTTTGAGTAAATTTGTTAGAGGTGTACTTGTTTTGAATTTTTTGTGGTATTAACCCTTTTGTTTAACTTTTTCATACCAGGGTTGCCTAAATTTTACTGCCTGTCTTTTTTTCTAAAATTTAGTCATGATCGTTAGTTTTTTGTTTGAGTTATGACATTTTCAAATGCTATGTTAGATTATGGTTATCTTGTTAACCCTTTTCACCCTTAACTTTCACATATTGCAGTGGCAATATTTTTTTAAAAAATTCTCTTAAATAATTGATTATGTCAATCGACATGTAGAACAAGCAAAAAGGAACAAAGAAAAGCAAGTGTTGGTAGAAGGACCCAATATGCGATGCTTTTCAACAAATAGATGTCCTCTCTTTTGTGTAGTTGACCAAAGCAGAGATCGGTGGTGGAAGACTTAATGAGCAATTAAACCTGGGGAAGATGTCCTGTCCATTCACTTCAGCATCTCCTCGACCTTTGCAAGGCGTTTGTCCTGTTTAGTCATCGATACAGCTTCAGATTCAGGCTTCATAACGGCGAGGGGAAGCGGATTGTCCTCTAGTGGGGGCATTTTGCTATCGCTAGCAGAGGCTTTATCTTTTTCAGTGGACGGTGGTAGTAATACCACCTCAACTGCTGCAGGCGTGGGCGTGAGCTTGCTCTGAATGGATTCTACCTGCTTTGTGAGATTTTGGATCGCGTTAAGGACCAGCTTCATTTCGTCCTCCATAGAATTGAGACGGACGTTTTCTTCAGCCATTTTTTATAACCACATGTGAAAACGTTCAAATAAATAAGTATAATGCCCAATAAAGAAGCATTTTATGACTTAGTCATAATATTATCACATATTTTCTTTATTTGCAAAGAAAAAATATAAGCAAAAAGGCTTTTTATTAATATCAACATTACAGGCGGCATCCCCGGGGTTCGAACCCCGGTCGCCTCGGATCATGATGCTTACATCCCCAGATACCACTGGGCCGAAGGCCTCGATGGTGTCTTTAAAGGGCAAAAATTTTTATTTAAAGCATAAAAAATGGCCCGAGTTATATTAACATTAGTACAACCCAAAAACACTTTTAGGGAAGAAAACCAAGACCCCTAAACATAAATACTAGGGAAATATACAAAAAGGGGCTTTTAACAAAATGGGCGCTCTTCCCGGATGCTCATTCTATAAACGAGGGGATGGTTACAGTCTCTCAGAGTTGCTTGTTTTCATGGACAAGCTCCATAATAAAAATATTCATTGTTTATAGACTGCAATCAACGAGTGGTTTAACAGTAACAAATCAATTAAATAAACAGGCTGTATAATAAAATGAGAAGGGATAGAATATATACCTTTCTTTGAACCATGGCAATCACAACGACATGCACATGAGGAGTGTGGCTCGATTTTTATCTAGACTGACTTAGCAAAGTGAAATTAAAAGGGTGCCTGACCGTCGCAGTCTCGCGTTGGTGTTAAGTCCTTTTAATCTCGGCCAAATCGAAAGGAATATCTTATAGTCACGCAAATAGAGGCTAAAGATATTTCTTTACGATTTTGAGAAATGAATTTCGGGGAGAAGAAAGGCAACTTCTACATCGCAGGCTCGCGTTCAAGGTTGTATCTTTCTCAACACCATCCTAAAATGCCCCATCGCGGCCCAGGTCCGGCAGCGTGGATGTGTGTGCAATAGTGTAGTGCTAAATTATTAAAACAAGCACAACAACTTATAAACAATCAATTCGAATCTGCAAGAACAAATAACACCTTACTGTTAGGGTCATACCTAGAGTCCTTGTTGCCAAATAAAAATTATTTTGAAGAGGATAAAAATTTGGCTTAAATCCACTTTTAAAAATGCAAGTCCCCAGCAGAGTCGCCAGTCTGTCGCGACTGAACTCCCGAGCCCTTTTCGAGTGACATGCGAAAAGCAGGGGGGCTCGCCTGGTACGTGCTAAGTCTAGGTTTGGGACTTAACTTGGGCTCTCCCAAGCCCATACGGTATCACGACTTAGGGTTTAAGTTTTTTTAACATGCAGGAGTCGCCACTAATCGATTTGGGGTGGGTCGATTAGAAATCCAAATAAGATGACGGGAGAATCACCTTATTCCTACGAATCAGAAATTAACTGAGTTCGGGGACTTGGTTATACTAGTTGGATAACTAATGCCCTTTCGGTACCATTTTACCCTGTTCATTTTTTGAAAACATTTATCAGGCAATTTGGATTGATTTTAGGACCTTTCTCCTAACATGTGAGGTGATCAAGCGAGTGCATAATCAGAAATGATCAGCAGTCAGGAACACAACAAGTCATGTAGCCTAGAGTTCTAGCCCTAACTAAGCCAGATGACATTCAGAAACACAATAGTTCATGCAATTGTATTAAAAAAAACATGCATACTAAAAACGCAACAGTAATAATAGAACATGCAACATATTACCGCGAGATTTCAGGCTTATCTAATTTAAACATGGTAAGTTATGCAATTATAATAACATGCACAATTATAAAAGATTAAAATACTCAGATAAGTCACATAAAAAAATTTTGAATTTTTTTTCAAAAAAAAAGTAAAAATTAAAAAAATTAAAAAAACGAAATAAGAAAAGAAAAAGGAATATATTTTTTAAAAGAAATTTTTAATTTTTAATTTTTTTTAAATACGAAAAAAAATAAAAAAACTTTTTTTTCAAAATTAGTATTTTTAAATTTTTAAATTTTTTAAATTAAAAAAATAGAAAAGAAAAAGGAAAAGAAAAACCTTTTTTTAAATTTTTTATTAAAATAAAATAAAATATATAATATATATAAAACTGGTCGGGTCGGGTCGGATCCTGGTCGGTCAGAACCGACCCAGTCAACGGACCCAAACCAGGTCGTTGACTCGGTGACTCAATCCCAATCGTCGGTCGGACCGACCGGAAATGTTGACTTTGCCGATCAATCAACCGGGTCGGTCGGGCCGATCAAAGTTGGCTGATCCAACCCGTCGCGACTCGGGCAATGGCCGAACCGATTCAGTCAACCGGAGGAGCAACTACCGGCGAAGCCAAAAATTCCGCCCCGCCGGATCAGACCAAAGGCCGACGCCGGTTCGACTTTTGGGAACCCTGAGAAGCCTTGCCACCGCTGTGGACATCTCGTCGATCACGCCACCGGATAACCAAATTAAAAACCGACCTAACTGAGGCATTTTATCGAACAGCATGCGAATCAAACAAGCGAGCTCACCCACTTTCGGGATCCGCACTCGAGGATTCTGGCTTACCTTCGACGACGGCCTGTGAACGGTGGGGGTGATGGTATGGCCGACCGCGCGAAACGGCCGGCGCGGGTCCCGGCCAAACGGGGCGCAAAAACAGGGGAAAACAGAGCAGTTCGGACGGAGGGGCTGCTCACCGGTCGACGGCGTCCAAGAGGCTTCCGGCTGGTCCGCTGGCGACGGCGACCCTACTGGCTTGCTCCAGCGAGGCCTCGGTCACGTTCTCTCTCTCTCTTCTCAGTGTCTCTCCCTCTCTCTTCTTTTTTTTTTTTTTTTTTGGAAAAAATGGCCAACCGGAAGCTCTGGCTTCTTCACAGCGACAGCAACGTTACTGGTTTGCTCTGGTGAAGCCTCGGTCACGCCCTTTCTCTCTCTATTCTCTTCGTTCTCTCTCTATTCTCTCCCTCTGTGTTCTCTCTCTTTCCCTGCTCTGTTTCTCTCTCAAAATCGCCGACTAGGACCTCTCTCTCTCTGGTGTTTTATAGCGGCGGCGACGATGCAGCTCTGTTCCATTGCGTCTGCAATGACGTTGGCCTGCATCGGCCTACTTTGGCCGCGACCTCGCTGCCATTAGGCGATGCGGGGGCCATCGTGGGCAGGCGGGGGAAGGAGCGGTGCGGGATGAGGAGATAAGGGGAAGCCAAGAAACGGGGGAAGAAGGGACTGGCAATTAATGCCAGTACCTTTGGCGTGCTCGTCCGGGCCTCCTCTGGCCTGATGGAGATGGCGTGGAGCTGTTCCGCCGCCGCCGCTCGTTCCGCCACCGCAAGGATGAACAGGGGAAGAGAAAGGGACGTCGGCGGAGGAGAAGGAAGGAGGAGAAGGGGCTGGGCCCAGGCCAGGCCCACTCAACGCAGGAGGAAGAAAAGGGAAAGAAAAAAAGAAAAGCAGGCTGGGCCCCGAGGGGAAAAGAAAAAAGAAAAGAGGAAGGGCCTTGGGCCCGCGCGGGGAGAAGGAGAGAAAAGAAAAGGGCCGGGTTGGCCCAGCCTGACCCGGCCCGAGCCGATTTTTTTTTTTTAAAATTTTTTACCTCTTTTTTTTAGATTAATTAAGAAAATATGCTCTAATAGGCCCTATTAATGCAAATATGCCTAATTTCTACATGCAATGCATTTAAATAGAAATATTTTTTTGTGTTTTAGGAACTAAAAAATTAATTCCTAAATTTTATGCAATTAATTTTGAGCAAATTTAAAAATAGGTGTCAACAATTCACCTTCTCCATAGCCATGGACTCTCCCTCGAGTCACATCGTTCGTTTATGCAAAGCTGAGAATTAAAGGAACAGAAAAGAGGAAAGAAAAGAGAGCAGATACTTGAAGAAGGTGGTAAAAAAGAGTCACTACGGTTCTCGTCTGTGAACGTATCAGCTGGTGCACCTCATTAGTTAATTGATTTAGCTTTAATTATTCCTAAAAGAAGCATTACGTTTTGCCTCAACAGAACAAGAGTTTTGTGTAACCCTTTTCGCTTGGGTTCAGGTTCCATGACTCGGGGTCTCGTGGAACTTGGCAATGAAGGCCGTGCCTTTCTTGTCGATGCCGGGCTTTGCAACGTACCAGCCCTTGTCGTAGTTGCTCGGATATATTTTCTTCGAGCTTATGGAGTTGGCCTCCCAAGCATCGTCCCAGCCGGCGTGCCCTCCGAGGCTTGAACAAGCTCATGAGCGAGAAGGAAGATGAACAAGCCTCCCATACCAGTAGCTAAATTACTGTGAAGGCACTGAAGGGCAGCTTAAATGAACTCTCTCTCTCTCTGCCCTACGTTTTTTTTTCTTTCGATTTTTGCACTCTGAAGTGCCAATGAACGAGAGCGACTGAATTTATAGGTTCAAAGGTCAGAGATTCTAGACAAATATCAGGTACAGCTTGAGATCGGGAAAAGTGTCAAAAAAGTCATAAATTTATGGGTTAATACCACGAAAAACCCTAAACTGGTACACTTGTGATAGATTTACCCCAAACTATTTTTTTGACCATAAAAACCCCAAACTGGTACATCTGTGACAATTTTACCCTAAACTATTTTTTCGACCACCAAAAACTCAAAACTGGTATATCTGTGATAATTTTACCCCAAACTATTTTTTTGACCACCAAAAACCCCAAACTGGTACATCTGTGACAATTTTACCCAGAACTAATTTTTTAATATTATTTTTTATTTTTTCGAATTTTTTTTTGTTTTTCTTATCTTTTCTTTTTCCTTTCCTTTTCTTTTTTTTTTTTTTTTCATCTTTAACCTCAAACAAAAAAAAATTCAGGAAGTGTGAATTTGGTAAGGCATATTAAATTGAAATTAAATTCATAAGTTTGTATCTATAATTTTTTTTCTTTATAATTTCTTATTATATCAATTAGAAATAGTACAAAAAATTCTTCTTGCGTTTTATTTATTATATATTTCAAGTGATCATATTGATTTATGAATCGCCATGTACATATAATATCTCTCATCTTATATATAAAATATATTATTTTTGTAAATTAATCTTTTAAATTAAATTGGCAAGCAAGACGTATAGAAATTGTTGATCAGCTGTACTCCAAGCTTAGGTAATATGCTTGCGTTGGACCCCATCAGTTTGCCTATCCACTTGCACCCAAAAATAAGAAAGACACAACAACAATATAATGCCTTTTTCGCGAGACATTTAAATGTAGAAAAAAGTGGTTGGCATGAAAATTCATGCATATAAAAGAAAGTCTTTCATTTAGCATTTATGTTTTTTTTTTGGTCAAAATGTAGCATTTATATTATGTGTCACGTTATTGTGGTATCAATTACAATATAACAATCCATTGTTGGTTCAATGAAGATGAAGGAAAAAAAAAAAGAAAAGGAAAGGAAAAAGAAAAGAAAAGAAAAACTAAAAAAAATTAAAAAAAATTAAAAATTAATATTAAAAAATTAGTTTAGGGTAAAATTGTCATGGGTATACCAGTTTGGGGTTTTTGGTGGTCAAAAAAATAGTTCGGGGTAAAATTATCATGGGTGTACCAGTTTGGGATTTTTGATGGTTAAAAAAATAGTTCGGAGTAAAATTGCCATAGATGTACCAGTTTAGGGTTTTTTATGGTCAAAAAAATAGTTTGGAGTAAATCTGTCATAAGTGTACCAGTTCAAGGTTTTTCGTGGTATTAACCCTAAATTTATTGTATTGATGCCAATTTAGTCCTAAACCTTTTTTTGGTGCCAATAATCCTAAACCTTTTGTTTTTGTAACAATTCAATCCTTCCATCTAATTTTGACCAAATATTGCCTATGTGGTACCGTTGGCAATGACATGGATAATTTTCAATAATTTTTAAATATTTTTTAAATTATTTAGTTATTTATTAAAATTTCTTTCTTTCTTTCTTTCTTTTTTCCTTTTTTTCTTTTTTTTTTCTTTCCTTTTCTTCTTCTTGGCGACCGGCTAGAAGCCACGGTCGGCGAGGCTAGTGAGGCTCGCCCTTGCCAATGATGGCAAAGGCGAGCCTCGCCAAATCTAGTAAGGTCTGCCCTCAACCATGGCTAGCGAGGCTCAACCCTCGCTAGGCTAGCGCAAGGCCGCCCTTGCAGCCATTCGACAAGATCGAAGGCTGCCACTGATGATGCGTATATTTGACTTATATTTTGATTATATTTGGTGGTATTTTGGGAAAATATTCGAATAAATAGAGTGGAATTTATTTGTTTTTATGCATTGTGATTAGGTGATGGTGAATGAAGCAATCGCGAAGATTTTGGATGTTTTTGAGCCGTTGATTGGGATTCTGCATGTAAAAGATCTATTTTCCATATATCCGTGCTCACGGCTTAAGATCGCGCGGATGTAAAGCTGGCGCAGAATTTGGAGACGTGATTTGGCAATTACTTTCCATATTTTCCAGATTTGATTGAGGAGGATTTTTGTACTTAAATAGAACTCTTAATTAGGGACATTAGGGAGAAGTTTTTGCGTTTTATTTTCTCTTTCCTTGTTGGATAGAATTTCTTTTTCTAGACTTTCTCTTTTTTATTTAAGAGGTTGATCGCAAGAGGGAAGGACAGACTTGACTTCAGAAAATTCAGAAACATATTATTTTCTCTTTTGCGCATTTTGTAGCCATGTGTGGCTAACTTCTTTTTAATCTAGCAAAGGATTATCAAAGTTCAAGTTCATTCAAGTTGTGAGATCTAAACTTAATCCTTCTTCTTAATTTCTGCAATATTTATATATTCTCCGTTTTATTGTTTACCATTACTTTGTTGGTTATTACAATAAGAGCTCGTTGTGCAATTGACAGGGTGATAGTTTGCCAATTGAAATACCCAAACCCATAATTGTTTAGGTATTTTAATAATAATGGTAAATAATATAACTTAATTAAAACCAGATTTTCAAGTTGTATTATGAGAATATATGATCTAGCTTGAATAAGTTACGCGTGTGATTTATTGGCTAGGGTTGGGTTTTTCTCTCTTCATGCTATTAGCGAATTGAATCCTAGGCGCGTGTCGGGGTTATTCGTTAATAAGGGATTAATCATAGGCGCATGTCCGATTAATCTAATATTAAGGAAAGATTAGGTTGTTAGAAGCGTTTCAACAGTCATAACTAGTCTATTGCAGTGTTTGAGATTATTCATTTGATTCAATGATCAACTTCCGAACTTGAATGAGATTACCTTTGCTAGATGTTGCATAATCTGATTTTCTTTAATGTCTGTTTGCTTATTTTATTTAAGTCTATTTTGCATAAACCCCCCTTTTTAGTTTCGCTTTTATTGTTTACTTGATTTTCAAAGAATTAACAATTTGTCAGTCTCTGTGGATTCGACTCTGCTCACCCTAAGTACAATTTATTTGTGATTTAGGTACCGCATGATAACCATTCTCATTCTGTCCAGAACTGGTTTTTTACTCCCGAAATCAGTTTTGGACCAGAAACCCGTTTGTTAACGCAATTTAATTTTTCTATTTCCAGGACAAGTTTTTGTCCCAGAACTGATTTTGGACCAGAAATAAGAACCAGAAAAAATGAGGTTTTTCGTTTCTGGACCAAAAGTGAGAACTCGTTCCCACTGAAATCGTTTTTCTTCTAAACACATCTCTCTCTCGTCTCCTTGTTCGAGCTCTCTCTTCTGCGAGCTCTCTCTCGTCTCCATCTCTTATGCCCGTCCCTCTCTCTACTCTCTTCTGTTGCCGTCGAGATGAAGCCAGGCCGCTTGTTCGCCCGCTCCGACCGAGAGGAAGCCAGGGCCACTCGCTCCTGCTCCACATAAGCTCCGATCGTGCACAAATCTCCTCTCATCTCTCTCTTTTCTGGATATCAAGGGGTCAGCTTCGGCCTCGCTGTGGGCGGCGAGCTCTGGGGAAGGCCGAGCGGCCCGCCGTGGCGGCCCGGTTGAGCTCATGATCGCCCGGATGCAGGCGACGGCGAGCTCGACCCGCCCGGCCCCTAATCCGCGTGTCTCTTCATCAGGTGCGTTCGGTTCCCACCTCCTCCCTCCCTTCCGTCTCTTGGCCGCCGTGTGAGTGGCGGTCGGTGAGGATCAGACTTTCTTCTCGTGCCCAAAGAGGCCTCGGCGTTCTGTTAAGTGGTTGGGTGTGGTTGTTGCTCCGTCTGTTAGATGAGTTCTTAATAGATTTTCTTTTGTGCACACCAAGTGGTTGACGTATTTTCTTCGCCTGTACTTCGGGGGAGCATCACTGCCGCCATCTGGTTATTGAATTGGTTGTGTATTGTGGGAATTGAAGTTGGATATTTCTTCTCACTTTCCATGAAAATGTTTGGTTTTGGATGAGAAGTGGGTGACGCCGAGGGTAAAAGTTATCTGAAGTGTATTGCTTCATCAGACTTGTATTTTTCGACATTACGTGATCTACGAAGTTTCAGCAGAAATGGGGTTCGCATGTCATCTGCTAACAACAGATGGAACTTGAACTTTGTAGCAGGAGGAAAGTACACTGAGTTCTCTATTTAAATCTATTGTCTTAGAAGTAATTTTGATGTACTGCTCCTATGTTCAGTCTTCTATTGAGCGAATTGATGGAAATCAATTGAAGTCTCTTCAAAAATGTACCTGAGACCATCTTGACATTAAGCGGGGGGGGCTGCAACTAGCACTGATCTCTAATCGATTGATAATTGTCCAGCCAAAGTGCAGTTGTCCAACTCCATGCCTGATATAGCATCATGAACTTACCTGAAGTCTCTCATCATCTTTAAGAGTTTGCTTTTAATCATCATATGACTTAAAGTTAACAACTGCATGGCAAATTCTGTCATTGAGGTCGTGGCACTTATTTTAGCCATGCAGATTTTCCTGACTCTTATATTTGTTCAATCCTCAGGAAGAAAAATAACAAGAGGAGGAGAAAGATTTTGCTTTACTCACGAGATATGCTGTTTATTGTGTCATCATTTTCTTTCCTGGCTTATATCATTCTATAATACTTCTTTTTATTATTTGTGTGCTCATTCTTGTTTCTACTGCAGATTTCACTCCTTCCCGTGGAAACACTCCTATCCACCCATCCTTATTCAAGGGAACACAATTGGTTAAGAATGGCCCTCAGGACAAAGCACCTGTCCTTGTTCCCGAGCCTTCCCCAACAAGTAAGAAAAAGAAACTCGCCGAACTTTTCTGAGATAGCCTCAGGGAGCAAGAAGATGTTGCCGATCATGATGCTTCGGCTCACAAAGCTATGGCAGAAGAAAAGGCTGAAGCCAAGCCAACTATACTCGATGTTCTTCCGATCTCTGATCAAGGAACGCCTTCCATCTCTAAGCCCACTTTCATGTGTAGCGGCGAAAGGACTCCTAATGGAGATCATGTGATGGAGGAGCAGAAACCGGTTAGAACTGTGACTTGTTGCCTCCCCAGATTGTCTTCATATGGTGGTTTCTTTGAGAGGAATAAGAAGATGAGCTCTTGCAATAACCGTGCATGATTAAAATGTTCATCGGTTTGAGCTTTATATGGCGGAAGTCGGGATCTCTTGTCTTTGAGAGGCGTGTATAGTCTATAGAGGTCTTAAATCTTGTGTGCATGCTGCTATCTTATGCGAAAGCATGTATATTGCAAACTGAGGCAACTGACTCGAGTATTGGACTCATAGCAAATTTTCTTTTCGCTTGTTCATGTCTACCTTGATCTGTTCCTGGATTATATTTCTGAAACTTCTGTGGTATTCTACATGTAATGAGCAAAAAAGTGCTCCTTCCATGGTCGATTATCAGGAACAGAGAATATTGAATCAGGAAGTAACTTGTCTTTGACCTTGGTGAAGACCAAAAACTCCTCGGAAGTGGATCCACTCGGATAGTGGCAGAAAAGCCATAGTCCTATTTATAGATTGTGGAATCTTCTTCACAAATTGCCACAAAATAAAAAGGAAAAAGAAAAGGCAAGCTTCGACGTAATGCAAAAGTGTGGGAGTGAGAACTACAGATGGATGAATCACAGTTGATAGCTTTGTTTCAAAGACAAGCTTTAGACCTTTGTAACCAACATATCCTTTGCTTTGCGGGAAATGCAAACACTGAACACCCTCAATTGCCATCTGAGTAAATTAAGCATGCCTTGATACGTTATCATTAGCCAGTGACCCCTTCTTTTCTTTTCAGTGATTACCACCACGTACAAATGTGATTAAAGTTCTTGAACATTAATTTCTTCACCAAGTGACGAGGGGCTGTCTTAGATTTTTATTTTTTTTGGGGAATCTCAAAAAAATTAAATTTCTCTTGAAATGGTTGGCCACGGTATTCTAAACCACTCTGTGAAATTTTGAAATTTTTAATTTTTAAAATTTTTTTTGGCATATCAAAAAAATTAAAATTTACTCAAAAAGTGGGTGGCCACAGGTATTCTAAGCCATTTTGTGACATTTTGAAATTATTTTTTATTTTTCATTTTTTGGGGCACCTCAAAAAATTTAAATTTCACTAAAAGTGGGTGGCCATAGGTATTCTAAGCAATTCTGTGAAGTTTTGAAATTTTTGATTTCTTGATTTTTTTTGAAGAATTTCAACAAATTTCCTATTTTCCCGAAATCTGAATTTTTTTATTTTCTTGACATTTTGATGATTTTTTCTGGAATTTTTCAAATTTTTGGGATTTTCTGAATTTTTTTGAGATTTTTATGAATTTTTCGGATTTTTTTTATTTTTATTCCATTTCTAAAAAAATGGATTTCTGTTCCCGGAAATAGAATTTTATGTTGTTTATCAAACGGGTTTTTGTTTCAGGAAATAAAACTTTGGTCTTTGTTATCAAACGGGTTTTACATTCTAGAAATGTAAATTTTTGTCGTTATCAAACGGGTTTTTTTTCCCAGAAACTCATCCAGGAACCAGAAATAGAAAAATCTATTTCTGGTTCAGGAACTCATTCCGGATCAGAATGGTTATCATGCGGTACCTTAGAGAGTAGAAATTAGTTTTTTGGTGAATTCGACCACCACCAAATTTTGGCGCTGTTGCCGGGGACTGATTTTAATTGATTTTATTCTTTGATGACCAGATCTGATCGTGCAGTGAACTCGATGACGATCTTGAGATAGAGAAGACAGCTAAGAGGTTAAGAAAAGAAGCAAAATTAAGAAAACAAGCGTCTTCATCTACAATTTCAACGCCTGAAGACGAAACATCCCCTGAACTGCCTTATTCTTCCAGCGAATCTGATCAAGAAGAAAAGATGGCCGAAGAAAATAGGACTTTGAGAGAATTAGCGGCCTTTCCAGTCAATCAACAGCCTTTGTGCATCACTTACCCAAATATGGAGGCTCCATTTGAGTTGAAATCAGGTTTAATCCACTTGCTGCCCACTTTTCGTGGATTAGAGAATGAAGATCCTCATAAACATCTCAAAGAATTTCGTATAGTTTGTTCCACCATGAAACCACAAGGAGTAACGGAAGAGCAAATTAATCTGAGGGCCTTTCCATTTTCTCTAGCTGATGCAATCAAGGAATGGCTATTTTATCTATCTCCTGGGACTATTACTTCATGGACAGGCATGGTGAATATTTTTCTTGACAAATTCTTACCTGCCTCCCGAGCTGCTGGAATAAGAAGAGGAATTTGTGGGATTAAGCAACGGGATACATAGACTCTCCATGAATATTGGGAGAGATTTAAAAGATTGTGTGCAAGTTGTCCCTAACATGGAATTCTAGATCAGGCCCTTATTCAGTATTTTTATGAAGGATTATTATGCATGGAGAGAAAGATGATGGATGCCTCAAGTGGAGGAGCTATTGTCAACAAGACACCTCAAGCTGCTCGTGACTTAATTACTACCATGGCTGCCAATTCCCAGCAATTCGGGTCTTACCAAGAACCCTCAAGAAGGGTTAATGAGGTAAACGCATATTCCCTTGAAAGCAAAATCAATCAATTAACCTCTTTGGTTCAAAATTTGGTTGTAGGGAATACACAACAAGCCAAGGTGTGTGAGATCTGTGCTTATACCGGTCATTCTACGGATATGTGCCCCACTTTGCAAGATGATACTCCTAAACAAGCAAATGCCGTTAGGAATTTTCCGGGCCTACCGCAAAGGAGGTATAATCCATACTCAAATACATACAATCCGGGATGGAAAGATCACCCAAACTTTAGTTATGGATTCAGAGCGCAAAATTTCCAACAATTTCAGCAAAGACCATGAGCCCCACCGCAGCAAAATTCTTCAGCACCAGGTATGTCTCTTGAAGAGATAGTTAAATCTCTTGCAACTAACACTCAACAATTTCAACAGGAGACAAGGGCGAGCATACAAAATTTGGAGAATTAAGTTAGCCAATTGGCAACGTCCCTAAGCAAGCTGGAATCTCAAGGAAAATTGCCTTCTCAAACAATAGTAAACCCAAAAGAAAATGCGAGTGCAATTACCTTGAGAAGTGGAAAAGAGCTGGAACCTATTGCTGGAAAAAGACGTGAGTATGGCTTACAATCAGAGAAAGAAACAGAGGTGATAGTTAAGAAACAGACGGAGTAGCCCCGAGAAGTCATGCACGAGAAGCCCAAAATTTTGGAGACCAAACCTCCTTTTCGGAAAGACTAGCTAAATCAAAGAAGGAAAAGGAAAAGGAAGAAATTCTTGAAACATTCCGAAAGGTGGAGGTGAATATACCCTTGCTTGATGTAATTAAGTAAATACCCAGATATGCAAAATTTCTTAAAGAGTTGTGCACTAATAAGAAAAAGTTGACCGGGTATGAGAAGGTAAGTGTGGGGAAAATGTGTACCTTTGTTCTTCAAAAAAAAATTACTGCCCCCAAATGCAAAGACCAAGGTATGTTTGCTATATCTTGCACTATTGGGAATGTGGGAATAAAAAGGGCTATGTGTGATTTGGGAGCTTCAATTAATGTGATGCCATGGTCCATTTATTCTTCTTTAAATGCTGGTCCATTAAAAGAAACTGGGGTAGTAATTCAACTTGTCGATAGGTCAATTGTTTACCCCAAAGGTGTGTTAGAGGATGTGTTAGTTCAGGTCAATGGTTTGATTTTTCCTGCAGACTTCTTTATTTTAGATATGGAAGATGATAAATCCTCAAACTCATCTGATATTCTGCTGGGAAGACCTTTCCTTAGTACTGCTAGAACAAAGATCAATGTGTATAATGGTACATTAACTATGGAATTTGATGGTGATGTGATTAAATTTAATATTTATGATGCCATGAAATATCCTGATGATGTATCTTGTGTTTTCAGCATTGACATTATTGAACCATTAACTCAAAAGACATTTGAGTTAAGTGAGGATGACAAGTTGATGGTCGCGCTTTGCAAAAGTATGAGTCTGGGACAGCATTGGTAAGGTTGAAAGAAAGTTTTTAATTGATGATGAATTGCAAGAAGTAGTGTACGAATTGGAGGCACTTAAGCCTAAGGTAAGAACTAATCCTTCTATAGACTTGCCCACATCTCACACCATTCTTTTACCTTCTGTTTTGCAGCCTCCTAAATTGAAATTAAAGCCACTGCCCAGTCATTTGAAGTATGCATTTTTAGGTGAAAGGGATACTCTCCCGGTGATCATCTCAAGTAAACTCAGCAAGGGAGAAGAGGAAGAGTTGATTAAAGTGTTAAAAGAACATAAAAGGGCTGTAGGATGGACAATTGCAGATATCAAAGGAATAAGCCCATCTACATACATGCATAGGATCCTGTTGGAAGAAAATAGCAAGCCTGTTAGGGAGGCTCAAGGCGTTTGAATCCGCCTATGATGGAAGTTGTAAAGAAAGAAATTTTGAAATTGTTAGATGCTGGTACGATTTATCCAATTTCTGACAGTAAATGGGTAAGCCCAATTCAGGTAATACCCAAGAAAACAGGTATAACAACGATTGAGAATACAAACGGTGAGTTGGTGCCCACCCGAGTTCAAAACGGTTGGCGGGTTTGTATAGATTACAGAAAATTAAATGCATCAACTAGAAAAGATCATTTTCCTCTTCCATTTATTGATCAAATGCTTGAACGGTTGGCTGGTAGAACTCATTATTGTTGTCTTGATGGATATTCAGGTTTCTACCAAATTCCGGTTGCACCCGAAGATCAAGAAAAGACAACATTCACCTGCCCGTTTGGAACTTTTGCTTACCGAAGGATGCCGTTTGGGCTTTGTAACGCCCTAGCCACTTTCCAAAGGTGTATGGTTAGCATATTTTCTGATTATATTGAAAAAAATCATAGAGGTATTTATGCATGATTTCACGGTTTATGGTAATTCTTTTGATGAGTGCCTGGCTAACCTTACAAAAGTTTTGAAGAGGTGTTTGGAGTCTAATCTTGTTTTGAATTATGAAAAATGTCACTTTATGGTCGATCAACGGTTAATTTTGGGACATATTGTGTCTGCTAAAGGAATTGAAGTAGATAAAGCTAAAATAGACATTATTAAATCCTTGCCTTACCCTGCGAGTATGCGGGAGGTCCGTTCTTTTCTTGGGCATGTAGGTTTTTATAGGCGCTTCATCAAGGATTTTTCCAAGATCACTCAACCGTTGTATTAATTGTTGCAAAAAGATGTTCCATTTGAGTTCAATGAAGAGTGCAAGGCAGCTTTTGATACTCTTAAAGGAATGTTGGCTTCTGCACCAATTATCCGGCCACCAAATTGGAATTACCCTTTCGAGATCATGTGTGATGCAAGCAACAAGGCCGTGGCCTCGGTTCTAGGACAGTGAATTGAAAAATCCATATGTCATATACTATGCCTCAAGGACACTAGATAGTGCTCAGTGCAATTACTCCACGACGGAAAAAGAACTTTTGGCTATTGTATTTGCTTTAGAAAAATTCCGTTCTTATTTATTGGACACTAAAGTGATTGTTTATTCTGATCATGCAGTGTTGAAATTCTTACTCAAGAAGAAGGAGGCAAAATCGAGGCTGATCAGATGGATTCTCTTATTACAAGAATTCGATTTGGAGATAAGAGACAAAAAGGGGTCTGAAAATCTGGTTGCTGACCATCTTAGTCGATTACCTATCGCTGAAGAAGCACAACCTTTGCAAGATGACTTTCCCGATGAGTATTTATTTTCTGTGCAAAATACAGCTCCCTGGTATGCTGATATTGTAAATTACCTAGTAGCTGGTACCTTCCCTAATGAATTAACTAGGTCTGAAAAAGATAGGATAAAAAGGGATGCTAAGTATTATGTATGGGATGATCCTTATTTGTGGAAACATTGTTCGACCAAGTTATTAGAAGATGTGATTCTGAGGTAGAGGTTGAGCCAATTCTGAAATTTTGTCATTCTTATGCTTGTGGAGGTCATTTTGGACCCAAGAGAACAACACGCAAAGTATTAGAGTGTGGGCTGTATTGGCCTTCTTTATTTCGTGATGCTTATATGTTCTGTAAGTCCTGTGCTAATTGTCAAAGAACTGGTAATTTAGGACATAGAGATCAAATGCCACTCACTCCTATACTTGTTTGTGAAATATTTGATGTATGGGGTATTGATTTTATGGGTCCTTTTCCACCTTCATTTGGTTATACTTATATTCTGCTTGCTGTAGATTATGTTTCTAAATGGGTGGAAGCCAAGGCTACACGAACTGACAATGCCAAGACTGTAGCAGATTTTGTCAAAACTCACATCTTTGCTAGGTTCGAAACGCCAAGAGCAATTATCAGTGATAGAGGGACTCATTTCTGCAATCGCATCATGGAAGCACTTTTCACCAAATATGCTGTAACTTATCGCACCTCCACTGCCTACCATCCACAAACGAATGGACAAGCCGAAGTGTCGAACAGAGAAATTAAGTCCATACTTGAAAAGACAATCAATCCAAATAGAAAAGACTGGAGCTTACGGTTGGATGACGAACTCTGGGCTTATCGTACAGCCTACAAGACCCCTATAGGCAGGTCTCCCTATCGTCTTGTTTTTGGTAAGCCTTGTCACCTCCCTGTGGAGTTAGAGCATCGCGCTTATTGGGCTATCAAGCAATGCAACATGAAGATGGATCAGGCTGGTGAACATAGGAAATTACAATTGCAGGCGTTGGAGGAGATTAGAATTGATGCATATGAAAACTCCAGAATCTACAAGGAAAAGACAAAGAATTTTCATGACCAAATAATTTCTAGGAAACAATTTTCAATTGGACAAAAAGTTCTACTTTATCATTCCCGTTTGAAATTATTTCCTGGAAAACTAAGGTCCAAGTGGATTGGTCCTTTTATGGTTACTAATGTATTTTCTCATGATGTAGTGGAGATACAAAGCCTAGAGACAAACAAGGTTTTTAAAGTAAATGGACATCGTCTCAAGCCATTTTATGAAGGGTTTCAGGTTCATAGGAAAAAAGGAAATAACCCTGGACAGGGTTAATGAGGGGGAATGAAAATGCAGGTCATCTAGTCTAGGACGTTAAACAAGGGCGCTTTAGGGAGGCAACCCAAGTTTAAGGCGTGCCCACGCCTTATTTCTAGTTCATTTTATTTATTGTCATCTTCTCCAATAATTTACTCTAATTTTTTTTGTTCTTTTATTTACCCTCATACATGTCTACTCATGCTTCTCCATCACCACCTACTGCCTCGCAACGCAAATCCAGAGCCTGTCTTAACAAGCAGAAGCGTTTCAAAGTACCCTGCGATTTGAAGATGCAACCCATCAAGGCCAGATATAAAACTCTTCAAGGATAGCCCATCGTGCCTTGTCCGATTTTCCCACAGGAACATTGCACTACTCGAGCTCCCGACGCAAGCACGGTTTCTCCATCCACTTTAGCTGCCCGTCTTAGATTGCCGTGATTCCATATCCTCCACCATTCAGGGAAGTTAAACTCCTCTTTCTTTTTCATTTGTGCTTTTCTTTTTCCTACAATTGAGGACAATGTGTCTATTAAGTGTGGGGGAGGAACTTGCTTATCACTTTATTTGTCCCTGACCATAGCTTTTATCTGTTGACACCTAAATTTTGAAAATCCAATTAGTCATTCATTGCATAAAAATTAGGAATCGATCTCGATCCCTATTAAAAAAATTAATTAGTTAGTTAAATTGCGCATAGTTTTTAGGAGCATTTATCATATAGCTTGATTGCATAGTGATTGGGCTAACGCCAGATGGGTCTAATTGGATGGATCGGATATTCTAAGTTTATTGGATTGCTGCAAGTATAGTTTTGAGCTCAATCAATTTGTTTGGGTCCACGAAATAGAATTAATTGAGCCCATGATCAGAAAATATATAGTGCCCAATTCAGAAATTAATGTTACTAAAAATCTGGTCAATTAGCATAATATTTCGAAATGGGCATGATCTTTCAAACACTCGTGGCACTCGATTCTCTCGGTTAGGGGGAGGAAAAGAAACAAAAAAAAGATTTGATTTCCTTTGTATCTTCGTGCAAAAGGGAAACAATATAAAAATAATACAAGAGATGAATGTGGAATCCGGTCAATATAGGGGCGTATATCCTGGTCAATATCTTGCATCCATGGGTGTGAACGAAAAGAGCCAGAATATAATATATTCTAAGTATGAGGAAATTTGATTGGTTGACTTTCCTTGCAAGCCCAAGTCTACCCCACTTATAAAGGGACCCAAAAGCGACAGAAAGGGGTGATGAAAAGGGACGAAAGAAGAGAGAGAGGCGTGAGACCATTGAGAGATCAGAATTTTGAGAGGAACACACGTTCAGGGGTCTTTTGGATCTGATTACTCACAAAAAACACAGAGAGATACACAGGTGAAAAGGTGAGAGCTAGAGCAATAAAAATAGAGGATTGGTTGCGCGTGCCTCCCCCAATGCCGCGTTGCCTTGCGCCCATGCCACCTTGTGCCCGTGCCGTCTAGCATCCGCACCGACGCTGTCATCCACGCCACGCGGACTGCTGCCGCTGCTGTTCCGTGACATCCTTCGTGCCTACGCCCAGCCGCACGCCGTGAGCTGCCTCATCTACAGTCCGGTTAGATTTCGATAAAATTACGCAACCCAAATTAGGTTCCATGCGGTCCCAACAATTTCCAGCGAGCCGACATAGCAATTCCAGCGATCAGTCTCATGAGCGCAAGGGCAACAATTGACACAAGAAGACAAAACTGAAGAGTAATCGGTGGAGAGTTGTTCCATTACTAAAGGGACTTCAAGTGCTGGAACTTGGGAGCTCACTATTCGGTCCAAGCTTAAAGAGAAAAAAAGCCAAAAGTTGGCTTCAGCTGCTACCAGTTCAAGTCGTCGTCCCTGCAGCATCTTCTGATGCTTGATATCACCAGCAAAGCCTTGCTGTTCCTTAAATTCTCAGTGTTCGTTTTCGCAGGTTTCGTGGTGAGCGACTAACGAGTAATTGATGATTCTCATCGGTTCCCAGTCAAGCACCGTGATTGCCCAGCATCTTTGGTGCTCTTTGCTTCGCCTTGACACGACAAGAAGCACTTGTCACCGATCACCGTAAACCTTCCCGTCAAGGACCAAGAATCCCATATGCGTGAGCAATCCTCTCATTGAACAACACTGCGAGCCCCATCACCGAGAACCACCACCAAAGGCCGTCCCGATCTGCAATCCTGATCCGCGAGTTCAAATTTGGAAATATCTCGAAATTAGGTAAGGATGTTATCTAATATTTTTAGAATATTCGGTTTCCTAATTTTCGAGTGTTTGAATATTTCGTGAATATTTTGGTGGATAGCTAGATATCTTAGGGTAATATTTGCGATATCCGCAATATTCGAAAACACCCAAAATTAGGAATTATTCCTAATTTGGCAACGTATCTGGACGACTATCCGACCTTATCCCTAAGGTACGATACGCGGCGATACGGAAAATCGTTATCTTGTCCATGATTACTTGGATACAATAATAGATTTTATTTGCTTTCCAAATTTAAATAATCAACTTTCTGTCGATATCTATAACCCTATAGATATGACCGTTAATTTGATTTTGTTGCCTTATCCGAATTTGAAGAATCTTGTAGATTGCGTGAATTGTTTGAGTGCGTTTATTATCTTTGTGTGTTTGCCTTCCTTTTAAATAAAGAAAATCCAAAATTTCGTTGTTTAGATTTAAATTAGAAATTTTGTATGCTTAGGGAATCTTAAATATATCCAAAAGAATAAGATAATTAATTGATTTAAATTGGGATTTAGGGTAGTATATTTCCTAGTTTAAATTAGAGATTGTTTTAATCTTAGTGGATTATTTAGGATATTTAATAATTTCGAATTTTAATAAAAATCCCAAAAAAAAGAATCACTTTAGGATAGATCAAATCATTTTCTCTAGGATAGATTGCATGTTAATTTGAGTAATTTTTAATTCCGAATTTCATTTGAAAATACCAAAAATAAATCATTTGTCCGTCATTAGAATTAGGTCATGTCGTCGCGTGACATATAGTTTGCATGTTAGGTTGCAATAATTGCATGTTAATTTTTGCACGTCATTACATATAGGTTAGTTTTCATTTAAATAAGTGAAAATTCTAAAAAAATATTGAGTGAACCGCTTGTTAATTAGAAATCATGTTAAGATTGTTGATGTGATTTTTTAGCTAACAATGCAGATGCTTACGTTGCTTGAGGTAAGTAATTCTCCCAATCTTGCAATTTATTTAATGTTTTGATTATTGGGTGTTACTTTGGTGGTTCGCGCACCCGCATGATCACCTCACATGCTAGTGACTAAGTTAAAATGGATCCAGACTGCATGCATAAACATTTTTGAAAAGAAAAGGTACCGAAAGGGCGTTAGACTAGATCTAGCGTAATCAAATCCCCGAGCTTAGAATCTCTAATTCGTAGGAATAAAACATATCTCCCTATGTTTTATTTAGGTTTCTAATCAACCTATCACAAATAGATTAGTGGCGACTCCAAGCATGAAAACTTTTACATGTTAAAAGCTTAAACCCTAAGTTGTGAATTGGTAGGGTTTGGAAGGGCCCGAGTTAAGCTTAGTCTTAATAATCCATTAGCCTTGAGAAAATTTAGGTCGTGACATTATCTAGTTAAATCATTAACTTCTAGTTTGAATTTGTGCAACTCTTCTCGTCTTGAATTGATAAAATATGCTAGATTATGTAATAAACTTAATATAACCAGATTTATTCTTAATTTTTCGTGAAATAAATGGTTGATTTTGGTCGTTCATCTTATCATAAAATATGAGGCTTGAATTAATGAGGTGAAATATGCTTAACTTGCTTGATTTAAATCTACGTCATGTGCATATGGAATTTTCACTAAACTTGCCGAGTCACATAATTATTCACATGTGAAAATGTGATGGAAAAGAGGTTGCTGAAAAAAAATTGAGAAAAGTATTATGTTTGATTATGTTTGCTCCTCTGTTCTACTCTATTTGAGTAACCAGGGGTCTTCATGCGCCCCATGTTGACACTCAGGCCAAAAAATAGTTAGCAAAATATGAGCAGTGCTAGTAGCCACTTAGGGTTGTGATGGGCTGAGTAACCGGGGGTAACCGCCACAATTGGTTTACTTTCACGTTAAAAGGTTTATAACACCCTAAGCAAGCCTAAAAGTGTTGCAATAATTTAAAAGCACCTCAATTTCTTGTTTATTACTTGAATTTGTGCAAGATTTGTAACTTGGCAGGTTGAGGGATGATTCTTTATGCATTAACTTATATAAAGCTCATTTGTGTGAATATTCTAAAAATGTTCGAGCTTTGTGTTTTATGATGATAAGAATTATTAAAATCAGTTATTTATTGCTTGAAAAATTGAAACTTGTTGGTTATGTTGAGTTTATTATTTTTTTAGTATGTTGAATCATGGATTAATGAGGGATTTGTGCGAGTGATGGCTGGATGTTGTCAGTTGACAGATTTGAGTTATGCTTGAGGACAAGCATTGGATAAGTGTGGGGGAGTTTGATGATGCATATATTTGACTTATATTTTGATTATATTTGGTGGTATTTTGGGAAAATATTCGAATAAATAGAGTGGAATTTATTTGTTTTTATGCATTGTGATTAGGTGATGGTGAATGAAGCAATCGCGAAGATTTTGGATGTTTTTGAGCCGTTGATTGGGATTCTGCATGTAAAAGATCTATTTTCCATATATCCGTGCTCACGGCTTAAGATCGCGCGGATGTAAAGCTAGCGCAGAATTTGGAGACGTGATTTGGCAATTACTTTCCATATTTTCCAGATTTGATTGAGGAGGATTTTTGTACTTAAATAGAACTCTTAATTAGGGACATTAGGGAGAAGTTTTTGCGTTTTATTTTCTCTTTCCTTGTTGGATAGAATTTCTTTTTCTAGACTTTCTCTTTTTTTTTTAAGAGGTTGATCGCAAGAGGGAAGGACAGACTTGACTTCAGAAAATTCAGAAACATATTATTTTCTTTTTTGCGCATTTTGTAGCCATGTGTGGCTAACTTCTTTTTAATCTAGCAAAGGATTATCAAAGTTCGAGTTCATTCAAGTTGTGAGATCTAAACTTAATCCTTCTTCTTAATTTCTGCAATATTTATATATTCTCCGTTTTATTATTTACCATTACTTTGTTGGTTGTTACAATAAGAGCTCGTTGTGCAATTGACAGGGTGATAGTTTGCCAATTGAAATACCCAAACCCGTAATTGTTTAGGTATTTTAATAATAATGGTAAATAATATAACTTGATTAAAATCAGATTTTCAAGTTGTATTATGAGAATATATGATCTAGCTTGAATAAGTTACGCGTGTGATTTATTGGCTAGGGTTGAGTTTTTCTCGCTCTTCATGCTATTAGCGAATTGAATCCTAGGCGCGTGTCGGGGTTATTCGTTAATAAGGGATTAATCACAAGCGCGTGTCCGGTTAATCTAATATTAAGGAAAGATTAGGTTGTTAGAAGCGTTTCAACAATCATAACCAGTCTATTGCAGTGTTTGAGATTATTCATTTGATTCAATGATCAACTTCCGAACTTGAATGAGATTACCTTTGCTAGATGTTGCATAATATGATTTTCTTTAATTTCTGTTTGCCTATTTTATTTAAGTCTATTTTGCATAAACCCCCCTTTTTAGTTTCGCTTTTATTGTTTACTTGATTTTCAAAGAATTAACAATTTGTCAGTCTCTGTGGATTCGACTCTGCTCACCCTAAGTACAATTTATTTGTGATTTAGAGAGTAGAAATTATTTTTTTGGTGAATTCGACCACCACCAGCCACCTCGTGGCCTCTGGGGAGGGCTCGAGCCTCGCCAGCAGTTGGGTGAGGCACGACCTCACCAAATTTGGCAAGGGTCGAGCCTCACTGGCCATGAGTGAGGCCCGACCTTGTCAGACTTGGCAAGGTCATGCATCGCCTAGTCGCTGACGAGGCTCGAGTCCTCACCAGAGGTCGCGACCTTGCTGTCACTAATGAGGGCCAGTGGCCAACGGGGCTCGCTAGAGAATGGCGAGGTCCTAGCAATCGATTGGAGGAAAAAGAAAGGGAAAGAAAAAAAGAAAAAGAAAAAATTTTAAAAATATTATTAAAAGTTGTTCACATCATTGCCGCGGTACCATGTAGGCTGGCTGGCGTATGCGTCAACAATATCTAGTCAAAATTAATCGGAGGACTGAATTGACACAAAAACAAAAGGTTTAGAACTGAATTAACACAAAAAAAGGCTTAAGACTAAATTGGTATAAATACAATAAATTTATGACTTTTCGGACACTTTGCTTCCTAATGATCTAAAAGGGCTTAAAAAGAGCAACTTATAATTACTGGTCTAAGTGTAATAACATTATATACAATTATGTATATGCTGAACAGTGCTTGCCTTCACAATTTGTACATGAAGAATTAGTTGCGATGCACTGAACGCACATGTATTCAATATATTTTATTTAACTTTTTCATTATGGGATTGCCTAAATTTTACTGCCGTCTTTAATCCCACAATTTAGTCATGATCTTTAATTTTTGGTTTGAGTTACGACTTTTTCAAATGTTACGTAAGATTATGGCTATTTTATTAGCCCCTTTCTCCCTTAACTTTCACATTTTGGAGAGGCAATTTTTTTATAAAAAAAATCACTTAAATAGGCATGTAATGGGATTGATTCTGTCAATTGACATGTAGAACAAGCAAAAAGGAGCAAAGAAAAGCAAGTATGCGTTGGTAAAAGGACCCACCATTGGATGCTCTTCATTTTTGTAGTTGACCAAACCAGAGATCGATCGGGGGTGGAAGACTTAGGGTACGCATGACAATGATTTAGTATCCAAAAATTGATTTTGCTATGAAATGATTCTTTTTTATTTCATGCCAGGGAATAATTTATAAGCATTTGAAGAAATTTGGTAACTGTCTAAAATTTCTATTCTTAAAATAGAAAAAGAATATAAATGCGTTTGGTAACAATACAAAATTTCTTCTTATTAATAATATTTTGAATTTTTTAATATTTCTTTCTCGCTTTTTTTTTTTTTTCTTTCCCTTCCCTTCCTGGCCATAGCCAGTCGCCGACAAGGGCGTTGCGGCCCTCGCCAGTCGTGACCAAGGCGACGGCGAAGTCAGCCTCGCCATGGCTGGGCAAAGTCGGCCTCGCCATCGCAGCTGCGAGCCGCCCTTGCCTAGGCAACAAGGGGGACCCTCGCCGGCCATCAGCGAGGGTCGCGATGCCTGGCCAGCCCTGGCCTGTGGCCGGTCGCCGGTGATAGGCGAAGAACAACAAACCAAGAGGAAGAAAAAACCAAGAAGAATAAAAAATGAAAAAATTGTTTCGAGAATCAAGAAGCTACTTTTTTTTTGTTTCTTAATTCTGTTCCAAAACTGATTCTGGAAATAATTGTTTGCAAATTTGTGCCCGGGCACGAAATTTTAACAAACGGATTTCTATTTCCAAGCTTATTCTGAAAATAAAATAACATAAATTTTCACTATTTGGTAACTTACCAAATCGACCCTTAATGAGTGATTAATCCTGGGGAAGATGTCCGTCCATTCACCTTCTTCATAGCCATGGACTCTCCCTCGAGTCGCATCGTTCGTTTATGCAAAGCTGAGTTGAAGGAACAGAAAACAGGAAAGACAAGAGAGAAGATACATAAAGAAGGTGGTCGAAAGGAGCCACTAGGGTTCTCGTCTTTGAACGTACTAGCTGGTGCACCTCATTAATTAATTGATTTGGTTCTAATTATTCCCTAGAGGACGCCGTACACTTTGCCTCAACAGAACAAGAGTTTTGTGTAACCCTTTTCAGTACAGACATATTGTACGCCCTAAAAAGATATGCCAGAGAAAGATTTTGGGGAGGACGCGTGTCACCCCCTCAAGCCCTCCTTTCATTTCTTGTTATTATTTCTTTTTGACAAATAAATTGTTTTTTTCTTCTTCTTTTTTTTCCATTTTTGGTTGACAGATTAGATTTTGTTATTTTCGGGTGAATCACACAAATGATTCATGAACTTTTAATTTGTTCAATATTGTCTTTGAACTTTAATTTAATATACAATATGGTCCATGAACTTTCAATATTATTCTTGAATTTTTGATATATATTCAATATAATCATTGAACTATATGAAAATATTCAACATTTTCCTTCTATTAATTCAAGTTCAGGAATAACATTAAATATTTTCATATAGTTCAAGGATTAAATTAAACATACACCAAAAGTCCAGGGACTATATTGAACAAATTAAATATTCAGGGATAATATTGCACATTGGGCTAAAATTTAAGGACCACATTAAACAAATTAAAAGTTCATGGACCACATTGCATATTGAACCAAAGTTCATGGGCCATTTCTGTCATTTTTTCTTATTTTTCTGGCCTGTTTTATTTCATTATTCTTATAATTTTAAGTTTCCTATTTCCTCGAACATGTGTCATATCCCATATACATAGAATTAGATACAGTGCGCTTATGCTCCGAATTATTAGGTAAGTGTCCTAGATGTATTAAACCCGAATGTGGATCGTCATATATAGAGGGACTGTTATGGGACTTACCATTTTTCAATAATTTAGATATCTCAAAACGAGTCCTTAAGTGCTTTTACCAATATATGTATGAAAGCGTTTTAACTTATTAAATCAGTAGCAGTGCCGTTTCCTAGTCCAAATTTTAAATTTCTTATTAAAGTGGGCTCTCTGAGAAAAAAAAAACCCTAATCAATATAATATTCTAAATTTAAAATTTCTTATTGAAGTGGGCTCTCTGAGAAAAAAAAACCTAATCAATATAATATTCTAAATTTAAAATTTCTTATTGAAGTGGGCTCTCTGAGAAAAAAAAACCTAATCAATATAATATTCTAAATTTAAAATTTCTTATTGAAGTGGGCTCTCTGAGAAAAAAAACCCTAATCAATATAATATTCTAAATTTAAAATTTCTTATTGAAGTGGGCTCTCTAAGGAAAAAAAAACCCTAACAATATAATATTAACTTAGAAATAAAAAACATATGTGTATGCGGTTAGGCACACATACAAGTTCGACTATCAATGAAAATAATACCCAATACAAGCAATAACAAATTTGGATCATCAACCAGTATTTTAGTTAACATGTCATCTATTTCAATGGCTAGCAGCTAATTGGTTTGGGATATGATATTTATCTAGGTAATACCAGACTCGAGATAATTGTCCAAAAAGTCATAAACCTATTATACTGTAACCAATTTAGAGCTAAAATTTTTAATTTTACCAATTTAATCATAAACCTTTTGATGATTCGCTAATGTTTTCTGTCCAATCAATTTAGGCAGGAAATCGTTAATGTGGCAATCCAAGCGATGACCTGTGGAGGTTATCGGCCATTGGATTGCTAAGTCCCCGGTGATTGGCAAAAGGAAATAGGAAAAATAAGAAAGAAGAGGCATTTCTTGTTAAGCCTTTTTTCCCTTACTTTTCACATTTTGCAGAGGCATTTTTTTTCCGCTTAAATAGGGTATGTTATGTGACTTATTCTGTCAATTGCACTAAAACAAGTAAAAAGACAAAAAAAACCGGGTATGTTTTGGTAAAAGAATAATAGGATGCTTCTAAAAGAAGAATCCATGCACTTTCTTCATGTCCATGGAAGCATGTGGTCGATTGTAGCACCATTGTCAAGCCACAATGGCAAGCGTGTGGGGCGGCCGCGAGCATGTGGTAGTGGCAAGCAAGCAAAGACGGCATGTATTTACGTGCGTTCAACAACACACGCGAGGTCACAAGGTTACTTGAGTGGCGCAACTAGCTGGACAATATTCACAATTGTAGCACTTCCCGTGAATGAGAGAGAGAGGTACAAAAGTTATGATACTCCTACTGTTCTTATTTCGGACTAATTTTGTCAATTTACATGTAAAACAGGCAAAAAGGGGAAAGAAAAACAAGCATAGGGTTGGTAAAAAGACAATAGGATGCTTTTCAACTATATATGTCCTCCTCTCTTTTGGGTAGTTGACCAAAACAGCCATCGGCAGTGGAAGACTTAGAGGCCGTTTGATAACCGGTCAAATAGTATTTGATTCTATTCTTTTGTTTTTGAGAACAAAAAAATAACAGAAATCCGTTTGGTAGATTTTTTGTTCTCGAGAGCATTGTTACCAAAAATAATTTTGGAACAGAATCAAAAATAAAAAATAAAAAGTTACTTCTTATTTCGGGGAACCAAAAAAAGAATCAAAACATAAACCAATATTTTTTTCTTCTTCTCTTTCCTTGGCCAATGGCTGGTCGCCGGCAACTAGCCATAAGCCAGGGACGGCAAGGGCGAGGGTTGGACCCATGCGGCCTGGGCAAGGGTCGCCCTCGCCTAATAGCCCTTGCTAGCGCGGCTAGCAACCCAGGCGAGGGGCAAGGGCAGCCCTCACTGGCTTAGGCGAGGGCCACCTTCACCCAGGCCGTGAGGGTCTAGCCCTCACCCTCGCCTGTGGCCCTCACCGACCATGGCTAGCCACAGGCTAAGGAAGGAGAAAAAGCAAAAAAAAAGAAATATTAAAAAAATTTAAAAATATTATTAAAAATTTTGGACAATAATCAAATCTATTTCTTTTCTTTTTTAATTTCAGGGATAGAAATTTCGAGTAGCTATTAAATGCCTTCAAATGCTCAGAAATTATTTCTTTTAGAGCAGAACAAAAAAAAATTATTTCTAAGAAAAAATTGTGTATGAAAGTAAAATGGTTACCAAACGCATCTTTAATGACCAATTAACCGGAGAAGAATCCGTGCACTTTCTTCTCGTCCGTAGACTCGCCTTTTCCATTATCGAGTCACATCATTTGTTTAACTTCTATATTATCATTTCGTACATCAATTTTTTGTACATCACTTTTAGTACAACTCCCGTTGTTACGTTAAACGCATATAAATTTCAACTATTACAAAATGAACCCAAAGGTGTATTTCAACCTCAAATTTTCACTCAAAAATTCGTTGCCAGTACTTCCTATAAAAGAATAAGCGCCAAATAACGGACAAATGGAAATTAATTCAAATCGGTGAACGACACGATTGTGTTTTTCCATGAATCTTTCATGGATCAAAATTTTAAAAAGAATCCTCCTCTTTTGCAACAATTTAAATTTATTTCCAAAAATAAATTAAAATACATTTTTTTTCTTTCTTTGTTTAAACTTCTTCACTTTTTACATATATTCATATGTGTGGCATTAGACCGCCGGATATGATGCACTTCGCACGTTTTAGTCTTGTGCATTGAATGGCTGACATGGTTAAGTATTGCTCTCGAGATGCCTGATCAAAATCTCTTTCTAACAGAAGAGATGAATTCTCATGGTAAAGTATTGCTCTCGAGATGCCTGATCAAAATCTCTTTCTAACAGAAGAGATGAATTCTCATGTTTTATGTGCTCCCTTGCTTAATGTCATCACCTATGTTTCTCTATTGTTTACAACTAGATGATGCTCAAAGAAATTCATTTAATCATTAGTTTCACTCAAAATAGTTGCAAGTATATATATAAATGATTTGTGAAATAAGTTTAGGAGTGATGAGTGATAAATTATGACAAAATGATGTGAGACAAACTCTTTTGGGGGCGCTAAAGAATTAGGTCCTCTATTTTATGATGCAAATTTTACTTTTTAAATTTACTTCCTCTAAATGATTGACGCATCAACAACCTATATTATAAAAGGTCAAGATTCAGAAACATCGTCTATTATACTCAAATAGTAATGCACTTTTAAGAAAACCATACACACCCAAAAGCAACCTTGAGCTCAAATGTGTGTACGCGCATGCGCGTGTGAGCCAATGCCCGCACAAACCGTGAGAAGCCAACCAGTTGCACAATGGTCACGATTGTAGCACCATTCATCAGTGTTAGGCCACAGTGGTGAGCGTGTGGTGTGGTGGCGACAAGTGAGCAAGTGCGGCATAAGCGTCGATGGCGGCACGTATTTGTGTGTGTATGCGCCTGCGCATGTGAGGTCATGAATCCAAATTAGAGATTAGAGGACGCTTGAGGGGCGCCCCTCACGGGTTTGAGCCAGAGAGAGAGAGAGAGAGAGAGAGAGAGAGAGAGGGGTTTGAGCCACAAAAGATGCAACAGCAAAATTCAGTGGATAATAAATTGAGAAGTTGAATTCATACAAATTTAGATATTAAAGGATGGCATTTGTGTTGAGCTACGTATATATACTAGATACAATAAATAGTCCAAAGAGTTAAAAAAGACACTGAATAAACATATAGAACTCTAAATAGAAGCCAATTCGGCACAGGGGCAGCCTCTGCTAGACCACAATCACTTGGCGTTTGGACTACTAGACTCGGGTCTTGTGGAACTTGATGATGAAGGCCGTGGCTTTCTTGTCGATGCCGGGCTCCGCGACATATTGGCCCTTGTCATAGTCGCTAGGATATATTTTCCTTGTGCTTGAGCTTACAGAGTCCATCACCGAAACATTGTCCCCGCGCGGCCTCCTCGTCGAAGAGAAGGAACCTCCCATATACTTCTTTTAACCTGCTGTTGTTTGGCAGAGCTAGCGGCTAAATTACTGTGTAGGCACTGAAAAGCAGTAGAAATGATCTCTCTCTCTCTCTCTCTCTCTCTCTCTCTCTCTCTCTCTCTCTCTCTCTCTGTTTTTTTTGGTTTTTGCAGTTTGAAGTGCCAAAGAAGGAGGGCAATTCAATATATACAGGTTCAAAGGGTACAGAATCCAAACAAATATCAGATCCACATGAAAGTGAGACGAAAGTTCCAGACCTAATGACCTGCAAAATGGCTAAAAAACAGAAAGGGAAAAAAAGTTGAGAATTGCGCGTCTAGATTTAATAGCATTATTATGTACAATTATCTATGCTGAACAGTATATGCATTCACAAATCGGAAAATCAAGAATTAGTCGTGATGCACTGAACTCGCATGAACCCAATGGATTATTTTTTATAACTTTTTCCTTCTCGGTGCGCTCAACAGCATGCGCAATTTCATTTTTTCCAAAATTTAGCTCGTAATCTTTTGTTTTCGGTTTTGAGTTATGACTTTTTCAAATGTGATTTTCGAAATATGCAATGGTTATCTTGTGAACCCCATTTTTCCCCAAACTTTTTCACATTTTGCAGAGGCAGTTTTCTTCTCATCTTGTCTGCTTAAACAAGGCATGCACTGTGAGAAAATCTGTCAATTTCATGTAAAACAAGCGCAAAAAGAAAAGCAAAAATATCCCACTAATGCGCGGGAATCTGATTCTTTTCGACAAACAAGCGTCCTCCTCTCTTCCGTGTGGTTGCCAAAACAGCCATCGGTGGTGGAAGACTTTAATGACCAATTCATGCTCGGGAAGCGCCCTTGCACTTTCTTCATATCCATGGACTCCCTTGAGTCACGTTATTCATTTCACACACACATATAGATATGTTACAAATTCGGTTTAATTTACATAATGTTGGCTGAACTCGCATAAATTCCAATGAATTATTTTTAAAAATTTTTCCTTCTTGGGGTTTCTTAATTTTTCTGCAATCACTTTTTCCGAAATTTAGTCCTGTTGTAATTTTTGGTTTGAGTTATGATTTTTTTTTCAAAAGTCATATTAATTATGGTTATTTTGTTAACCCTTTTTCCCCCTTACTTTTTACATTTTCCCCCTTCTTACCACAGTTGAAACATTTCACTCTTGAAATGTTTTTCTTGAAAGGACGCTTTCCTTTCTCCTGTTGGTTGAGCCTCGACTTCTTCCTTGAAGGACTTGGCCCCTTGCCTTTCCACTTCTTTGACCCAGCAGGGTGCTTCTTCTTGGAACTCGAAACTCCATGCGAGCTAGAACCAGCAAAGTAAATATCAGTTTCTGGCTTAGCCGCCATGAGACGATCCTCTTCCAGCTCAAGATGCCGCATAGCATCCTCGAAAGTCTTGATATCCTCATTATGGGTCAAATGGATCTTCATGTGTTCCCAGCTTTGAGGCAAGGAGTGGATTACTGCATGCACCTGCTGTTCATTAGCGATTATGTGTCCGGCATCCTTTAGCTCGCTAATCATATTCGACATCTACCTCAAATGTTGTTTCATGGTCTTTTCATGAGACATCTTGTATGAGTCGAAACGGATAGTGAGTTGTCTCAGTTTTGTCATAGAAGTTCGACCAAATCTTAATGCTAGTGCAGCCCACATATCTTTGGCGCTCTGAAAACGTCTAAACTCTCGCATGATGTCATTGTCCATGCTACTTAGCAACGTAATGTGAGCAAGGGAGTTCTTTCTTTTCCAAACGGCAAAGGCATCTTTGTCCCTCTTGTGTTGGGCAGTTGTCCCATCCTCAGGTTCTTCCATAATCTAGTTAAGAGCTTCGAGTGCCTCTTGCTCTTCCAGCACATATTGAATTTTGAGACTCCAAATCTCATAATTGTCGCCATTTAATTGTTCTCTCTTATTAAGTTCAACCACTATGTTCTTAGATGCTGAAGCCATCGTATCTGAACATTTCAGACATATACACACGAGTTGTTAAAGCCTTTCTAAATACTTCATCAGTATCATGATTACATAAATTAATCATATTAATGAATAGTTTCACTAAAGATCTTAGAGTCGAAAGTTCACTATGTTCCCAATCATTGTCTAAAAAACCTAATTTGAAATTACCATTAACATAATCATTTATATAATGAAATTGGTTCTTCAAAAGTTATACAAACTTTGAAAAACTTCCCACATAAAACATAACACATAATATGGTAATATAAAATGAAAGATCACAAAAAAAAATTCATAGCCATATATATATCATAACACATTCACAAATGTTTAAGAATATGTAATATCAACTTGAAACACGTACAGAATTGATTCAAAATCCTAAAAGAACAACATTAAGTGTACCAATCCAACACATAGACAGGAAAGGACTCATAAAATTCTTTAGAAAGTTTTATTTTCTTCGGAACATAAACAAAGGCTCCCGGAAAACCTCTAGATCCGGGCCATAGTTTGCGCCGAGACCCATTCATTGCAAGGGTTAATGTTCTTCTTGCCCCGACACTCATGTATTGTTGCAGAAAATTCTCCTTAAGCATCTTATGGCTTTGACCCTTTAAGGTTTCTCTAACCTTATCAAGCATTCTTCCCAACTCCTCAGGAATAGTGCAATTTAGGGCTCCGACCATTATATATTCCGGCATTACAAAACCGTTCCAAATGATATCCTGTATCATTTTGTTGACCTTGATGATGTGTGTCATCATATCATCTCTAGCGTCCCATCGATAAAGAGCTAACTTGATTCTTAGGTTCTCAAGCTTCTCCTTTTGAGCTGCCGTTCTTGAGATTATCGGAGTGCATCTCAAATGTGCCATTGTTTCTGCAACGAATGTAGAACAAAGGATTATTTATAATCCATGATACATTAAGATAAGGAATGCTTTTCATATGCATATGATTTGGCACTTGTATTTCAAAAAATACTAGAGAAAATGCCATGGAATATACCCCTAAGTACATGTACATAGGGTTTATCGTGCATTTTCACATTCATAAGTGCAACAAAAATGTAATATGAATACACCATAACGTAGAGCATTCCGATACGAGCACGTCGATACCAAGAACGCTCAAATCGGAGCTCAAATGAGCTCGAACGGGTCGAGAGAACACACAGGGGTATTCTGCCCCCGTCTAAACCGGTCTGATTCGATCGGGTTGACCGGTCCGGTCAACGGTCCAGTCAACGGGTCGGGTCAACGGTCAATGGGTTGGGTCAACGGGTCGGGTCTCGGGTCGCGCTCCTATGACATCACTCTGACGTCATTGTCGGCGGTTGCGGGCTCATCGACGCGCCGTTTCGCACGGCCGCGCATGGGCCTCACGCGTCGTCGCGCCCACGGCCCTTGCCAGCGCATGAGGGCGCGTACGACATCCTCCGGCGATGCGCCGCCCATCATTTTGCTCATCTCGACGAGCACTTTCTGTTTATGCAATAAAATTCAAGTTTTGACGAAAAACAAAAATCGAAACATGCATGAACAGTTCGGGATGCGAAGAAAACGAACAAAAACGAGGCTAAAACGAAAAAACAAGTAGTATACACTTCAGACAATACATATGCATGATCAGGAAACAAGTAAACGGGCTCTGATACCAATGTTGGGAAAACTCAATCCGCGATCGTCTCGTCGAAACATGTTCGTAACGAATTCGATCAATGTTGAAAACGTGCCCGAAGACCATCAAACTTATATCACCGATCGTACAAGCATATCACACAATGAACATATCCGGTATTGTCACAAATTTAGTGCCGCTTTGCGCTTGAGAGTTCTTCGATCGTCTTTCGTACTTGTGTACCTTTCAAAGGAAAACAGAGAAGACGTCGTTCTTGAAGGAGTGTGTTTGCATATGAAAAATCGCATCTGTTTTTCAAGAGGTGCCTTCTATTATAAATAAGCAGATAACTACCTCGTGGGCCATTGTGGCTCACGGGCCGGGTTTGGCCCATCTTGGGCGATCCACCTATTATGTCTTTCAGCAATGAAGGCCGTGGCTTTGTTGTCGATGCCGGGCTCGTACCAGCCTTTGTCATAGTCGCTTGTATATATTTTCTTCGGGCTCACGGAGTCTGCCCCCCAAGCATCATCACGGCGTGCCCTCCTAGGCTTGAACAAGCTTATGAGCGAGAAGGACGATGAAGATTTCTTCTGCTTGATGTTGCCTCCCATGCCAGTAGCTAAATTACCGTGAAGGCACTGAAGGGCAGTATCAATGAACTCTGTCTCGCTCTCTCTCCCCTGTGTGTTCTTGGTTTTTGCACTCTGAAGTGCCAATGAGGGAGAGCTAGTGAATTTATAGCGAAGGCTAGAGAATCTGGACTAATATCTGGTCCAACTTGAGAATGAGACGAATGGTCCAGACCTAATGACCTGAAAAGGTTAAAAAAGAGAAAGGAAAACAATTTAAGAACCACCGGTGTGAATGTAATGACATTATATACAATTATATATATGTTGAACGGTGCTTGCCTTCACAAATTGTACGTGAAAAATTAGTTGCGATGCACTGAACTTGCATGTATTCGGTATATTTTATTAAACCTTTTCATTATGACGTTGCGTAAATTTTGCTGCCTTTTTTTTCGCGAAATTTAGTCATGATCTTTACTTTTTGGTTTGAGTTACAACTTTTTCAAATGCTATGTTAGATTATGGTTATTTTGCTAACCCTTTAATCCCTTAACTTTCACATATTGCAGAGGCAATTTTTTTTAAAAAAAAAATTCACTTAAATACGGCATGTAATGGGACTAATTCTGTCATTTTGCATGTAAAACAAGCAAAAAGGAACAAAGAAAAGCAAGAATGCGTTGGTAAAAGGACCCAATATAGGATGCTTTTCAACAAATACATGTCCTCCTCTCATTTGTGTAGTTGACCAAAACAGAGATCGGTGGTGGAAGACCTAATGAGCAATTAATCCTGGGGAAGCTGTCCGTCCATTCACCTTCTCCATGGCCCTGGACTCCCGCGAGTCACGTCGTTCGTTCGTTTACGCAAAGCTGAGTTGATGGAACAGAAAAGAGGAAAGACGAGAGAAGACACATAAAGAAGGTGGTCGAAGGGAGCCACTAGGATTCTCGTCTTTGAACTTTTCAGTTGGCGGCACTCATTAATTAATTGGTTTGGTTCTAATTATTCCCTAAAAGGAAGCCGTACATTTTGCCTCAACAGAACAAGAGTTTTGTGTAACCCTTTTCAGTACAGACATTGTACGCCCTAAAAAGATACACTAAAGAAAGGTGCTGGGGAGGACACGTGTCACCCCCTCAATACCTCCTTTCATTGTTTGTTATTATTTATTTTTGGCAAATAAATTGTTTTCTTCTTCTTTTTTTTTGTGCTTTTTTTGGTTGACTGGGTTATTCATTATTCTTGTAATTTAAGTTTCCTATTTCGTCAAATGTGTGCCGTACCCCATGTACATAGAATTAGATACAGTGCGCCTTTGGTACGGGTTGTTACGTAAGTATTCTAGGTGTATTAAACCCAACTGTGGGTCGTCATATTTGGAGGGATCATCACGGGACTTACCATTTTCAATAGTTTAAATCAATTATAGTAAATGGATAGTATAGCACACTCCCCTAATAATTTCTCTTATGCTTTTAAGGTCACTTTCATGCTATTATTTCACAAAATTAAGTATCTCAAAACAACTCCTCAAGTACTTTAAGACCCCTTAACTTATTAAATCTGCAGCAGCACCATTTCCTAGTTTAAATTTTGAATTTTTTATTGCAGTACGATCTATGAGAGACCGAAACGTGACGAACTCCTTTTGTGTGCAAAAGATGAAGTTCCTCAATATGTATGGGGTAATTTCTCTTGTCAAATTTACTTTCTCTGAATGGTTGACAGTTTAACAACCCACATTATAGAAGATCAAGATTTAGAAGATCAAGATTCAGCCATGTAATCTATTCTACTAAAATACTACTGCACTTTTAAATAAAACCCTACGCACACAAAAGCAGCCCTTGACCCCACATCTGTGTGTGTTTTGTGCGTGCCGGTGCCCGGACACATGAGGTCAAACCCAAGATTAGAGGTTATTTGGGGGGCACAACTAGCCGCACAATAGTCATGATTGTAGAACTTTTACTCTGAGAGAGAGAGAGAGAGAGAGAGAGAGAGAGAGAGAGGGAGGGAGGCGGCGGCAGCGGCTAGACGCTTTTAGTGGGGGATGCACAACGCGCAATGGCAAGCATGGAGGGGGAATAAGAAGAAGAAAAGTGAAGAGAAACGAAAATGATAAGGGAAAGAAAAGAAGAGGAAAACAGAGCTCAGATATTGATTTGAACTGAATTGAAGCGTCAGTCATTTAATCATTCAGAGATGGCAACCTTACGTCTTAAACTTATTGTTAAATATGTCTTGAATTTTATGTATTCGGTCCGGTTTATGACCCGATCCGACATATTTTTTGTGCGACCCGAAAGTGGAAAGAAAATTGAGATTTGGTTTGCGACGCAAAGGGTTGGGCCGATAGGCCCAACCCGCAGCAAGCGAACAAATCTCCATAGCGGACCGTCCAAGCTGGAGGAAGCGAGCCAATGCGCGGGGGGTTCGGGGGCGTGAGGAAAATTTTTGGGAGCACTTTTATACTGCGGCTAGGTTTTCTCATTGTGGTAGAGAGAGTTTCGTTTTCAGAGAGTTTTCGCGAGCCGAGAGATTTTGTCGTTGTTTCGACTTCTGAAATTTATACTCTCTTTGATTATAGTGGAATTTGTCTTGCCTCGCCCGTGGACGTAGATCACCTTGTGATCGAACCACGTAAATCCCTGTGTTCTGTCTTCTATTTTTCGCATCTGTTTGCAATACTTATTCCAAAAATTTAGAAGATTCCAAACCGTATGTAATTTTGTTCACTTATATGAATACTTACTTGCACCGATGGACAAAGATGACAAAAAAACAAACATAAGATGGATATTTTGCTGCAAGACGAAAGTGAAGTAATGTAAGACGATTGTGTTCCAACAAAGCAGCAATAACAATGCTGGCAGGTCGAAGAGTAAAAGTTATGAACAAACTAAGGAATTCGCAACTGCAAATGCAAAATACGTCGGCAGGTAACCAATTGAGAGATTGACTTTATACAAATCTACTAATTAATGGACAGCACTTGTGTCAAGCTACACACATAAACAAAGATACAACAAACAGTCCGAAAAGTAAAGAAGACACTGAACAAACATATAGAACTCTAAATAGAAGCCAAGTTGGCAGGGGGACGGCCTATGCTAGAGCGCAATCACTTGTCATTCGGATTCCATGACTCGGGTCTTATGGAACTTTGGCGATGAAGGCAGTGGCTTTCTTGTTGATGCCGGGCTCTGCAACGTACTGGCCCTTGTCATAGTCGCTTGGATATATTTTCTTCGAGCATACAGAGTCCACCTCCCAAGCATCGTCCCAGCATGCCCTCCGAGGCTTGAACAAGCTCATGAGCGAGAAGGAAGATGAAGATTTCTTCTGCTTGTTGTTGCCTCCCATAACCGGTAGCTAAATTACTGTGAAGGCACTGAAGGGCTGCATCAATGGACTCTTGTCTCTCTCTCCCCTATGTGTTTTTGGTTTTTGCACTCTGAAGTGCCAATGAGGGAGGGCTGGTGAATTTATAGCAAAGGTTAGAGAATCTGGACAAATATCTGGTCCAGCTTGAGAAGGAGACGAATGGTCCTGACCTAATGGCCTGAAAGGAAAAGAACTTTAGAATTACTGGTCTAAAGGTAAGAACATTATAGACAATTACATATATGCTTGCTTGCCATTCACAAATTGTACATGAAGAATTATTCATGATGCACTGAACTCACATGTACTTAATAAATTAAGGGTTAATACCACAAAAAAATCCAAACTGGTACATCTGTTACAAATTTACCTTGAATTAATTCTTTGACCACCAAAAACCCTAAATTGATATACCTATGACGAACTTACCCAAACTAATTTTTTAAACACAAAAAATTTCAAATTGGTACACTTGTGATAAATTTACTACCCGTTAAATTGAATTAATAACACGGAAAATAAAAAATTGATAAACCAGTGACAAAAGGAGGAGTAAAAACCCAAACTAGTACATCTGTCAACTGCCACGTGTGTTCCAACTCAACAATTTGATGATAAATTTAATGAAAACTAAAATTTGTTGCAAGTTTACCGATTTGGGGTTTATGGTAGTTAAAAAATTAATTTTGAGTAAATTTGTTAGAGGTGTACTTGTTTTGAATTTTTTGTGGTATTAACCCTTTTGTTTAACTTTTTCATACAAGGGTTGCCTAAATTTTACTGCCTGTCTTTTTTTCTGAAATTTAGTCATGATTGTTAGTTTTTTGTTTGAGTTATGACATTTTCAAATGCTATGTTAGATTATGGTTATCTTGTTAACCCTTTTCACCCTTAACTTTCACATATTGCAGTGGCAATATTTTTTTTAAAAAAAATTCTCTTAAATAATTGATTATGTCAATCGACATGTAGAACAAGCAAAAGGAACAAAGAAAAGCAAGTGTTGGTAGAAGGACCCAATATGCGATGCTTTTCAACAAATAGATGTCCTCTCTTTTGTGTAGTTGACCAAAGCAGAGATCGGTGGCGGAAGACTTAATGAGCAATTAAACCTGGGGAAGATGTCCCGTCCATTCACCTTCTCCATAGCCATGGACTCTCCCTCGAGTCACATCGTTCGTTTATGCAAAGCTGAGAATTAAAGGAACAGAAAAGAGGAAAGAAAAGAGAGCAGATACTTGAAGAAGGTGGTAAAAAAGAGTCACTACGGTTCTTGTCTGTGAACGTATCAGCTGGTGCACCTCATTAGTTAATTGATTTAGCTTTAATTATTCCTAAAAGAAGCATTACGTTTTGCCTCAACAGAACAAGAGTTTTGTGTAACCCTTTTCACTTGGGTTCAGGTTCCATGACTCGGGGTCTCGTGGAACTTGGCAATGAAGGCCGTGGCTTTCTTGTCGATGCCGGGCTTTGCAACGTACCAGCCCTTGTCGTAGTTGCTCGGATATATTTTCTTCGAGCTTATGGAGTTGGCCTCCCAAGCATCGTCCCAGCCGGCGTGCCCTCTGAGGCTTGAACAAGCTCATGAGCGAGAAGGAAGATGAACAAGCCTCCCATACCAGTAGCTAAATTACTGTGAAGGCACTGAAGGGCAGCTTAAATGAACTCTCTCTCTCTCTGCCCTACGTTTTTTTTTTTTTTGGGTTTTTGCACTCTGAAGTGCCAATGAAGGAGAGCGACTGAATTTATAGGTTCAAAGGTCAGAGATTCTAGACAAATATCAGGTACAGCTTGAGACCGGGAAAAGTGTCAGAAAAGTCATAAATTTATTGTATTGATGCCAATTTAGTCCTAAACCTTTTTTTGGTGCCAATCAATCCTAAACATTTTGTTTTTGTAACAATTCAATCCTTCCATCTAATTTTGACCAAATATTGCCTACGTGGTACCGCTGGCGATGACATGGATAATTTTTAATAATTTTTAAATATTTTTCAAATTATTTATTTATTTATTAAAATTTCTTTCTTTCTTTCTTTCTTTTTTTTTCCTTTCTTTTTTTTTTCTTTCCCTTTCTTCTTCTTGGCGACCGGCTAGAAGCCACGGCCGGCGAGGCTAGTGAGGCTCGCCCTTGCCAATGATGGCAAAGGCGAGCCTCGCCAAATCTAGTAAGGTCGGCCCTCACCCATGGCTAGCGAGGCTCAACCCTCGCTAGCCTAGCGCAAGGCCGCCCTTGCAGCCATCCGACAAGATCGGAGGCTGCCACCTCGTGGCCTCTGGGGAGGGCTCGAGCCTCGCCAGCAGTTGGGTGAGGCACGACCTCACCAAATTTGGCAAGGGTCGAGCCTCACTGGCCATGAGTGAGGCCCGACCTTGTCAGACTTGGCAAGGTCGTGCATCGCCTAGTTGCTGACAAGGCTCGAGTCCTCACCAGAGGCCGCGACCTCGCTGTCACTAATGAGGGCTAGTGGCCAACGAGGCTCGCTAGAGAATGGCGAGGTCCTAGCAATCGATTGGAGGAAAAAGAAAGGGAAAGAAAAAAAGAAAAAGAAAAAATTAAAAAAATATTATTAAAAGTTGTTCACGTCATTGCCGCGGTACCATGTAGGCTGGCTGGCGTATGCGTCAACAATATCTAGTCAAAATTAATCGGAGGACTGAATTGGCACAAAAACAAAAGGTTTATGACTGAATTGACACAAAAAAAAAGCTTAAGACTGAATTGGCACAAATACAATAAATTTATGACTTTTCAAACACTTTTCTCCCTAATGATCTAAAAAGGCTTAAAAAGAGCAACTTATAATTACCGGTCTAAGTGTAATAACATTATATACAATTATGTATATGCTGAACAGTGCTTGCCTTCACAATTTGTACATGAAGAATTAGTTGCAATGCACTGAACGCACATGTATTCAATATATTTTATTTAACTTTTTCATTATGGGATTGCCTAAATTTTACTGCCGTCTTTAATCCCAAAATTTAGTCATGATCTTTAATTTTTGGTTTGAGTTACGACTTTTTCAAATGTTACGTAAGATTATGGCTATTTTATTAGCCCTTTTCTCCCTTAACTTTCACATTTTGGAGAGGCAATTTTTTTATAAAAAAAAAATCACTTAAATAGGCATGTAATGGGATTGATTCTGTCAATTGACATTTAGAACAAGCAAAAAGGAACAAAGAAAAGCAAGTATGCGTTGGTAAAAGGACCCACCATAGGATGCTTTTCAACAAATACATGTCGCCCTCTTCATTTTTGTAGTTGACCAAAACAGAGATCGATGGAGGGTGGAAGACTTAGGGTACGCATGACAATGATTTAGTGTCCAAAAATTGATTCTGCTATGAAATGATTCTTTTTTATTTCATGCCAGAGAATAATTTATAAGCATTTGAAGGAATTTAGTAACTGTCTAAAATTTCTATTCTTAAAATAGAAAAAGAACATAAATGCGTTTGGTAACAATACAAAATTTCTTCTTATTAATAATATTTTGAATTTTTTAATGTTTCTTTCTCGTTTTTTTCTTTTTTTTTCTTTCTTTCCCTTCCCTTCCTTGGCCATAGCCAGTCGCCGACAAGGGCGTTGCGGCCCTCACCGGTCGTGACCCAGGCGACGGCGAAGTCGGCCTCGCCATGGCTGGGCGAAGTCGGCCTCTCCATCGCGGCTGCGAGCCGCCCTTGCCTAGGCAACAAGGGGGACCCTCGCCGGCCATCAGAGAGGGTCGCGATGCCCTGGCCTGTGGCCGGTCGCCGGTGGCCAGCCGGCGATAGGCGAAGAACAACAAACCAAGAGGAAGAAAAAAACCAAGAAGAATAAAAATTAAAAAAATTGTTTCGAGAATCAAGAAACTACTTTTTTTTGTTTCTTAATTCTGTTCCAAAACTGATTCTGAGAATAATTTTTTGTAAATTTGTGCCCGGGCACAAAATTTTAACAAACGGATTTTTATTTCCAAGCTGATTCTGAAAATAAAATAACATAAATTTTCACTATTTGGTAACTTACCAAATCGACCCTTAATGAGTGATTAATCCTGGGGAAGATGTCCGTCCATTCACCTTCGTCATAGCCATGGACTCTCCCTCGAGTCGCATCGTTCGTTTATGCAAAGCTGAGTTGAAGGAACAGGAAACAGGAAAGACAAGAGAGAAGATACATAAAGAAGGTGGTCGAAAGGAGCCACTAGGGTTCTCGTCTTTGAACGTATTAGCTGGTGCGCCTCATTAATTAATTGATTTGGTTCTAATTATTCCCTAAAGGAAGCCGTAAGCTTTGCCTCAACAGAACAAGAGTTTTGTGTAACCCTTTTCAGTACAGACATATTGTACGCCCTAAAAAGATATGCCAGAGAAAGATTTTGGGGAGGACGCGTGTCACCCCCTCAAGCCCTCCTTTCATTTCTTGTTATTATTTCTTTTTGATAAATAAATTGTTTTTTTCTTCTTCTTTTTGTTCCATTTTTGGTTGACAGATTAGATTTTGTTATTTTCGGGTGAATCACACAAATGATTCATGAACTTTTAATTTGTTCAATATTGTCTTTAACTTTAATTTAATATACAATATGATCCATGAACTTTCAATGTTATTCTTGAACTTTTGATATATGTTCAATATAATCACTGAACTATATGAAAATATTCAACATTCTCCTTCTATTAATTCAAGTTCAGGAATAACATTAAACATTTTCATATAGTTCAAGGATTAAATTAAACATACACCAAAAGTCCAGGGACTACATTGAACAAATTAAATGTTCAGGGATAATATTGCACATTGGGCTAAAGTTTAGGGACCACATTAAACAAATTAAAAGTTCATGGACCACATTGCATATTGAACCAAAGTTCATGGGCCATTTCTGTCATTTTTTCTTATTTTTCTGGCCTGTTTCATTTCATTATTCTTATAATTTTAAGTTTCCTATTTCCTCGAACATGTGTCATATCCCATATACATAGAATTAGATACAGTGCGCTTATGCTCCTAATTATTAGGTAAGTGTCCTAGATGTATTAAACCAGACTGTGGATCGTCATATATAGAGGGACTGTTATGGGACTTACCATTTTTCAATAATTTAGATATCTCAAAACGAGTCCTTAAGTGCTTTTACCAATATATGTATGAAAGCGTTTTAACTTATTAAATCAGTAGCAGTGCCGTTTCCTAGTCCAAATTTTAAATTTCTTATTAAAGTGGGCTCTTTGAGAAAAAAAAAACCCTAATCAAGATAATATTCTAAATTTAAAATTTCTTATTGAAGTGGGCTCTCTGAGAAAAAAAAAACCTAATCAATATAATATTCTAAATTTAAAATTTCTTATTGAAGTGGGCTCTCTGAGAAAAAAAACCCTAATCAATATAATATTCTAAATTTAAAATTTCTTATTGAAGTGGTCTCTCTAAGGAAAAAAAAACCCTAACAATATAATATTAGCTTAGAAATAAAAAAAAACATATGTGTATGCGGTTAGGCACACATACAAGTTCGACTATCAATGAAAATAATACCCAATACAAGCAATATCAAATTTGGATCATCGACCGGTATTTTAGTTAACATGTCATCTATTTCAATGGCTAGTAGCTAATTGGTTTGGGATATGATATTTATCTAGGTAATACCGGATTCGAGATAATTGTCCAAAAAGTCATAAACCTATTATACTGTAACCAATTTAGCGCTAAACTTTTTAATTTTACCAATTTAATCATAAACCTTTTGATGATTTGCTAATGTTTTCTGTCCAATCAATTTAGGCAGGAAATCGTTAATGTGGCAATCCAAGTGATGACCTGTGGAGGTTATCGGCCATTGGATTGCTAAGTCCCGGGTGATTGGCAAAAGGAAAGAGGAAAAATAAGAAAGAAGAAGCATTTCTTGTTAAGCCTTTTTTCCCTTACTTTTCACATTTTGCAGAGGCATTTTTTTCCCGCTAAAATAGGGTATGTTATGTGACTTATTCTGTCAATTGCACTAAAACAAGTAAAAAGACAAAAAAAAAACCGGGTATGTTTTGGTAAAAGAATAATAGGATGCTTCTAAAAGAAGAATCCATGCACTTTCTTCATGTCCATGGAAGCATGTGGTCGATTGTAGCACCATTGTCAAGCCACAATGGCAAGCGTGTGGGGCGGCCGCGAGCATGTGGTAGTGGCAAGCAAGCAAAGACGGCGTGTATTTACGTGCGTTCAACAACACACGCGAGGTCACGAGGTTACTTGAGGGGCGCAACTAGCTGGACAATATTCACGATTGTAGCACTTTCCGTGAATGAGAGAGAGAGAGGTACAAAAGTTATAATACTCTTATTGTTCTTATTTCGGACTAATTTTGTCAATTTACATGTAAAACAGGCAAAAAGGGGAAAGAAAAACAAGCATAGGGTTGGTAAAAAGACAATAGGATGCTTTTCAACTATGTATGTCCTCCTCTCTTTTGGGTAGTTGACCAAAACAGCCATCGGCAGTGGAAGACTTAGAGGCTGTTTGATAACCGGTCAAATAGTATTTGATTATATTCTTTTGTTTCTGAGAACAAAAAAATAACAGAAATCCGTTTGGTAGATTTTTTGTTCTCGAGAGCATTGTTACCAAAAATAATTTTGGAACAGAATCAAAAATAAAAAATAAAAAGTTGCTTCTTATTTCGGGGAACCAAAAAAAGAATCAAAACATAAACCAATATTTTTTTTCTTCTTCTCTTTCCTTGGCCAATGGCTAGTCGCCGGCAACCGGCCATAAGCCAGGGGCGGCAAGGGCGAGGGTTGGACCCATGCGGCCTGGGCAAGGGTCGCCCTCACCTAACACCCTTGCTAGCGCGGCTAGCAACCTAGGGGAGGGGCAAGGGCGGCCCTCACTGGCTTAGGCGAGGGCCGCCTTCACCCAGGCCGTGAGGGTCTAGCCCTCACCCTCGCCTGTGGCCCTCACCGACCATGGCTAGCCACAGGCTAAGGAAGAAGAAAAAGAAAAAAAAAAGAAATATTAAAAAAATTTAAAAATATTATTAAAAATTTTGGACAGTTATCAAATCCATTTCTTTTCTTTTTTAATTTCAGGGATAGAAATTTCGAGTAGCTATTAAATGCCTTCAAATGCTCATAAATTATTTTTTTTAGAACAGAATAAAAAAAATTATTTTTGAGCAAAAATTGTGTATGGAAGTAAAATGATTACCAGACGCATCTTTAATGACCAATTAACCGGAGAAGAATCCGTGCACTTTCTTCTCGTCCGTAGACTCGCCTTTTCCATTTTCGAGTCACATTCTTTGTTTAACTTCTATATTATCATTTCGTACATCAATTTTTGTACATCACTTTTAGTACAACTCCCGTTGTTACGTTAAACGCATATAAATTTCAACTATTACAAAATGAACTCAAAGGTGTATTTCAACCTCAAATTTTCACTCAAAAATTCGTTGAAAAGCTAGTACTTCCTATAAAAGAATAAGTGCCAAATAACGGACAAATGGAAATTAATTCAAATCGGTGAACGACACGATTGTGTTTTTCCATGAATCTTTCATGGATCTAAATTTTAAAAGAATCCTCCTCTTTTGCAACAATTTAAATTTATTTCCAAAAATAAATTAAAATACATTTTTTTTTCTTTCTTTGTTTAAACTTCTTCACTTTTTACATATATTCATATGTGTGGCATTAGACCGCCGGATATGATGCACTTCGCACGTTTTAGTCTTGTGCATTGAATGGCTGACATGGTTAAGTATTGCTCTCGAGATGCCTGATCAAAATCTCTTTCTAACAGAAGAGATGAATTCTCATGTTTTATGTGCTCCCTTGCTTAATGTCATCACCTATGTTTCTCTATTGTTTACAACTAGATGATGCTCAAAGAAATTCATTTAATCATTAGTTTCACTCAAAATAGTTGCAAGTATATATATAAATGATTTGTGAAATAAGTTTAGGAGTGATGAGTGATAAATTATGACAAAATGATGTGAGACAAACTCTTTTGGGGGCGCTAAAGAATTAGGTCCTCTATTTTATGATGCAAATTTTACTTTTTAAATTTACTTCCTCTAAATGATTGACGCATCAACAACCTATATTATAAAAGGTCAAGATTCAGACACATCGTCTATTATACTCAAATAGTAATGCACTTTTAAGAAAACCATACACACCCAAAAGCAACCTTGAGCTCAAATGTGTGCACGCGCATGCGCGTGTGAGCCAATGCCCGCACAAACCGTGAGAAGCCAACCAGTTGCACAATGGTCACGATTGTAGCACCATTCATCAGTGTTAGGCCACAGTGGTGAGCGTGTGGTGTGGTGGCGACAAGTGAGCAAGTGCGGCATAAGCAACGATGGCGGCACGTATTTGTGTGTGTATGCGCCTGCGCATGTGAGGTCATGAATCCAAATTAGAGATTAGAGGACGCTTGAGGGGCGCCCCTCACGGGTTTGAGCCAGAGAGAGAGAGAGAGAGAGAGAGAGAGAGAGAGAGAGAGAGAGAGAGGTTTGAGCCACAAAAGATGCAACAGCAAAATTCAGTGGATAATAAATTGAGAAGTTGAATTCATACAAATTTAGATATTAAAGGATGGCATTTGTGTTGAGCTACGTATATATACTAGATACAATAAATAGTCCAAAGAGTTAAAAAAGACACTGAATAAACATATAGAACTCTAAATAGAAGCCAATTCGGCACAGGGGCAGCCTCTGCTAGACCACAATCACTTGGCGTTTGGACTACTAGACTCGGGTCTTGTGGAACTTGATGATGAAGGCCGTGGCTTTCTTGTCGATGCCGGGCTCCGCGACATATTGGCCCTTGTCATAGTCGCTCGGATATATTTTCCTTGTGCTTGAGCTTACAGAGTCCATCACCGAAACATTGTCCCCGCGCGGCCTCCTCGTCGAAGAGAAGGAACCTCCCATATACTTCTTTTAACCTGCTGTTGTTTGGCAGAGCTAGCGGCTAAATTACTGTGTAGGCACTGAAAAGCAGTAGAAATGATCTCTCTCTCTCTCTCTCTCTCTCTGTATGTTTTCTTGGTTTTTGCAGTTTGAAGTGCCAAAGAAGGAGGGCAATTCAATATATACAGGTTCAAAGGGTACAGAATCCAAACAAATATCAGATCCACATGAAAGTGAGACGAAAGTTCCAGACCTAATGACCTGCAAAATGGCTAAAAAACAGAAAGGGAAAAAAAGTTGAGAATTGCGCGTCTAGATTTAATAGCATTATGTACAATTATCTATGCTGAACAGTATATGCATTCACAAATCGGAAAATCAAGAATTAGTCGTGATGCACTGAACTCGCATGAACCCAATGGATTATTTTTTATAACTTTTTCCTTCTCGGTGCGCTCAACAGCATGCGCAATTTCATTTTTTCCAAAATTTAGCTCATAATCTTTTGTTTTCGGTTTTGAGTTATGACTTTTTCAAATGTGATTTTCGAAATATGCAATGGTTATCTTGTGAACCCCATTTTTCCCCAAACTTTTTCACATTTTGCAGAGGCAGTTTTCTTCTCATCTTGTCTGCTTAAACAAGGCATGCACTGTGAGAAAATCTGTCAATTTCATGTAAAACAAGCGCAAAAAGAAAAGCAAAAATATCCCACTAATGCGCGGGAATCTGATTCTTTTCGACAAACAAGCGTCCTCCTCTCTTCCGTGTGGTTGCCAAAACAGCCATCGGTGGTGGAAGACTTTAATGACCAATTCATGCTCGGGAAGCGCCCTTGCACTTTCTTCATATCCATGGACTCCCTTGAGTCACGTTATTCATTTCACACACACATATAGATATGTTACAAATTCGGTTTAATTTACATAATGTTGGCTGAACTCGCATAAATTCCAATGAATTATTTTAAAAATTTTTCCTTCTTGGGGTTTCTTAATTTTTCTGCAATCACTTTTTCCGAAATTTAGTCCTGTTGTAATTTTTGGTTTGAGTTATGATTTTTTTTTCAAAAGTCATATTAATTATGGTTATTTTGTTAACTCTTTTTTCCCCCTTACTTTTTACATTTTCCCGAGGAATTTTTTTTTTCATATTTTCCGCTAAAATAGGGCATGTTCTGTGAGAAATTCTGTCAATTACTTGGGAAACAAGCAGAAAAAAAAAAAGAAAGATCTTTCATTAAAACGCGGCAATAGGATGCTTTTCAAAAAAGTATGTCCTCCTTTTTTGTGTAGTTGAAGGCTTAATGACAAATTAATCGTGTGGAAGTCTCCATGCACTTTCTTCTCATCCATGGAATCCCTTTTTCCATTCTCGAGTCGCACCATTCGTTAAACTTATATTTTTTTTAATTTTATTTTTTTGCAAATTCAGTTCTAATTTATTATCCATGCATTATTGTGATTGTGTAGAGGTACATAATCTGTGTAGTAAATGATAGAGTAGAATGATACAAGTATAGTAGGTAAATTTTTGCAGATCGCTCTTAGTATATCTACCATGGTCTTTCACGTTAACCCCTTCGGAAAGAATCTGAATTTCTTTTGTTTCAGCTATATAAGAGAACTAAACTGATGGCAGAGAGTTTTCACCTTGTTCACAACTTCATATTATAATAATTTGCAGAATACTATATCGATATTATTACACGGCTGAGAATTAAAGGAACAAAAAGAGGAAGAAGAGAAAAGATTCATAGAGAAGGCGGTAAAAAACAACCACTAGGGTTCTCGTCTTTGAACGTATAAGTTCGTGCAGTCATTAATTAATTGATAGGGTTCTAATTATCTGGTCTTTCATTTATTTTTTAAACCACGAGGGTTCTAATTAGTCCTTAAAAAAGCGGTAAGTCTTGCCTTTACAGAACAAGAGTTGGTGTAAACCTTTTGCAGCACAGATATTCTACGCCCTAAAAGACATACCAAAGAAAGGTTTTGGGGAGGACACGTGTCACTCCCTCAAGCCCTCCTCCCATTTTTTTTAAAAAAATTTTGACAAGTTACTTGATTTTTTTTTCTTTTTTCCTTTCATTATCGGTTGACAAGCTAGATTTCTTATTTTTCCGTTCGTATCTTTATCGCATTCGATAGTATAGAGAAGCAAACTCGTCTTGTGTACCTAATCTACACCGGCAAATCCATTGTAAACCCGTGAGTTAATGTTAATCCATGGATCTCACGCCTATATTTCTCTTGGATTTAAAATTAAAATAACACCATCATTATAAGTTAATAAATATTTTTTTTCCTGCAGCAACATGCGGGCACCATTGCTGGTATTTACCTACACTACAAAAAAAACGCTTTTTTGCCACGAAAATTTTCCAACGAAATATTTTCGTCAAAATTTGCAACAAATTTTCCAACGAAAAATCAAATTGTTTGGAAAATTTCCAACAAATTTTTTTTTCGTCGCAAAATTCGTTGGAACTTTTCAACAAAAACGTTTAGTTGGTAAATTCGTTGGAAATTTCCAACGAATTTTATTTCGTTGGAAAATTCGTTGGACATTTCCAACGAAAAAAAATTCGTTGGAAATTTCCAACGAATTTTCCAACGAAACTTAATTTCCGGGTAATTATTTTTGTGTGTAAAATTTTTAAATCCGCAAAAATTCGTTGGAAATTTCAACAAAAAACAATTCGTTGGAAATTTCCAACGAATTTTGCGACGAAATTTAATTTCCGAGTAATTATTTTTGTGTGTACAATTTTCGTTGGTAAATTCGTTGGAAATTTCCAACGAATTTTACGACGAAACTTAATTTCCGGGTAATTATTTTTGTGTGTAAAATTTTCGTCGCAAAATTCGTTGGAAATTTCCAACGAAAAAAAATTCGTTGGAAATTTCCAACAATTTTTACTTGACGAAATTTAATTTCCGAGTAATTATTTTTGTGTGTACAATTTTCGTTGGTAAATTCGTTGGAAATTTCCAACGAATTTTGCGACGAAATTTAATTTCCGGGTAATTATTTTTGTGTGGACAATTTTCGTTGGTAAATTCGTTGGAAATTTCCAACGAAAAAAAATTCGTTGGAAATTCCCAACGAATTTACCAACGAAATTTAATTTCCGGGTAATTATTTTTGTGTGGACAATTTTCGTTGGTAAATTCGTTGGAAATTTCCAACGAAAAAAAATTCGTTAGAAATTCCCAACGAATTTACCAATGAAATTTAATTTCGGGTAATTATTTTTGTGTAGACAATTTTAGATTTGGTAAATTAGTTGGAAATTTCCAACAATTTTCCAACAAATTTAATTTCCGGGTAATTATTTTTGTGTGGACAATTTTCGTTGGTAAATTCGTTGGAAATTTCCAACGAAAAAAAAATTCGTTGAAATTCCCAACGAATTTACCAACGAAATTTAATTTCCGGGTAATTATTTTTGTGTGGACAATTTTTTTTAGTTGGTAAATTCGTTGGAAATTTCCAACGAAAAACAATTTTAGTTAAAATTCCCAACGAATTTACCAACAAAATTTAATTTCCGGGTAATTATTTTTGTGTAGACAATTTTAGTTGGTAAATTAGTTTTGAAATTTCCAACGAAATTTCCAACAAAATTTAATTTCGGGTAATTATTTTTGTGTGGACAATTTTAGTTGGTAAATTCGTTGGAAATTTCCAACGAAAAAAATTCGTTGGAAATTCCCAACGAATTTACCAACGAAATTTAATTTCGGGTAATTATTTTTGTGTAGACAATTTTAGTTAGTAAATTCGTTGGAAATTTCCAACGAAAAAAAAGTCGTTAAATTTCAAATTCTTTTCAACAATTTAATTTCGGATAATTATGTTAGTGTTTACAATTTTTAGTTCTGCAAAATTAGAGGGAAATTTCCCACGAATTTTATGAAATCCTACTTCTCTTTATTCAAATTTTTTAAATCGTTTTCCCCTATTTTCAATTTCCACTTTCTCTCTCTCTCTCTCTCCCCCTCCTTCTTCTCCTTCTTACGCCTCTGCGGTTCACGTTCGTCCTCCCCAGCGTCCCCACAACAAATCGGTTACGCTTTCTTGCCCGGCACAGCCCGCCCAGAGCTCGCCCCGCCGTCATGCCCGACCAACTGCGCGCGCCGCCGACCCCGACTCCGCCCGCGTCGCCCGCGCCCTTGACGCCCGCGCCCCCCCCAAGCGCCTTCGCCTTCAGCTTCTCCCTCCCTCTTCCTCTCCGCCTCCCCCTCCGGCTCCTCCCCGCTGCCCCCCCTTCTCCTCCGGCTCCAGTGCGACGTCGGCTCCCTCCCATCCGGCCCCTTGCCCCTCCCAGGCCGCCCCCGGGACACCATAGGCCGCCCCAGGCGCCCCGGAGGACACCATCGGCCGCCCCAGCGCCCCCCACGCCACCACGCCTGCGTCGCCGGGCGGCGGGCTCGCCCTCGCCGGCGGCCGAGGCTAACCGGCCGGCGGCGGGCGATTTTTCGAAAAAAAAAAAAAATTCGTCGGAAAAAATATTTCCGGGATTTTCAACGAAAAAAAAATTATAATTTTTCCAACAAAAATATTTCGTTGGAAAAAAAATTTCCACGATTTTTTGAACAAAATTTGTAATTTTTCCAACGAAATTTTTTTTGTTGGAAAAAAAATTTTCACGATTTTTTGAACAAAATTTGTAATTTTTCCAATGAAAATTGAAATTTTTCGTTGGAAAAATTTCCAACAACCTATTACCAACGAATTTTTTTTCGTTGGAAAATTCGTTGGAAATTCCCTTTCCAACGAATTTTCCAGAATTTTCGTTGGAAATTTTCGTTGAAAAAAGCATGTTTTTTTGTAGTGCTAGTTAATAAGGGGCCCTTGTTATACAAAAAAAAGGAGGAAAATTCCTTAATTTGGTAAGCCCAACTTGCACGGCAAAGCACGGAAGGTTTTATTCGACGCCCTCGCCATTCTAAGATGTATCTTTGGAGTATCAACCAAAAAAGAAATGACAACAACAAGATGTACCATTTGCTGTGGGCACTCATCTACTTTTTGTATGAACTTACTACAAATATATAGTTATATTGCTGTAATCACATTCATTGGCTAGATTCGCCCACACTCTCTAGTAGTATTACTCGATTAGGGAGGCGGCAAATGAGTGCTGATGCGAGGTTTGCTTCCCAATTTCCAAGTTTGTTTTTGGAGAGAATTTGGCCAGCTGTGCCCATGAAAAAGCATTAGAATCTAACTCGAGCGTATAATGCTTTTATTTTAACAAATGATGCTCAAACCTTTGACTCGACTGACCTCTAGCTACTGGTGCATGCATGCAAATTGCCTATCCATATAGGTCATATAAGACTTTTAATCTCGAGTTGGCGATCATAGTCTTTAAAGTTACTCCGAATGAGTGATATTGTGGTTTGAATCTACTACATCTGTACCAAGCCCTAAATCACTTATTCAACATTTTGAGGATAAACTGTATCATGTGTATTTTCTTAAGAAAACTACCCAATCAATCCTAAAAATAGGAATTTTTATTAGGGCAGTTATTTGATCCTGGAATTATAGGAAATTAGTTTTAATTTTGATGATTAAGGTGAATTCAATCAAGGTGTGGTTTTGGAAATAGAAATAACACCTAATTAATTTAAAGTACAGAAATGTTGATTGTATAAATGAAAATTCATCTCAATGATTTACTGTTTTGCATAAGTTCTCTATTAAATGATGACGACACAGTGTTTAGAGGATGAAGATTTATATGTTGAAGTGCACATAATTGTTTGATTGCCATTGTTTATACGGAGAATGCCAAGAGATTTTAGTGCACTTTTAAGAAAACCATACATGCATACAAGCAGCCCTTGAGCCCATATGTGTGTGTGCATGCACGGTGCATGTGCATGAGCGGGTGCTCGCACACAAGAGGTTGCGAGCCTAAATTAGAGGTTACTTGAGCAGCCAACTAGTCACACAATGGTCACAATGGCGAGTGTGTGTTGAGGTGGCGGCAAGCGAGCAATGGCGGCACAAGGGACGATGGCAGGCCGTATTTGTGCACGTGCGTCTATGTGCCCGCGCACGTGAGTCCATGAACCCCTATTAGAAATCACTTGAGGGGTGCAACTAGCCGCACAATGATCGTGATTGTAGCACTTTCAAAGAGAGGAGCAACAACCATATAAGACTTTTACATACATGTAGGAGGATGTACCCATAAATGCAACTGCAAAATTCAGTGGGTAACCAATTGAGAAATTGTCTTTTACACAAATCTATAAATTAAAGGATACCACTGGTGTTGAGCTATCTATATATACAAGATACAATCAATAGTCCAAAGAGTTAAGAAGACACTGAACAAAAATATAGAACTCTAAATAGAAGCCAATTCGGCACAGGGACTGCCTATGCTAGACCAAAATCACTTCGCATCTGAGACTCATGTCTAGTGGAACTTGGCGATGACGGCCATGGCTTTCTTGTCAATGCCGGGCTCAGCGACATACTGGTCCTTGTCATAGTCGCTTAGAGATATTTTCCTCGAGCTTACAAAGTCCATCTCCCAAGCATTGCCCCGGCGCTGCCTTCAAGGATGGAACAAACTCATGAAAGAGAAAGATGATAAAGATTTCTTCCACCTTTTGTTGTTGAGGCTAACCACACCACCTAAAAAGGAGCGAATAAGTTATTTGAGAATTATAAAAAAATTGCAAAAAATAACAAATTAAGCTTGGATAGTAGCATATATAGATTGATACTATCATGTGCACGTGCTACTATCAAATAGATGTTGATAATAATGGACATATAATACTAAAAGTGACAAGATAAAAGATAGTGCACAACAATGAATAGTGACTCGGTTTTATCTCCGAACTTATATCCACTCTACACACTAACAGTCACAACAAGACTGGAATCCACTCGTAATCTCAAGAAAGTTACAATCAACAAGTATTGCTCTTATCAACTGTTAGATCACACTATCAGAACGCAAATATTGCTTTCACACTTGTACACTTTGTCTTTTCCAGATTACATATAGTAGCACCTCACAAACAATAATATCATAAATACACAACAACTACCAACAGGAACAGAGCAAATACGAACACTTAAAGCAATAGGCTAATTTCATTGGTTTCCTCCTAACCCCACTACTTCTTATGGATTGAATTTATATCCATCCAACCTTAATGACAATTTCCAATTCAAATCCCTCGACTGGCCTTGGTTCCACCCATTGCCAGTAGCAGAAGATCTCTCTGCTGCTCTGTCGATGTCGAAACATCTATCTAAGAGGAGCAATTTGCCACGATAGTCAGTCTGCTTTTGTCAGAGTTTGTCTCCTACTCATATTTAGCAAAATTGCTATGTTCAACTCCAATGCTTTTCCCATGAATTCCAAACCTTTAAGACAACGTTAGAGACCAAATTGAGATTGGAAAGAGGACGTCACATGTCTTCCAACTCTCTTATAGGAGCAGCTGCTCTTGCCAATGATCCACTGTACTTACCAACGATCCATTGCTCTTGCCAGTGATGCGATCTTCTATCTTTTGGTGTTCCACCTCTTTGATAGGGGCAACTGCTCCTACCAACAATCCATTGCTCTTGCCAACGATCCCTTGCTCCTGCCAACGATGCCATATTCTATCTTCCATTTCCTCCAAGCATATTGGCAATCATAGCTCTACCAAGTTGTTCATATTTCCATGGTCCTTCCAAGTTTTACCGAACATCCTCGTTCTAGGCTTATTTACCATTACATAGTCCTTTCAAGCTTTATTGAGAATTCTTGTTTTAGGCTTGTTCACCATCTGTCAAGGTTATTTCAATTGTTCACCATATATTAGTACCTCCAAGTTCACTACAAAAAAACATGCTTTTTCCAACGAAAATTTCCAACGAAAATTCTGGAAAATTCGTTGGAAAGGGAATTTCCAACGAATTTTCCAACGAAAAAAAATTCGTTGGTAATAGGTTGTTGGAAATTTTTCCAACGAAAAATTTCAATTTTCGTTGGAAATTTGCGACGAATTTTCTTTCGTTGGAAAATTTGTTGAAAAATTCGTAGCTAAATTCGTTGGAAAAATTACAAAAAAAACTTTTTGGTCAAAAATTCGTGGAAATTTTTTTTCCAACGAAAAAATTTTCGTTGGAAAAATTACAAATTTTGTTCAAAAAATCGTGAAAATTTTTTTTTTTCCAACAAAAAAATTTCGTTGGAAAAATTACAAATTTTGTTCAAAAAATTACAAATTTTTTTCAAAAAAATATTTTTCGTTGGAAAAATTATAATTTTTTTTTCCAAAATCCAAGAAATATTTTTTCCGACGAAAAATTTTTTTTTTTTTTTTCGCCCTCGCCAGAAAATCGCCTATTAAGGAGAAGAAGGAGAAGAAGGAGGAGAGAGAGAGAGAGAGAGAGAGAGAGAGAGAGAAGCAGTGGAAATTGAAAAAATAGGGGAAAACGAAAGCCGAAAAATTTGAATAAAGAGAGAAGAGTACAAAATTGTGGAAATTTCCCACGAATTTTGCAACGAAAATTGTAAACACTAACATAACTACCCGAAATTAATTGTTGAAAAATTCGCTGAAAATTTAACGACTTTTTTTTCGTTGGAAATTTCCAACGAATTTACCAACGAAAATTATCTACACAAAAATAATTACCCGGAAATTATATTTCGTTGGTAAATTCGTTGGGAATTTCCAACGAATTTTTTTCGTTGGAAATTTCCAACGAATTTACCAACGAAAATTGTCCACACAAAAATAATTACCCGGAAATTAAATTTCGTTGGAAAATTCGTTGGAAATTTCCAACGAATTTACCAACGAAAATTGTCTACACAAAAATAATTACCAGGAAATTAAATTTCGTTGGTAAATTCGTTGGAAATTTCCAACGAAAAAAAATTTCGTTGGAAATTTCCAACGAATTTACCAAACGAAAATTGTCCACACAAAAATAATTACCCGAAATTAAATTTCGTTGGTAAATTCGTTGGTAATTTCCAACGAAATTTTTTTTCGCTGGAAATTTCCAACGAATTTACCAACGAAAATTGTCCACACAAAAATAATTACCCGAAATTAAATTTCGTTGGAAAATTGTTGAAATTTCCAAATCGAATTTACCAAATCGAAAATTGTCTACACAAAAATAATTACCCTGAAATTAAATTTCGTTGGTAAATTGTTTTTTCGAATTTCCAACGAATTTACCAAATCTAAAATTGTCCACACAAAAATAATTACCCGAAATTAAATTTCGTTGGTAAATTCGTTGGTAATTTCCAACGAATTGTTTTTCGTTGGAAATTTCCAACGAATTTACCAACGAAAATTGTCCACACAAAAATAATTACCCGGAAATTAAATTTCGTTGGTAAATTCGTTGGTAATTTCCAACGAAATTTTTTTTCGCTGGAAATTTCCAACGAATTTACCAAATCGAAAATTGTCCACACAAAAAAATAATTACCCGAAATTAAATTTCGTCAAGAAAAATTCGTTGGAAATTTCCAAATAATTTACCAAATCTAAAATTGTACACACAAAAATAATTACTGAAATTAATTGTCGTCGAAAATCGTTGGAAATTTCAACGAATTTTTTTTCGTTGAAATTTCCAACGAATTTTGCGACGAAAAATTTTACACAAAAAATAATTACCCGAAAATTAAGTTTAGTCATAAAATTCGTTGGAAATTTCCAAATCGAATTTACCAAATCTAAAATTGTACACACAAAAATAATTACTCGAAATTAAATTTAAATCATAAAATTGCTGGAAATTTCCAACGAATTTTTTTCGTTGAAATTTCCAACGAATTTTATGACGAAAATTTTACACACAAAAAATAATTACCCGAAATTAAGTTTTTTTTAAAAAAATTCGTTGAAATTTCAACGAATTTTTTTTCGTTGGAAATTTCCAACGAATTTTCCAACGAAATAAAATTCGTTGGAAATTTCCAACGAATTTACCAACGAAACGTTTTTGTTGAAAAGTTCCAACGAATTTTGCGACGAAAAAAAATTCGTTGGAAATTTCCAACGAATTTGATTTTTCGTTGGAAAATTTGTTGCAAATTTGCGACGAAAATATTTCGTTGGAAAATTTTCGTGGCAAAAAAGCGTTTTTTTTTGTAGTGGTTGTCACGATCATCTTCATTCTTCTTCACTTGTTCACTCTCGATTAAGGTCTTTCTAGGTATCGACTTTATCTCAAGGTTCTTCCAGCTTGTAGACTCCTTGGCACCCGATACTTTGTTCACCCTTGTTAGTGATAGAGCACTCATCATATCAACTAATTTGGTTAGGACATCATCTGCATATTGGCTTGTGCATTTATCACCTAGTCCACTCAACCAATACACATATTAATAACCTTTAATTGTTTTGTCGATCTTCAGAACAGTATAACAAATTTGCCTATTAGTTTTTGGATCCCATAGGACTTCTTTCAAATTGTTGTTGTTTGGGCAAAGCTAGTGGCTAAGTCACTGTGAAGGCACTGAACGGCAATAGAACTCTCTCTCTCTCTCTCTCTCTCTCTCTCTCTCTCTTTTTTTTTTTTTTTTTGCAGTTTGAAGTGCCAATGAAGGCAGGCAAGTGAATTTATAGGAGGTTCAAAGGGTATAGAATCCAGACAAATGCATCCGCCACCTTCTACATTTATTTCGCAAGAGTTGTCCTAGCCAACCACTGCTGTGGTGGTTGCCATTTTCACGGTAGACTAGGGTTTTTTTGTCTGTTTTTTGAAGCTACTATTTAATGTTTCATTCTTGAATGCAATCATCAACTGAGTTCTTTAAAGGTTCTATTGGATTGACAAATGTACATACTTTTGCTACAAATATGACAACTAAATCCAATTTTGCTACATGGGGTGATATTAATTCTGCTCACACTTCTCAGCAGAATCTTACGATGGAGAGAGGGTTCTTGAAATCCCATTGCTCATGTTCTGCTTCTACGTGCATTGACTTTAATAAATGGCGGACTTGAATTCAAATATCACAAGCAAAATGATACTTTTAAGTGGATGATCTCTTAACATAAAGCAGCAAAAGCTTCGAATGATAGAACTTTCACTTGTTCAAATTCACTTATTGGTAACTGTACTCTTTAATGCAAGAACCACCTAGGGTTGTATTCATATTATTCTGCTAATTAGGGCACTTGGGACTTTTTTGACAGAAACATGTTCAATTTACTTGTAGAAGCTTCGAACGATTGACCTCAAAGGCAAATTATGAATATAAGCAATAATAGGGCGTGTAATGAATTTAGCAGAAATATGTTAGATTTGACTTTTTGACTTTGTAGCTTTGAAGTAACAATAAAATACAAAAAGATCAATCGAAGAGGAGGTTTTTTAGCCGTCGTTAAAAGGGGGAAAGAGAGAGGAGTGGAAAGCAATTTTATTTTAATCATGCTAGACATTTTGCTCGTTAAAATTTGAGGAAAGATATTTTATTTTGATCGTGATAGATATTTTGGTCGCTAAGAATTCGAACCGTATTCCACCTCAAGAAAGCATTCCACGGTGAGGAGCTAAAAGAATGAACAAATTTTAATTCAAGAATCTCTCAGAATACTTTCCCTTTTTAGATGTTCAAGTGGGACAGAAAAAAATGATTGGGGTCGAAAAATAGGAAAAGATTGAAAAGGAGTAAAAAAAAGGCAATTGGTCCCATATCTCATGGGATTGGCTTGGCTTAGCGATTGCGGATTGGACTTGTGGCACAGATTTGTTTCTCCACGCTACCAAGAGCAAACATTTCACGTAGAGTGTTTGATCTGATACATATAATGAAAGTTTACATTTGAAAATTATTTGTGCAAACTAAGTTCTTTCATCATTGTCGGGACCTAAATTTTCTCAAGCTAATGAATTGTTAAGACTAAGCCTAACCCGGGGCCCTCCCAAACCTTACTAATTAGCAACTTAGGGTTTAAGTTTTTAACATGCAAAAGTTTTTATGCTTGGAGTTGCCACTAATCTATTTATGGTAGATCGATTAGAAACCTAAATAAAACATAGGGCGATATGTTTTATTCCTACGAACCAGAAATTCTAAGCTCGAGGACTTGGTTACGCTAGATCTAGTCTAACGCCCTTTCGGTACCATTTCTTTTCAAAAATATTTATGCAGGCAGTCTGGATCTATTTTATTACCTAATCACTAACATGTGAGGTGTTCATGCGGGTGCGCAAATCACCAATTTAACACCCAAGAAAACAGTAAATAGATTGCAAGGTAGGAGAATAACATACCTTAAAGCAATACAAACATCTGCATTGTTAGTAGAAAATCATATAGATAATCCTAATATGATTTCTATTTAACAAAGCAAGGCACTTAAGATATTCTTCAGGGTTTGCGCTTTATTAAAATGCAAACTAACCTATATGCAATGACGTGCAAAAAATTACATGCGATTAATGCAACCTAGCATGCGAACTATATGACATGCGACGACAAGACTTAATTCTAATGACGGACAAATGATTTATTTTTGGCATTTTTTTTAATGAAATTCGGAATTAAAAAAATGCCTAAAATAACATGCAACCTAACAACTTCTTTTTTGGCATTTTTTTATTAAAATTCGAAATTAAAAATTACTCAAATTAAGAATGCAGTCTATTCTAATCTATCCTAAAGTGACTCATTCTTTTTGGGATTTTCATGGAAATTCGGAATCTAAAAATAACCTAAATAATCTATTAGGATTAGAATAATACCTAATTTAAACAAGGAAATAAATTATCTTAAGTCCCAATTTAAATTAAATAATTATCCTATCTTCTAGATACATTTAGGATTTCCTAAACATGCAAAACTCCTAATTTAAATCTAACTAACAAATTTTTGGATTTTCTTTATTTAAAAGGAAAGCAATCGAACAAAGATAACAACCACATTCAAACAATCCATGCAATCCACAAGATTCTTCAAATTCAGATAAGGCAAAAAAATCAAACTAACGGTTATATCTATAGGGTTATAGATATCGATAGAAAGTTGATTGTTTAAATTTGAAAAACAAATAAAATCTATTAACGTATCCAAGTGATTATGGATAAGATAACAATTTTCCGTATCATCGCGCATCGTACCTTAGATATTAGGTTGGATAGTCGTCCAGATACGTTGCCAAATTAGGAAAAATTCCTAATTTAGAGTATCTTAGAATATTGCGGGTATCGCAAATATTATCCTAAGGTATCTAATCAATCACACAATATTCACGGAATATTCAAAATATTCAAACTAAGAATTTAAATATTTTGAAAATATAACCACATAGAGATTTTTATCTGATTTGCGGATTACTTTTCAAATTTGAATCACCGGCGGATCGGGATTGCGAAACGTAGGGTGGCCAACGGCGGTGGACCAGCGGTGGTAGCGGTGTCACTTCGAGGAGCGACTTGAACAAGATGGCCGCGAAGAGGCTTGCGGCGAGAGCTAGCAAACGATGCAGAAACCCGTGAGAGGACCAACACGGCTGAGTTCGTGATACACAGGTGGAGATCAGGACTGCTGGACTTGACGATCCTCGATGAACGTCCAAGCAAAGGCTGGGCACGGCAGCTAAGGGAATTGCTGAAAGCGTCTAAAATTCACCCATCATTAAAGAAAAATCACAAGAATTGAATAAAGTGCAACAAGGACGGATAAAGGATGAAGAATGGAGGAAACTTTTCTCTTGTCTTCTTCTGTATGTTTCTTCTTTAGTATGTCTCGCCAAGCAAGTCCAAGTCTCCTCTGCTCCTTTTTTTTTTTTTCCTCTTGTGTCTAAGATTTTAATCTATCCAACCGAGATCACCTGGTGCGATTGGGAAGCTAATAGGTGTGGTGGTGGCAGTGAAGTGCTCACGGTGCAGAGAGGGCTTCCTTGGCATTGCTGCTACGGGGGTCTAGTCTGGATGGTTTAGACACGAGCGAGAATTACTAGAGTCGTCGAGATTTGCTTGCTGGATGCCAGAAAGACTTCGAGACTTGCTGAAGCGCGCAAAGCATAGAGTTGTGGCCGTGGTTGGAAGCTCAGCGTATGTCGGGTTGAAGCAAGATGATGCCTTGGCGAGCGCAGTGTTGGTACGAGTAATACGGGCACGGCGACGGGGCACGTGCAGCCGTCTTCTCCTCTCACTCTCAATCTCACGTTTTGCTCTCACTCACACTTGTGTTCTCTAAAAATTTTGCTCTGAAAATTATTAGAGTCCCCTAAATTATGATGAATAACAACATATTTATATTGCAACCCTAGGTTAATTAACCGGGCTTCCTAATCCTAATGGGCTTAGACTTAGGCTTTATCATTTAATTTTATTTTAACTCCAAATGGGCTAAATTAATTCGGGCTGATTTAAGCTCAAATTAAAACATCCAAAGCCTTTTAGACTTGTGAATTTTGGCCCCCCAATCCCTTGAGTGAGCCGAGTGCTCTAGCTCAATTTACGCGATGAATTTTCAAATTTCTCGCCACCGCCGGTCCGACATGGAATGCAATTAACCTATACGAACTTAAACTATATGCTATGCAATCTTAATATTTTTGTTTAAGGGTTAAAATTTAATCCCTAATTTTTATGCAATGAATGACTAATTGGGTCTCCAAAATTTAGGTGTCAACAATCATAAAAAAAAACAATTCCTTGTTGCGAAGTGAATTGAATGTGTACAAAAAAAGCATGGATTGACACTGGAGGGTTTAAAACCATCGGTTTATAAAGCATGAACAAGACTGAATCCCTAAAGGAAGCTCAACAAGTATCCAAGAGAAAAAAAGGTGAATATAAAGAACAACTCAAGAGCCCAAAGCCAATGGTGAGCATTGCATTTGCCTGCCCCCAGCTTTACAAAAAGGCAAAAAACACACCAACCCCGTGTGGATTCGCTTCCCACTTTCAGGCTGTCATTGTTCTTTGCCTAGTCTCAACACAACGTCCCAAAGAGAAAACAGTTCTCTGCCTCTTGAGGAATTTTGGGTGAACTAAAAAGATCAAAGGACTAGGAGAATCTGCTAGGTTTAGCAAAACATTTGCAGCTGTCTTCCACAATGTTTCCTTTTTCCAATCGACCAATGCGCCAAAGGAAAGGATGGCTAATGAAAATGCGTGGTGAAAAAACAGTAAGAGTTTTCCTCATTTGAAAATATCAAGCTAGAGTGGTAGAAGGAGAGGAGTGAGTGAATCCAACGTCAAGGGTCCTAATGGTATCGCATAACTTGCGCATGCACGATGGGAAAGACAGAAATTTACCAGAACTCGTATTTACTCTAAGACTTTCTCAAGTGTGATTAGGTTGGAGTCTATGTAAAAATCAGACATTAAATCGGGAGTGCAATTGGCTTGCAAGTCAAAATTGGTTACAAGTTTCGACCCAAAAAAAATATGGTTACAAGTAAAAAAAAGAGCAGGAGAGTGTATGGAAAGCGTAGGAAGAAGCCTACAGTAAGATTCTTTAGAGCCAAACAAGCATATGGTAGGATTCTTGCGTGACTTAAGTTAACTAGGACGGACAATAAAAAGGCCATGGCCTCTCGTTTATTCTCCTGTAATTCCGGTGGTCTGCAAAACGGCCCTTGCCAATAGATTTGCAAACTTGTCTTTTCATATGCAATTGCTGACACCGCATCTTCTTTTAAACCTATATTCACGTGACCAACAGAATCATTCTTGTTGTGAAAATCTTGTTGATAGAGACTCGTGTACATAATAAGTTTGATTTTATCTCTCTACACTCAAATTGATATATTAAGTTCAACATGTATTGCATTACATCAATGTATAAAAAAAAAAATTCTGATAGACATTGGCAAGCTTATTAGATCTCGAAACACCTCAGCAAAATCTCTTGAAAAGGAAAGTTGAATTCTCATCTTTTATGTTCTGCTTTACTTAATGTCATCACCTTTGTTTCAAAAGTTGTTTACAATCAGGTGATGCTCAAAGGAATTCATTTGATAATCAGTTTAGTTCAAAATAGCGTCCGGTATACTTACAGTTGATTTGCAAAATAAGTTTACGATGATATATCGTGATAAACTAATATGTGACAAACTCTTTTTGTGCGCAAAAGATTAAGATCCTCTATATTTATGGTGTTAATTTTCTTTTCAAATTTACTTCCTTTAATTGAAGGGTCAAGATTTAGTGGGGGGGTACTCAACGAGAAATAGAATGTAACGAGGAGGAATAAGAGCAAACAAAAAATGTATTAAAAACGAAAAAAAAAGGAAAAAAAAAGGAGAATAGAGCTTTCACATTGAAATAAACTAAATTGAAGCGTCATTAATTTAATAATTTAGAAATGGAAAATTTAAATTTTAAATTTATTCCAATATCTTAGATGATTCTGATTTGGATGTGATTTTGTCCACTTATTAATACTGACATATTTATTAAATATCGAAAGAGAAGTCTGAAATTAGTATTGCAAATTATTCACATTATTTGTAAACCAATCTAATTTATACTAAGCATGACTCTCTCAATTGCAACGGTGGACAAATAAGGCAAAAACCAAACACAAGATGAAAATTTTGGTGGAAGATGAAAGAGAAGCATTGTAAAACAATTAAGTTTCAAAGATAGCTGTTAGAAAGCAGCACTAATTATGCTTAAAGCTGTGAACAAACTACAAACAAAAGTATGAAAGATTTTGGTCCACATTTGCGCAAATTTAGGAGAATGTACGAATATACACAGCTGCAAAGCACATCAGTGGGTATACCAATTGAGTAATTGACTTTTATATAGCACTTATTTCGAGTTACATACATGTACAAGACACAATAAACAGTCTAAAGAGTACAAATGACACTGAACGAACGTATAGAACTCTAAAGAGAAGCCAATTTGGCATGGGGGCGGCCTATGCTAGACCGCGATCACTCGGGTCTCGTGGAACTTGGCAATGAAGGCCGAGGCTTTCTTGTCGATGCCGGGCTCCGCAACGTACTGGCCCTTGTCATAGTCACTTGGCCATATCTTCCTTGGCTTCATGGAGTCCACCTCCCTGGCATCGTCCCGACGCGGCCTCCGAGGCTTGAAGAGGCTCATAAGAGAGAAGGAAGATGAAGATGAAGATGAAGATGAAGATTTCTGCTGCCTATTGTTGCCTCCCATAGGACTTCTTTTGAACTGCTGTTGTTTGGGCAAAGCTAGTAGATAAATTACTGTGAAGGCGCTGAAGAGCAATAGAAATGAACTCTCTCTCTCTCTGTCTTTCTTTGGTTTTTGCACTTTGAAGTGTCAATGAGGAAGGGCAAACTCAATTTATACTCCAACGGCAGAGAATCTGGACAAAATATTAGGTCCCTTGAGAATCAGACGAACGGTCCATACCGAATGACCTGAAAAGGGTTAGAAAGAGAAAGGAAAAGAAGTTTAGAATTACCTGTGTAAATTCATTATTGTATTATAAATTCATGTGCAAAATGTGAACACTGCATGCCTCGACAAATCACAGATCGAGAATGAATCCCGATGTATTGACCTCAAATGAATCCAGCATATCAGTTTATAACTTTTTCCTTCTCGGGGTACCTAAATTTTACTACAATCATTCTTCCGAAATTTAGTCACGAGCTTTTAAACTTTGGTATTGAGTTATGACTAATTTTAGATTATGGTTATTTTGTTAGCCCTTTTTCCCCTCACTTTTCACCTTTTGCAAAGGCAATTTTTTTTTTTAAAATTGATCCTAAAATAGGGCATGTGATGTGATGAAATCTGTCAATTACATGTAAAACAACCCAAAAAAAACAAGCATCTGTTGGTCAAAGAACAATAGGATGCTGGGGAAGTGTCCTCTCTTTTATGTAGTTGACCAAAACACCCGACTAATGACCAAATTAATCCTGCAGAAGAATCCATGCACTTTCTCCCTGTCCATGGACACCCTTTTTCCCCTCTTGACTCCCATCATTCATTTAACTTCTGCATACCATTTGGCAGTTAGCACGTCAATTTGTTTGCATATCTCCTGCCGTTCCATTAGATGCATATGATTTTCAACTATCATAAAATGAACTCGAAAGGCATATTTCAACCTCAAATTTTCACTCGAAAATTCGTCGACAAGCCAGTACTTCCTAGAAAATGAATAGGTGCCAAATATTGGACAAACGGTGATTAATTCAAATCAGTGAACAACACCATCGTGTTATTCCAGGAACCTTTCGTGGATCTAAGTGTTAAAAGAATCCTCCTCGTTTGCAGCAAGCATGTGTCGGTAAAAGGACAATATAGGATGCTTAATGTCCTCCTCTCATTTTTGTAGTTGACCAAAATAAGAGATCGATCAGGGGTGGAAGACTTAATGAGCAATTAATCCTGGTAATGATGTCCGTCCATACACCTTCCTCATGGCCAGTGACTCTCTCCTCGAATCGCATCGTTCGTCTATGCAAAGCTGAGTTGATGGAACAGAAAAAAGGAAAGACGAGAGAAGATACATAAAGAAGGTGGTCGAAAGGAGCCAACTAGGGTTCTCGTCTTTGAACGTATCAGCTGGTGGCACTCATTAATTAATGGACTAATACTACGAAAAACTTCAAACTGATGCACTTATAATAATTTTACCTAAAACTAATTTTTTTACTACGAAAAACTCTAAACCGGTACACATATGATAATTTTACCCTCTGTTAGTTTCCGTTGAATTTCACCATCAAATTTCTGAGTTGGATGACACCTCGCAATTGATAGGTGTACAAGTTTAGGGTTTTTTTACAGGTGTACTACTATTTAGTTTTTCATGATATTAATCCGATTTAACATAGGTAAATTTTTCACAGATTTACCAATTTGGGATTTTTTGCTATCAAAAAATTAGTTTAGAGTAAATCCGCAATAAATGTACCAATTTTGGATTTTTTGTGGTAAAAAAATTAGTTCGCGTTCTCTATCAGGGGCTCGAGCCTCCTCAGCGACTAGACAAGGCACGACCTCACTGGATCTGGCAACGTTGGGCCTCACCCATGGCTGGCAAGCCTCAACCCTCGCTAGCCCAGCGCGAGGCCGCTCTCACGGCCATCTAGTGAGGTCGAAAGCCACCACCTCGCGGTTTCTAGGGATGTAATGAGATTGATTCTGTCAATTGACGTGTAGAAGAAGCAAAAAGGAACAACGAAAAGCAAGTGTGTTGGTGAAAGGACCCAATATACGATGCTTTTCAACAAATACATGTCGTCCTCTCATTTTTGTAGTTGACCAAAACAGAGATCGATCGGGGGTGGAAGACTTAATGGGCAATTAATCCTGGGGAAGATGTCCGTCCATTCACCTTCTTCATAGCCATGGACTCTCCCTCGAGTCGCATCGTTCGTTTATGCAAAGCTGAGTTGATGGAACAGAAATGAGGAAAGACAAGAGGGAAGATACATGAAGAAGGTGGTCGAAAGGAGCCCCCTGGGCTCTAGTCTTTGAACGTATCAGTTGGCAGCACTCCTTAATTAATGAATTAATATAATGAAAAACTTCAAACTGATATGCTTATAACAAATTTACCTTCAAACTAATTTTTTTATTATGAAAAACTAGAAACTTATATACCCATGACAATTTTATCTTCTGTAAGTTTCTATTAAATTTTACCGTCAAATTTTTCAATTGGATGACACGTGACAATTGACGGGTATACCAGTTTAGAGTTTTTCACAAGTATACTATTTTGTGATTTTTCATGATATTAATTCAATTTAACGAAAGTAACATTGTCACAATGTACTAATTTTTTATTTTTTGATGATCAAAAAGTTAGTTTAGGGTAAATCTGTCATAAATATATCAGTTTGGAATTTTTAGTGGTCAAAAAATTAATTTAGATAAATATTTATTATAAATATATTAATTTAAAATTTTTTTGTAATATTAACCCTAAATTAATTGAGTTGGTTCTAATTATTCCCTAAAAGAAGCCGTACGTTTTGCCTTCACAGGGCAAGAGTTTGGTGTACCCCTTTTCAGTACAAATTGTACGCCCTAAAAAGATATGCTAAAGAAAGGTTTTGAGAAGGACACGTGTCACTCCCTCGAGCCCTCCTTTCATTATTTGTTATTATTTATTTTTGACAAATAAATTGTTTTTTTCTTCTTCTTCTTTTTCCATTTTCGGTTGAAAGGTTAGGTGATTATTTTATTTTTCTGGCCATATCTATATTTCATTTCATTATTCTTATAATTTTAAGTTTCCTATTTCCTCAAACGTGTGTCATACCCGATATACATAGAATTAGATACAATGCGCCTATGGCTGAATAAACTGAATTAGCACAAATGCAAAGGTTTAGAATTGAATTGGCACAGTTGTAATAGATTTATAACCATTTCGGTAATTTTTCCCATTTTAGTATATGGATAGTATATCACACTCACTCAATAATTTCTCATATGCTTTTAAGGTCAATTTCATGCTATTATTTCACAAAATTAAATATCTCAAAATGAGTCCTTAAGTACTTTTACCAATACATGTATGAAAGCGTTTAATTATGCTTTTAACTTATTAAATCAGTAGTAGCCCGTTTCCTAATCTAATTTTTTAATTTCTTATTGAAGTAGGCTCTTTGAGAAAAAAAATAAACCCTAATCAATATAATATTAGCTTAGAAAGAAAAAAAATATATGTGTGAGCGGTTAGGTGCACATACAAATTCGACTCTCAATAAAAATAATACCTAATACAAGCAATCTCAAATTTGGATCATCGATATGTATTTTAGTTAACATGTCATCTATTTCAATGGCTAGCGGCTAATTGGTAAGGGTATGATAGTTATCTAGGTAATATTGGATTCGGGAGAATTGTCCAAAAAGTCCTAAATCTATTTTAGGTCAGCCAATTTAATCTTAAACTTTCCAATTTTGTCAATTCAATCATAAACCTTTTGACCATTTTCCAAAGTTATCTATCCAATCAATTTATGCAAGAAATCGCTCACATGATGGTCCAAGCAATGACCGGTGGAGGTCATCAGCCACAAGCAAGGGCCGTGACACCCTCGCCTTGCCTGGCATCCCTGAGGCCGCGATGAATGGCGAAGGGAAATAGGAAAAACAAGAAAACAGAGACATTTTTTGTTAACCTTTTTCCCTTACTTTTCACATTTTACTGAGGCATTTTTTTTCTGCTTAAATAGGGTTTGTTATGTGACTAATTCTGTCAATTACACTAAAACAAGTGAAAAGACAAAAAACCAAGTATGTTTTGGTAAAAGAATAATAGGATGCTTCCGAAAGAAGTATCCATGCACCTTCTTCATGTCCATGGAAGCATGTGATCGATTGTGGCACCGCTGTTAATCCACAATGGCAAACGTGTGGGGGCGGCAGCGAGCATGTGATAGTGGCAAGCGACCAAAGACGGCACATATTTACATGCATGCGCCCGCACACTCGAGGTCATAGGTCACTTGAGGGGCGCAACTAGCCTCACAATGATCATGATTATAACACTCTCCGAGTGAGAGAGAGAGAGGAGGGTGATCCATGACAACGAACTACAAACATAAACAAGACTTCTATACATATTTAAGAGAATGTATCCATGAAAGCAACTGCAAAATTCAGTGGGTAACCAATTGAAAAATTGACTTTCATATGAATCTAGTAATGAAAGGATAGCAATTGTACCGAGCTACATATATATACAAGCTACAACACTTAGTCCAAATAATTAAGAAAAAGACGCTGAACAAGCATACGGATCCCTACATAGAAGCCAATTCGGCACTTGGGCGGCGGGGGTGGGTGGTGGTGCAATCACATGGCGTCCGGACTCCGAGGCTCGGGTCTCGTGGAACTTGGCAATGCAGACTGTGGCTTTATTGTCGATGTCGGGCTCTGCGATGTACCGGCCCTTGTCGTAGTCACTCGGATATACTTTCCTGGAGCTTGCAGAGTCCCCCTCCCAAGCATTGTCCTGGCGTGGCGGCCTCCAGGGCTTGAACAAGCTCGTAAAAGAGAAAGAAGACGAAGATTTCAGCCTGTTGTTGCTTCCCATAGGACTTCTTTTAAACAGCTGTTGTTTGGGCAAAGCTAATAGCTTGTAGAAATGAACTCTGTCTCTCTGGCTCTCTCTCTGTTTTCTTGGCTTTTGCAGTTTGAAGTGCTAATGAAGGAGGCCAAATCAATTTATAGGGTTCAAAGGTTAGAGAATCTTGACAGATAGCAGGTCCACTTGAGAACGAGACGAATGGTCCAGAGCTAATGACCTGAAAAAGGTTCAAAAGAGACCCGAAAAAAAAAAGTTTAGAATTTACCTGTCTAAACTTAAGAATATCAACCTACCTATGGGTAGCTCAGTTGATTAGGGCGTATTTAAGATTGTGTGGTTAGGCGTACTGGTCCCAGATTCGATTCCCTAGCTGAGCACTTGTGATTTAAATGGGAGACCATGGTGGTGAGTTGCTGTACTAGTTTCCTTCGAAGAATAGTCAAGGTGCACGCAAACTGGCCCGGACACCTCAGTTACCAATAAAAAAACTTAAGAATATCACTTGCAGTTATACATGATGAACAGTGCATGCCTTCTCAAATCGAAAATCAAGAATTAGTCACGATGCACTGAACTTGCATGAATCTAATGTATCATTTTGCAACTTTTTCCTTTTTGGGGTTCTTACTGCAATCATTTTTCCGAAATTTAGTCCCGATTTTAGTTTTTGGTTTGAGACATGACTTTCTCGAATGTGAATTTCAGAAGATGCAAGCGCTCTGATTAGGGTCATTTCGTGAACCCTTTCTTCTCTCTTACTTTTCACATTTTGCATAGGCATCTTCCTTCTTCTTTTTTCACTTTTACTGCTTACGTGGGGCACGTGACGTGAGAAATTCCGTCGATTACATGTGAAACGAGCAAAAAAAAACTCCAAAATATTCCACTACAATGAGGTAAAAGGATGCTTTTCAATAAAGATGTATCCTCCTCTCTTTTGTGTAGTCGAAGACTTCGTGACCTATTTAATCCTGGGGAAGTGCCCATGCACTTCCTTCTCGGCCATGGACTCCCTTGAGTCAAATTATTCGTTTCACTCCTACAATAAACTCACAGACATGTATTGCAAATTCAGTTTTAACATTATGCAATGCCAAGTATAGTAAAAATTGAATTACATCATCAGTGTACGAAATGATATGGTCGAATACAGTTATTTTATTCCGCGAATCTTGGATGGATTCTAAATCTAGATCGATCCTCCTCATTTGCAACTATTTTAATTAATTTCCTAAAATAACTCAAACTACCTTCTTGTCTCTCTTTACTAGAACTTTTTTAAATTTTACATATATTGCTGGGACACACCGCATAAATTCGATACCTTCATTTAGGAGGATCACCAAAAAAAGGGGCCTAAGTCCGATTCTTCAAAGTTGGACTTTTTTAACACAACTCGCATGTGTATTTCAATAATTTCCCCCTCACATGTAAGCTCGAGCTTCTGCTGCGAACTCTCAACAATATATGTATAGTCCACAGAGGGGAAAAGTGTGAGAAAAGTCCTAAACCTTTTGTATTAGTGCCAATTTAGTTCTAAATATTTTTTTACTGCCAATTTAGTCAAAAAAACTTTTATTTTTGTCTCAATTCAGTCCTTTCGGCTAATTTTGGATGGATTTTACCTTTGTGGCACCGCCAGCGATGACATAGATAACTTTTAATAAACTTTTAATATTTTTTGAATGTTTTAATTTTAATTTTTAAATTTTTTCTTTTCTTTTTTTCCTTTTTTTTGTTTTTCTTTCTTTTTTTCATTCCCTTTCTTCTTCCTCCTGCCGACCAATGGCGAGGCTCGCCCTGCAGACCACGTGAGGCTCTTCCTCGCCAGCGACCGAGAAGGCAGGCCTCACTAGCGGCTCGGTGAGGCACAACCTCACCGAATCTAACGAGGTTGGGCCTCACCCATGACCGGCAAGCCTCAACCCTCGCTAGATTGGACAAGGGTAAGCCTCACCCAGCCCGGTGAGAGGCTTAAGCCCCTGCCGAATGGCAGCGAGGGTAGCCTCAAGCTTGACTGGGCAAGGCACAACCTTGTCGGATCTGGTGAGGTCAGGCCTTCCCCATGGTCGACAAGGCCTGACCCTCGATAGATCCGATGAAGGCGAGCCTCGCCCAACCCAACACGAGGCTTGAACCCTCACCCAGCCTAGCTCGAGGCTTGAACCCTCACCCAGCCCAGCTGGAGGCCACCCTCGTGGATGGCCACCTCGGTGAGGACTCGAGCCTCGCTTCAGGCTAAGCGAGCTTCGCCCCCTCACCGGATGTGGTGGTGGGCCCTCCCAGCTAGCTGTGAGAACGGCCACCTTGTCCCGGATCCGATGAGGCGAGCCTCGCCTAGCCCAGCACAAGGTTGCCCTCGTGGCCATCCAACGAGAGTCGACCTCGTCGGCCATGGGAGAGGCCCGACCTCGCTAGATTCGGCTAGGTCATGCCTCGCCTAATTGCTGGAGAGGCCGCCGCCGCAATGGCGGTGAGGCGAGCCCTGCGCCCGATGCTTGTGAGGCGAGGCCTCACCAATCCTAGCCTCCGGCATCCAACTGGAGGAAGAAGAAAGGGAATGAAAAAAAAGAAAGAAAAAGAAAATTAAAAACTAAATAAATAATTTGAAAAATATTAAAATATTATTAAAAATTGTCTACATCATCGCCGATGGTGCCACGTAGGCTATCCGGAGTCCAAATCAGCAAAATTCTGCCAAAATTAGCTGGAATGACTAAATTGGCACAAAATCTTGTTTTAATTTTTGGTTTGAGTTATGATTTTTTTTCAAAAGTCATATTAATTATGGTTATTTTGTTAACCCTTATTTCCCCTTTACTTTTTACCTTTTCCCGAAGCATTTTTTTTTTTCATATTTTCTGCTAAAATAGGGCATGTTCTGTGAGAAATTCTGTCAATTACTTGGGAAACAAGCAGAAAAGAAAAAAAGGAAAGATCTTTCATTAAAACACGGCAATAGGATGCTTTTCAAAAAAGTATGTCCTCCTTTTTTGTGTTGTTGAAGGCTTAATGACCAATTAATTGTGTGGAAGTGTCCATGCACTTTCTTCTCATCCATGGAATCCCTTTTTCCATTCTCGAGTCGCACTATTCATTAAACTTATAATTTTTTAAATTTTATTTTTTTTCAAATTCAGTTATAATTTATTATCCATGCATTATTGTGATTGTGTAGAGGTACATAATCTGTGTAGTAAATGATAGAGTAGAATGATACAAGTATAGTACGTAAATTTTTGCGGATCGCTCTTAGTATATCTACCATGGTCTTTCACGTTAACCCCTTCGGAAAGAATCTGAATTTCTTTTGTTTCAGCTATATAAGAGAATTAAACTGTTGGCAGAGAGTTTTCACCCTGTTCACAACTTCATATTATAATAATTTGCAGAATACTATATCAATATTATTACACAGCTGAGAATTAAATGAACTAAAAGAGGAAGAAGAAGAGAAAAAATTCATAGAGAAGGTAAAAAAGAACCACTAGGGTTCTCGTCTTTGAACGTATAAGTTCGTGCAGTCATTAATTAATTGATAGGGTTCTAATTATCTGGTCTTTCATTTATTTTTTAAACCACGAGGGTTCTAGTTAGTCCTTAAAAAAGCGGTAAGTCTAGCCTTTACAGAACAAGAGTTGGTGTAAACCTTTTGCTGCACAGATACTCTACACCCTAAAAGACATACCAAAGAAAGGTTTTGGGGAGGATACGTGTCACTCCCTCAAGCCCTCCTCCCAATTTTTTTTAAAAAAAAATTGACAAGTTACTTGATTTTTTTTTCTTTTTCCTTTCATTACCAGTTGACAAGTTAGATTTCTTATTTTTCTGTCCGTATCTTTATCGCATTCGATAGTATAGAGAAGCAAACTCGTCTTGTGTACCTAATCTACACTGGCAAATCCATTGTAAACCCGTGAGTTAATGTTAATCTATGGATCTCAAGCACATATTTCTCTTAGATTTAAAATTAAAATAGCACCGTCATTATAAGTTAATAAATATTTTTTTCATGCAGCAACATGCGAGCACCATTGTTTTACCTAGTTAATAAGGGGTTCTTGTTATACAAAAAAACACCGTCATTATAAGTTAATAAATATTTTTTTTTCCTGCAGCAACATGCGGGCACCATTGTTTTACCTAGTTAATAAGGGGTTCTTGTTATACCAAAAAAAAAAAAGGCGGAAAATTCCTTAATTTGGTAAGCCCAACTTGCACGGCAAAGCACGGAAGGTTTTATTCGACGCCCTCGCCATTCTAAGATGTATCTTTTGAGTATCAACCAAAAAAGAAATGACAACAAAAAGATGTACCATTTGCCGTGGGCATTTATCTTCTTTTTGTATGAACTTACTAAAAATATATAGTTATATTGCTGTAATCACATTCATTGGCTAGATTCGCCCACACTCTCTAGTAGTATTACTCGATTAGGGAGGCGGCAAATGAGTGCGGATGCGAGGTTTGCCTCCCAATTTCCAAGTTTGTTTTTGGAGAGAATTTGGCCAGCTGTACCCATGAAAAAGCATTAGAATCTAACTCGAGCGTATAATGCTTTTATATTAACAAATGACGCTCAAACTTTCGACTCAACTAACCTCTAGCTACCGGTGCGCATGCATGCAAATTGCCCGTCCATATGGGTCATATAAAGCTTTTAACCTCGAGTTGGCGATCATAGTCTTTAAAGTTACTCTGAATGAGTGATATTGTGGTTTGAATCTACTACATCTGTACCAAGCCCTAAATCACTTATTCAACATTTTGAGGATAAACTGTATCATGTATATTTTCCTTACCAAAAAAACTGTATCATGTATATTTTCTTAAGAAAATTATCCAATCAGTCCTAAAAATGGGAATTATTTGATCCTGGAATTATAGGAAATTAGTTTTAATTTTGATGATTAAGGTGAATTCAATCAAGGTGTGGTCTTAGAAATAGAAATAAGACCTAATTAACTTAAAGACGGAAATGTTGATTGTATAGATGAAAATTCATCTCAATGATTTACTGATTTGCATAAGTTCTCTATTAAATGATGATGACACAGTGTTTAGAGGATGAAGATTTATATGTTGAAGTGCACATAATTGTTTGATTGCCATTGTTTATACGGAGAATGCCAAGAGATTTTAGTTCACTTTTAAGAAAACCATACATGCATACAAGCAGCCCTTGAGCCCATATGTGTGTGTGCATGCACGGTGCATGTGCATGAGCGGGTGTTCGCACACAAGAGGTTGCGAACCTAAATTAGAGGTTACTTGAGCAGCCAACTAGTCACACAATGGTCACAATGGCGAGTGTGTGTTGAGGTGGCGGCAAGCGAGCAACGGCGGCACAAGGGACGATGGCGGGCCCTATTTGTGCATGTGCGTCTATGTGCCCGCGCACATGAGTCCATGAACCCATAGTAGAAATCACTTGAGGGGTGCAACTAGCAGCACAATGATCGTGATTGTAGCACTTTCAAAGAGAGAGGAGCAACAAACATATAAGACTTTATCTACCCATGGGTAGCTCAGTTGGTTAGGGCGTACTTAGGATTATGTGGTTAGGCGCACTAGTTCCAGGTTTGATTCCCCAGCTGAGCACTTGTGATTTAAGTGGGGGGCCATGACGGTGGGTTACTGTGCTAATCTCCCCCAAGAAATAGTCAAGACGCATGCAAGCTGGCCCAGACACCTCGGTTACCATAAAAAAAACATATAAGACTTTTACATATATGTAGGAGAACGTACCCATAAATGCAACTGCAAAATTCAGTGGGTAACCAATTGAGAAATTGTCTTTTACACAAATCTATAAATTAAAGGATACCACTGGTGTTGAGCTATCTATATATACAAGATACAATCAATAGTCCAAAGAGTTAAAAAGACACTGAACAAAAATATGGAACTCTAAATAGAAGCCAATTCGGCACAGAGACTGCCTATGCTAGACCAAAATCACTTCGCATCCAAGACTCATGTCTAGTGGAACTTGGCGATGATGGCCATGGCTTTCTTGTCAATGACGGCCTCGGCGACGTACTGGTCCGTGTCATAGTCGCTTGGAGATATTTTCCTCGAGCTTACAAAGTCCATCTCCCAAGCATTGCCCCGGCGCTGCCTTCGAGGATGGAACAAACTATTGAAAGAGAAAGATGATAAAGATTTCTTCCACCTTTTGTTGTTGAGGCTAACCATATCACCTAAAAAGGAGTGAACAGGTTATTTGAGAATTATAAAAAAAAAAGATTTGTGAAAAATAACAAATTAAGCTTGGATAGTAGCATATATAGATTGATACTATCATGTGCACATGCTACTATCAAATAGATATTGATAATAATGGACATATAATACTAATAGTGACAAGATAAAAGATAGTACACAACAATGAATAGTGACTCGATTTTATCTCTGAATTTACATCCACTTTACACACTAATAGTCACAACAAGGCTGGAATCCACTCTTAATCTCAAGAAAGTTACAATCAACAAGTATTGCTCTTATCAACTATTAGATCACACTATCAAAACGCAAATATTGCTTTCACAGTTCTACACTTTGTCTTTTCGATTACAGAAGTAGCACCTCACAAAGAATAATATCATAAATACACAACAACTACCAACAAGAATAGAGCAAATACAAACACTCAAAGCAGTAGGCTAATTTCATTGGTTTCCTTCTAACCCCACTACTTCTTATGGATTGAATTTATATCCATCCAACCTCAGATGACAATTTCCAATTCAAATCCCTCAAGTAGCCTTTGGTTCCACCCGTTGACAGTAGCAGAAGATCTCTTTGCTGCTTTGTCAATGTCGGAACGTCTATCTAAGAGGAGCAGTTTGCCACAATAGTCAGTATGCTTTTGTCAGAGTTTGTCTCCTACTCATATTTAGCCAAATTGCTATGTTCAACTCCAATGCTTTTCGCACGAATTCCAAACCTTGAAGACAACGTTAGAGACCAGATTGAGATTGGAAAGAGGACGTCACACGTCTCCCAACTCTCTTATAGGAGCAGCTACTCCTGCCAACGATCCACTATACTTGCCAACGATCCACTGCTCCTGCCAATGATGCGATCTTCTATCTTTTGGTCTTCCACCTCTCTGATAGGGGCAACTGCTCCTGCCAACAATCCATTGCTCTTGCCAACAATCCGTTGCTCCTGCCAACAATGCCATATTCTATCTTCCGTTTCCTCCAAGCATATTGGCAATCATAGCTCTACCAAGTTGTTCACATTTCCATGATCCTTTCAAGTTTTACCAAAATCCTCGTTCTAGGCTTATGTACCATTACATGGTCCTTTCAAGCTACTGAGAATTCTTGTTTTAGGCTTGTTCACCATCTATCAAGGTCATTTCAATTGTTCACCATATATTAGTACCTCCAAGTTATCATGATCATCTTCATTCTTTTTGACTTGTTCACTCTCGATTAAGGTCTTTCTAGGTGTTGATTTTATCTCAAGGTTCTTCCAGCTTGTAGACTCCTTGGCACACGATACTTTGTCCACCCTTGATAGT